>CM076603.1:21250000-21875000 GCA_038502835.1 Octonoba sinensis
GATCGCTTTGGTTGATGGTAGAACTGTATCTTGTGGCCGACATATAGTTCCGAGGTTCGAAGTAGACCTATGTTTCCTATATTAAAAAAGAACTACTAAAAATATCCTATATTGCCCTACCTTTGAAAATCTACACTGTATTTTCTATGTTTGTGTGTTCCGATCATGAATTTTATTTCTCCAATCATGCGTTCTGCATCTACAATCCTTTCCACTATCTTATTTTGATTCACGAAACTAAGCCACTGCATTAAATATCAGCAAGGACAGCTTTCAACCAGTGATAAGATTGGAAGGTGTGGCCTAGGTAGAAGAAGCATCCATCTCTTCAGGCATGCCTGTGGAAAGGGTTGTTGTAATTTCCTAAATATGCATTGTTGACGCCAAGTCTAAAAGGAAAAAGCCTCGACTTCACTGACAAAGGAGAGAAAATATGGCGTGACTTTTTCATCACCATTAGGCGTTGCAATACCGTTAGATTGCATCAAGACTAGAGGCGACTCGGAGAGGCAGGAGCTGACGATTATTTGGGATTCATACTGCAAAGATTGTTTTATTTACATGCATTAGAAAACAATTGGAAGTAATTACAGAAGTATTACAGTAAACAAAATCACAAGAAGGATTTTTAAAAGTTATAATAACTGTTTTATGCTTCATTTGGTTTCAAGAGTTAGGCTTCACGTTTTGATTTCGACTTTAAACTTTTTTTAAATATTTGAATGAATATAAATTAAGTGCAGTACCAAACCCCAAATTCGGCAAGCTCGGGACTGGTGCTATGGTGGATTTTGGAATTTGCCAAGTTTCGGAAACCCAACCCAGAATGGCAGACTTAGAGGACCAAACAGGGCGGATTTATGCAAACATCCATCAAACGCTGAGGTGCACATTTTTACTTCAAAGTACAGTGTTTTCTTAACTGGTAGGTAAATATTTTTTATTTTTTGGAAAGGCATCTAAGTAAATGGATGAATTAATATATTTAAAAAAAAAGATAAAAAACTCCAAATTACAATGCACAATTCAGCAAAAGTAAACTATACCCGTGCATGGTAGTTCATCATTTCACTATTGCCTGTGATTGCATGAAAAAGGAAATTAAACTACATATAAGCAAATAAATTTTCGAAAAAAAAAAAAAAAAAGTCTAACCAAAACATAGGGCATTTATATAACATGCAAGGTTACTGGACACCATTTTTCACACGAAGAAACAAATCAAACAAGTTCCTTTATTTTTCTTTTTTTTTTTAAAGGAAAAGACAATAATATTTAAAAAATAGACTTTTAAGGGACTTAAAGAAAAATATAATTTTTCTAGGGAAAAAAGGTACTTACCTGAACCTAAGAAATGGATTTCTGCTTTTTCAGCACAGTAGGGTTTGCTGGCTCTATATTGGTTTCCTAGGTTTAGCTCATGTAAGCAAGAATTAGATCTATAAGATTACTTCTATTTGGAAAAAAAAATATTGCTATTCAGTGGCATAGCTGGACCCTGATTTTCTGGGAGAGTGAGCTTTTCTTCAGGAGAAGTGAGCTAATTTCATTGTTTTACAATTAAAATTGGTCAAATTCTAGACAATGCCATTTCAGGGGATTTTTATCCCCAAAACTACCCCCTTATCTATGCCAGTGTTGGCATTCATTGATTTAACAGCTTCTTAGATTATCAATGGGAAATTTACGAAAAAGGGCCGAATTTTGGGATTCCGAATTTGAGGTTCGGTACTGTAATTTCATTTTTCCCTGCAATATCAGCTATGCTCTTTTAAGACAAGCTTAAACCACCATGTTTTATTATTATTATTATTAAAAAATATTATGAATAAGGAAATGAAAGTAATCAACCAAAATTTTTGAATTTCGAAGATGTTTTTTTTTCATAAATATGCATATGATTATTAAGGAATGTATACAGTATTATACAGTATAAAGTACTTTTAAAGTTCAGTTTTTGGTATAACATGACTACATTAATGTGTGTTTAATATTTTCTATCAACTTTCTTATCCACAAAATATTCAGTAACATTAAATCTGTTCTAGATTCGTGGAGTTTGCCATTTGTTATTTCTTTGGGGTCTATATTTTCAGTTGGATTGGCTGGGCTATTTAAGTTTTTATTTTCATTATCTGGCTTTATTAGCATATTTTCTTCATGCTGTTTCTTTTTAGAGCCTGCTCCCCCATCTCCCCGTGCACCTCCTTCTCCCAGTGGATGTGGTTGCCAACAATTCCAATTGCCAAGAGCTGATGCTCAGGACCAAGACAGAGTACCTTTGCATCCCAAGCATGCCATCGTATGAAAATCTAAATGTTTGGGATTCAGAGAAATTTTTATAGTATACATAAATTCTACATGAAGTTTTCATGGTGGACCAGTTGTACATGAACGATTTTTTTAAACTAGACTAGTACGGGGGCTAAAGTTCAAATTTTTAAATGTTGGGGAGACCCCCTTCCAAGCTTTATACATGGACGGGATTGCAATTTCTTGTAAGGGATGAAAAAAAATGCTGATTATAAATGGTAGTTATATGGACAAGTGAAAACATCCAGATTTTCTCGTTTTCACCGACATTTTATTAATCTTCTGCGGGTGGGACATTCCTGCAGGGTCTATTTTCCTGGAGGGTATCTGAGAAATTTGGCAGGGTGTACCGCCCTCCTGTCCTGAATTTTAGCCCCTGATTCTGTTGTTAGAGCTATGGCAGGAACTTTTTTAAGGATGTATCTACGTGTATTTTAACACATCACACTTTATGACTGTTGACTACGTCATTTATACACAGGAAGTAGATTATATTGTCGCTCCTTCATCCAGATATTTCAAGCAAAGAAATTCTGTAGCATTTGTACAGCTTATCAAGAGAGGAAAAACAAGAAGGGAGAGGGGGAGATTCCAATTATTGTTAGCATTATGTTTTATACCATATTTGAGGCATCTTGATAAGCAAATTTAACATGCATAAATTTAGCATTTATTTTATGTTAAAAAGAACAGTTTCAAAGCTTCAAAAGTAATGGAATTAGTTATACATCATGATTGAGTACTTAAAAGCATTTTTAAAAATTGCTTTCAAAAATATAGTCTTTAGTACAGCACCAAAAAAAGTAAAATTTAGTTTTTTAAACATGCAAATTAGATCTCTGCATTCATTTTTGTGAATTATTATTATTTTTAAATTGTGAGCATTTTCTAATTTGTTACTCATCATAAATTTACTCAAATAATAATAATAACAATAGAAAGTTATCTGAAACAAAATTGTAAAACACGTATATATATAATGGGACCCTAAATTTGGAATCCCAAAGTCCGGAACTTTTTCAAAAAAAAATAGACAGCTGAAAAAGGAAAAAAAACAGCTTTTGTGTTTTGAAGAAAAATTGGCAAATATTTTGCACCTTTTTTTTGGGAAAAGGCATTTTAAAAAGGAAAATAAAATATAATGAACATGTTTGAGATCGGAAATGCACTTTTTGCTTTTTCAAAAAAGTTATTTCGCAACTTTCTGAAAAAAGTTCATTTTGCGATTAGATTTTTTATTAATTGTTGCTTTAATTCTGAATTAATATCATTACTTTTTGATTTTTTTATTAATGCGATACAGAACATTCGCAAAATTGAAAATCGGCGTTTCTGGCACTTTCAGAGAGTCTGATCTTTTACTGAAATTTAGTGGCTAAAGAATATAAAATCATATCAGAATTTGACCGAATTCTTTTTTTTTATTGCTAAATTAAAGAGATTAAAATGATATCGGGAAAAGTCTTGATGTTTCGATGCTTTGCCTCGAATGTAAGCCAACTCCAACTTTGTTTTCTGTGCTAAATTTCACTACTTGTAAGTGGGTATATATGATAATAAAAAATTCGATAAATGGGCAAAATGCTAATAAAAACTTCCAGAACAAATTATATGGGCCCTTACAAAATTTTTTCATTGAGGACCCAAAATCCAGAAAATTACGAAATCCGGAAAGCTTGCAGTCCTGAGGGTTCTGGATTTGAAGTCCCATACTGTATACGTGTATATATAAATATTGACCATGGTAATCTGTTTTATAAACTTTAATGATTAATCTACAACGATGTTGTTGGGAATAAAGTAATCTTAATGATATTTGCTTATGGTTTGTACTGAATATTCAGTTAATATATTTTTAAAATGCCATTACTTGCATTATATTTAAGCTAACACAGTCAACTTGTGTGGAGCAACCCTACCTTCAATGACCTAACCTTTTTTTTTAAACTAAGCTATGAATTCTTTAGGAAGCTTTTTAAAATAGTAGCTTTTTTAAACATCCCAAATATAGATATTTTAGAGGATCTCTGTCAAATTAAAGAAATCATATTTTACTCTCAAATTTCGTATCATAGATCCTTTCAAGTTGGTTTTTATTGTGTTTTATATAGTATCGGAGCTGTGCTGTTTTATTGATAAAGATTATAGGATCAAATTTCCCTACGGTTGCTGGTAGATCAGGAGAAAAATAAGGAAAATCATATCAGATAGTTCAACATAGCAGTAGACATACCAGAATAGCTCTATTATATCAATATGCCAAAAATATCTAAAATATTTGTATTAGAGTTGAGAGCTATTAGAATCCTATTGAAAACCATATAGCCGATGATAGAATTTTTGTCTCTAAAACATGCAGTTGCATCATTTATAAATTTCTCTATAATTCTTGTGTATTTTTGCTATGAAAATAATCCTTGCGCCAAAAGTAGATTGTTTTGAGAGTGAGTAGAAAGGTATGTAATAAAAAAGTATAAATGAATGAACATTAAATAACTACTGAATTATTCTGATGCACACATTATGTACTTTCAGGTATTTATATTTTATTTTTGGTCTTCAATTTAGTTGGGCAGAAAGTTTCTTACTTTCACATTTAATAGTAAACATTACAAAGACATGTTTTTTTTTTTTAAACCTGCGTTGTACACAAAAGCATACACACAAATACAAAGATGGAAAAATACCAAATTTTTTTTTCAATACGCTTAAAACAAATAGCATATAAAAAAGTGCCATATATATATTTATATGCAAGCTCATATTTACAGCGTTGTGTGCCCCTGTGCTCTAAGGGTGACAAGAAAGGAGAAGTGCTGGATTTTCATTGCCTATCCAATGTTACATTAAAGGAGGCATATTTTCTCCTTTTAAAATCATTGATTTAGTTGCTTTTCTTACTATTAGCCTGTAAACAGGGCCGGCGCTAATAGGAATGACGCCCTGAGGCAAAAAACTTTTTCCCGCCCCTACTACTGATATGTGATGAAGGAATATAGATTAAAAATGATCGATACAAACTTTAATAATACATATTTTAACTTTCAAAAATCTGAAGGAAAGCAATCGCTGATCAGAATGGACTGAATAAGGGAAAATAAAAATAATAAAAAGCAATAAATTGCGTTTTGGCTCGTCATAAAATAGATAGGTTTGACTAGCACTATCTTTGATATCCAGCTGTGGCTATTGAGTTGGAGAGTTAACCAATTCTATTGTTCAATTACAGTATTACTTAATTACTTAGAAAAATCATTGTTAGAACTCTCGGAAGCTGTGGCATTCTTAGTATAGAGAGCCCATCCAACACGACAAGGTGGTACAAGGATGAGAAAAATCGGTTTTTAACTGTCCAGAGGCCTAACACCGCATAAAAGGCAAAAGTAATATTTGTTTTAAATTGTTTTGAGATAAAAACTGTTGTTTTTACTTATAAAGATGCAGTCAATATTTATAGCCAATGCGCCCCTAAGAACGACGCGCCCTGAGGCGGGCACCTCACCGCCTCAGCCTAGCACCTGCCCTGCCCGTAGAACGGCCTAACATATCCCTACAATCCTATTCATCTAATTTCATTCTTCTTGAGATTGTCAATACTGTGTCTGTCAACTTTCTACCTGTGTGCCCAATGAAGATGGTTAAAAATCACTGAAGCGTCTCTCCTCTTTCTTTTGAACAAGATCACTAGAACGATTCTATATAGAAAGAAATGGCAGAATGAGAGGTAAGCGTTCCGGTACCTCTTTTCTTTTATTGCCGACTGTTTGGAGAAGAAAGGTCCTCGGCAAGGGATCGGCCACAAGAAATCCACTGTAATGTCGTCCTTGGGACCAAAGCACATTTTTGAATCAAAACCGCCCTCTAGTTTTAAGTGAATTGTATGATTGCAATTGAAACCATCAGCCTTCGACTTTTCCTGCCAAAATCGGTACGTTAGCATTTGTCTCGGTTTATGTTGCTTTTTATTGACTGTTACGGTTGATACAAGCTCGTTTTAGGCAGGCCAAGGATCTCCAATGATGTTTTAAACATATTTTAAATACTCCTACTCTTTTTTTAACGATTTAAAAAAAAATTTAAAAAGTATGAAACTGCTACCTCTAAATTTTGCCTTCCTGGGCTCAACCACAGAATAGCACATTCGTAAATAGGGCCCTTTGTATATATATATATATATATATCCATATATATATTTCACTTAACGTGGATCAGTTATGATTAAATTTTGCGGTACTGACATCTTGTAAAAAACAAACTATAGTAAAACAATATTTAAAAATTTGTTTAATGATTAGCATAGAAAAATAACATAAAATGTTTTTATTGTCGTAACTTATGAACTTTAGCAAATTTATTTCTATTTGTTAAAAAGTATTTTCATTCATAAAACGACTTTTAATTTCCGATTCTTGGGAATGGCAGCACCTTAGTTTGTTTACATCTAGCAATTTTTCTTAAAGCCTTTAAATTTTAAAGCGTTTGTTAAAATGGTTAATAGCCTGCAGATGTTCTGTGGAGAATCAGCTAGTATATACAGTCGAACCTCGTTATCACGACACCCTGCGGATTTTCTCAAAGTGTCGTCACAAGCGGAGTGACGTCGTAACCGGAATTACTTCAAATCATAATTTAAAGAACATATAATGTAATAATGCATTTAAGTTTTTATATTAATTCTTTTACATTTTAAATTAGATTCAATTTCCGTCATTTTGTATCATTTCATAAATCAATGCAAAAACATTAAGAAAAGATAACTTGCTTTTTATTTTGCACGAAAATGTTCTCCAATAAGGGTTTGCTTACTTTTTGATTTAAAATTTTTCTGTGTAGTTTGTACCAAAAGTAAAAATCTTCCTGTTTAGCTTCTTCCATGGAAGAAAGGTATTTTTCTACGACATCAATGCATTGCAACGCCTCTGCTTTATTTGGAAGTTTTTGAACAAAGAAAGATGCTTTCTATCAAATTCCCAGTCTAAAAGAGGGATTATTGCACGCATTTTTAAAAGCTCATTTACAATGACCATTCAACTGCAACAGCAGTTGAATAGCCATAGTGGTTCTCCCCTGCCCTATTTTCCTAAACTCTTTCTGACTGGAAATTAAAATCTGTGTACGTCCCTGGGATTTCAGAAATAAAAGTCCAGTTTCAAAATGGGTGCTTTCTTTCTCCTTGTCCCTTTATCCTTTTCTGAAGTACTACTGAGTAGAGACTTAATCCTAGGAGCAATGCGAATGAAACTTGTCACTCTTTTCTTGTGACTGTCAATGTTGACAATTGTAAAAATCTTTCTGTACTTCAAATCCCTTAATTCGAAGATGTTCAAGTAAACCTGCAGCGCAACTTTATCTTTCCACCTGTCGCTGTTAAACCACCTGTGCACGCCTTGCTGGCTCACGATTGTTAGGTTCGAGGGGGGGCTGGGGATTTTTTCCATTATAGGTTGATAGCACTTGTCACTAATCCATTTTCAGGAATTTTAAGAAAAACCTTTCGTGACATCTTCATTATTTTACTGAAAGGTTTCAGTTAAAAAAATAAAATCAAGCCCGTTGTAACAATTTGAAGTGTCCTCATAAACGGAGTGGCACAATAAAGTAGTGTCTTGAATTGCAGAGTTATTTAACATTAAAATTATAGGTTGCAAGTTTGGGACTTTGAAAAAGTGACGTGTCATCCGGGTGAAAACAAGGTTCGACTGTATATATATTTCAGAAGGATAATTTTCAGAAAATTAGAATTCCTAATCAATGCAATAAAAAATAGAATTGACAATTGCTGCAATATTTTAATTGTGCATTATTTAACTTTGTTCCTTTTCCCCACCTGGTAACAAACTAAAAATCTCTTGTGAGCCTTGTTAATATCTTTTCTTCTGCCTTGTAAGGGTTCAATTTACCAATTCTTATAGACTTTTCATGCAAAATGTCTAGCTTTGTTTCATTTGATGCTAGGATCATTGATGATGAAGTGCTTCAAATGACTGCCTGGCCTGCACCAACTGAACATCTGATGTCATTTGATGCAGGTCATGAAGGGGGGGGGGGGAGAAAACTTGTTTCTAATAATTTTTATTGTTATGTGTTCATTTTTTGTTTATATTGTCTTTAAGAGGATCAATGGTGCTTATTTATATTTAGAAATACATGCAATATCTAATACACAACGTTTTAAAATCAGATCTGATTAAATCAACTGACCTACTTTGTAAAAGAATTACTGATTTAAATTTAGCTCAGTTTTCCAAGTACTGTAAGTACTTATATTTATCTGTTGAGACTCTCTTCAAGAGAATTAATGAAGTGTATCACTTTTTTTGTTCTAAATGCTGTGAAATGCAGTAAAAACTACATTGAAGATTTTTTTTCGCAATTGCTTGAAATGGATGCCTTTTTTATACTTGAAATTAACCCGGTGTATGCGTAAAATGTTGCATCTGTACATATTAGGCTTCGGATCTTCCAAGAAAATGTGCTTTTCTTTTCAAGATTAATGTTTCTACAAATAATTTAACACATCATTTATACTAGTCAGAGTTTGTCAAATAAACAACCACTTAAATTTTACCCTTTATGCAAATTTTTTGAATTGTGCAAATGAAATTTTAACCAATCACTCATTATATTTGTTCAACAATTAAAATTTCTGTGTGTCCTAAAACATGTACTTATGAGCTATTGTATAATTACATAACATTCTGATGGAGCAAGATTTAAATTTTATTGATTCGGACCAATTTATATCAACCTCTTGATTTATATTAAATGATTGACCTCAATGACTGTTTCAAAACTGGAGAAACAAGGAATAATTGCTTCCCCTATGAAAATTTTGCGACATTTTCACCAAAGATTGAAGTTATTCTTTTGCTATGGTAACTATTAAGTTCTTGCTAAAAATTCAAATGCATGTAAACATTGCATGCAATTGAATTTGTAGCAAGAAGTTTTACTTATTACACCTTTGAAAGTTTTCAGATATAGGGAGCAAAAAGAAAAGAAAAAGAATGTAGCTGATTTGTTATTTTTCATGAAAAACAAACATTCCATTATCTTTACTTCTCCTTTCATCCCTATTTGGATAACATCGAAGCAGTCTTGGCCCAAAGGGAGGAGGCGTGTTCTGTATTGGCCTGATTATAAGACACCTTGCATGTTTTGCAACCTTGATTTTTTAGGCATATTTACTATTAAAAAAATTAAGACTGACATTTAATGTTGCTTTCACATACCTTTAATCAAAATCCATTGAAATTTCATCTGTAAATAAATAAGCATAGTTTAAATCAAAAATCAAATATCAAGACTTTTATTTTAACACTAGACCGTCCACGTATTTTTTTGGCACCAGTAGAACTGACTTGCATCATTTCGCTTCATAGTTTCAGGGCTGTACGGTAGGTAGGTTGTCAGTATGATGCAAGTCTTCGAAATATTGCCTCTTAAACTTTCTTCTTTTTTGTAATATCCCCCAATTTTGTAGTTTGAAAAAATGCAAGATAGGCTGATTTTTTTTTAAACAGTATAAATTACAATAAAATAATAAGAGATCAATTACAACAATATAATAAGAGATCAATTACAACAATTGGCTACTTTTACCCCTCTGCCAATGTAGATCCGATAGAAATTAATGATATATTTTTTAATTTCAAACACTTCCTTTTAGCTGAAGCATCAAGAAAATGCAAATTTCTTACATTTTGTTACCACCATGCAAGAGTTAAAATGAAAATGTCGCCCTGTGCACCACCGCCTGCCAGCTTCACTTTTAACCCAGTGAAATGACGCAAAAGTCCTCTTTTTTGAGAGTTGAGGAAAATGGGTATGATGGTGTTTATTTTTGCAAGTAAACAGGTCTTGGTGAATTTTCATTTGCTAAAAAAACTGCATTAGCTCAAATCTTTTCATTAAAATTAAATGTTTACTTTTCATGACAAATTTGGTAAAAATAAACATAATTAGGGATAAATTTGCAGGGAGATTTTTAAAATAAACATTCCATTCTATATTTTTTAAGTATAGCATCTTGGATCAACATTCCATCTCGTCATTAAAATTTTATTTCTGTTTTTATTAACTTTCAGTGGTTTTATTTGACAAACTTCTCATAATGTGTGACCTGTACATAATCATCATTTTGCACTCTGTAGTTGATGTTATTGTAAAAATAGATGGTAATATAGGCTTTTTCTTTTCGAAAAACATGTGAATATTTTTCATTGCCTTTTGATATCTTTCAATAGCTATTTGTTACTACTTAAATTAATGTCATTTGTTTAATGCCAGTTTATTTTCAGTTTTGTAATATTTGTTTTAACAAGTTTTGTTTTTCATTTTCTTAATAATGTTTAAAACAAAAGTTGTTTCTAGATTTTTCAAAATCATTAATAATTTATAGGATTAGTTTTAATCAAAATGAAGCTGAATTTAAATACAACTTGAAGTGTTAAACTTCGTTACTTGCTTTTAACAAAATTTATTTACAGAACAAAAGTTCATCTTGCCAAAGCTCATTGTGAATCTAAAAAAAAATTCTTGTAATCTCAGAATTATGAAATTTTAGCATTTTCATGAAAAAGTACGATTTCTGTTATTGCAAAAAATACCCCCCCCCCCCTTTTTACTAATGAGATTCCACCAGAGGCATAGAAAACGGGGGTCCCCGTACTTAGTAGCATAGCTAGACCCAGATTTCGAGAGGGGGGGGGGGGGTCTTCTGGAGAAGTGAGCTAATTTTATGGCTTTACAAGAAAAATTGTTTAAATCCTAGACAATCTTCACTATTTCTGGGGGGTATCCCAAAACCCCCCTTATCTACGCTAGTGCCCGGACTCCCCTTTCAGCGGGCGGTTAAAGGAAACTAAGTCAAATTTCAAGCAGGTATTCTGTATTATTCTGGGAGCGTGAATGCTATTTACAATTGTGTGGGCACAAACAAGTCAAGCCACTATTATTGCATGCACCCCCCCCCCCCCCTCTTCAAAAATTTCTAGCTATGTCGCAGAGATTCAACTGTATATTTTTAAAACTGGTTATTATTATTTTTGAAATAATTTGGCTTAAACTAGAAAACATATAGCTTCCTTTATTTCTGTACGTTGATACCTAATTTGGTGAACTTTAAAGTCATGGTTAGGGATTAAATGACAAATGAAATTACTCGACTAGTATTTTTAATCAACACTGCAAAACATAACTACAGAGAATGCACTTTGATATATTAACTGAAAGAGTACTTATTCATTTGTATATTATGTAATGTTTGAAAGAAGATGTGATTTTTGTATAGAAGTGTTTTATGAAAAATAAAAGTAGACTTTTAAAGTTGTTTTTGTTTTCTTCATCTGAGGCCAAAAGAAGAAGAAAAAAGACACTTAATGTTTTATAATTTGGTAAGTAATCAATGTATTATTTTTGAGTTGTAGATTTTGAAGTGAAATTTTTATAGGAAGTAGTTTTAAATTAATTGCTGTTTTTTAAATTAGCCTTCTCTTTAAAAGGACATTATGTTTTGAATTGCAGATTTTGAAGTGAAATATTTGTATAGGAATAGTTTTAAATTAATAATTGCTATTTTTTAAAGTAGACTTATTTTCAAGTGGCAAACTACTTTAAGGACTGCCTTGTTAATATGTTTGTTGGGCAAAATGCTACAATTATTGTGAAAACATTTATCTCAGTTATTTATTACATTACTAGGGTTATGCAAGAAAATGGTAATTCTCCCAAGGGTGTCACATAAGGTAAAAAAATCACGATTTTATTTTTTTAAAAAATTGATACAGTCAGACCTCGATATAAGGTCATCCGCATATAAGGTCACTTTTCCAAAGTCCCGGCTCACTGAATAGGAATTCTTTGTTACAGATTATCAGATATATGGTCAAGTTTTAAAAATCGTTATCGCTTATAAGGTCATTTTTATCTGACCACCTTCAGATAATTTCAAGGCCACGCTAATTCAAATGTACGAATTTCTTCTGTGTATATGATCTTTTATTATCGTCATGCAGGCGAGGGAAGCTCTTTTCTAACAAAAGCCTATTTAACTTCCTTACAAGGTAATTACCCCTCTCGAGTTCTAGGAAAAGGTTGCAGCCAACAAACACACCTGGAGAGTTTTCACTCCCCAGTTCACAAGGAATTTTCTCCCGTCTTCGCTGTCAGTTATTCCTCGTCCCTGTCCACACTTCTAGGGAGGGGGGAGCTTTCGCCATTCGGACGAGAACAAAGGACAAGTTTTCCCATCTTGTCACGTGACCATTTGCTGACCAGACCAGAGGAAAGAATTTCATTCGAACCTTTCTCACGCTTATCGTGTCATCATGTCGGCAAAGAGAAAGACGTTGACTCTATCAGAGAAAGAAAAAATTGCTGAAGATTTTGAAAATTCAAATTTATCGAAAGCACATTTTGCCGAAGAACGTGGTATACCACGCAGCACCTTAAACAATATTCTTTCTTCTCATCGCAATGGAAATGGGAAAAGAAAAAGGATGCGTTTTTCCCCTTATGAGAAAATTGAAGAAGCCGTTCTCCAATGGATAAAAATGGCTAGAGCACAAAATGTGCCAATATCATGTTCAGTACTGAAAGAAAAAGCTCTGCAAATAGCCACGGAATTGGGAGAACCTGATTTTATGGCGAGCAATGGATGGATTCAGAGATTTAAAGTAAGACATGATTTAACTTTCAAGACAGTGTGTGGTGAAGCTGGAGATGTTGACGAAACTGTTTTAAATGACTGGAAGAAATCTGTGTTAGAAGATGACATTTTGAAACGGTATAAGCCATGCGATGTATTCAACGTCGACGAATGTGGTCTTTTTTCCCCCGAGTCTTGCCTGACAAAACTCTCGCATTCAAAAATGAAAAATGTGTAGGTGTCAAAAAAAGTAAAGAAAGACTTACAGTATTTTTAGGGGCCAATATGGATGGCTCTGAAAAATTGAGACCTCTTGTTATTGGTAAATTCCAAAAGCCACGTTGCTTTAAAAACGTTAAATCTTTACCCGTGGATTACGATGCTGACAAAAAAGCGTGGATGACCGTCACCATTTGGGAGAAAACAATACGACGTTTAGACAGACAGTTTGTGAAGAAGAAACGAAAAGTTGTTTTCATAGCAGACAATTGCACAGCTCATACCAACATCCCACAGTTAGCCTCAATTGAGCTTGTTTTCTTGCCTCCTAATGTGACCAGCGTTCTCCAACCATTGGATCAAGGAGTTATTCAAAACCTAAAAGTGAACTATCGTAAGCTCCTCTTGAAGGACCTTATCGCTGTCATCGACCAAAAAAGAAGTTTCACGTTACTGTCTTGGATGCCATTTTTTATGTGTACAAAAGCTGGAACATGGTGTCCACCACACTCATAGCAAATTGTTTTCGTCATGCTGGTTTTGTGGATTCTCCGAGTATCGTGGATGACGAAACCGAAGAAGACGATATTCCTCTATCTGTTCTGATGGAAGATCTGAGAAATCGTGGCCATGCCATTCAAGGGAAAGAAGAATATGGTTCGATTGATGAGGAAATTGCCACCACTTCTGAAGCTACAATTTCTGAAATTGTTTCACAAGTTGTGGACAGTGAGGACAATGACAGTGATTCTGAGACTGTAGCTGTAACCCAAGCGGAAGCCTTCAATGCAATAAATGTCATACGCCATTTTTTTACAAACCATGAGGGAGTTGACGAACATTTTGAGAAGTTACAAAATCTAGAAAACATTGTTCGAAAAATGAAACCAAAAACGAGACAGACCTGTATGAATGATTATTTTAAATAAGGTAAGATGTTATGTATGTATGTACACTTTGAGGAAATTTATAAACAGCTTTATTTTAATTTTAAAACTATATATATATAACTTTCTTTCACTCTTTACTGTTAAAATTTATTGACTTAAATATTTCAATCTTAATAAAATCAAATAACTGATGTTTTCGTTTGCATTACCATTTTTAAAAATCATAATGTGTATTTACGTGCTTAGTTATGAACTGCTAATGAATCAGTTAAAAGGTCACCTCGCTTATAAGGTCACTTTTGCGATGTCCCTTAGGGTGACCTTATATCGAGGTCCGACTGTATATACATTTTGTTTTTTTCAAATTTCTTAAAGACATACTCTATGTATTATATACTTGATACCAATCAGTGGTAATGGCATGCAGTACATATTACCAATGGGGAAAAAATTTATGCAGTACATACATAAACTACAGAACTGAGTTGCAAAATGCAATTGCCCTTTCGGTGAATTTTTAGCAGTGATATGATTTCATTTGAAACGTAAGTTTGGAACGTAAGTTTGGAAAATGCAGAAATAAATAGATTTCTTAAAATCTATAGTCAATTTGGTTACTAATTTTAAACATACTAGTCTGAGTAAAAGATTTAAAACTTTTTTTTTTTTTATGAAATTTACATTTTAGGAAATAATTATAACATTGTGATTAAAATTTGAAATTAAAAGAACATATTTTCCTAGCAGTTGAATTGTATACAATAAACAATACATACATTTTGTAGTGCATTTATTTAAATTATGAAAAACATTCTTTAATTACAATTCTTTCAAAGCTTTCTCCTCTGCTTCTATCCAAGCGAGGGTTTCAGCTTTTTCTTTCAAGAAGTCCTCTTGTTGTTTTTTCAGTTCTTCATGATAATCATTTTTTTTCTTTTGTATCAAATTATCATGGTACTGTTTCGTTAGACGACGTAAATCCCACTTTTTGCAATACCTTTCCAGTTTCATTCCTAATGTAGGAGGTTTAAAGTATAACTGGAGTTCTTTCAGTATCCAGTTAAATCTTTCAGAGTCGATTTTCCTCAGTCGCTTTAGATCTCTATTTCTTCTGTTTATAAGCATAGGCAAGATAACTCTATTTGAGCGAACTTCCTGCAAAAATTTAAAAAGGCAGCAAGAATTTAGGCGATTATCCAACTTAAGACATAAATAACTTTATACATTTCAACATTTTATTTTTATTTGCTAAAATTAATGTGAGTAACGAAGTGGTATAGATGAAAATGAGCAATAAGTATAAGGAATAATAGAAACATACATAATTTGCGCATTATAATTATTTTACACATAAAAAATATACATATAGTGTAGGTAAGGGTATATCACACTTTTTAAAAATTATTTGACCCATCCCCCACAATGTCACATGTCAGATATATTACATTAGCATAAAATAGGTTTAATTTGCTGATTTTAAATGTGTTTAAAGAAATCAAAATGCACCATGTCGCAATTCTTGTTACCCCTCCCCTTGTCACAAACTGTCACACTTTCTTACCCCCCCCCCCCCCCAAAGCATCACATCATTTACGAAATCTCCTACAATGTCATTACTGTTCCTTTTCCTGACAGTCGGTTGTAAATTTCACAACATATTTATTATATCATGAAAGTGCAATAAAAATAAATGCATTTTTACTATAATATAGTGCAAGGGAACTTGGAATATTTTCATACAGAGGAATTCATTTTCATCAGCATATTAATTATCTTTCAAATGAAGCAAACATTGGAAAAGAAAAAATCTTGAATGTTCTAGAAAAAGGACATGTTAAATATTTTGTTGAAAATTATATGCAAGAAATGTCACCTGTAACTTGAGACTAGAAGTTTTGTTTGAACAAAAATATATGGTTTTCATTGGTCCTGAATTCCATTATTATTATTTTATTTCGAGAACGTTAAAATAACCCCTTCCTGAATTGATAAGACAATGAATTTTTTTTAGAATGTTATTGGGAACACTGAAGTAAATTATGTTAACAACTTTAGCTTGCTTAGCCATTAGGTAAAGGACGCATCACAAACAATTTTTATCATTCTTGTTGGGTCACACACAAAATATTAAAATTTAAAGAGTTCAAACATTGTTTTCAGAGATGGCAAATACTATAATAAAAAAGAAATAAATAACAGTACCTTTGGAAACAGCTCCCTATTTAGAAACAGAGAACGAATTCTTACAGTCCTTAGAGCAACTAGATATAAAAAGATAATTATGAATTGATAAAAGATGATAGGCAATGTTTTTAGTCTTATATCTAACTTAACTGTAACACTGAAGAAATTTACAAGAATACTAACATTTGAATTGTTTATTTTGAAAAGGTAACAAATCTTAAAAACAAATTTTTTTTCAGGAGATAGAAAAAAATGGCTTACGAAAAGTTGGAAAACTTTACGGGTATGATCTTTTGCAATTTTCTTTTAATAGGTAATAGCAATGCAATATAGGTAAATTAAAACGATTTTTGATTAATTATGCTATAAAAATTAATACTGAAATTTCTTTCTTTTTCGAAACAGAGATGTTACCTTTTCAAAATAAACGATTCATTTATAATTGTTAAAATTTCATGGCAGAACTGGCAATGATTATGTTTAAAGTACGAGACTTTAGTAAAACCTTCCAACATTACTGTCTAGTTGGTGTAGCATATTAGTCCTTCAAGTATTTACAATCTCTTTTTCAATGTATAATTCAAAGCACAATTTTCCGCATTTCAAACAAAAAACACATTTACATGCAATTATTGGTGAGCAATAGAACAGAGAGACCAACTACAATAGCCAAATTCTATAAGGTCAGCTGGGGTAATTGGGAACAAAATTTCAATGTTTTAACTGTGGATTCTTCCCTACATCTACATCTTGGATGAATTGACAGATAAAAGTTTAGTGCAGATAATATTGTGCTCTTTGTAAATTATGTACAGAAATTTTTACTTGATGATTGTTTGTGAGGGAATGAATTCATGTTTCCATGTAGTCCAGAATCTTGTGCATCATACTGTTTCCTTTGTTCTAAGGTCTATTAGATTCTTAAAAATACAGTAAAACCTGTAAAGTTGAACACCTGCCTAAGTTGACCACTAAAGTGCTGTACTGCAAGTGGTCAACTTGCACAGATTTCACTGTAATTTAACATTTTTCATAAACTATTATCAATGTTCTTGTGTCAAATAATCTTTCAGATCAGGCTTGTTTGAAGCAAATCCAGCAATTAGATCAGGATTTATACGGTATTCAAGTTTCCATTTCGAGCCTAATGTTATGATTTTCTGAACTGTTAATATTAAATGAAAAAAAAATCAGTTGGAATCAAAAATAAAGCTTGGGAATGAGGTGTCTTGACCAAGATTTTTCCCCCAGAAAAACGTCCTGCTCATATCAGATATAATCTCATAACCCTGCTTAAAAATTTCTACTGTTAAATATTTTTTGAAGAAAACTATATTTTAGTTTCTGTTTTAAATTTTGGTTATTTTATAATGACATTTTAATTTATACAAACATTAATTAGTTCTTGCCTGCTTATGTGGAAAAAATACTTTTCTTACTTATTGTTTCAAATGTATTTATTTATTTAGATTTAATTAATTTCATGACAAAGTTGGGTAAAAGTTGTAGTAAATGTAGCCTGGGATTATTTAATAATAAATATCTTATCAAAAAAATCAAGCAATGTGGAACATTTATGCAAAATTCTCACAAAAGTATGAAATTTCAATAAAATGTAACATTTAGTCTCTTATCAAAAGAATGTAAATAAGATAAGCTCAGCTGTTTCTAATTATCCCTGGGTACAAATTGTATGGAGTGATTGGAAACGCCTAATTCACACATCCAAAATAACGGGATGAAATTATGTCTATGATGAAATCATATCTATATGTTTTTAGTAGCATTCCGCATGACAAATAAAAATGATTAAAACCATTTACAGTAAAACCTCTCAATAAGGGACAGTAAGGGGACTGGAGATTTTGCCCTTTAACCTTTAGATTACGGTGGTACAGCATATGTACCGCAGAATAGTTTGGCCTTCCTTACGGCTGTGGTACAGCATATGTACCAGACCTTTCGTCCCCTTCTTGAGCGGAAGGAAATCACCAGGAGGTGTGAAAATTACTGAGAGTTTATTAGCATTTCCTGTCCTCACGACTACTCTTGGCGAAATACGCGGCGTTGATTTACTGTCTGGCGAGTATTTGGAATATTTCTGGTTTAGACATATATTCGTCGGATAACATTTATTATAGTCATATAAATACTCACTGAAACATAGACAATCACTTAAACGATCTCGGAGGGGGGGGGGGGGGGGGCATGGCGACCTGACTTTTAGATACATAATATATTCATACGTGTGTTTACGTATTATTACATGTTTTTGCTTTTTAACTATAAATTTAATATATTCCCTTTGCTCACCCCTCCCATGAGACGTAACTAGAGGGGGCAGACGGGGCACATGCCCCGGGCGCCGGATTATTTTAGGGTCGCTAAATTGACTAAATGTGTGTGTTTAACCTAAATATATACTTTTTTTGTATATAAGGGGGCAGGGGGAGCTAAATCCTGTGCTTCCCCCAGTTAGAAAATGACCAAGTTACTTGCCTGCCCCCCCCCCCCCTGTAGAAAATATTGAAATGACGGGCCGGATTAAAACTTTTAATATTTGTCATCTTTTGGTATTAATTTTAAAAAGAGTTATTCTGTCACGCTCGGAGCCCTGCCGCAATGTGTTTTAATCCAATTAGCAGCTCGATGTGCTGGAGGTAACATTCTATGTTTCTAATTATTTCTTTCTTGGTTTCCTAGTAAAATCCACATGTACACTACGCGTGTCGAAGTGGAAATAATAAGAGTCCACCCCATGTCATACATTCCGGTTAGTGCATTCAACTAAAAGTAAGTAAAAGAGTTGAAGTGATTGTGAGGGGAATGCAAGGTACCATAGCTGGACATTCGGTCTTGCTTTTGTTAACAAAGGACCTCCCCCCGGAGCCATCGGCAGACAGGAGTTTGTTAGAAGTACAACAGACAGTTTGAAGCGCATTCTGATTATCTTCCGTGAATGACCGCTTTCTAGTTGCTATATGAGTAAATCAACAAGTCATTGTGGTGAAAATAGCAAAGGAAAATTGTCTATTCATACCTGCAATTTTTAAGTGAATTAGGATAAAGTAAATCCGTTAACAGGGACATCAGTTTCAGCAATGAGGGGATACTTTACTTCCTTGTTCAGTTTGTGATCCTTTCATATTCTTACCATGAAATACCACGTAAAGCAAGATGTTAACTTAGTAGAAAAATAATAATCTATTACGGAGCGTGCGGGGAGGAATAAAGCACTGCGAATTATAGAATTCGTGTACTAATAATATACTTAAAATGTTTTACTTGTCTACTGAAGTTGTTGATAATGTATGTTGCAGGTGTTTAATATAAAATGTGTCATCATGACTTCGCACCTGAGATGTTTGTCGAAATCTAGGCAAATTATGTACAAGTCCCAAAAGAAAGCAAATCAAATAAATGTCACAGAGCAGAAAAATCGCAAAGAATATATATATATATTGATGCTCTCAAACAATGAAAGGTCACTACTATTCAACTATATGGAACAGCACTTTTTATTGTTAATTTTAACTCTAATTTAGGTAGAAATTTTGATTGCCTTATTAGCTTAGCAAAACTTTTTAGACAAACATAGGGAAACTCACATTAGACTTCAATAATAAGTTACAGATTTTTTTTGTTCCTCATTTAAACTACATGTTTCCAAAATTATTATTATTATTTTCATATCTTTGTTTTTTACTTTCTTTCGGAAATTAACTTTAGAAATCATATAATTACTTCGAATTGGCGATTGGGAGCAAACAAATAGCAACTGAGTAATGAAAGTTTATATTTTGGCAACCCTTCTAATGAAGTCAATCACACTCAGAAGAGGTATAATGGGAGTTAAGGACCCCCGGTGGTCACACTGAGGGGAAAAAAATCCGAAGTTTTGCCGTTGTATGGATGAATTTTGGGAGCTCGAGCGCCGTAACTTAAAGGTTAAATAGAGGTGTGCCTTCTTTGGAGTTTCATAAATTGATGCATACACATATAGTGTAGTATCTTAGTTTAATTTAATAATAAACACGTGTTAAACTTTGAGCTTAAATACTTTAAATATTTCATACATACAAAATAAAAGTCAAAACTATTTAAATTTAATTTTTTCATTGAAAAACTAAAAATAGCAAAAATGTCATATTTGATAAGTTTTGTTACTTACAGAACTTATTTGAAGTAATCCATTAGACGCGTATGTTTTATAGTACGAAATTTGTAATACAGTGTAAATTACATCGAGTCTGCTTTTTCCAATCCCTGCATAAAAAAACTTGTTGGCAGCCGGGTACTGTCTATCAATGCCTTCTATAGCCCACATGAATTCTATAGTACCAAACAGAGGAAAGCATTTGAAAGTTGGCAAATAACTTTAAAATGCACCCTTGTTTCTTAGATAATGCTTCAAGGACTCGTACCAACTTTCAGAAGTAGATTTTTTTTTTTAATTGAACCTCAGCTTCCAGTAAATATTTCTTTTCAATTTTTGAAAGTTTTTTTTTTTTTGCAAATGTCCCTTAAATAGAGTGTCCCTTATTCAGAGATAAATACATTGCCGTCTTTATTTAAAGGGACTGGGACCAGAAAAAATGTTGCTTAGTTAGAGGTGTCCCTTTTTCGGAGGTGTCCTTTAAAGGAGGTACTACTGTACTTCATCTAAATAGATCTGTTCGAGAGGAAAATGTAAAATCACTAAATTTTGCTAAACTTTTTTCACAATGTTGTCTTCAAACATTGGCGAGGCTTCCATAGTTGTTTGAAAAAGATGCCAATGTCTTTCCCAAGTTGCCAAGTCACTGCTCACCAACAGTTTAATTTTCAAAATCACTACAAGTGTGGTAATGAAGTTTGTTTCCATTCACCCCAAGTAGGTTGTCACAGTGATTGCTCAGTACACAAGTAAAAAAAATTTCTTTTCAGTGATGAAGGATACCACTTTGATCAATGTAAATGCGAACATATTTAGTTCTTGTAAAAATTACTAATAGCAAGATAAGAGGCATATGAAATTGAAATGATATATCATATTTCTAAAAATAGCCGTTAAACTAGTAGTACTATTTTCATATAAGACCATTAAATTTGATTCCACTAAACTAAGTACTAACCCGCTAAAATTAGACGTAATATGTGCACTTATGAACTGATATAAATTTTAGCATTTGACAGAAATATTAAGAAAAAATAATAAGTTTGTACTGAAAAATTAAAAAAAATAATGTAATTAAAGCACAAAACTTGCAACATTATTGTAGGCTGTTGCTTATCATCAGAAGCTCTAAAGTTTTTCTGCATTGAAAAAGGAGTTCTCTGTAAGCGGAAAACACTTGTATGCAATAATTTTACAAATTTTGTCCTTTAATGATGCTGGTTTTATTTTTTAACATAAATATAAAAAAATGTCGAATAATTTTCAAACATGTAAAAAACAAATATGGTGAATTCCATGTAAAAGTGGACATCTTTGGGAAACATTAAAATGAAATTTTTTAACAAGTATTACTTTAACTCTTGTGGGATATTGAAGTTATTTACAAGCACTCTTCCTACCCCCTTGTGCGAAAAAACTTCTTTACAATAAACAATTTGGCTGTCACTAGTTGAATATTCGAAGCCTGTTTATCTTTCGTGTTGCGTCAGTTACTACTATGTTTTGTATGCATAAATATCTATTTAGCCTAACACCAAAGAATAACACAAGTTTACGTCTTTTTAAGCATGCATTACTTGTTCATTAAAAAAAAATTTCCTAGTCACAAGTTCATAATTCACAGATTATTGAATTTGCTTTGTATTTTCCAGTACATATGTCTATTTCATGTTGCGTCAGTTACTGTAACGTTTTTATAGTTTTTTCTCACTAAGAGTAGAATAACAGAGCTTCAAATAAGGCTGTATACTAATGTATTAATGTAGTTGCATAAGACAGTAAAATAAACTATTTTATATAATTAATACTTTACTATTCTAATTATTAGAAATTAACTTTTTGCTGTCAAATAATATATCAGTTACCGTAGAATGCACCATATAGCTTTTGTCGGTGAAAAGATAAAATTATTATTTGCTGGACAATTTTTTTACATTGTACAATACATTTTTGTAAATATAGTCAAAAGTGTCAGTGCTAAACAATGGTACTTTTGCTCATACAATCAGGGGTCGTACTAGAGGAAATTTGGGTCCCGTGACTCTTCACAAAATATCCATTAATTAAAAGGGACCCTTCACAAAATTCAAATCAATCAAAACGTACCCTTCACAAAATTCCAAGCTTCCAAATCGTACTTTTCACACCATTATTTATTATAAAAGCAGCAAATAATAAAAATGTTCAATTTTCACAAAAGTATTTCTTTAAAATTCCCCCCCCAAAAAAAACGGACTGTTAAAAAAATGCTGGCTCAAACCCTGGCAATGTTTCTAAGCAGCCTAAGTTAGCATTTCGATGATAAGTTGTTGAATAATGAAAATTTCTATAAAACTTTCAATTGATAAACTAATACAGTAAAACCCCGTTAAAACGCGAGTGTTGGGGGGCATGTTTGGCACCCACGTTATAACATGACCGTGGTATAGGGAAACTATACCACGAAACCACATTATCCAAACAATATTCGCTTTTGTTGCATCATTTTTAACTTTATCAATTACTCGTGCCTTTTCTTCTATAGCACATTTTTCTTCTTTGCTGCCATTTTATTAACTGTAATTGCAGTGCAAGAAGCAATCTCGATTGTGCAATCAGTCTATCGAGCGATAGGTTATAAACCAAAAGGTGTACATCAGGTCTATTACAATAGGGCTTTAAATGAGTGTGGTGGGAGCTCTTTGGCTAGAATATTTGCGTGCTCAGGCTGGCTTTATTTACAAAGGTAAATAAGGAATCACTTTTAAATGGCAATGATAAAGGGTGGTTTATACGTCGGGGGACATGAGAGTCACCGCTGTATATCTGATTCTGCGGTATACTGAGGCGTGGTATAACGAGGTTTTACTGTATATCATACGTAAAGTCAAGGGAAAATTTTATAAGAAAGTAATAAAACTATATATGATAATAAACACAACAAAATTGAGTATTTTTAGTATATAGTAAATGAATGTTTATACTTTTTACTTCTAAAGAATCAAAATCAAAAGGGTGCCGTTGAACCCTTTTCAGCAGGTTTCTTCGATATGCCTCTTCAGCTTCATACTGAAAAAAGGGGGAATAATAAACAGTTAGTATAAGAGTTATAACAGAACAGATAAAAAGACAGCAAACGTATTTTACAATATGCTTTACATTTTGAAAAAAAAAAATTATATTAGTTATATTTAATATGATTTTTTTTTTGTAAACTTGATTATAATTGGTAAGAAATGATTAATTATTGTGAAATGTCTCATTTAAATTTTATTCATGTTCATTTTTTAAAAACGTATAAATAAATATAAATAAAATTTTGTTGATTAAAAGATACATTCAAAGCAGTTTTTTTATTAAATATCAATGTACAGTGGTAAAGTATAGGAATTGTCTCAATTTCTTTCTTAACTTTGAGACCTTTATACTAAAGGAGCAATTTCTACTTTAGAAATTAGAAGTTCTTGCAGTTAAAAACTTTTTCCAATAGTATTAGGATCAAGCAAAATTCATGGACGTTATAAAAATTATGTATTTTTAGGGGATCTTTACCATCAAATAAGCAAAATAACATTTATCTTTATTTTAACTAAGTGCTTTAATTTAAAGTTGTACAGGATACATTGTAAGGCGGTCAAATTAAATTTATCTAATATTTTAAATAATTGTGAAAAAATAGCTAATTACTAATTTTAAAGTAAGGTATATATATGAAGTTATATTTCATTTAGTCACGAATGAATAAACGCATAGTGTAAGAAATGACAAAAATAAATATCCACCCTCTATAAGTTGACCACTAAAGTGCTGCACTGCAAGTGGTCAAGTTACACATATTTCACTGTACTTCAACATTTTTCATAAACTATTATCAATGTTCTTGCGTCAAATAATCCTTCGGATCAGGCTTGTTTGAAGCAAATCCAGCAATTAGATCAGGATTTATACGGTATTCAAGTGTTATCTTTGTTATATGGGAATGTAAAGTAGTATTATCTTAAATAGAAGTTAATCAGCTTTATTTTCAAAAAGGTCATTTATTAATGCAAGTCGATTGCATTAAACTCCAGTTTTATATTTCACAAGTAATTCAAACTAGAAAATATTAAGCGCTTGCCTTACAATTTTTTTTGAAAAAAATTACAAAAAATCATCACATTTTAAAATTTTATTATTAAATAGAAGGAAACATAACAAAACAAAATATGTAGGTTTTAAGTTGAATTTTTATTTTCTTTACAGGTGTAAAACATTCTGCTTCGCCTGAGTTTTCTCGGGGTAATAATTAACTTTCAATATATGCGAACACGAGGTAACTCGGGATATTTAGGCAAGCGGTTAAGGGAATATTGTTCTTTAAATGTTACCTATAATTGCAGTAAAACAACAACATGCTGCATGAAAGCTCACTGTTTTTAGAGGACCAACTCCAAAATGCATTTAAACAACTTGCAGCATATTATGAAAGCACTACCAAACAGTGGCGGCTCGTGGGTCATTCAAATGGAGGTTCACAAAGCAAATTTCGAAAATTAAAAATGCAGGTACAACGGAACTTACAACTTAAAATTCATTTCACAAGTCTAAGGAAAACAATGCACACATACAACACAACTTAAAAAAAAATCTCATAGATTAAAAACAAAGGAAAATTTCTTTCTCTTACAATGGAAAGTAATAAAACCACAATATTGCTTGCTATACCATTGAAAGGTGATCACAATACAGTCAAGTACAAGTTTTGCCCATTAAATCTACTCGTCTGTCTCCCCCTCCCGCTTTTTTATATTTTTCATTTTATTCTTTTTTTTTAAGGTGAAAAAATTCATAACATTCTCATTGAATTTAGTAGCATCATTCATCATGTCAATATTATGCATTATTTTGCAATTGAGAAAATATCTAGAAAACTTCTTAATGACTTCTATACATGGAAATTGAAACTAAAAAGTGAGACAAAATCTCCCTACAGAGCTTGAAGCATCAACCAAATTCATTTTCCACGCACAAAACTAATTTTGTTTTTACCACAACTTGCCGATTCACTTGTGTCAGTTGCGGCAGAATTAGCCAGGAGCCAAATACCAAAACAATTTGATGCATAACCCCAAAAATGGCAAACCATCTCTCATAAGTTGCTGGGTTACTTAACTCGGAAGCAAAACTCAAGAGGTGCGATCGGAGAATATGAGCTTTGAATTTTCCCTCGCCGCGTTTCATGAACTGTTTCTCACAGCTGGTTTTTGGCCTCATTTCAGTCATTTGCACGTGCCATCGAGAAATGCAAGTGACTTTGTAACCAGCGTATGTTAGCTACGAATTGGCATACTACCGAAAGGGCGGCATAGGGGGCAGAAATTCATGCTGGAAATAAACAAAATTATGGATATGTGCATAATGTTTTATTTCATTTTTCAATACATTTACTCCTGCGTTTTCCTTGGGGGTTCCGTGCTCATGTGCACATATAGACGAGCCACCACTGCTACCAAATACAACATTATTCACATTGTATTCTAACTTACACCAATTTAATGATGCATTAAATTTCAAAATAGCAATAAAATCTAATATCAGAATGGAAGTTATTTTTCCTCTAGCATTTTCTGAAACTATTCACAGGGTCTTAAGCAGGGTTTGTGATTTTTTTTTTTAATTTTTGAATTTTTTTTTAAATCAGATTTTTTTTAATATTTTTTAAATGTCCTTAAATTTTTTGGTTATTTATTATGTTACATTCATAGAAACAATATGAAATGTTAATCAATTGTCAATATGCAAAAGCATACTTTAAGCTATTTTCAAAGCAGTAAATATTTTTTAATAATAATAATGATAAAAAAAATTTAACAATACAAATTCATGACTCGAATGAAACTTAACCCTACCAGGAATAATAGTACACTCATAAGTACAGAGAAAATGAACAAATTTAATCTGAATTATTTTGCTGTTGAAAAGCTGAAAAAAGTAACAATTGTGTGTACTTAATTTTTACATCGAGTGTACTTTAATCATTTTTCTTTGTTATAAATGTAAAAGCCTGAAATATATTTACCCATTTAGTAAAATCATATGCTCACAGCATTACTAAAAATTGAAACTTTTTTTTAAAATCAAATATCTTTATTGAAAACTTCTATGATAAGAAAATATCTTAGAAGAAAAAACCTTAAGCTAATATGGGACACGAATCAAACTTTAAGGATACATATTCTAAATTCTAACAAGTGTTGTTTTAAACACTATCATTCTGAATTATTTATTGTGTGGCATTTATTAAATTGATCTAAAATACTATTTTTAAGGTAAAAACACAGAATGGTTCTTGATTATTATGAATTTTAACTTGAATGATTGAATGAATTATGCTTTGCTGTTAAGATGCTTGAAGAATAAGAGTAATATCGTAAAATTTAAAAAATAGTAATTAGTTCTAAACTTTATTAAATATGTTATGCACACAGACAGATGGACCTAGGTAGTTTTGTTTGAAACAGTGGTTGTAATTGCAACATAATTCATTTTTACAACACTTTCTAATATTGTAAAATCACTTGATTTGAATCAAGCTGATTTAAATCAACAAACCCTGGTCTTGAGTGTAAACCTTTCAAATTAACTTGCAGATAATGAAAACAGTACTTACAAAGATCATATTTCTGACACAATTTTGGAGTAAGTGAAATCATTTACCGGAACTATTTTTTTAATATTGAATGTATATGTTATCTATATTTATGATGACCTCCATTTTTTAACAAAAATTGTAAATGGCCCTCTTACTGTTGACAACACAATTAAAGAATCACTAGAAACATTAAAAAGTAGTAGTAACAGTCTGATATTTCATAAAACTAAAACAAATAATAATTATTATTATGACTTACTTTTGTAGCTGTTGCAAGAGTGAATATTTTTTTAACATCTTCTGGTGCTCTAAAAATTAACAAATCTTTAATTAAAATATTTAAAACATTAAAAGTGTCTCAAAAAAGCACAAAATTTGAAGACAATATACCCCCCCCCCCCCCCCAGTCCTAGTTAAGCAATTAAAATAAATAATAAAATTTAAAAAAATAATAAAAAATCTCTTTTGACATAGTTCACCAAATTTATTCAATATTTTAAATGATGAATGAAATACAATTACAAGCAAACTACTGAAAAGATTTTGGACTTTAGTTGTCTAAATCTTACTGAGAAAAGCTATGCAAAGCATTTCCTAGCTTTAGATAGCTTTAAATCTTAGCTATCTAAATCATATTGAGAAAATTTAATTGTTATAATATTCTCAAAAAACACAGTCCATTGAAATGTATCAGAGATCAGTAAAAGAACAGGCTCCCTTGCCCGGTAGCATAAATCACACAGCATGGCAGCAAGCACTGCAGATTTATTTCGAAGCTTGCAGATTAAATAACAATCTTACAAAAAAAAAATTATTAATCTATACTAATATTATAAAGCTGAAGAGTTTGTTTGCTTGAAAGTGCTAATCTCAAAAACTACTGGTCCGATTTGAAAAATTCTTTCAGTGTTAGATAGTCCATTTATCAAGGAAGGCTTATAGGCTGTATATCATCACGCTAAGACCAATAGGAGCGGAGTTCCCAATATTGCATAAAACAGTCCTTTTCTATTGGAAGAAATTATCGCATCCTTTCGAGCTTGATACCATTAAAAAGCCTGTAAAAAACTGCCCTAGAAAGAGTTTTGTCCTTCCTGCTAAAATTGGAAGCCTCTAAATTAACTAGAAAAGAAGTTATGAGCGTTTTTCTCTTGTAGTTTGAGATTCTTTTTTCACAGTAATCAACTTTAATTTTATTTGACTCTGATATGACCGTTTTATTTTATTTGCATTTTTGCATCCTTTCAACAATTGTTACAGATGCCATGTGAACAAACAAATTAATGAAGTTGCCATTGTTAAATAAATCAAATACATCAATAATCAACGTTTCTAGCTTGTTGATGCGGCATCGCTGTATTTGCAAAATTCAATTTAAGATAGACTGTGCAACGCCAGGCGTCGCAGCTAGTTTCTTTATAAATTGAATAACTATAATATTTATTTGTTGTCTGCATGTATTATTGTTATATGTCAACTATTTTTAAATGCATAGTTTGCTATTTTTTATGATTGTAAACTTGGTTCCACATCATTTGGTGCCACAGATAACTTTTGACTCCTGAAACTTGTGCTGTAGATTGATACAGAAAATTCTGCTACTGGGCTCCTGTGTTAGGCTAATAAAGTTAAACAATAGAAAACAAAAGGTAGAGTAAATAAAAATTTGTTTTTGAATGACAAGAGGTCTTCCAATGACCTAAAGGTATAATTTTGATTTAACAATCAAGGATCATTTCTAACTTGAAATTTGAAATACAAAAAACCATAATTTAATTGTTAAATCTCGAGAAAGTTTCACATTAATATGAAGTCTCATGTTTTGTTTACATCAAATATATTCATTACAAAAGCTTATGAGTAATGAAATCATATCTTCAGATGTACTTAGAATCATTTTGAAAGTAAAATATTCTAAATGTTTTACTGATAACTTACATTTTATTGTAAGTTTGATAAAAATGCCCTCACTTTTTGTATTCTAACTGTAAGAACTCATTTGGTTTTTAATGCACAGTGAAAGTTAAATCACATTTCTACACATCTTGTTTTTCTCGACATACTAGAAAATTATGGTGGGAAATACTTTGGTTAAAACAAAAAAATGGGAGGATGCTGTTCCCAGTGTCCACCTTTAACTATACCACTAATAAGACCAAAAGAACAAGTGCCATAATTCATAACTTGATATTTTGACACATCCACTGATCAAAGGAGATACA
Organism: Octonoba sinensis; assembly: GCA_038502835.1. Lineage (NCBI taxonomy): Eukaryota > Metazoa > Arthropoda > Arachnida > Araneae > Uloboridae > Octonoba > Octonoba sinensis. The sequence continues at coordinate 21,279,243 of CM076603.1, forward strand.
GCTATGAAGCACATAGCATACCTATCAACTTGGGAAAATTTCAATATATACAGTAATCTAATGTTTCAATAATAAATGCGTAAATTAATTTCATAAATTCTACTAGTATAGCAGTTGCATGTAACTAACTAGTTGCATGTAACATACATGCAAAGGCGTAGCTAGGGTTTTCAGTGCCCGGGGGCAACTGAAGATTTTGCGTCCCCCTGTGCCCCTGGGGCCTTAGGGGCGCCCCTAAAGGGAATTTAGAAAACTTTTATGCTTCCTAAATGATAAATACTTCTAAAAAGCCGCCCATTTAACTTGCATTTTTATTAGCGACCATTCACTTTGAAGGGAAAAATTGGACACTTTGGCTTCGCAAAATTATTTGTTTTTCTTCTTTCTCGAGTGACCTTTCCTGGGTTTTCTGGGTGTCCGGTTCTTTTAGCTCTACTGCTCAAAGAAAATTCCCCTAGCCCCAAGAGAGTCATCACGGGTCCAATTTCTAGAAAACATCCAACTCAAACTAAAAAGTTGTTTCTCTGACTTAGGCTGTTTCTCTCCCATTCCTGTGCTACACTAGGTCATTCCCGATATGATTTGCGATGCTCCCACTTTCTTGTCGAACACATTCACACCTCTTCAGTTCAAATAATTTTCTTTTCGCATTTAGAAATACAATAAACTAACATTAATTTGGCGCCCCCTTGACGCTGCGCCCGGGGAGAGCTGTCCCTCCTTGCCCTCCCTTAGCTACGCCTCTGCATACATGCATATTTAATTTTCAAAAAAAATTGCTTCAACATTCATTAATGATAATTTTTTTCCTAATTATCAAAAAAACATTGTCCGAAAACCGCCAAATAACATTGTACCCCTCAATAATCTGTGAACTTGCAAGCGAGCCTTTCTCTCACACCACCTATTTCCCTAAAAATAATGTAATGATAGTAAAAAATGTAATGATATTCAGAGCTTGTTGTTTTTGACCAGGAATTACCCTTTATGACCCTAATTGATTGATTTATTTATTTATTTTAGTCCATTTAAGCCCACACATGTTTTAATATTTAGTGAAACAAAATAAAATAAAAAGTTACATAAAAATGGCTAAAATGCGTAAGTTTTGTGCCTAATGCGTAAGAGTTGGCAGGTATGACAAAGTAAAAAAATGATCTTATTCACAATCATATAAAATTGACTTACGTTTTAAGTTCTTCTGAGAGTTCAAAATCAGGCTTAGGGCATTCAGGATCAACTGGATTTTTCAAAATTATATCACCTGAAACAATTTAATAAAAAAATAGGTTGAAAACTTTCAAGACACATACTTGAAGGTTAGGAAAAAAGGCAAAGAAAGAACATTCTACATTACAACAAAGTACCTGCAAAATTAAAGTTTTGATTATGAAAAAGAGCATTGTCAAATAAATAAGGGGCAGACATTCATTAGTAAAATGAGATTATATTTTTGAATTACAATGGTTCTGTTAAGCAAAACAAAATAATGAAATTTTATCATTAGAGATGAAGCAATCTTTTGTAATGTTAGGGAAAGGGCTTCACAAGGCCCTCCACAGGAAATTTCTAGAAATTAATGTCCTAAAAATGCAATATTACAGTACGTTTGTGTGACATAAAGGGAAGTGGAAGGTGGGGAGTTTGTGGATTTTCCCCAGGAAAGTATTTGGAATTGAAGTCTAAAAATTGCCATTTCATTATAAGCAAAAGAAAAAATTCAAACATATGTTTGAATGTTTTTGTTGCTTAGTATACTGTTATGATGACAGGCCCAGTGGCTGAATGGTAGTGTTCCGTCTTACCATGCAACAGGTCCAGGTCTTCGATACTCGGACTGGCAGGGTAGACCCAGCTCTTCATCCATTCCATGGGCTGACAAGGTGAGGACAAAGTATGCTTGGGAACTAGGCACTGGGGGTTCGGTGTCAGGACGGCCATCTGACCGGATCTGTCTCTGAAACCCAGGACCCTCGGTCCACCAAGCTGAGATGAGCACAGCAGGCCTTGGCCACCATGGGACTGTGGTATCACTAGTTTAGTTTTTTAATGTTATGTTGTTTTGTCAATAATAATCTCAGGTGACAACCTTTTGACTTCCTAGGTGGGTAAGTCTGTGACAGCATCGAAATACATGTACAGTAAAACCTGTAAAGTTGACCACTTTTGTCAGGAACAGAATTAGCCCCTCAAGCTCTAGAAGTTGACCAAACAATGTTGTCGTTGTTATAGAGCGGTTCGCCCTGACGATTTACTCTTGCTTTTGAAACCGCAAGTGGTCAACACTCAGGTTTCACTGTACTATATAATAGACTAGCTACGAAAATCACTGATCGAATTTATTTGCTCCAAAGGAAGCCAGCGTATACAACAAATAGTGAAGGTAGTTTTTAATAATGGAATAAAAAAATGCCAGTGAGTCGGCGATTGCCAACGCGAGGGTGTAGTAATTAAAAATTATGTAGCATCAACAAGGGGGATATTTGGATTTTGTAGACATAGGTGCCTGGCCAAGTCTTTGTTATTGAGGGGTACAAGTGTCTATGATATTGAATTTGAAGAAACAAAAACGGGTTTAAAATACTAATTATGCTTCTGGAAAATTAAAATACTTACCACTTTGCTTAAAAATATTAAACATTGGGCGTCTGTGCCATTGGAAAGGTAACCAATCTACTGGTTTTTTATACTTTCTTAATGATTCTGGAACAGAATTTGTTTCATCGGAGGTACTAATTGATGCATCTGAAGATGAGACATTTAATTTGACGGAAGAAATGCAAAAACTTGAGGAAAATTGATCGAAAACATTTGTTCTAAACAAATGAGTTCTAAATACATTAGAAATAAAATTATATCTTTTTATAAGCAAAACATCCATGCTTTTTAGTAAACAAAAAGATTTTGTTGCCAAACCTTTTAAGCTAAAAAGTAAATAATTTCGTGGAGGTTAATTTTTGTGATGGTCCAATATTAATTGTAACCGTTAAGAATTGTTTACATTTTTGTTGTGATTTATGGATGGAACTTTTTCGTAGATTTTGTGTGAATTAAAGATCAAGATGATTCGCAATGTTTTCAAATTTAGTGCTCAATTTAACAAAGCGCCCGGATTATGCTCCGCATTTTGTTCCACACTTTCAAACGTTTCTCAGGAGGTTATTCTTTTTCTTCCTAAAAGATTTGAAAATAGAATTTAAATCAATCTAATTTTGATACTATTTGCTATTAACATCAAATTTATTCATCGCAACTATTCCAAAAATGATGACATTAATTACTGAAACTAAAGTCAAAAGTGTGACGCTTTTTTTTTTCTTTTTGTTTGAAAAATAAGGAAAATGCAAAATACATAAAAATAATATTTTTAATCTGCAGTGATATTTTTTTATGCTACCACAAAAACAGAAGATTATTATTTAAAATAGAAAAAAAAATAGGAGTAAAGCTCTCAATTTCAGTTCCTAACCAAGAAATGTAATAAAAAAGATATTCTCTGTACTGGCTAAAGTTTTAATCTGCTTTTTATTGTAAACATTAAGAAATTTTATTAAGCAGGAGGGGGAAAAAGTCTAGAATATATATATATATATATATATATAGTATGTTTACAGTTGAACCCATTTATAGCCAGGGTTAGCTTGGTTTTGCCTAACCCGAAAAAACCTGGGTTGTTTTTTTCAAAATCTTTACTTAAAAATTACATTTTACCTAATTAAATTAATAAAAAAACTTATTTTTACCAGACATGATATATATATATATCCATAATACATGCATTATATGCCCATGGGTGTAAAATTTCTAGGTATGGTTCAAAAAAAAAAGCTCACTTGAAAAACTCACAAGTAGGTTTTTTTCAACCTTCTTGCTAAAAAGTGCACTCTACTTATGTAAATTAATAAAAATACTGATTTATACAAAATGTTGTATATGTATATATATATATATATAATTTGAAATAGGTATACATTTTTTTAACTTTTCAATGGACTTAAATTGTTAGAAATAGAATTCTTCTTGAAAAATTCCTACCTACTTAACATAGAAACTGTTAAAATAAACAAATTGAGAGCAATGTCAAACTAAGCAAAAAACTAAACTTAGAGGCACGACAGTCCATTGGGGCCATGGCCTAATGTGCCCATCCCAGTTTTCAAGACCAAGGGCCCTGGGGTGCAGAAGCAGATGTTCCGGTCAAGTGGTCGGCCTGACACGGAATCCCCAATCGATGCTGTCACAGATTTACTCACCTAGGAAGTCAAAGGATTGTCACCTGAGATTTTTATTGACAAAACTACATAACATTAAAAACTAAACCAGTTATGTGACAGTCTCATGGGGCCCAAGGCCTGCTGTGCTCATCTCAGCTTGGGAGACCGAGGGCCCTGGGTAGCAGAGACAGATGGTCGCCCCAACACCCAACCAGTTCCCAAGCAAACTTGGTCCTTGTTTTATCAACCCCACTGAAGGGATGAAATGCTGAGTCGAGACTGCCCAGCCCGGGAATCAAACCCTGGACCTGTGGCATGGTATCACGAAGGCTACCACTCAGCTGGGCAATGTCAATGAAAACTAATCCACAAACGAATCTTTTTATTTAACATTTTGATAATTATTGTACATAATACTATAGTAAAACATGTTTTATACAATCATGTGTAAAACATGTCCTAACTAATCCCAAATACATTTTAAATTTTAATCGTTTCTTCAAATTCAATGGCTTCTAATGAGGACAAAGTTTTATCCCTCCCGAATAAAATTTTTTAACAGATTTTGTAGAACTCAAGTAAATGCATGTAAAAAAATAGTTTTTTTTTTTTTTTAAATAAATATTCAAACACAGGATAAAAATCATATGAATAAAAAGTCAAAGATCTATAATGACTAATGAAAAAACGTCTTTCTAAAGTTCTTGATAACTTTTTAGTACTTTGGTTGTAACCCAAATGATCAACTACCTTGTGCACTTATATTTGACTAAACCAACCCAGCGCAAATGGAGCTCACTAAACACAAAATCGCACTCTATCCTTTCTTGCATTTCTTGTTTTAAAAACATGGTGATGAATTTCTTATGCTACAATTGCTACTGTTAGTGTGCGGCAGTAGTTAACTATATAGAAGTAGTTAACTACTAGTGGCAACTAAAAAAAAAGACTTATTCTTTTTTTTTTTTTGGAAAAAAAAACAATTTTTTAAACAGTAAATTATTTAAATTTTTAGCTTATGAATAAAACTCACACAAATGTATTTTTAAATATGTTATATAATGTAAGAGTACTCATAAAAAAAATTACAATATTTATTGCAGTAATTACGCAAATTAGGAAAAGCGCAGCCGTAGAGTGGTTATTTTCTGCTGCTCGACAAATTCTTGTCCCAAGAAAATGTAAGCTGGGAGACAAGAAATTTGAAAAATTGCTATTTCTTAAAATCATGAATTATTAACTTTATTAAACAAATACATATATTAAAATAAAAGTTTAAATTTAGAGAAAAAGATTTTGTCTTTATTCATATTCTATTTATGTATTAATTGTTCAGTGTTATTTGGAAATATTCAACCTTTGAATGTTTTACAGGAATTTCTTTAAAATTGTTTTAATGATTAAAAATACTATTGAGTTGAATTATTAAAATTAAGTGTTTAAGAATAAGCTTAAAAATGGAAATTCAACTGAATTATACTTTAAAGTAGTTAACTACTTTTGGAGAACAGTTAACTACTAGTTGCAACTAGTCTCAGAAAAAAGTTTACTAGTTGCAACTAATTTTGTTTAGCACTGGTGTTGATAAGGGGTTTTTTTTTGAGGATAACCCCACCCCCCTGAAATGGTGAAGATTGTCTGGAATTTTGCCAATTTTTCTTGTAAAACCATGAAATTAGCTCACTTTTCCCGAAGAACCCCCCCCCCCCCCCTGAAAACTGGGTCTAGCTACGCTACTGATGTTTAGACTAGTTAGTATTAGTAGTTGGTAGTTAACTACTTTTTGATGAATAATTGCTGAACACTAGCTATTGAATTACAATTTTAAATGTTTACCTATTCTTTTTTTCAAATTGATTTCTTTTTCACTTGTGGTTAATATCCTTTATCTTTATGCAGACTCAAAAAGCTCCAGTATTAGATGATCTCTATTCAAAAATGATTGTAGAAGTTCGTGGACATGATCGAGCAGTTTTAAACAGTTATGAATGGTTTACAAAAACGGCCGCAAATGAATTGGGAGTGAATATAACAAACATGTAAGCTTTTACTTATCTCTTTTAGTTTTATTTTATTTGCTTGCAGTTTAACTCACATTCTGATCTTTATTTTGGTAAAATATTTGTTGCAGATGATTTTTTGTTGTGAAAGAAAATTAGTTTACTGAGGGTTTCTCGATCTTTTTCGACTTGTAGCCCCACTCAGAAGTAGCAAATTCTTCCGTGGCTACCCTTAGGTATATTCATCGCTAGTAGTGCACCTGGAATTTTTTTTTGTTCTTTTCTTTTTTTTTGGGGGGGGGGGGGGAGGTCAGAATGAGGGATGCATTATATATCCAATTTCCCACATCTGACAGATCCGCACCGAATATCCGGCTCTGATTTCTGAGACTGATAAATTCCATATATTATTAAATATCCAAACATTTCAAATACTTTATAGGTTTTCTACTTGTACAGTTGAGGGATCAGATTTCAGATATTTAAAAAGCGGTCGGACTCCAATTACCCAATACCTTTATTTTGCTCTTTTCCCCCATGAAAACCAAGTAAAAAGTTTGGCTATTTCTTTCATTGAGATTTTTTTTTTAAATTAAGATATACAATTTTGTGTTGTTTTTGCACCCCTGAAACATTTGATAAAAAAATTTATGGAAAATTTTACCCTTATGGAGGAAGATTTTAAAAGTTTGAAATAAATCAGCCATGGATCTCCTTCACAATGCTCATGGCTCCCCTATTTTTATGTTTTCTCCTGTGACCCCTAAGGGGGCGATATGGCTCCCGTTGAAAAACCCTGGTCTAGTGCAATGTTGGACCATAAGTGTCCTGTTAAAGTTCAGTGCTCTAGCGTTGTTCATGAAATGAAACAGCTGACACACTGCTTTACTCTGTCATGTTTACTCCTTATTCCGTTAGGGATCATTCAGAAATGATGTCACGCTTCGAGGGGGGAGGGGGGTTTGTGAAATTTTGACAAGGGGAGGGAAGGAGTAACAAGAAGTGTGACATCATGCATTATGCAACATAGCGTGATGCATGATTTAGTAACGACTGGTTTAGTAAGTGGGTATTTTTTCCCCCAATGCTAATTTCAATGGGCGAAAAACTCTCTAACTTGACACACAATTTCCAGGAACCCCTGTAAGTCAACCTCCATTTTGTATTCTTTTTAACCAGGGTTCGTTGATTTAAATCAGCTGGATTTAAATCGCGATTTAAATCAAGTGATTTTTTTTTAAAAATCATTGATTTAAATCAAGTGATTTTTTTCAAAAAAATCATTGATTTTACTAAGGAAGTGTTGTAAAAATGAAATATGTTGCAATTAAACTACTGTTTCAAACAAAACTTCCTAGATTCATCTGTATGTGTGCATAACATATTTCATAAGGTTAGAATTAATTACTATTCTTTTAATTTGACAATATTTTTTTTAATTTTACAATATTCTTCAAGCATCTTAACACCAAAAAGCATCATTCATTCAATCATTCAAATTACAATTCATAATACATAATCATGAACCATTCTGTGATTTTTACCTTAAAAATAGTATTTTAGATCAATTTAATCATAACACACAATAAATAATTCAGAATGGTAGTGTTTAAAACAACAATTGTTAGAATTTAGAATATATATCCTCAAAGTTTCATCCACATCCCCTAATAGGTTAAGGTTTTTTTCCTTCTAAAATATTTTTTTATCATAGAAGTTTTCAATAAAGATACTTGATTAAAACAAAACGTTTCAGTTTTTAGTAATAGTGTAAGCATATGATTTTTCGAAATGGGTAAAAATATTTCACGCTTTTTTATTTATAAAATTGGCAAATGATTAAAGTACATTCAATGTAAAACTTAAGTACACACAATTGGTACTTTTTTTTCAGCTTTCAACAGCAAAATAATTCAGATTAAATTTGTTCATTTTCTCTGTACTTATGAGTGTACTATTATTCCTGGTAGGGTTAAGTTTCATTTGAGTCATGCATTTGTATTAAAAGTTGTTTATCATTATTACTATTAAAAAATATTTATTGCTGTGAAAATAGCTTAAAGTGTGTTTTTGCATATTGATTAAGATGCCATATTGTTTCTATGAATGTAACACAATAAATATCCAAAATATTTAGGGTTTTTTTTTTAAAATAAAAAAAAATCCGATTTAAATTAAAAAAATCTGATTTAAATAAAAAAAATCCGATTTTTTAAAAAAATTTTTAAAAAAATCAAAAAAAAAAAATCACGAACCCTGTTTTTAACCTTTTCTTCCAGTATTTTTTCACGGTGTACAATTCTGAGAATTTTATAGTGATGTTTCTTCGTCAATAAATCAAGTCCTTTCTGGAAAGTATTCCTGGAAGATTCCCCTTGTACCCTGGGGAGCCTCACCATTTGTGAGGAATACGTGAGTATTGACTCTGAAATGATCATCTGTGTAGTATCATTTCAAGGGTAAACTGTATAGATATGTGTACATTTAGATTATATCTATGTTTATTTATATATAAGTCCTGCCTTGATAGAAATTTGAAGTTAATCATGCATATTTTTTTCTTACAGTTCAGAGCCTAAAAAATTTCATGACCGAAGAACATTACTAAAATCAGCATTTGTTCATAGATTGCATCGTGTTCAGTATGAATTTAGAACATATTTCAGAGTTTTTGAAGTAAGCATGTTATAATTTGTATTAATGAATTTTTTTCTTCTCTTGTTTACATAGAAAGTGTTCTATAAAGTTAAATGTGTCATGTACATTAGAAGCATTGTAAAAAAATTTGTTGTGCCATAATTCATACATATGTCATTTACTTTTTTGCGTTTGAAAGACTATCTTGATCTTTCGGCTATAAGAACGGCACTATTGTACAATGTGTATGATCTACTTTGCTAGCAGGCTTCGAAATTAGGATAGAAAAGTTAGGCATCATTGGCACCTAGCTTATTTGTTTTAGTTACCAAAAGTGTTCTGCTAATTGTTATTTTTAAATAATTAAAATCACTTAGCAGAGATATCAATTGATAAGTATTAAGACAGCTATGCAATTGATATAAAATATCGCAAAACATCGCAACCTTATTGAGAAAATTATTGATCAGTAAGAGAAAAAAATGTTTGAAAATGAATTTTTGTTAGTAACTCTTGAGAAGTCGGTCATTTTACTTAAGTTTAAACATATATATAAATGTTTGTTTTGATCAGTGCCTAATAAAATAAAATATGAGTTAGCATTTTTTCAAGTGTTGTAAATTACTTAAAAATGAGTAAAAATTCACAATTCAAAAAGTTGAAGGTTAAGAAATTAGCATAGTCTTCACAGGTATCGTAAAAACTCAAAATACCAAAGATTAGATAAAATTTTCTCATAAAAATGTACTTGTATACAGTTATATCAGATTTAAAAAATAAACAAATAAATTTTTAAATAAAAAATGACGGTGAAAATTGTGGTCGTCAAACTAAAAGTTTTGTGAAAGGGTCAGGCGTCAAAAGTGACGACTGGATGCGAAATCCCGGTCGTCAAACGGAATTTTTTAGTTGCAAAATACGGCTAACGACCGCTAATTTCGAACCTTGTTTGCTAGTAAAAAATGCCAAAGATTTCAGATCACATGGAAATTTCCTGCTTCTTTTATACTCTGGTTTCTGATGGAACTCAAGTCTAATCCTTTGGATGCTTTACCACATACACAGATAGTATCCAGGCTCAAGCTTGATTTATAAAGATCATACTCAGTGTGTCCTTTTCCTCACAAAGTTTTAGTAGGTAATCCAGTTTTCATCAGGTCCAAAAGGTTCATTTTCTATCAGAGGCCTGCATATAATGATCCAAGCATGCAAATGTTTAACTTAAAAGAATTCTATTTGAAATATTTATAGAAAAAACACAGTACAGTCCCGAGTTATCTGAGTTAACGTGGATCATGGATAACCAAAAGAGTCGGATAAAGCAAAGGGTACAAAATTTATACGAGTACACCACATACAACTTATATTACAGTCAACGCTCTTTATAACGACCTCACATTATAAAGACCATTCTATTATAACGACCAGTGGTAAAAGTCCCAACTTTATCCCTATGAACTCTGTTCATTTGCTTTCCGTATAGCAACCTTCCTGAATCGTCTAATCCAATACAGCGACCATACTAGGTGTCATGTCAGCTCAGAAGCTCTGCTTCCAGATGTGTGAATGTAATTTTTTCCCTATATTTTCTACTTTAAAATCTGTTAATATTTTGTTTTAATATTTTGCAGTGATAATTTTTTTTAAAATTCCAGTGATTAAAAATAATTGCAGCATTTCGTTGTAATTTTTTTTTAAATTACCAATTTTAATGGAACTACTTTTCTCAACCAGACCCCTACCTGTTAGCCGAGGCCTTAGGATTGCTTACGCACGGGGAGAGGTAGTGGGGTCTACGGATTTTACATGCACATATCCCCAAGTATACATGGTGGTCTTCAGTGGGTATCGAACACGCGACCTTCCAGGTGGAAGTCCGACGTGATAACCACTAGGCTACCACGGCCCTTAATGGAACTACTGAATGCGTGATGCATGTATATTTCTTAAAGAAAATTCTACCTCCTATAGCGACCACTCGTTATAAAGATCTTTTTCTGTGGGACGCAGATGGTTGTTATATCGAGCTTCGACTGTATAATTAAACACACTTAAAGAGCATACTTTACGAGAATTAAAAGAGTTTTTACTGAAAAAGTCCTTATTTGTTTTTTGTTTTATATTACTTTGGCGCTTTTCTGCAGCAATGTTTCGCCATTTTTGCCAAGAAGGTTGGTCTCGCCTCTTCTTGTTGGTCTATATATTCAATACCTTTTAGTCCATCTGTATGAGAGGTTTTATATGTTGATTTTTATTATCACTGTCTTCATCATCTTTGCTAGATTAATTTTCCTTTTTGACGATGTTAACGATCATTTCATCTGTAATCTTATGTTGTTCATCAGCATTCATCCATTCACGTATGTCTTTGTTGTTCATTGGCTTAGACAATGGCAATTTCATCACGAAATCCAAAATCTCATCACTACCTTCAACTGTATCAGTGAATTTCCAGGGTTTACTGAGTTTTCTGTATCAATGATTTTCCTTCCGGACTTAATTGAATCATTTGTTTCGAAAAGGAAGCATCTCCGTTTAAAAAAAGAAAGAACTTTCAGTATTAATTTATTAGTTTTTATGGCATAATTAATCAAAAATCATTTCAATTTACCAATATTTCATTGCTGTTACCTACTAAAATAAAACAGTAAAATGTTGGGCTCGTAAAGTTTTCCAACTTTTCATAAGCCATTAGTTTTTAAGAGTCGTTACATTTTCAAAATAAACGATTCAATTAATGTTGCTGGTTTAACTTCATGCCATGCCTCGGTTACCCAGTGTACAGTATCCTTTAGATTAAAACATTTAAGTCTTGGGTACACTTTTAGTTTCCTCAATTCCTTCAACAAGAGTTTTGCTTGTAACATAGGACCTGACAATGGACTTCCCTTCTCTCTCAATTGGTTGAACCACAGGAATATCGACTCGTGTTTTTTCGAATTCGCACTTTTCATTGTTTTTCATACATTGCAATTGGCCTTTTCAGGACACAATATTTCTCTATCATTGCTCTTCCTTAGTCTCAAACAGTAGCAGCTCCAACACCGAGATTTTACGCTACTTTCTTTATTGATTCACCATTATCTATTCCTCGGATTGTTTCTATAGAAACAGCAACTCATTTTCTCTTATTGATACTCATTTCGAATCTGTAGAATTGACTGAATGCAACTGCCTTACTTTACTGATAACACTGGACAATGTGAACAGCCGAAATCATTCCCTGATTCTATGGAGGGAGTAAGTCTTATCAATTCACGTGATATAGGTGAAAATTTGCTGTCGTCACTCGTCACGTGGCCATTAGAGTTGTAAAAATGGAGAGAGAGAGAGATTAATAAATGTATCATTGATCGCCATCCCGCAAGGTTACTTTTTATCACATTCTACCGTAATTGTTATATATATGTAGTTATGTACATGTATATATATGTGAACAAACCCCTTTCCCTTTTTTCCCTTGGAGACATGCCAATACTGAACAGGTGCTTCGCTGAAAGTTTCATGTCGTATTTCAAATTTCAATCCTTCAGCATCCTGTATATATTTAAATCATTTTAAATGTTTGAAAATATTTTAGCATGTGCTAATTCAATTGTGCATATTCCTTGTTTTATTTGAATAATTTATTTATTTTCTAAGCAATGTTAGAGTTAGTTTGCATTTCTAATTAGCAATTTTTAAAAATGGCCTTTAACAAAACTGTGAATCTATTGGCCACTAGCTACTAACCAAATTTCCCAGTTTACACGTATATCATGTGAGAAGTTGAAACCATTCCCAGATTCCAGGGAGGGGGTGACTAGTAACATAACTAGATGAACGATAATTAATCTTGACCTTGTTCAAGACTTACTCTGTTTTCAAAAGAAGGGGAGGGGTGGAGAGGTGCGTGATACAAAGAAAAAGAAAGATTGATCATGTTGAATTTCGTTTTCTTGAGTGTTTGGAAGATAAAATTCAGAATTTTTTTCGGCGGCAGTATTAAAAATAAAAAATAAATTAGAACAAAAAAAAAAATCATTGAAATATTTGATAGCTCGGTCAAAACGGAATCTCGGATAATCAGGACAACTGTAGCTTTAAAATATGATCCAAAATGGTTTATTGAACCGAGATAAAGTTTTTCCACAGTCTTCGATGGTAGCGAAAAAAGGGTGTAACGCTATCGTGGATGATATTATTGACAAAGATCGCCGCTCAAAAGTTGGCATATCATCACACAGTCATGCTCAAATCTGCTTCAAAAATTTTAAGGCATTTACTGCATGTGCTGTCTGGAATCTCTAGCCATCTTAAAACTTTCATTAAATTTAATATTTTTCTGTAGCGTTTCTTCCTTGTTGGAATTTCCAAAATGCAGTCATAAATGACCTTCATTAGTAGCCATGTTTACACAAGCCTGTGTCTTACTTATTCCGAGACACCTATGTTTCAATTAATTCAGAAGGGTACATGTGCATCAGTGGAATGATGAAAAGCGACAACTAAATATAGCTCACATGAACAGAATACGTCCATTCACTGGACAAGTACATTCGATGATCAAAAACTTGAGAGGCTCACTTGATCTGGAATCACTTGAGATGTTTATTTGTTTGTTGATTCCACAATTATGGAACCGTACGTGAGATTCACTCAATTGTTGGTCATTTGATTATCAGAATCACACAAAATTCGATTACTTGTGATTAAGTCCATTACAGCAATGCACATTTAAACTTGAAATGACATTATCAGGCAGACCTTTTTGGCATGCCAAATATTGATGTTTAGCTCCATTTCAAATAATAGTCACTAAATATTATTTTAAGCTAAAATTCTGTATTTTGCTTTCTGGTTTTTCTCAGATGAAGCATTTAACAAGTTCAACTGCTGACACATTTTTAGAATACATTCAAAGGAACCTCCCAGAAGGAGTTTCAATGAAGGTTACAAAAGTAAGTGGTGCAATTTGACCCTTATTGACAATCCTTGATGTAAGAAATGTATTAAATGCCAATCCTTTTAGATTTATGAAATATAAATAAAACTCAATTTAATTTGAGTAAACTATACGTCTCTTACAAGTTCAGAATTTTTCACATTTATTACTCTTCTGCTTTCAAAAAGTAGAAATTGAATTATCAATGTATTGACAAAAAAATTTTAAAAATCTAGTGCATGATGTGCAGGTTTGATTCAGATCCAAAAATTTTGTGTGAAGTTCAGAAAATTTTTTTGTATCAAAAATCACCCATGTCCAAAAGCAAAGCCCCCCATCCCCTAAGAATGAAACCTGCTAAAAATTTTAATGGCACCCAACCCTTATGGGCCCTCCTGCCTCCGACAAATTAGATGTCTTTCTTTTTTATAATTTGTTCTTTTTATATTATTAATTAGTTAAGAGCCTTATGTACCTACCAATTTGAAAAGTTTCTGACAATGTCATTTTCTATTCCAACCACTGCTCAAAATAGTCAGAATTTCTTTTAACACGTTCATGCCGGGGCAAATATCTACATTTTTCCGCGTGACTGTCTTGTATCCTTACGCTTCGTGAAGGCCTTCGAATTTTTATATACAATGTTGAGAAAAAATAAAATAAACTTATTCTTTAAAGACTTCTTTTCTGAAAACAAGTGACTCACCTGTGATGCACGCCGGCCCACGGAGAACAGTCAAGTGTGAACCACCGGTGGGTCACACCGACGTGAACGTGTTAAAGGGATAGATATAATGTTAAGAGTCCCTATTCCAAGGTATAAATCAATCCACTAGACTGCATTTCTTTTCTATTATCCACATTAATGTGATCACTGTTAAAAGAATACTGGGAATTCCCTCAATGCAGATAGAAAGGATTAATCATCATATGTTTTTTAAAACCATTCATTTGATCTATTATGTTTATGTATATTAGTAGAGGAAGCATTATATATAGTAATATATACAGGATGTGCATATAAAGAGTATCCTAAGAAGTTAGGCAAAAGAAGTTCTATTAAAGATGTTTCTATAAACCGTCAAAGTTGTTCAAAATGTGATTCTTGAGCTTTGGCATACTTCCGACTTCTCCATGCTTCGCAAGCTCAACGACAGTTGGATTCCAGAATATTCTTCAGAACACATGTGCAAGTCACTAACAACATTGAGAGTACCATGGTATCAGTGGTGTAGTCGAGGGGAGACGCAGTCCCCCTACCTTTTTATTTTAATACAAGCATCCCCCCCATTTTTTTAACTTTAACGTATGCGTCCTCCCACTTTTTGATTTCAATTACTCTTATCTTTATGTACAAGCTTCTCCCCCAGTTTTTGTTTCAGGACTACACCACTGCAAGGTATTGTCCTTTAAAGGCAGTCTGGGAAGAAGAAAAAGTTTACTTCTGCCACCTATAGGCTATGGTGGTTGGGGACCTTGTGAAACCAGTTTTTGGTCAAGTAGTCGGTCACAAGTCGTCTGTTCAATAGGTTGTTGAATTTTGGAGCTAGTATTGCGTCTCTCAACAAAAGCTAAATGAGTACATGCTGAGATCCGCACAGAAGTTCTCGGGCAAACAATATCTGATGTGTTTAGAATAGCTGCCAAAAGCTCAATTATGAAGCAGGCATAGTGCATAAGCACTGCAAATAAGTTACTTCTGGAAAGGATTGTTCTCGATACTTTTCTTTACGTGTATATTATCAAACTTTTTTTTCTCTTTTTGTTTGAAATTCCACTCTTGATAAGTTCTTAATATTTTTGGTCTTTTCTTTTTTTTTTATAAACACTTCTTAATGTTATATGCTTTTTTTACTTTACTCTTTCAATGTTATATGCTTTTTTACATATTTAAAGTGATTATGTTTTCTTTTAAAGTATGCATTATTATGATACATGTACTATGAAAATATAATTATATCATATAGATCTTGAAATAATGTATGCAATGTGCCATGTGTGATGTTTACTTGATTTATTTGTCCCTGTTGGCGAACGAAATTCATTCTTATTGGACTCGACTTTTCAACTCTGCTTTAAAAATATATATGTATGCTGAATATACTTTTTATTCTGAAAAACATTCTTTAATTTTTCAGCATCGTATAGAAAACCTTCCTGATCACATAAAGAATTATGTACCTGAGAAAAGTGAGGAAAACTTATGAATTGTGAAAAACCTCATATTTTCTTGTCATTAAATTATTAAAAGTTATCACAAATTTTTCAGTTTGCTTTATTTTTGCTCATTTTTATCAATTTTTTTTTTCTTTCAACAATATAAAACTAACTTATAATTGTCATGCTTTTTGTATTAAATTACTAAACTGGTGAGAAAGATAGGTAAAGTTAAAACATCCACTTTAAGCTCTATGCAAACACAAGTTGCATACAGATAGGTTCACACTTTCACAATAAAAATTGTTATAAATAAGGGAATGTATACTTTTTCAAACGGCAGAATTTAATTAAAGCATTTAATTACATTGTAAAAATTGTGTTATACTATTTTTTAGAAATTACCTTTTTTGTTGAGCTTGCCTTTATTGAAAACATTTCAAATGTGTTTGTCTGAAATCCACCTTTTGTTTATCGGCAATGCCCCATGTAACCATTTAATTAAAAAAATTCCCCTCCAGGTTTAGTATTTCATAAATTCATTTCACTTCATAATTCCCTACATTTTCTAGCCTTTAATTTTGTGACTTTTGAAACTGGAAAAAAAAAAAACTTTAATCCACAGTAAAAGCGATTCCTTTCACATGCACTAAACAAAAAGCTGTTCCTGTCTCATATTATTAGCTATAATATATTCAAAAATTTGATCACATTTCAAGTAATTCATTTCGTAGTTTACCACTCGAAACATTTTTTCCTGTATATGACTTAATACATAGTTATGTAATAAGTGATGCTGGATTCAGTTGAGTTATTTATATAATAATCACTAATACCTGATAGGTATAAAAATATATATGCTAGCTAAAAAATTTCTTCATATTAGTTTAAATTATTACAATTTTGTCTGCATGATTGGTAAAGTAAACTATAAAAACCTTGTTGCATTGTTTTTAATGAAACAATGATCTTAATACAGTGCTTCATTTGTATAGAGTTGTGTATTTGTATAAGGGCCATTTCACAGTATTTGAATGTTGTGGACTCTACACTTCAAAGTTTGAACCTGAATAATTTATTACATTATCATTAAGACAGGAAAACGCATTCATTCTTTTTTGCCAGTGTGGAAGTGTTACCAACACATTTGAAAATCTGTAAACTAAGTTATAACAAAAAAAGTCATGTTGCAGACTCTACGTTTGGACGAAATACTGTGAAATGGCCCATAAATTATATTCATATTATTCTCAGAACTATTTTAACAAATCACAGATTAATATTTTAAAAATAACTACAACTGTAAAACTCCAGATTTTGGGTTCCATCTAGGACAAGGGTAAAAGCCCTACCCACTGCATATTTAAAAATCTTATCCTAATTTTCTGAATCACGAAACATTCCACACCAGATTATCAACTAACTCGAGTATAGTATTATAAGTAATACTTTCTTTGAGACTTGACGCCTGCAATATACTTTCTACAAACAGTTAATCTACTTTTTCCTTAAACAACTTTTTTTTCTTAAATCAATTCATTCCTTCTTATCTAGGCTCAGCACTAAAAAGAGGTCCCGTGCCATAAAACTGCTGGCTTTTTTACAGTTTTTTTTATTGTGCATTATTAATATTGGTTTTCTCCTTGTATTTGATCCTTGTACAAAGCTTCATCCATTGTTTTCACATATTTATTGTGTTTAATTGTAAAGCTTAAAACAACTTTATAGCCAGTGGATTTTTAATGCTAACTGAAAATAATGGTAGAATTAAAGAAAATTGGGAAACTGTGCACACAAAAGCTTTAATATATTTTTATATAATTTACAATAAAATAGTTATCACTGCATTGTATTAGACTACAAAAAAATTTGTTTTCAACATATAATTTTCAAGTTTGTTAATACTTTAAAGCCACATTTTCACCTAAATCGTTCGTTTTTTTTTTCAAGTTCCTTTTAGAGTGACAATATGGTAAAAAATTTAAATGAAGAAATGACATTTTTCTTTATCAAGAGAATTCAAAAAACATGTTTTTTCATACTTCAATTTACACAAGATTACTTATGAGAGTTTTTACAAGTATTTTGAAAGCTTTTTATTGGTCCTTATCTACATAAAAATATGTTTACTTGGTAAATTTTGTACATAAATTTTGAACTGATTTTAGCCAGCAAGAATAGAATTTAAAAGTGTATGACCAATGTCAAGATAGTATAGCATCTTGCACTGAACCATTTAAAAAATTTAACCAGTTTCACAAATACATACATCTAACAGCTAAAGACATACATAAAAACTGGAATGCTAAAAATTTGTCCATAAGGTAGTAATGCTGAGATTTCAAATTTAGTTCTTTCCAGTTAACTTAAATCCTAAAAACATAAATAATTTTCCAGAAAAACAAAATCTAAGTACAATGTTTTTGCTAAAACTATTATTTTGTACTCCATGTTCTGAAATATGAGAAAAAAAAATACATCAGGGCAAAATATTACAACTATCCAAAAACCAGAGTTATAATTTAATAATTACTGGAGCAATACATTTACTTCAATTTGTAAATAACAAATCATTAAATAATTTAGCTTCACTATGCTAATAGAAAAACAAAATTTCTCCTGTCTTGAAAAAAATCTTTTCAATAACCCATCTTTGTACTGAACTTTTTTATCACTGAAACACACTTAACATAATCTGTCTGTACAGCCTGAATACGATTAGATTTACAATCATGATAAAGCAGACTTAATACAGTAATTGTTTTGTTAAATAAATAATGAATACTTATAAAACTTAAATCAAGCCACAAAAATTATGTAAAACTTCAAAATAAATATAAAATTTCAAACACATAAAAATGCAGATACATGTTTTATGAAAGCAATATTTTTAATTTAAGCAATTGAAGTTGAGCAAAATATCTATATATGTAATTCAAGTATCTTCCTATTTTTAGTATTAAACAAAATTAAAGCTTTCAATCATTGAGTGTTTCAAAAATGATAAAAATATTAAAAAAAAGCATCCGCACCAGAGCTACCATGATTTTTTTCTTTTGAATTTCTGCTGAACAAAGCACAATTAAATACAACTATGAATTTGAGAATGTTTTAATATCATTTGACACAATACAGTACAGCCAGAAATAAATCTAAAAATTTATAAAATAACGGGAAGGAAATAAAATGGTGCCACAATATGAAGTTCTAAACATAACCTGGTTTTTTAAAGTCCTGGCAGATTTCTTATTTCTACCTGCCAAAAAATTGCTTGGAAATTTCACCATATATGAATGCAATCTGCAGATGTTTACATTTACTCCAATTCATTTCATTTCTAACAACATCCACCACTTTGCGTTTTAACTGGAGAACTCGGGTTGATCCTTTCCCCTTGCCGTTGTGCATCGGCTGCACTAGTTGGTGGCCCCATTCGCCGCTTGATCTCTGCAGCCATTGTCATAAAAGCCTGTTCCACATTTGTAGAATTTTTTGCACTTGTTTCAAGAAAAGGGATGCCCAACTGGTCAGCAAATTCCTATAAATAAGATAAAGTTTTAAAAAAGTCCATACAGTAAACTCTCGACTATCCGCTTTGCGGATTATCCGTGAAATCTTTTTCACTTAATTTACTTATTTACTTTTTTCCAGAAATGATTTACTGAATGTACAAAAATGTATCCATTTAAAATTAATAGGTGCAAAATTCTACTTTTAGAAATTCTTTCTTCCCCTTCCCTTCCAGTAACATCGTCTTAAAAGGTCACCGAAACCCGACTAGTTGAAGTTAATAATAACTACTAATAAAATATTTAGAGGAAAAGGATGATGCCTCCCTTTGAGGCAAAATATTATTGAAAAAACTTTAATCACGATAATTAAGATAAAGACTTTTAAAATGAAAAAGCAAAAACAACTAACAGACTTTTTTGTAAGAATTTAATGCATGTACTAGTACTATATTGTGGTTATTAAAAAGTTTAAATATATGAGAGAGAGAGTATTATTTTAATTTATGGATTTTTTTTTTAGCTATTGTATACTCTAGTATCGTTTTTAACCCATTTTGCGGGTTATCCGCGAAATTCGCTTATCCGCGGTTACCTTGCCACCCAATTTTGCGGATAATCGGGAGTTTACTGTACTAGTTTAATGTTTTTTTAAATTTTAAGATATATATCACATTCAATATCAGTAAGAGCAATGTACAGATCTTAAAGAGTAGACTTGGAGAGCTTATTCATTTCCTAAATTTATTAATAATGCGAGGTAAAAAAATTACAAGTTACCATTAATAATTCAAATGCTTGTCAAACTTACTTTGGCTGTGACATAATCAACTACTTTCTTTGGTGTTTGGTCACATTTGTTGCCTACTAATAATCTATTTACATTTTCAGAT
This sequence comes from Octonoba sinensis, assembly GCA_038502835.1. NCBI lineage: Eukaryota > Metazoa > Arthropoda > Arachnida > Araneae > Uloboridae > Octonoba > Octonoba sinensis. Next base: position 21,299,577 of record CM076603.1, read on the forward strand.
GCATAACGATCAATTTCTTGCAACCACTGTTTCACATTATTAAAGGATTCCTGGAAAAAAGAAAACTTATTTATGAATCTCTTGGCAACTATTCAAAACTTTCTACTTGTTGTCAAAAAAATAAAATAAATACAAAAGGCAGTACCATGTCTACAGGGGGCAGTCCGCCCTAGATGTCAACTTTTTTGGGGGCGATATCCAAAACAGATTTAAGAATTTATGAAAAATATAGGCACAGCAATTGTGCATTTGCCGCCATTAAATTATATTTGAAATATATTATAGTAAATCATAGGTACATATACACAGCCATATGTAGAGCTAAAAAACTGCCAAAATGTGATACTAATACAATGTTTGTATTAATCAATGTTCTATTTCATGAACAAATTTTGTTTTAAATAAAGTAATAAATTTCAGATTTAAAAATGGATTTTTGTGAAACGATCCGAGCTGTTAATGACATTTGAGAGAAAGCAGATTTTTATAAACATTTTGGTGTGCGGGTTTTTATTAAATTTTTGTGAAGGTACAAATAAACGGTAATAAAATTGGCCTGCATTGGATCCTGTCAACTGATTTCAAATAAACAACAGGAGACTACAACCTGCCAAACAAAATCATCGACATTGTTTCTTTATTTTTAAAACTATGTGAATTTAAAAGTATTTTTCAAACAGCATTTGTAGATTTTCAGTTTAAATTGTGGGTATTTATCTCATAGTTAGAAAGTTTTCTTTTTCGCTCTTAAGTTGCTAGAATGGCTAATTTCCCATTTCAGACTCAAACTTATAATATTGTAAATGCAAATCTTGCCAAGCAGACTTGATTGGCGACAGTGGGAATATTAAATTTGGTGTCCGTTCAGTGGTGTGGATGAAGGGGGACGCTGTATCCCTATTTTTTTTATTTTAGCTCAAGAGTCCCCTCATCTTTTTACAAGGGACCACTCTCCAGGAGTGCACACTACTACGTTGGTTGTATCATTTTCGACATCTTTATTGCCCGATGCCTGCACTAGTGAAATAAAAGTACCTTTGAATGTTTTATTACAAAACCTTACAGCTACTCTTTCATGGGTAAAAAAAAAAAAATATTTATCACAATTATGTATGCTAACCAGTTGATGGGAATGTAACCAGAATAAATGCTTGAGTAAGAAAAACATATTTTATTGGTAAAACATAAAAATTTCTAATAATGGATTATTTATTCATTACCTGATCAGTAACATCATATACAACAATGATTCCATGAGCTCCTCTGTAATAACTAGATGTTATAGTTCTAAACCTCTCCTGTCCAGCAGTATCCCACTAAAAAGACCATTAAATATTTTAAAATTCTAAAACAAAAATAGCATAAATAAAATAACATTGCACCAAAAATTATATGTAAAACTTTATATTGTCTAAAAAAATGTGTAATAAAAAGGAATTATATTTTATCCATTTTACATACTTTTATTCACATGGAAATAACCAGAAATTTTTGCCGGGATTTTTTTTTTTTTGTAGGTGAATTTTTACTATTTTTAAAAATCAGATTAGATTTGTAAAAGTGATTTTTTTTAAACCAAATGTACTATTTGTGTTCTGTTAATGAAAGAATATAGGGGAATCAACACAAAACCAAAAATAGAGAAAAACATGAAGAACAAAATTATGAAAAAATTATTAAAAAATATATTAAAAAGCAGCTTAGATAAAGTTTAGCAGGTGGGAAAAATATTTTGTTAAGGGTCCATTTTTATGACCATGAATTATGAGAGGGATTGAATCTAAAATTAAAAAACAAATCTAATCATAATAAGATATATATAATTAAAAAAAAAACAGAATGTCATATTGTTCACTAAATTTGTCAAATTTTAGCATAAAAAAATTTCAAAGATAGACAACTTATGTGTATCATTACTTGATGATCTTTATGGAGAAGTGCAAATATACTTATCTAAAGTTGCCTGTTTCAAATTACAAAATTTCATTTCATTCACATTTCAGAATAAAACTTTTCATGTTTTTAAGTGCTTCATAATTATTTTCCCACCAATATAAAAAATGTTCAAGATTTTGAAAAGATGGTGCAACACAGGTCTCTGTCAGCGTTTCAAGTTTTTTTTTTTTAATCACTACAATTACCTGCTTTTACTACTTCCAAGATATTTGTCATTAGAATATACATTTCATTGATAAAAGTATAAAAGGCAGACTAATTATAAACAGACACATTTTTATCAGTTTTAATCGTAAAACATGTAGTTCATTCAACAGAGGGCCAAAATCTCACCATCTCATATTTTCTTGAAAATTGCCAATGTAGGCTTTTTTGATTTACAGAAAGAACAGGAAAAGGCAAATTGGGAATTGCTCTTGAAACAATGGAAAATGGACAATTAAGGGACTATTTTTGATGTTTGCAATATCATTTTCATAATGGCTCAAAAATTAAGAAAACCCTGTCGCAAATGAAGATAAAATTCTAGAGGTTGATTACATATGCAATTCTGAATGTCAAAGCTACTTCCTCAGAGAGTAGCAATAACAATCAAAATGAAGCCAAGAAAGAAATAACTAATTATTATTAAGCAGGGTTCGTGATTTTTTTGATTTAAATCGAATTTTTTTTATATTAAAAAAAAAAAAAAAAAGACCTTAAATATTTTGGATATTTGTTATGATACATTCATTGAAACAATATGGCATCTTAATCAATGTGCAGAAACACACTTTAAGCTATTTTCAGAGCAATAAAAATTTCTAAATATTAATAATGATAAACAAATTCTAATATAAATGCATGACTCAAATGAAACTTAACCCTACCAGGACACTCATAAGTACAGAGAAAATGAACAAATTTAATCTGAATTATTTTGCCGTTGAAAGCCGTAAAAAAGTAACAATTGTGTATACTTAATTTTTACATTGAGAGTACTTTAATCATTTTTTTATTTTATAAATGAAAAAGCCTGAAATATTTTTACCCATTTAGTAAAATCATATGCTCACACCATTACTAAAAACTGAAACTTTTTGTTTTAATCAAATACCTTTATTGAAAACTTCAATGATAAAAATAAAAAAAATATTTTAGAAGGAAAATACCTTAAGCTTATTAGGACGGAGACATGGATGAAACTTTAAGAATACATATTCTAAATTCTAACTTTTGTTGTTTTAAACACTATCATTCTGAATTATTTATTGTGTGGCATTTATTAAATTGATCTAGAAGACTATTTTTAAGATAAAAAACACAGAATGGTTCATGATTATTATGAATGGTAATTTGAATGATTGAATGAAGATTGAATTAGGCTTTGCTCTTAAGATGCTTGACGAATATTGCAAAATTTAAAAAATAGTAATTAACTCTAACCTTATGCAATATGTTATGCACATAGACAGATGGACCTAGGAAGTTTTGATTGAAACAGGGGCTGTATTTGCAATATATTTCATTTTTACAACACTTTTTAACATTGTAAAATCAATGATTCAATAAAAAAAAAAAAACACTTGATTTAAATCAATGATTTTAAAAAAAAAATCACTTGATTTAAATCAATGATTTTAAAAAAAAAATCACTTGATTTAAATCAATGATTTTTAAAAAAAAAATCACTTGATTTAAATCAATGATTTAAAAAAAAAATCACTTGATTTAAATCAATGATTTTTAAAAAAAAAAATCACTTGATTTAAATCAATGATTTAAAAAAAAAATCACTTGATTTAAATCAATGATTTAAAAAAAAAATCCTTGATTTAAATCAATGATTTAAAAAAAAAATCACTTGATTTAAATCAATGATTTAAAAAAAAATTGAATTAAACATGTTTAAATCCTTGATTTAAATCAATGATTTAAAAAAAAATCAACTTGATTTAAATCAATGATTTAATCACATTTAACAATGATTTAAAAAATCCTTGATTTAAATCAATGATTTAAAAAAAATCATTATTTAAATCAATTTTAACACTTGATTTAAATCAATGATTTAAAAAAAAATCATATTTAAATCAAATTTAAAAAAAATCACTTGATTTAAATCAATGATTTAAAAAAAAAATCACTTGATTTAAATCAATGATTTAAAAAAAAAATCACTTGATTTAAATCAATGATTTAAAAAAAAATCACTTGATTTAAATCAATGATTTAAAAAAAAATCACTTGATTTAAATCAATGATTTAAAAAAAAATCACTTGATTTAAATCAATGTTTAAAAAAAAAATCACTTGATTTAAATCAATGTTTTTAAAAAAAAATCACTTGATTTAAATCAATGTTTTTTGTTTTTGTTTTTTAAAAAATCACTTGATTTAAATCAATGATTTTAAAAAAAAAAAATCCTTGATTTAAATCAATGATTTTTTTAAAAAAAAAACCTTATTAATCAAGAACCCTTTATTAAGTGGCAATGAACCTAATTAGGGGTAACTGTTAACTTATTTATAATGGGATACCAAATTCCAACTCTAATGTAACTCAAACTGAAATCATTTTAACCAAAACATAAGAACATTTTCAATAAATTAACTTAACCCAGAACCATAAAAAAAATTTTACATCTGCAGAGGTGCTATGAATAACTATATCTAACAAATAAATTACATTTCATTTATCAGGTTTGAAAGAATTAATAAGAATCATTAATAAGATTTATTTGACAATTGGTATTTCTATAAAAATACTCCTAAATGCCTCGGCATTTATGGATTTTGGGCAGAATAACTTGTAAATGCCTGGGCATTTTACAACATTATATCATCTGTGACAAAACACAAAGATTAAAAATTGCTTGTCTAGCCAAACAAATTAAACTTTATAAGAAGATAAAACCTAACCAACAAATATTATAGATAACTGCAAAATAAAACAGAATGAAACAAAATCTACAACTTACTATTTGAAGTTTGATTGTTTTGCCCTCAAGCTCTATTGTCCGGATTTTCTATAAAAAAAAGTGGAATGTAAGTTAATAAATTGTGTAGGAAAAAATATTTCATATTCAGGTAAGTATCTTACATCTGCTAAAATTCAATGCAAATTTAAAAAATATGCATAGAATGACTTCTTTCTACAAGAGAAAGAGATCATGATTTGGAATTTCCCTCCTGTCAATTGCTATGTTACAGATAATAAGTTAATTTTCAAAACAAATCAATGGAAAATTCAATTTATTAAAACAAAATAAACTTAAATTATTCCAAATATTATGCAGTGCTTCCCCCAGGCTTGGGAGGGAGGGCACCGCGCCCTGCCCGCCCTTGAATTCGGGAAACGCGCCCATCTTGCCCTTTTGTTAGTGGAATTGCGCCCTTCTTGTAGAGCTCAAAACTCGCGATCACCAGTCGCCAATGGCGACCATTGTTTTCATTGAAGTCGCCATTGTGGCTACCATTTGCTAATGCTAAAACCCTTTCCCGAACTTTTATCTTGACACCGTGACCTTTTCCCAAATTTTCTTGTCCACTAAAAATTAAATAAAGAAGAAAGAAATAGGAGTTAATATTTGGGCACACGGAAACTGTTTTTCCTCCGATTTTTACCGGAAATTGCTTACAGTGTTTGACATTTCAATATTTTTCCATCCTTGAATTATTTCAATTATCTTGAAAGTTGTAAGATATTTTTTGCATGCACTACCTTAAATTTGCCTATTTGTCGCTTCATTTTGATAATCAAAAAAGAAAAAAGTATAAAGATAGAAACAGCCAAAATCGTGCACGTGTTTAGCCGAAAATTGGATTCTACGTTAGAGATTTTAATCCTTTTGCATCGGGTACAAATTCCAGTTATTTTCTAAATTAGAAGATATTTTTCACACATGCTACCCTAAATCTGCTTATTTTGCATTTTATTTTAAGTTTCTGCCTTTTTTTTTTGAACTGTGCCGATATTGAACAAGTGTTTGTCGAAAATTGCGTTTGGTTTATCACTATTATTCACCATTATTAAATCACGATTATTGTTTCATTTATTCAAATTTGATTTTAGTATTGACAGCTATTTACTTTTTAGAAAATACTAAATTGTGGATAAATAAGAAATTTTTAGAAAATTTTTCTACACAATTATTGAAAACTGTTTGCTAAATGAACAATTATTGAAAAGAAGTAGTATTATCACAAATCATAAAATAAATAAGGATTTTTTTTTTTTAGTTTAAACATTTTACAAAATTAATAATGATAATAATGACCTCTTTTAGGGCCGACAGTTGCGAGATTTTTCGGGCACTTTTTGAGATTTTGGCGATTCTTTTTTTCACATCATTTTATGTCTCTTTTTTTGGCTTTGGGTAATTTTTTGTGTGTAGACTGAAACTCTTCCAATGATTCTGTGCTTTATTATATTGCAACTCTTGAAAACTATCTCATAAAATTTAGAACAGTAGGTTCCCAAAGACTAATAAGAAAATTCTTTTATTTTCATCTTTATAAAGGACCCATTTGGGTCAAATATGCATTTATTACATCTGCAGACGTTGAGAAAACTAACCAAAATGTAAGAGAGAGAAGGCTCTTTCAAATAAGAAACTATTTACCATTCAAAATATGAAAAAGCATTTAATAATCCCAATTTAATGGTGCTTTCTAGTTATTTCAAGAAATAAAAGTTTAAAATGTAATAAAACTTGGGGGGGGGGGGGGGAGATGGCAATGTGTGAGGAATCCATATATTAGACATTTCCTTTTTCTCTCCTTATTTTAATAAACATTTATTTCAATCTTTAATGAAAATGTATTGTATTAATTTTGCTTCTTTTAATTTTTTTAAAAAATACTATTGTCATTTTAAGCTAAACCATTGCTTTCAATTGGTATTCTTGATTAATTATAATGGCATTTTTTGCAATTTTGCTGTTTTTTGGACATGTTAAAATTTTTAAAGGGCGTTTTCAGTGATCATTTAGGTCATCAAAATCCGGGCTCCAATTATTATTACTGAGCTTTATTGTATTAAGAAAAGATATATTCTTATTTTCTTATTATTCCTCAGAGGTGATCAGATCTTCAGAAGTACTGGAATGAACAGAAACACTCTCATAAATTAGTAAAAATGTCTAACTCAGAAAATCCTTGCTAGATATTTTATTGAATTTAAATCATTATTGGTTGATGTTGCCTTGAATATACAAGCAGAATTTTTTCATGCTTTACTTCAAATATTGAAAACGATCTTAAAAATGAATATTGTCAAATTAGTTTATATATATTATTCAATGCTCAGTTTCTGTGATGATATTGATGTTTGACTAAAATGTTAAATTATGGCAATAATAAAGTATTACTACGGGAGGATTCATAAATGATGTCACACTTCTAGGGAGAAGGGGGGGGGGAGGTTGTGAAATTGTGACAAGGGGAGGAGAGGGGTAACAGGAAGTGTGACATTCTGCTTGTGCAACATAGAGTAACATGTGACAATGGGGGAGGGCGGTCCAATATGGAAAAAAATGCGACATCATTTATGAACGGTCCCTACTTCAAATTACGTGTGCCCTTTATTTCGATAAGATGCCCTAAATTTGGAAAAGTGCCCCTCTTTTTTACAGTAGCACCCTGCCCTTTTTCAATCCTGGGGGAAGGTCTGATTATGCTTCCCCGTAGAGCTAAAGAAAAGTTTTGAAAATGAAAAAAATGTTTATTTGCATAATATTTCAAGAGTTTTTTTATGTAAATGTCCTCTAAATAAAAAAAGCCAAAATAAGATTAAAAATAGACTTAAAAAAATTACTTTATTTATAGTTTTCTTAAGTTCCTCAAAACTTTAAAAATTTGTGGAATATTTACAAAAAATAAAAAAAAGTACAAGTTTTAAAACAAAGTAAAGACCACAAGATTAAAACTTCTAAATCTCAAAATACATTAACCTTTATATTATAAACACAGAAGAATGTAATCCAGAGAAAATATATTTTGAAATTTTTATGTAATTCCACAACTTTTCCAGTGCTTTAAAATTCCCAGACAAAACTTTCATGATATCCCCCAATTTTCCAAATTCTGCCTCCTTAATGAATTAACAAAGTTCAACAATGCTAAAAAATGTTACTCATCCTGTAAACTAGGAAACATGAAGATGCAGTGGTAGGCAAACAATGCGACTGCTCCACTTCAAGTTTAGAATGAAATAGGATTCTAGGCATGGTACTCTCGATAGGGAAATAAAGTTTCTAAGTTTTCTGCACCTGATGCGACTGTTAGTGACCAACCGCAGAATTCTCAAACCCATCGATTTTAGGAGCATGTTCTCCAAGTGTACTTACTCGGTGGATATTTATGTAGCAAAGGGGCTCCAATCTTGAAATGTTCAGATTTCAAGACTGATGCATTGACCACCATTAGGTTATTTGCAGCCGTTTTCGAAAAATAGAGCACCATAATGTAGCAGATGTTTTGTTTAGCATTTATATTGCCACGATGATAGCAATAACTACAGCTAACATTAAGCAAACAATGAGGTTTATTATACTACAGCCACTCGCAAACAGCACAAGTCTAAGAACTGGCCCATGACTGGCGGGACTCTGCTCTTATACACATAAGGAATGTTCTAGAAATAATTTACATAAAGAAGAAAGATCTAGAATAATCACGAACTTAAATAAACAATAAATAATATTTGAAACTATAAATTCCATTCTTTGGATAGAGCAGCCTCGACGTGGCATTGAACCTGGACGGCTGGATTTGGAGTCCAGCGCTTAACCAATCGAGCCATGGGGACTGCGAGCTTTTTATCTTTTATGCGGCAATATTGGATCCATATGGAATTTTAAGTGTCCCCCCCCCCCAGAATGAAGAATTAAATATAAAGAAATACCCTTTTCACCACACTGCAGTTCATGACGAGATACAGCACTCATTTAACTCTGGGAATGCCCAACTCCAGGGTGATTAAACCATCAATGATTATAAAATTAGTAAATCTTAAGTCAAAAACTCTCTACCAGTTTTGAATTTTTTTATTAGCATTAACAGGGATAATGGTAGCCTGAGTGACATTCAATGTGCACGCCTATGTTTGAGCCTTTTATGCAAAATCCGAGGAATTGATTGCATACAGATTAAGCCCTTGAACTGAAATAACGAGTCCAGCTCATCACGAACTTTCCCAACACGAATTATGCTCTTATATGTTTATGTTACGGCAAATGTCCGAAATTGGAGAATGTCGACATTCTCCAGTCTGATAGATGGTAGGGCCGTGGTAGTCTAGTAGTTACAATGTCGGACTTCCAATTGGAAGGCTGTGTTTTTGATACGCGCTGAACACCCACCATGTACACTTGGGGATACGTGCATGTGAAATCCGTGGACCCCACTACCTCACCCGGGAACAGGGCACTCCTAAGGCCCAGTGCTAACAGGGAAGGAGGTTGGATGGTTGGAGGAAAAGTCTGCTAGATGGTGAATGTCGATTCACCAGTGATTGCCGACATTCTCCATTTGATGCATGTCGACATTTTCTGATTTCGGACATACACCGTAACATATATATATCAATAAACATTCATATAAATGTGTTGAATAATAACAAATATTATTTTTAATAAAATTATTTGAGCAACAAACCCGTATGTTTCCATTACAATCCCTCCTCTTAAAACTAAGAAAATTAAATTGTCTGCCTGAGCAGTGCCGAGTGAAAATGAATTGCAGTTCAAGCGGTTAATACCAACTGGTTATGATTTGATCATTTCACTATTGGTTTCAAAATGTCTTGGTAGATTGCCAGCATTGTCTACTCCAGATACCAACTACATATGGTTGAGGTTGGGAATTCAAGCCAGGTAAATGTATCAGAACACTGTTTCATTCATTATTAAAGCTAAATTTCTTCTGTTTCTTCAAAAAAAATATCGGAATTTAAAAAAGCAAAGCACTAAAACACAAGATAAACTGAAATATTAAATTATCACTTACAAAATCCACACCAATTGTACTGATATAACTTTCTGTGTATGTGTCATCCTGAAAAAGAAAAGATACAGAAGATTATATCTCTACAATATACAGCATTTCAAATGATACAGAAATTTCACCAATTAAAAAAAAAAATCACTACGCAACACTTTATATTCAAAACGTTTTTCTATTGATAAACTACAATTTAAAGAGGGATGAAGTAAGAGTACGAAATATATTTCGATATTAAAAATAAAATTTTATTTTTACCTTGTATAAAAATAATCTTCATCAGACTTAAAAGATTGTACCCTACTCCACCCCCCAATGGGCAATAACAATTTCTTAAATGCATAAAAAAAACACAATCTTACTATTTTACATGATTTAGGATGTGGTTTTTTGAGAAATCAATAGGTAATAACATTCCTTGAATCATTAGTAAAATTTTTGATTCACAATAATTATTATGCTGCCAGTTAATACTTTCAAACCTGCCAACTTAAAATCCAAAATTTTACAAAATACACAAGATTTGCGATTCAAACAATGAAATTTAATTTTAAATGTAGAGTAGGAATTTCGGTAAAACTAAAAACATAACGAGTGAACTTTTAGATAAATTTGTAAATATCCAAGTATTTATGAGCTTCGAGCGTTTTTCCTGAATTATAAACACTCAGGTAATTTACATCTATACCTGGACTTAAGATACATGAACTAATTTAACAAAACTTTTAAAACACACAGTCTCATGCTATTGTGACAAAAGCATAAGCAGGGATGATTGTGACCCCAATTCAAAAACCAGGAAAACTGTAATAGTATACTCTTAACCAAGGCTCCAGGAATTTAAAAAGAAAAATGGTAATCTGCAGAAATTTTTGGTAGCCTGTAAAAAGTATATTTGTTACCTCTATTGCATCAGTCTTTTCTATACAGAACATTTTGAAAAACACCACCCAATAAAACTTTCCAGCAATATCAATTTTAATAATATAAAATTCAACAAAATAAAATATACAGAATTTTTGTGTGATACCAACATAAATTAATGGATTTGCAATAAAAACTATACAGTGAAACCTCTCCGAGCGACCCCACCCCGACGTTCCGTGAAAATTTGGCCGCTCAAAGGGGGTGGCCGCTTTGAAGAGTTAACAATTAATAAGGTACAGTTTTACGTATTAATATGAAATAATAAACAAGTCTTACACTTATTTCTAATTTAAAATGAATTTTGAGATTTATCTAAAGAGATATTTATAACTTTATTTACGAAATTTTTTACATTTACAAAAAATTATAGCATTTGAGACTGTTCTAAGTTATTACATTTATCGGAAACGATAATGTTTCCAAGTTCTTTTTTCAGTTTAAAAATTAAATCTCTAGCTGATTTGTTTTCCATTGCATCAGAAGTTCCAATGACTTTGTCTATTTTTTCCAAAGTCTGTTAAGTTGAAAGTTTAGCTTGCTCACTATCACAAAACATGTGGGAAAATTCCTCGTCAGAGGCGGAATTAGCGCCTCAAAGCACAAAAATTCATTTGTAAAATCACATATACAAAAATTGATTAGTAAATTTAAGACGGGAGTGAGTATATTTTTCTGCAAGAATGCGATGGACGAACCCACTCGGAGGCTGTTCAAAGGTGGTTGGGTGGACGTTGCTAAGGGTTATTTTAACATTAAACCTACGGCCAAAACTTCCGTGAAACGAAAAAGCGGTCGTTAGAAGGGGTTACCGCTATTCACAGGTGGCCGTTCGGAAAGGTTTCGCTGTAAAACCCCTCCCCCAAGCAAATGTTAAACAAATATTAATACTTACTGCAAATCGCAACAGAAGGCAAGACTTGCCTACACCAGAGTCTCCAATAAGCAATAATTTAAACAGGTAATCACTAAAAACAAATTAAACATGTTATTTTTTATTAGAGTGCAATCCTACCTAATGAAACATAACTTATAAAAAGGAAAAACATAATATACTAGCACACTGATAATAATCACAGGATAATTGAATTTTTCGACCATCAAAGAATAAAAAAAAGTTTATTTTTAAATTCGAGGATTAATTGTTATATTTCCTCAATTCAATAAAAACATATCCTTAGCTTTACAAAAGGATTTGTGCCTGAACATTAAGAGTTTTTAGTTTCGAACTTCTCGACTCACTAAATATAAAAATCAAATTTGCAATTTGTAAACCAATATATGAATTATCTTAAGAAAATAAGAGACGTACATCAATTTTTTAAAAAAAAAGAAAGTCAGCTTAAAAACACTTGAAAACAAGAAATACTGAAAGCATTAACAGCAGGGAGTGGGAAATTAAAAATTCAGTTTTGTATCGACTTTGTATCAGTAAAAATACTAGTTTTGTACCAAGTAAACTTACATTTTTCTATCAAAACTCTCAATTCTATGTCAAATCGATAACAATTTTGTATTAAAATTATGTTTTATAGCTGGTTAATTCAAAATTTAGCAGCAATGAAGAAAATAGTTTGTAATGAGGAAAACTTTTTTGCAGTGTAACAAAATGTTTTGCAGGTTGCTTTTACTGATTTAATTTTAAAAAGAAATCTTTGAATCAAAGACAACTACATTAAATAAAATAACCTTTACAAAACAAATTACTGTAATCAGGAGTCACGCCAGAGAAAATTCAGGTCTGTTTTTGGACCATTCACAAAATTCAAACTCTCAAATGTTACTTTTACGGAATTGTTTATTAAATAAGCAGCAAAGCAGAATAAAAAATTTTACTACTTTAAGTTTAAAAACTTTGAATTTTCTCAAACTTATTCGATTTTCCCCGAAAATAGTTTTAAAATTCACAAAACCGGACCTTGTGAAAAAATGCTGGAGCAACCCATAGTAATTCAAAACTCAAAAACAAAAAGGTATTTATAACTATATTAACAAGTCTCAAAAAAATTTTGTTTCTAACTACTGTACACAGAAAATTAATGCGTATTATATGAAAAAATATTTATTTTGTGAAAAAAAAAAAATTTCTTTCAAAGCACTTTATTTTCTAAACTACAACAACAAAGCTGTCGAGTAAACACAATAGGTTTGTTTAGTACTTACTAGATGCATTTCTTCCCTCTCTTTGTGAATTGTATAGTTTATTGTTATTATTTTATGGAAAAGAAATTCTCTTGAAAAGAAAAGTTCCATACATGGAGAAAGGGAGAGGGGGTAAAATTACAGCCCTGCCTTAAGTGTATGGGTTCAACTGTTCTTGTATAGAAAGTTTTCAAAATTGAAGCTCTACATATAGTTTTTGACTATATTTGATCATGTTAAAGGATAACGGGGAGAAGAGGTTATGCTGGGAACTGCTTGATATTTAGTATTTCTAAGGAGTTTCGTCATTGTGGTAGATTTCCAGAGATTAACAGAGCTGAACACTGGTGCACGAATACAAGATTTCATTGAAGAGGAAATTCTCCCACTCCCCCGCCCATATAATTTTATGAAAAATTGAATTGCAATGAATCTTGATTCCTGAACGCATAGTATTTTCCTCAAATTCAAGAAATTTTGCATCAAGAACCTTTCAATGCATGATATAAGATACTGAATCTTTACTATGACAACAAACTGATACACCCCCAAATTAACATGAATCGTAAAATAACCACCGATTCCAACATAGATTAAAAATTATGCATAAACAGGACATAAAAGATTCATTGAAAAGCATTATTTAACATAACACTCAAAATAAGCTTGGTATATTTCAAGCACAGACCAATCTTTAAAATTCAATTAGATAGCACATTGAAAACCGACCTTCCTTCAAAAGTTACAAATTGACAAAAATTCAATAACAAGTTTATCAACAACCACATCTACTGTTTGCCAACATGTTATATTATTTACATCAAAAATTTGGTAGTAAACTGTCTCTTATTCAACTTTTTTTTTCCTCTTCGGAGACTAAAGGCCTCCAACAAAGTTGGGGCCCTAAGCTGTATCTTTGAATCTTATATCACAATTTTCTGCTCAATTTAAAAAAAATAAAATAAAAATGTGTTTACTACTGAGTAATGGAGTTTTAAATTCCAAACATTACACTACACATGAAACCGGTTTTAAGATTATAGAAGCAAATATACCCTTCATATATTTATAATAAATTACAAGCAATCGAAACAATTTAAATTTATGAAAAAGTTTTTAAATACATTAAATAGAACGAATCTGCAAATATACTTGAAAGAGTTTTAAAATTTTAAATCGTTCCATGAGATTAGCTTCATTTATGTAATTTAATTTCCCAAAATAAACAGCATTACAGGTTTAACATACCATCTGTTGTTAAACAATCACAAGACTATTTTTTGTATAATTTTTTGTGATCAATACAGCCCGTTTCTACGAAGGAAATGGAAATGCGTAATGTCTGTGAGTATGTACTACTATTGTTATAAGGAATGCTGAAAGTTTTAAAAACAAATTGTAAAGAATGAATTACAAACCAAAAAGGTTTCTTATAAATGCAATAATAATTATACTACCTAAAAAACACAAAACATTTTCTACTTATCAAGTTAATAAACGTCCTTACTGTATCATTAAATGTCAAACTGGCAAGCATTTAAACAAATAAAAAGAAAAAAAGAAAACATCACACCAATAAGTTCCTGATGTCTAACAATTTTTTAATTATGTGCAAGGATACTCAAGTTATTAAGTCTTATACAAACAATTTTCCGGAAAAATTGTTTTTGGAATCGTGGTTTTAGCAAACAAGTACGCATAATCAGCTTATTCTCAAACAATATGTCAAAACAATTAAGCAACAACTAGGACACATTTTGCTTTGAATCCTCAATATTTGTCAAAAATACAATTCCTACAAAAATAACTTTTAATATCTTAATGAAAATAGAGAAAACAATGAACAATATCAGTACAAGGAAAAATTTGCCAAAACTACAAGAATACTTACTATTCGGGATTCATAGTGGACATTACAATCAATACGACTATTAGTTATGAGAATTTTAAAAGGTATTTTAATAAATTAATTACTGGAGAAATGTCAACAAGTACAATAAGTTAGCACAAAATGGCTAACACTCGCGACGTTTTAATGAATCAAGGTAAGAGGGTGTATACAGAGATGGCGATAGCACACTGACGTCACTTAATTGACGTGGCACGTCCAATAACTTGTTAGTAAACGTGAATCATATGTAAAATCATAAACAATCTTGAAGAAAACAAAGTAACAAATTTTTAATAACAAAAGTACATCCAAACAACCTAAGAATTTGAACCTAGAGTAAGGAACCGTAAAATTTAATTAAGCTTTTTAACTGTTTCGGTTTCGTAGCTTTCAATTTACAAATAATCACGTGCAAGGCGTTAATGCGTGCAATATGAGGCTATATTATGGGTTTAGGCGTTATAAAATTATAATGTTCTGTGATTATCTTCCATCCAAATTGAAAAATAACTCGAGAAGACTCATAAAAACGTTATAAATTGGAGTTGTGAAAATTTTACATTAGTCATTATTGTTAAGATCATTTAATTACTTCTACATCATAATTAAAACCATCTGAATAAATGTGTGCAGCTTAAAGCTAAAGCAAACTTATATATAAAAATATTTAAAGGGGATTTTTTTTAGAGGAGGAAAGGGGTTTTTTGCCTAAGAATGATTGCCTATTCATGGATTTTGAAAAATTTATGATGTAAAAAGATGCTTTCTTCTTGTTTTTAATGCATTGAATAATTAACGAGTTATTTAAATGTATTGAAATGATTTTACCTTTGTGCAAAACAAAAAGTTCGCATGACAATGATATTGTATTCTAAGTTGTATGGCAACATGTTTGTAATTGCGTCTGATTGCGCAATATTATGATTGTGTTTAATAATACTTCAAAATATTTTTAATGCATAAATATTATTTAAAAGATTTGAAGATTTCAAAAACTATCGGAGAGGTATCGGTCGGTTTGCTGTTGCATTGCTCAATCATTGAATGTGTCTGAAAATATGTAAAATTAATTCAAACAATCAAAAGTTCCTATATCTGATAATTCTTTTATGGTCACTTTTGCAGGAAATGCATTTTAAACGTGAGTGCTGTCAGTGTTTTAACTTGTTGCTTAGGAGCACAACTCGGATTCCGTTATTCTAAAAGGACCTAGTGAGTGTTATTGATGAGTTAAACATTTAATATTACATTATTTTCTTTTCTTATATATTTTTCATCACACTCGCTTTCTAGCTTTGTAAGAGTCATTATCAAAAAAATTATACTATTTTATTGCACTTTATTCTCTGTTATTTTTATTTGTTTTATGTCAAATCGTGATTTTCGGATAGGGTAAAAGTACCAGTTGATAGCTTTTTAAGAACTCCGTTGTTTATTATCGTTAAAGTATAATTTTAAGCAAGCATTTCAACAGCAAAAACATTATTGATATTTAGGCTTTTCTTTTCTGATTACATTTAACCTAATTGTTTAAGAAGTAAAAAAATTATTTAGAAATTCAAGTAATTTTTAACAAGAGAAACACTCCAGTAATCAGCCTTCGAAATCCAGTGCACATCCACTTATGAACACTTATGGTCAGTCGTTTCACTTTCGATAATTTTAGGGTATAAAATTGAAAGCTTTGAATTGAAGTACACTTATTTTCCACTTCGTGTGCTTAGTCTAATGACTCGCTTATGAACTGTTCGTCCAATATGACAGATAGCACAAGACAATACATGAAAGATTTTTTTGTTGCATCACAAAGAGAGGAAATAACAGAAATACACCCAGGGCAAGGTGGGAATCCAACCCACGACATCCTTACTCTTACTGCGCGCAAGCAGCGGGCGGAAACTGGTGCTAAGACCGCTCGGCCACCGAGGCCCCGAAAAGCTTTTCAATGTGATAAAATTTTATGCCAAACGTACAACACACTGTTTAGCAAAATTAATTAATTACGGTATTTACAAAAGAGTAATGTATTCTTGATATCTTCATAGCTTTTATCCTTAGATCTTATAAGGTCAATGTACCTAAATGCGTCAACCCTTAATTTAGACAAGTTCTTTTACCTATCATCTTATTACAAGAAGATGCAGCATTTCATAATAGACAAAAGGCAAAACTTATCATTGCATTAAACATATTTTTTGTAGAACTTCTTATTGCAAAACATATCATCCTGTCCCAACTTTCCCTAAATGTGTAAAAGCGCAAATGACAGTGTGAAACGGCAATGGCTATTGAAATAAAGAAAAGTGTTTTAAATATAAATGCTTCATATTTAGTATTTCTAAAGAATTTTACTGAGGTAATATTTCTAAGGAGTTATTTTGGCTGATTTCTGAAGACTGGCTGAGCAGATAGGCTCAGTTGTAGATATTGGATTTTGGTTGAGGAGTGGGTTAATTTCTGTGTTATTTTATCTGTTGCCTGGGATTTTTCCCTAAGGTGTAAAATTACAAAGTTTTAGCACATTTTATCTTATTTATTCTTGAGTTTTGTGTGTGGAGGGGGGCAGGGCTCTATTTCCTCCTCCTGTATCATATCCATACCGGGGTGCACTTATCCTATTTTATTTGAAGTGTATTAAAATAATTTCAGGGCCTTTTAAGTTTACAATATTGTGCCAGTAGCAGATGGAAAAGCCTCTAATGATGCTCATGAGACTCAAATGAGTCACATGAGCATTTTTATTTGATGACAATCCTTTACGTTGAAATATCAAATCACTCCTTCATCCTTTATAATTTTATCCAATGAGCACTGCCAGATTAAAAATTTACATCAAAATTTATATTTAAAAAAAAATGAAGAGTCTAATACGGTGAAACCTGTGCAAGTTGACCACTTGCGGTGCAGCACTAGAGGGGTCAACTTATAGGGGGTAGAGATTTTATTTATTTATTTTTTTTTTTTTTTTTTTTTTGGCATTTCTTACACTATGCATTTAGTCATTTGTAACTAGTTAAAATATAGCTTCATGTATTAACGTTACCTTAAAATAGTAATTAGCTTTGTTTTCTCAATTATTCAAATATCATTACAGAAATTTAACCTGAATGACTTACAATGGGGGAATTACTTCCCCTTAAACTACAACTTTACAATTAAAGTACTCAGTTAAATATCTTATTAACTATGTAAGTTACTTATTTGATGGTAAGAATTTCCTAAAAATAAATAATTTTCAAAATGGCTATATCAGGTAGAAAAAAAAGAATAAACCCGTTTAAAAGAATAAAAGAGTGCTCATAGCAGTTTTCCCATATGGTTAACTTACAAAGAAGTTTAGGCAAACTTTATATTGATGTTTCATCCATCCAGACAAATACTGGTCTAACATTATAGCATAAACATATCCCAGAGAAGTTGTTTTAGCTTTTTTTTATTGTTGCAAACATAGATAAACAGATAAATACAGTGTAATAATTAGTTGGTCAACTTACAAAGGGCTTTTTATAATACTTCCGCCCAAATTTGGCTTACATAAGTGGTCAATATGGACAGGTGATCAACTTAGGTGGTCAAGTTACAAAGGTTTTCCTACATTATACAACATACAGCAAATTCCGTTCCTGATAAAAGTGGTCAACTAAGGCAGGTGGTCAACTTCAAAGGTTTTACTATACATGAAAATTAGAATGCATTTGTTTCTACATCTACAATTACTCGAGATGTGTTGGTATCTGCTTCGCAAAATTAATGCCTATAGGTTGGGAAACTGAAAGAAATAAAAAAACTAAAATGTAAATATTTGACACATCAAATTAAAAAAACGAAAAAATACAATTCTTTTTTTAGAATTTCCTCCCAACTTTTATAAATTTAAAGGGAACTTTTTAAGTATTGGAGTATGATTTTGTTATATTCTTGTATTTGATATTTATCTCTTTTTTCCCCCCTCTAAGGAATTGATGTGAGTTCTGAAATATTTTCCTGTCTTTGCAAGAAAACTGTCCACAAATGAGGGCAAACAAAACAAATTATACCTCCTGAAGAATCATGTAAAATCTGCAGAATGATACATTGTAAGTATGAAAAGATTCTTTAGTGATGAGCATAATTGTGAGATTGGAATGAAATAACTCAAAAAGTTTATTTGATGCTTAAGAGAGAGAGATTGACCTCATTGCTGATCAATCATCAAAATAACTCGATGTCAAATAATTTGATTGTGCAAATCTCTCAAATATGCCATTCACTAGCTTTCATTGGTATTCATCGTTTATTATTTTAATTCATGTATAAGGTATCATCATATATAAGGTTTAAGGTATCTTGATAAAATTAATTATCCTGATTGCAAAACATAGCAACTTACCCCAACATTCCCTAAATGTGTTGAAGCCATAAATAAGACAGTGTGAAATGGTAATTACCATTAAGTCACTACTAAAAAAAAAAACATGGAACTACTTTTACAAGCTTTAAAAAAGGAACACTACTGTTACTGTTGTCAGATGCATCAGGTTAAAGTTCACAAGAAGCATTTAGATTGTGCCAATGA
The DNA here is from genome assembly GCA_038502835.1 of Octonoba sinensis. NCBI lineage: Eukaryota > Metazoa > Arthropoda > Arachnida > Araneae > Uloboridae > Octonoba > Octonoba sinensis. The sequence goes on from CM076603.1 coordinate 21,319,028, forward strand.
CACCAATGAATCTTTTTAAGTTGTTTATTTCTGTGTCCAAGTTCACTAAAATAAACAAATTTACAATGGGGTTGGATTTCGAGGCCAGCTTGAATTCTAATCTAAGGAATCGTATTTGTTGCATTTGAATAGTTTGAAGCACTTCCCTCACTTGATCAGGCATCAATGCCTTTTCGACCATTCAGAAAATGATTTACAAACAGGAGAAAAAAAGTTTGTTTTCCCTAGTTTTTGCTGATTTATGGAAAATATTAAATATATTTTGTGAATTGATGAAAATAAACGTAGTTTTGATGACAAAAAAGAGTATTTTAAAAATGCATTTTTATACCAACAGAGAGGACCTAAATGATTATGATAACATTATCCGTGATTACATTACCGTGCGGTGTTATATACAGTTGAACTTTCTGAATACAAACACGGTTAATACAAAATCACGGCTAAAACGATACACAACAGCTATTAAAACTTCCATGAAGATATATAAATAACTTATTTTACAATCAAAGCATTTATTCAAATTATAATTTAGTTCTATTGTATGTGCCGACCTCTGAGCTGAGTAAATTCGAAAATTCACTTGAACTTTGACCTTTGCTTACCACCATCTGGTGGAAATTTCGTTAAACCTCTCCCCTGTCAAAATCCATGGGGTTTTATTGAAAGCTACAAGAACTTTAATTAGGCGTTTAATAAATTAATTTTTATGTTTGTTTCGTTGTCCCGATTTTAATCCGTTCTATGTGGGCAACTTATGGCTCTTGTTTTATACTTGCTTTCATTTCACTGGTCCGTTTAAATGGATTTTTGGTCCCAATAAACGAATAATATTAAGCTTATGTAATAGAAAATGTTTTGGTTCTGTTAGAGGGCAAAATTAGCTTTCGCCACTCGCCACAGGGCGACTAGATGAAAAGAAGTGGCGACTAAAATATTGCCTAACAATCGCCATTCCCGTCGCCACTTTTTTCTCCCCTTAAAAATTTCCAAGAAATACACTGCTAGGTTCAAAAACATGTGCTTTCCCATTCCCATCTTATTACAGTACCGAACTCCAAATTCGCCATGCTCAGGCATCGCTGGGCCGAATTTCGAAATTTGCCGAATTTCAGAATGCGACCCAAAATGGTGGACTTAAGAGACCAAAAATGGCATCACAGCTGATATGCGCATTTTTACTTCAAATTGCACTGTTTTCTTAACTGTAAGATAAATAAGATACCTTTTTTTTCTGGAAGGTAATATAAGTAAATCCATGTGTTGATATATTTTTACCAAACAAAGAAATATTTTATTCATAGATGTTAATAAAATGCTCCAAATTACAACTCACAATTCAGGAAAAATTAACCATACCCACATGGTGATTTACCATTTCACTATCACCTGCAATTGCATGAAAAAGGAAATAGAGCTACATTTGTAAAATATTAGCAGAGAAGGTGAACTAAAATGCCAGACATTTGTACAAATTGTAAGGATACTGGGCACCATTTATGACCGCAGAAAAACAAGTTCAGCAATTTTTTAAAAATTTTTTTAAGGGAATACGCACTTGGAAAACGGAACTTTTGAGAACTTAAAGAAAAAAATAACTAACTTTTTATAGGGAAAAAAGATAACTATGCCCAAAAAAACGATTTTCACTTTTTAACATAATAGGGTTTTCTGGTTACATCTTGGTTTCCTGAGTTTAGTCATATAAATCAGAAATATATCTACAAGGATTGCTGCTTCTATTTGAATCAAAATTTACTGGCACTTGTTAGTTTAACAGCTTCTTAGATTAATATTTTTCTGAATTTACAGAAAAAAATCGGAAATTATCGGAAAAAAGTGCCGAATATTAGGATTTTTGAATTTGGGGTTCGGTATTTCACAAAAAGTTTGCAATCAGTTTCGAAACTCATAAGCCATATTTATCGTTTATCATAGTGTTCTGTAATTAATCTTCGTTCATAAGTTATATATTAATATAAAATTTCATTTGCTGTAGGTATTGACAAAAATCCCTTAATATTAAAAACAAAATGTGCTAAGTTTTTATCAACTGTTTTAGTGTGGTAAGCATTATTTCGTACAATGATCTTTCATTTTTGCATAAGTTAATGTATGTACAATGGTTTTTAATAATTAGGAGAAAAGGGAAAATATTTTTCCTGAAAATCAAAGTAAGATTGAACTGTTCTTACTTTGAAAAGTTGTTCTTTTTTTTACAAAGTGAGGTAATCTTTAAAAAATTTAATTTTTAAATTTTTATTTTAATAACTTTAAAAAAAGTATTTAATTTTATAAATATTAGCACATGTAATTGGGAGAATTTTATATCATTACTAATCAATACAAAAAAGTTTAAAACACTGTTGTGCATTTTTCTCCGAGAAAAGTGGCCAGTACAAAATCTACCTCTACTGGCTACTGGCCACTAGTGAAATTTCCCAGTTTTGCCCTCTAGGTTCTGTACTGTTTGGTCCGATTAGCTGGTGGTCCAATTAGGTAGATTCCACTGTATATGGAGCGTGTCACAGTCTTTTTAACTTTTAAAAATAGGGTCGCAACATGAAAAAGGTTGAGAACCAGTAGGATACACTTTTTTTATACTTGGAGACTGATTTTTAAAAAAGGTAAGCCTCCCATTCCCCTCCCAAATTTTTCTGGCATTTTTCATTGATCTCACAATTCCCATCTCATAACTTTTTAATTCCATATTTCTAAATATTTACTCGTTTGCACAGAAGAGCAACACAAAATTTTTATCAAGTTTGAAGTAAATACAGTCGAGCGCCACAACTCCGCCGACCTGAAATCCGCCAACGTCCGAAATCCGCGTTGATTTTGTCCTAAACTGGTTTTGCAGAAAAGTCATTTTGGCAAATGTAAAACTAATATATTTTTGAGCCACAATCTGCCAATGACATATTTGTAAACATGTTAAATCCTTAACAACAGAGTAAAAAGATACTCCCAAAGTTATTACAGTACCGAATCCCAAATTCAAAATCCCAAAATTCGGAAAATCGTAAAAATTCGGCACTTTTCCCGAAAATTTCTGATTTTTTTTTTTTTCCTTGTCCATTTAAAAAAAATATTCAATCTAAGAAGCTGCTAAATTAATAAATACCAGTAAATTTTGCTTCAAATAGAAGCAATATTGTAGATATGTTTCTGATTTACATGAACTAAACTCAGGAAACCAAGATAAAACCAGAAAACGGTACTATGTTGAAAGATGAAAATTGATTTCTTGAGTGCAGTTAAATATCTTTTTCCCTTTTAAAAATTAATTATTTTTTTTCTTAAGTTCTAAAAAGTTCGTTTTTCAAGTTTTATTCCCTTAAAAAAGAGAAAGAAAGATAAAGGAATTTGCTCTATTTGTTTCTCTGTGGTCATAAATGTTACTGTGGCGCCAGTAACTTTGCAATTTGTACAAATGGCTAGCGTTTTGGTTTGTTAATATTTTTAAGGATCTTGATGCAGCTCCTATTTTCTTTTTCATGCAATTGCAGGTGATTAGTGAAATGGTGAACTAGCACGTGGGTATGGTTTATTTTTGCCGAAATGTGTGTTGTAATTTGGAGCGTTTTGTTAAAATCCATAAATAAGTTTTTTTTTTTCTTTTTTTTTTTTTTTGTTTAGTAAAATATATTAACACATGGATTTACTTATATTACCTTTTCAAAAAAAGAGTTACCTATTTATCAACTCATTGAGAAAACAGTGCAATTTGAAGTAATATGCAAATATCAACGTTGATGTTTACATAAATCCGCCATTTTGGATCGGGCTCCGAAATTCGGAATATTACGAAATAAGGCTTAGCGCTACCTTGTGGTTAGTAAATATAGTGTTCTTAAGCATGCTTAAGGGTGGGGGAAACAAAAAGATATCATATTATTTGCGTATAATTCACCCTGGGAAATTTGTGAACTCTTTTTAACATAGTTAACTAAAGTGGCCTGAAATCTGCACAACCACTTCTCCCAAGTTGTGCGGATTTTTGACCCCCGACTGTATTACTTTTCTACCGAGAAGTGTTATTTAGAGAAATAAAATAAGTTTTTTTCATGAAAAGAAGTTGAAAGCTTTATAATATAACATATCAGCAATGTCTCTAATCGAAGTTTTTGAAAGTGTCATAGTTTTAAATACCTTTACTTCAAAAAAAGGTTTATTGTATAATCTGCAATAGCACATAATATACTCCCTAAAATTTTCTACTTTTTTAAAAAGATCATCTGCAGGTTAAAGGCTAAAAACTATGGCAATCAAGATCTCCAATATTGTCCAACTCCTTAATGGGAAAACGCTTTTCAACATTTTCCTTTTGTCCTGCACTGATAGCAATAAAATATCTTTACTGTTATATACTCGTTGTGTTATTTACTGTTATCTTTTTTGGTATTTATTACAGATAGTCATGTGTTCCTCTTTTAATGTTGCTGCCAATGGTAGAGAGTTATACCAGCTAGGTGAGTATAAATTAAATTATTATACAGTTGAACTCACTTAATACGAAATGCCAAAAATTCACGAATTTGTTCACATTAGCCATTATTCTTAACAACCATGAATAAGTAAAATTGTGTTAAAAAAAGTATTAGAAATGTATGTTTAAATTTTAAAATTAATTACAATTATTTAAGAATGATTGAAAGATAGAGGGGTTGATCCCCGAGTAGACTGACACGTCCGAAAGCCAATAGGTGCAGGAGCTTTATTCTCTACCCAGAAAGATTCAACCAATGATTCGAAATATATACTTGGTGGTTTACAATGACTCAAAATAACCAGCAATTTGTTTGAGAAAACTTAATTTTATGCAATCGAGAAAATGTTTGGTGAACAGATCAGAAATTTCGTTTGTCTCAGCCGAAATTTATATTTTACAGAGTTCGTATGGTCCTTGAAGGTCCTTAGAAAGTCCTTAATGCTCATTTTCATTTTTAAGGCCTTTAAAAGTCCTTATTTTTTATTCCAAGTGCTTAATTTTTTTTGTTAAAATAAGAAGGTACCCATGCGCTCTACCTGTTTTGCTATCTTTTGTATTCTTCAGAAGAATCAAACTTCTTTCATTTCAGCTACTTAATCGAACCTCAAATTTGGTTTGCCCGATTCCAGTACTATCGCGGCTTTCGGACAGACCCATAACGGCATATTGACCGGACCTAAAATGGCGGATTTACATAAACATCATCGCTTTTTAACTACAAATTGCAGTACTTTACTTTACTTTACTTTGCAGTGCTAAATGGTGCCCAGTAACTGGGCACCATTTAGGACCACAGAAAAACAAATCACACAAGTTCTCTCATTTTGCTTTTGAAAGAGAAAAGGAAAAGGAATAAAATTTGAAAAACGGACTTTTAAGGACTAAAGAGGAAAAAATTTAATAAATAAACAAAAATCGGGAATTTTCGAAAAAGGGCCGAATTTCGGGATTTCAAATTTGGGATTCGATACTATTTATTAAGTTTAGTTACAAAGTAAATAAATATTTTTTTTGCATGAAAATTGTTACTAAATCATCTACATTCTAAACAATTATCAATAAAGCAAGTAGGAGCAGCTCTTAACAAGTAATCAGTAAATAAATATTGCTTATGAAACTTTTAATTTAAAGGGGCGGGGGAATACTTCAAAGAAGCATATTGTTGACATCTAGCTCAATAAAAAAGATACATTTAACTAATATGTAGGCAAAAAAAAAACTTTCAGCTTTTTTTGCGTTTGACCAATCGCATGTATGATTATCGCTTATTTATACTGTTAAAGGTTAAAGAATAATTTATTTTTATTATCATTTTTCTTATGTTTTACACTATAATAATTGCCAACTCTCCCGATCGCTTTTCAGCTGATCTTTCGCTAAACAGTTTGTTCTCCCATTGTTTTTTTTTAAGATCAAATAAATTCCCGTATTGAAAATTTGTTTTAAAACCAAGGTTTTAATATTTAGTAAATTTTTATCGGCCAAATTGGCTTCGTGATCGTTCCCTGTGGGGTTTTGTTGTGTGGGAGATGATGGATATTTGCTGCGTTAATCAAAATTTGTATCTCGTGAAATTTCTTAATTTGCAGTAAATTGGAGAAATCGACCTCTTCTTAAACCTATACACCGTAGTTGCCAAATGCTCCGTTTTCCCCTAGTTTTTCTGTTTTTATTTGTGAACTTCAAAAATTCGATTTTTTGCAAAAAGATCCGATTTTTCAAGCTGATGCAGACCTTCCCCCAGGATTGAAAAAGGGCAGGGTGCTACTGTAAAAAAAGGGCACTTTTCCAAATTTAGGGCATCTTACCCAAATAAAGGGCACATGTAATTTGTAGTACGGACCGTTCATAAGTGATGTTACACTTTTTTCCATATTGGACCGCCCTCCCCCCTTTGTCACATGTTACGCTATGTTGCACAAGCAGAATGTCACCCTTCCTGTTACCCCCCCCCTCTCCTTGTCACAATTTCAAGACCCCCCTCCCTTCCCCCTAGAAGTGTGACATCATTTATGAATCCTCCCGTAGTAATACTTTATTATTTCCATAATTTAACAGTTTAGTCAAACATCAACATCATCACAGTCAAATTGAACATTGAAAAATATATATAAACCAATTTGACAATATTCATATTTGAAGTAAAGCATGAAAAAATTCTGCTTGTATATTCAAGGCAACATCAACCAATAATGATTTTTGATTCAATAAAATATCTAGCAGGGATTTTCTGAGTTATACATTTTTTATTAATTTATGAGAGTGTTTCTGTTCCTTCCAGTACTTCTGAAGATCTGATCACCTCTGAGGAATAATAAGAAAATAAGAATATATCTTTTCTTAATACAATAAAGCTCAGTAATAATAATTAGAGCCCGGATTTTGATGACCTAAACGATCACTGAAAACGCCCTTTACAAATCTTTAACACGTCCTGAAAACAGCAAAATTGCAAAACATGCCATTATAATTAATCAAGGATACCAATTAAAAGAAATGGTTTAGCTTAAAATGACAATAGTATCTTTTAAAAAATGTTAAACAAGCAAAATACAATACATTTTCATTAAAGATTGAAATAAATGTTTATTAAAATAAGGAGAGAGAATGGAAATGTATAATATATGGATTTCTCACACGTTGCCATCTTTTTTCCCACAAGTTTTAATACATTTTACTAAAACTTTTCTTTCTTGAAGTAACTAGAAAGCACCATTAGATTGTGATTATTAAATCCTTTTTCATATTTTGAATAGTAAATAGTTTCTTGTTTGAAAGAGCATTCTCTCTCTCTCCTATATTTTGGTTAGTTTTCTCAACATCTACAGATGTAATAAACAAATATTTGACCCAAATGGGTCCCTTATAAAGATGAAAAAAGAATTTTCTTTTTGCCTTAGAGAACCTACTGTTCTAAATTTTATGAGATAGAGTTTTTAAGAGCTGCAATATGATGAAGCACAGAATCATTGGAAGAGTTTCGGACTACACGCAAAAAATTACCCAAAGCCAAAATTGACATAAAATGTGAAAAAAAGAATAAAAAGTAAATAGCTGCCAATACTAAAATCAAATTTGAAGTAAATAAATAAATGAAACAATAATAGTGATTTAATAATGGTGAATAATAGTGATAAACGCAATTTTCGACAAACACGTGTTCAATATCGGCGCAGTTCAAAAAAAAAAAAAAGCCAGGAACTATTAAAATAAAATGCAAAATAAGCAAATTTAGGGTAGCATGGGTGAAAAATATCTTTTAATTTAGAAAATAATTGAAATTTGTACACGATGCAAAAGGATTCAAATCTCTAACGTAGAATCCCATTTTCGGCGAAGCACGTACGCGATTTTGGCTGTTTCTATCTTCATACTTTTTTTCTTTTTTAATTGTTAAAATGAAACGACAAATCAGCAGATTTAAGGTTGTGCATGCAAAAAATATCTTACAACTTTCAAGATAATTGAAATAATTCCAGGATGGAAAAGGATTGAAATTTCAAACACGGTAAGCAATTTCCGGTAAAAATCGGAAGAAAAACTAGTTTCAGTGTGGAACAAAAATGAACTCCTATTTCTTTCTTTATTTAAACAAGAGAATTTGGGAAAAGGTCACGTGTCAAGATTAAAGTTTGGAGAAGGGTTTTAGCATTAGTAAATGGTAGCCACATTGGCCACTTCAATGAAAACAATGGTCGCCAAAATGTGAAAATTGATCGCATTTGGCGACTGGCGATCGCGAGTTTTGAGCTCTACAAGAAGGGCGCAGTTTCACTAACAAAAGGGTAAGATGGGCGCTTTTCCCGAATCCAAGGGCGGGCAGGGCGCGGCGCCCTCCCGCCCAAGCCTGGGGGAAGCACTGCTGATGTACAAGTATTTTTATCTAAAGGGATTGTACTACAAAACAAGAAAGTTTTTCAAGAAACTTTTTAAAAAGACATGTATTCATTTACATGAATTTTCATAACTTATAACGCGAAAATGTAAAAACTTATTTTTCGGAAACTAGCTAACATCTAGCATGTTCTTCGCAGAAAATGCACGCAGCTTTTGAGACTTCTAACTTTTTGCATACTGTAAATATATCAATTATTTAAAAAGTTGACAGTTGTTTTAGTACAGGGTGTGTAGCAAATTCTTTCAATGAAAAAAAAGCACTTTTACGAACTTTTTAAGCACTCAAAAAAAAAAAAAAAAGATTATTTTAAGCTATGCTGATTATATCCCTCCCCCTTCCCTACAAAAAAAATTGCTTCAATACAAATAACAGAAAATTTAAATTACAACATAACAGTAAAAAAATATAAAATAAAAAGTAATTACATACCTGCATAATATAAAGAAAAAACTGGTTTCTGACAAAGAGCTCAATTCTTTATTTTACAAGCCACCAATGAAAAATTAACCTTTTATGACAAGAAATTTTTTTCAATGCAATTAACAATTGATTCAATGACAATTATTTGATGAAGAATTAAAACCAAAATCCCATATTTAAAAGCCAAAAACCAAGTGATTAATTCTTGGCCGAATGTCAGATTCGCGAAATTTTTGCAATATCGATTACATGGATAGTATAGAGAATGCAGTAAGGCTATAACAAATTAACTAGGAAAATATTATTTATTATTTTAATTCAAATAAAATAAAAGCTAAGAAACAATCTTAAACTTGAAAACGAAGGCTTTATGAAAATTCGCGGCCGCAAAAATGAAACCTTTTCACACTACAGTATTTTAAGAAAAACCTCATATTTCCGAAGTTATTAAACATCAAGTTGATTATACCCTTAAAGAAATCCTTGTGCATTGAATCTACGTATTGTTCAAAAGAAATCAGTTCTGTTCAGAGCCACTTGTCTATCTGAGCCGATGCAACAAAGAAGCTCATGAAAAGAAACGGGCATCAATGTGAGCTAGCGCCATTTCCCTACTCGCTCTTCATGTAAAAAGAGCCGAAAGAAAAAGGGACATGCAAAATTATTTTTGCATATCGATTTTTATAGATTTTACTTGATTTTTTTCCTGCAATTAAAATTACGTGCTCCAGGTTACGAGTAAATTTTTTTTTGCGTCCCCATCTCCGATTTCTGCGCATTTGACGTGCTGTAACACGTACGTGGCATCGCTGAGGCTACTTTTCTTGTACTCTTCGGGAAACGGGCATTTATTTGGTACTTTTATTCACTTGTACCGTTTAAGCACACCCTCCGATACTTTCGTGAAAACTCGGGGGGGGGGGGGGGAGCTGTTATTCAGTACTTCACAGTAAAGCAACTCTTCTGCAACACAAACACATTTCCTCCCTCCCTCATTTAAAAGAAGGTCCCTTCCTCGCTTCCTGCGAAATTCATGGCGACATTCAGAGGTCGAACGATAAAATATCGTTTTGCATAAGAGGAAATAGGAACTTCTTACAAACATGGATGAAAAATAAGCACTTTTAAAAGCTTTTAAAATCAAATACAAAAACAAGCACTATTAAGCACTTTTAAAAACCGCTATGCACCCTGTAGTATTTGCAGCCTGTAGTCTGCTTGTTTTATTTTTTATTTAAAAAAATTGTTCAATTTTTTTAAACTATATTTTAGTCAAATTTTGGTAATCACTATTTGAGGGTAATGTACAAAGTTTTAAGCGAATAAGCTCCATTTTTTATTTGTATGTTGTTTCCAAAATGAAATATTTTTCTGAATTTTTGCGAGCTCTTCTGAATAATTTTTGAAAATTATTTATGGCAGAGATAAAAATTTAAGTAAGCCTAAATTGAGATGCTAGCAGCATAAGTTAACTAAAATGAAAAAAAAAATTAAATTAAACACAAATTCTCAAAGACAAAGTGTAGCGTTTTCTTTAACAATTTGTTCTATTTAAATTGCTTTTCATTTAACTTGTATTTTATAGTACTAACCATTTTTGATAATTTTTCATATCATTATAATTTGCTTATATATGATTAATATTTGTGTTGTGTGCTTCTTATTACTAGCTCCAATAATTATTTAACTCCCTGACTGTCTTGGACATTAGAAGAGCAACAAGCCAGAGAGCTTCATAAAAGTGTTTGTGTTGTGTTCCTAATAAAAAACGATGTTAAATCAATTTCCTCTTTCAATAATGCTTCCGTTTGAAATAAACATAACAGTTTGTATATTTCGAAAAATTTGTGAGGTCCTTAATATTTTTTGTAGGTCCTTAAAAAGTCCTTAGAAAGTCCTTATTTTTGGTTTTGCCAAAAGCGTACGAACCCTGTTTTAGCCTTTGTAATATATACAAGATATTTAGTATAAATAAATATTAAACCAAACTTGATGAACAAAATGTTTATTTTAGCCGTGATTTCATATTAACCGTGTCCGTATTAAGAAAGTTCAACTGTACTATATATATATTTTTTTCCATTAGTGTTCCAAACTTAACACTTTCTCCTTTTTTTTTTTTTCAAATCAGTGTTATTGTGTTGGCCTTTACGAGTCTAATTTTGTTAAATTATGTCATATTAGTGATTAGGCTGTTTTCATTACTTAGGGAGGCCGATACAGCTGCCTGATTATCCATCTGACAGCTCATCACCTTTTTCTGATAATCGCTTACCATTCGTCCAAATAGTGGAACAGCCTGCTTCAGTAGGTGCTCGTTTCCGTTACAAATGTGAAGGACGATCAGCTGGCTGCATTAGAGGAGTCAATAGCACTGAAAAAGATAAAACTTTTCCAGCTATTAAGGCAAGGTTTAGCATGTTAAAATTCTGCTGTGCATATTTATGAGTGTTAACAAATTATATAAAGTTTCTTTATATGAGACAAAGGGATGTAAGTGACAAAATTGAAAATTTGGAGATAACTAGTGCAAATGATACAGAAAGCACCATTCTATATTATGGCAAGAGATGCTAGTGATAGCTCTAACAGGTGCTCTGCCCTAATGTGCTGTAGAAAACAAATTAACATTAATGATCCCACAGGATCCAAACTTTGAATGCATTTTACTCTGAAGGGGTTTTTTTTTTGGTCACTTAGGTTTTTTTTGGTCTTGACTTCTCACTGCCTTGTATGATGTACTATCTTTTTGTATTGCATATCTTGTACATACTACTAGTGAATTAAATTTTTACATTTAAAAATAATAGTTTTGCTTAAATTGTTTTCCTGGAAAAAGGCTACTTCATCTTGCATGTATGTATGTGTGTATATATGTTACCGTTAAAGTATATAATGCAGTTATTTCATAGAATACCTAGTTATTGCATGAAATAACTGATTGTTTCCGTTAAAGTGTGTAATATGTTCTTAATTTGACACTTTAACTAGTTATTCTGTGAAATAACTAGGTATTCTATAAATTAACTAATGAGAGACAGTTAAAGTGTAAAATAAACAATTTATCTAAAATGAAATAACTAGGTGTTCTATAAATAAACTAATGATAGACAATTAAAATGAAAAAGAAGCAATTTATCTAATTTATGCAGCGTATAAATGGTATTTATGGAAAAGTACCATAAAATCATTTGTTACAACAAGGATTACTAAAATGACACTTGGTATTACAAAGAACATTATTTCTAAAACAAAAATATTTTTTGTTGACACACTGGGTTTTACACAAACAATTTTTAAATCCCTGACCAGTACCTAAACTTCCTACCTAAGGCTTCGGCTAAAAGGTGCAAGGGTGTCTGATGGAGAAAAGTACCTAAACTTGTAATGCAGTAGGGGTGGAAGGTAAATGTTTTAGTCGTGTGAGATATATGATATAGATTGTTTTACACTTTAATGGGCTGCAGATCGTTATTCTATGAAATAACTAGTTAAACCATAAAATACAAGAGAGTTTTACACTTTAACGGCACGATCAGTTATTTCATGGAAAACTAGGTATTCTATAAAATAACGGCTTTCATACTTTAACGGTAACATATATATACACTTACTCACACAGTGAAACCCTATTACAATGAACTGCAAGTGGCAGGGAAAATATTGGAAAGTTCATAATAATGGAGCATCCGTTATCCTAAAACTAGACATTTACTTCGCTGTATTGGTAATTGGTATGATGAGATTTCACTGTGTAGGTATCCAGGTTCTTCCTGGTAATGCAAAATTTCAAAATTACACTATGCATGAGTAGTATTCAGGGTTGTTTGGTTTAAACCACGTTGGTTTAAACCATGGTTTAAACCAAGGTTTAAACCAAATGGTTTTTTTAAAAAAACCACTTGGTTTAAACCAAATCTTTTTTCATTGATTTTGAAAATCATTAAAAATTGCAAAATCCAATGTATGCAGAAATTACAAGCACAGCACTGGATAATTAATGAATTTGAAAATTAACAAACTTCTTTTTTTAATCAGTACAAATTTTTCTCATCTCCTGTCTACAGACTACCTATGTCAGACGATTTGGGTTTTTCTAAAATTAGCTCTGAAAAAGCTAATTTGAGAAAAACTGTTCTCAGTCATTATAAAAATTAAAAGGATATTGCAATTGTAATTCCTGGAGTTAAAGAATATATATTAGAAATAATAAAATAACTTCATAATAACCAATTTGCAAATGTATTTTACAGATAACAATTTTAAGAAACCAAATCTTTTTCCATTTATTTTTCGCATTATAAAAAATTGCAAAATCCAATTTGTGCAGAAATTGCAAGCACAGCATTAGATAAATCATGAATTACTGAATTTGTAAAGTAACAAACTCTTTTTTTTTAATCAGTGCAAGTTTTTCTTTTTTTCCTAAATTATTATCTTCTTTTTAAAAATATTTATTCTTTAATCATGTAAAATTGTATTTAAAAGAAATATAAATAATAGTGATAATTTCTAAGCCAATGTTGCTGATTTGTATAAGTGTTATGGTGTAATCATTTGTTGATATTACTGATACTGTAAATCAACACACATTATTTTTAATGTATCTTTCATTTTTGCTTATTTTTTATTGATTTAGTAAAATATGCTCTTGTTAAAACTCAACCCGCATAATAATTATTTCTTTAATAATTTGCTGAAAGGCCTGTATAAGTAGAGTGTTATAATGTGTTAATACAGTAAAACCTGTAAAGTTGACCACCGTTGTAAGTTGGCCACCTGTCTAAGTTGACCACTTTTGGTCAGGAACGGAATTAGCCCTATATTATTTAATGTAGGAAAACCTTTGTAATTTGACCACCTGTCTATATTGACCACTTAAGTACCAAATTTGGGTGGGAGTATTATAAAAAATCCTTTGTAAGTAGGCTGCCTAATTATTATTATATTTATTTATTTATCTATTTTTGCAAAGATAAAAAAAAACTTCTATAAGTTCTCCAGGATAATATTTTTTATGCTATAATGTTAGACCAGTATTTGTCTGGATGGATGAAACATCAATATAAAGTTTGCCTAAACCTCTGTGTAAGTTAACTATTCTAGAAAACTACTATGAGCCTCACTCTTTTGTTCTTTAAATAAGTTTCTTCTTTTTCTTCTAATTGATCTAGTCATTTCGAAAAATTATGTATTTTTAGGGAATCTTTACAGTCAAATAAGTAAACTAACACATTTATCTCTAACTAAGTGCTTTAATTTTAAAGTTGTATAGGATACATTGTAAGTCATTCAGATTAAATTTATCTAATGGTATTTTAGATAATTGTTAAAAATAGCTAATTAGTAATTTTAAAGTAACATTAATGCATGATGTTATATTTTAATTAATCACAAATGAATAAATGCATAGCGTAAGAAATGACAAAAAAAAATCTCCACCCTCTATAAATTGACGAATAAGTGCTGCCACCTATGTAAGGTAATTAAAATTTAAGGTTTTAATTTACAGTTACTTAATTAATTATCAATAAATTAACTATCAATAACATTTATTTACAATTAAAACTCTAAAATCTCCATGATTTTCTAAAAGTCAAATTGCTTTTCCTACAAATGCTATTTAAACCAAAAAAACCCGGTTTAAACCAAAAAAACCTGGTTTAAACCAAAAAAAAACGGTTTTTTTGGTTTTTTTCAAAAAAACCAGGTTTTTTTCCAAGGTAGTATTACAGAAGAGAAACTAAAAAATTTACAGCATTCATTTCTAAAACTAAAGCATATTTACAACTCAAAACTGAAGTCGTTCTCTTAATTTTTTTAAAATTCATTTATTTGTGCAAAATTAACGTTCCATAATGTTTTTTTTTTTTCCTTTTTTATGTGTTCATATTAATTACGTCAACTGAAAAACCTTTTATTTTTAGAAGTATGAAATTCAACAAATTTTAATTTACAATTAACAGGGACTAAAATTTAGGTTGATCAAATTTTCTGATGCTCTCCTTGAAAATAATCTGAATGGGTGTTTCACACCTCGGAAAAGATTCATCAAAACCCTTTCAAACGGAAATGCTTGCATCACTTGTATCATTGTGAATGTCGCTTTGCTCACATTGTTGCATAGGATCTGCTCCGTAGTGTAAAGAAATATGTTTTATTAATTCACAAGTTATGTTTGAAAAGTTTGTAGATATTGCTATCGATTCAATCCATTTTCAATCACCAATAGCAATTCCGCTTATATGCCATTCCTCTTTTCAGGCCAAGTGGTTCCTTCAATGACTGCTTGTATTATACTAAACTGCTAACTGCGCGATATGAAAAGTTAATTGCGTACAATTCTCTTTTTATGACATTTACGTTTTTATGCGAATTAAAAAGCTAGTAAATTTTTCACCTGTAGATATCTGTCCAGTTAAGTCTTTCTGTATTTAGAGATCTAACTATTGTATCCTTTTCTATATCTATCGTTTTTGTAGTATTTCACTATCTATGTATTTATCTTTTTTATCTATCGATAAAACTACTTCTATATCTGTATCTCTGCAGATCCATATCTACCTATCTCGTTGACAGTATAAAAATTATTTTTAACTACGTGTATAAAATTAGCTTTTAAATTTTTAAATTTTGTACTTGTTTATCCATCTCTACAGGAGGGATTAGAATTATTTTAATCTACCTATATCTATTATTTTTATGTTATTAATTTATCTCAATTTGCAATGTTTATGTTTTACCTTACTAGCTGATTCGCCCATTTATGCTTTTGATTTCATCTTTAACTATAATATAAAATAATAATTAAAAAATAAATAAATTATTAAAACTCTCTTGAAATATAACACAAAGAAAAAAATTAAAATTCCATTTAGCATTGATAAATCGCTACTCAAGAGATTGCAATGTAACTGTGTGACAATAAATCATTATTCCTGCATTTATCAAATCAAAATCATTTAACTAGGGGGAAAATCTATCTTTCCTCTCAAAAGCACTGAAAAATGATTCTTGATTTTGTACTTAAAGCATTATATTAAAAAAACTGTTGCATATGTTTGAAAAATTCTTTTTGCTGAAAAAAAGAGTTATTACAATGGTTGTTATAGCAAAAGATAGAATTAAAGGCTTTTCTACTTTTTGCTTGATCGATTGATATAAATACTTTAAAATCTTATTTTAAAGTATTTTTTTTAAAAAATCATGAAAAAATTGCTAAATAGCCAAGTTTGTCAAAACCTATCCCCCCCACACACACATTCTGTCATGTTTAAAGTAGGAATTTCTACAGTCCAGTCAAAAAAAAATATTTCTCTAATGCAAGTAGTTTGTGCTCTGACAGGAAGGGCGGCGGGATTAGTGCTAAAAATGACATTGAAACCTTAAATAATGTTTTAAAATTTCATTTATCAAAAATCGAAACCCGAGGTGCATAAGTTTGACCAAAACTACAACAGAACACCAAATTTCATGTTTCTAGGCCTTGCCATTTGACTGGGATGTGCACCATAAGCACAGAAACGTCTTATTTTATTATGTGTATAGATGCATTCAATATAATTGGCAAATGCTTTCATTTTTTTAATTTGCATTATTATTATTATTTAGATTATCGGCTATCAAGGCAGTGCAGGAGTGGTTGTCTCATGTATAACAAAAGATGGTCCTCCTTATCACCCACATCCTCACAATTTAGTTGGAAAATCTTGTGCAAATGGAGTTTGCTATAAATCGATTGAAGACGCTCGAGCAATTTGCAAGTAATGATTTTACATGAAATACTGCATTTTATAACTGTTATTAAAGTAAGATTTTTTTAACCAAATTAGATTATCGAGGTATTTCTACATATAGGGAAAAGTAATTTTATGATGGCAGTGCTTGCAAATTTTTTTAACCTTTTTTTTTTTTTTTGAAAGAAATTATTTTTATTATGGAAAAATAATTAGAGTGAAAGATTTTTTTAAATTTTTACTTAGTTACATATTTAGTCTTTTCAGTTGTTCCATACTGAAAAAATTAATTTATATTAAAATTTTGCACAAAATTGAAATACAATACAGTTTTTGAAATGCATGTGCACAAATCCATTTGGAAAACTAATTCCTTAAACATAATATTTTTATCAAATTCAACTTTTCTCCTCTTTATGTTCTTATTTTGCAGATGAATCTTCTTACTTTAATGATCCTAACACTCTATGCAAACATAAGTTTGTTTAGGAAGCCAATTTCTTTAGTATAAGTTAGAAATTTTGTTTACTGTTCTAGAAATAACACTAACTCTAAATATTTCTTATTGCTAAATTCTTAAGATTCTGTTTTGTGTAAGAAATATGAACATAAGTGTGTTTTCTAGCCCCTTAATGCAACAATTCCCAATATTTTCACTGTTAAAGTGCCCTTTTAACCAGGTCTCTGAGAACTCTAATATTCATGTACCAATATTTTGCAATGCAATTTTTTCAATTATTATGTGTATTAAATGATAATAAATATTAAAAGATTAAAGACCATTGTGGTAAAAAAATCAGAAAGATATCAGTTTTACTTTTTCTGCAAGATTGAAACACCGCTGAAATGCACATGAATAACATCCAAAATGTCTTAAGAATTAATATAAATTTCATCTAAGACCATGGTGTTAATTCCAATTAAACTTCCGAATAGTTTTATTTTTTGACATATTTTAGGAAGAAATATAATCGAGACTCTCTTGAATTCTTCTCTTAACATTATTTTGTGAGACCCTGGCTTAGAAATGCTGCCTCAGTGTGCTTGTGTAGCCCATTATAAATTAACAACACTTATTCAATCAACTAAATTAAAGCATTTACCAAATCTGCTTTAAAACTATGCAATTTACTAAAATATTATTTATTGCATATTTACAGGATGCAGCAACATAACTTCCTTTTTTCAAAACTCAATGAAACCTGTTTCAAGAATCGGAAAGTTAAAAAAAAAAAAAATGTATAGTGTAGGTACATGTTTAAAGTTATGTTTTACACAGTTTTGACAATCAAACCAGGTAGGTGACGCCGCTATTCCCCATGCACAGAAAGACGATTTCTAGCGCTTGTTACAGTCCTTACCAGCATAGCAGGGTATGTTAGCAATTTCTGCCTGCTGGATGCTGGCCTTCGGGTGTTGTAGGATTATTGGATGATTGACATAAAGTCAGTAACTCAAAAAAAAAAAAACGAAGAAAATTCGCAAGGGGCCCAAATCCGGGAAGCTGTTGGCCACTTCAAATCACTGAACATTCGTTCGAAAAGTGGACCTCTATAGAAAACGCATGCTCCTATGAGATTCTAGTGCAGAATAAAACTGACCGAAGTTGAGAACAGAACTTTGGAACCATACCTCTGGAATGAGACAACTCCCTCCCCACAACATTTATAGCCTGAAAGTCGCACATTTAAAAAAAAAGAAATTATGTTGCCGCATCCTGTATATATAAGCACCCAAAAACTTTTGATTTATTTATTTATTTTCCTATAATCATCAGATATATTTCATAGGAAGTGCATATTTATTTGAATTTGTGAAAACCGACATCAACAGAAAGATATTTATTCCTGATGAAACCTGTTTTGTGTTGTGTTCATGCTCAAAGCAACATGAGGGGGGGGGGAGAGAAGGAAGAAAATATCTTTCTCATATATTTTTTTTCGGTTGAAATAATTTTAGAATTATGCTTTGATATGATAGAATAAATTATGTTCTTATTATAAAAAAAATTATGAAATTGTTTTTCCTAATTTGGCAAGACATTTTTTAACAAATAAAAATTTTAAATACTATCCAAGCTCTCTGCTGGGCTTAAAGCTTAACGAAAGTTTAGCTCTGTTGCGTTAAGCTAACGAAAATAGCTTAACGAAACTTTTGATCACATACATATTGTTTCACCGATTTCAACAAATCACTGTTTGTTTAAGTTTTCCAGTTTTCATCACAGTAAAATTACAATTGGAAAAAAATGACAATGGACTACTCTATTGAAATTCGAATAATATTTTGCTTATTAAGGTTTCTAAGTCCAATTAGACAATTTTTAACTCTCTTGTGCTAAAAACAATAGAAATTCTAAATGAAAACTTGTGATGTCATTGGTACTTTGCATTTTCATCTAGAAACTAGAGAGCTTTTTTTGTCTCAAAAATTTCAAAACATTGGAACAGCATTTTTTATTTCTGTTTAAAAAGAAATCCTAACTCATTCTGGCTTTAATAAATATATAATATTGGAAATATGTTGCCTTTGTATTTGGTTATTCAAAAGCTATTGTATTTTATCCTACTTCAATCTGCCTTTTAAAATTTCATTAAAGCTTTTATAATTCATATTTGCTATCCTTTGAAATTATTTTGTTTGCTGCAGCTTTCCTAATCTGGGGATTCAGTGTGTGAAAAGGAAAGATGTTAAAGATTCATTGCTGAACAGAAAGGAACTGCAGATAGATCCCTTTGGAAGTAAGAACATTTCCTTAAAAGTTCATCCCTTGGGATTGAAAAATTCTTGACAAATATTCAATTCTGTGGTAATTTGGTGACTCATCATTCTTTTCTGTCGTTTTCTGTACATGTGACTTTGTCTTCTGCATTTAACAGGGCTGGCAAGTTTTTGCCAAAGGCGGAAAAATCCATCGAAAAAACCTGGTAAAAACCGTCCCGGAAAAAATAAATTTTTGCCACCCAAGTGGTGACAAAAATAGCATTTACTGTTTCCTTTTTTTTTGGCCACTTAAACTGTTAAACTAAAACATCAGATGAAGTAAATTTTTATTTCTAAACAATGTTATTCATACTGAATTCAGGCACTAAGTTAAATGGAGCATAATATGTGCGTTATAGTATTAGAACTATGTATTTTATAAAAAAATACTCAATTTCATAACAAAATTAAAAATAAAACTATACAAAATTTACAGTAAATAAATAAATAAAGAATTGAAGGGAAGTGTTCATTTTGTTTTTATCCAGTTACTTTTCCAGTTTCTACTGAACAATTTCAAAGTGAGTTTGGGGTGGGAGGAGGGACTTTTATGTTAGGAAGTAAGCATTTGGCAATGCCACTAGTGAATTTCAGAATTTGAATAGCAAAGATACAGAAAACTGAAAGTGATGAAAGTTACTACATCTGTTCTTTTTTTCCAAAAGCGAAAGGAAGAAAATAAATTAATGTCCATATTCAACTGAAACGTGATCAAACAATTTCTAACCTCTTTTTGCCGATTTCAAACTTTTGATTGTTTAAAATAGAACTGTTCATATTCAACTGAAGCAAATCGACTGCTTTATATCATGTGGCTCATTCGATCGAAGCCAAAGGGTCGTCTTCCATTGTTTTACCAATTTCAACCAATCACAGTGTGTTTACATTTTCCAGCTTTAAACATGGCAAAATTCCAACTGAAAAAAAAATGACAATGTGCTAGTTTATTGAAATTCTAATAGTGTTTTTGTGTATTAATGTTTTTTAGTCCAATAAAAAGCTTGTTTATGTTTCTTTACATATGTTAGTTCTTATGAGATGCATATCCTGTACTGAAGTCATTTACACCTTTTCGGAAAGCTAAAAATTTCAGCGAGCTATTCATGCAGAAACAGAAATATTACGAAAGCTCAAGACATTCTATTTTGTTTGTTTTACATAATTTAAGCTTCGACTAGATGTGTCGCCCAGTGTTGCACGGGCTATAAAAAATACATCCTCTGTAGAATAAGACAGCAGAGTCCCCAGAAGTTTTGGCTTGAGTAAGGATAATACTACTTCCAAAAAAGCCGAGTCTTTTTTTTTTTTTTTGCCAATTGATTTTTATGCTAAAAAACGGCCTTAATGCCCGACGCTGCGCAAGCATCAATAAGAGCAACTGTCCCTAAAAAAATCATATATTGAGTAATTACAATTCTCTCACTAACCGGAAATGCACATCAAATCAAAGCGATATTTATTTATCAGGTAGAACAGTACAAAGTTTAACGTATAAATAATAAATATATAATACTTTCGGTAAGAAGAAAATATTCTTCTACAACATCAACAATTCTATAACGTCAAAGTTATTAAGTCTGTAAAATCAAAATATTATTTACTATATAATGAAATTGTTTTTGAAAAATATATATTTTTATCCAATATAATGAAAACAAAAATTTTTACGAAACTGGAATTAGAGCGCTGCCACTCTAAGAAATATATATAAAAAGCGCAGACGATAAATAAATTAAAAAGAAAGAAAGATTAAAATTAATTTAATTGAGACATTTGTTTTACTACAATGGCAACTGCATATTGATTTGTTTGTTCACATGGTAACTAACAATTGTTGGAAACGATGGCAACAGTGCAAAAATAAAATAAAAAGGGTCAAAAAATTGAGTTTTTAATTAATATCTCCACCAATTGAAACCCCACACGGATGAGATCGGTGATATGGCTTCCCCGTAAAATTCCATCCCGACTTTGCACAGTCTGCTGCTCTCGAGGAGATGAGGTGACAGGCAGACACACAGATACACGGACAGGTTTTAGTAGAGTAGATGATTACACATTTAATTATTGTAGCATTCATGTAATTTTGAATCTCAACAAAAATGAATATCTTATCATTCAGGACCGCAACCATGTTTAAATGAAACTTCTAGTCTGTTGCTGTTTTCCAAGATCCCCCCCCCCCCCCATATTTACCAAAAAGAAAAGCTCTTCTAAAATATTACAGAAAATTGGACATTACCTCTTCCCTATAGCTGGAACAACATATGTCCCAAAAAAAAAACTTTTTTCAAACACGGGGCTGGGACGAATTTGTCCCAGCAGTTTTTTCCCCCTTTCTCAAGATCCGAACTCATGAGGAACTCTAAAAGGTGATCAATTCTAGTGTTGTAAAGCGCCCAGGCATTTATAAATTGGGGCAAATGCCCAGCCAAAATGCACGGTCATTTATGAGGTTTTTTATAGAAAAAACTAATTATTGTTAAGCAGTCGAACAAATTCTTATTAATAGTAAGAAATAACACTTCAAACTTGATAAATATAATATAATTTTTTGTCATTTATTTGTAAGAAGTAGTTATTAATATTGCCACATGGATCAAAACAAATAAAATGTTTTTATGTTTTGGTTAAAATGATTTTAGTTTGAGTACCATTTGCGTTGGTTTTTGCTATTCCATTACAAATAGGCTAACAGCTAACCCGTAACATATATTAGGTTTCATACCACTGCCACTTAATAATAATAATAATAATGAAATTAAAACACACACAAATGAATTGAAATTTGTTATTTTCATTGGCTTTATCTAATCATTACTGCTGCTCTCTGAGGAAGTGGCTTCATTTTCATTTGCAACAGGGCTTTCTTAATTTTTAAGCCATTGTAAAAATTACATTGCAAGCTTCAAAAGTATGTTGCTTCTTTTTTTTAGGGAAGTTTCTAGAGCCATTTCCAATTTGCCATCTTCTGTTCTTAGTGGAATATTTACACCTCTGTAAATCAAAATTGAGTAGAGGTTTTGGAAAAAATTCAAATTTTCCAAACTGTTAGCAGTTGGGTGCACTAGTAGTACCCAATTGCTAATTTTAAAGAAAATATGAGATGGTGAGGTTTTGACCCTGTGTTGAATTAACACAGAATGTTTTATGATCAATACTGATGAAAATGCAGCAATTTATAAGCCCTTTGTACTTTATCAATGAAATGTATATTGTAAAATAAGTGTATATAATGTTATTTATAAGCAGTAATAATTAAAAATGTCAAAATATAAAATAAAATATATTTTTATAAATGTTCCGATTTTGGGCGCTGAAAAATGCTTTGGTCAAATACCGACATAAATGTCCTGCCCAGTGGGTATTTGCCCAGCCCACTTCACTAATAAATTCCCCAGCTTCGACTACTTAAGGTAAACAAAGTGTCATTGTTACCCCCCAAAGTTTTCACAGCACAACAAGTGCGTCGTTTATTATGCCGGAAATGAATAATGAATTGGAACTTTTCATGGGGAGTCCATCTGGAACATTAACAGAATTTTGCAAGGGTTGTTGGCACTGTATGATTTTTTCCTGTATGGAAAGGTTTTCTCAGTATCTGCCTACCCGTTTGAAAAAGGTTAAGAATCATTAGCAGTTTCCTTTCTGAAGTGTTAAATAAA
Organism: Octonoba sinensis; assembly: GCA_038502835.1. Classification (NCBI taxonomy): domain Eukaryota; kingdom Metazoa; phylum Arthropoda; class Arachnida; order Araneae; family Uloboridae; genus Octonoba; species Octonoba sinensis. The sequence goes on from CM076603.1 coordinate 21,342,002, forward strand.
TTGACAAACAGACAAAATAAAAAGTCATTTGCAAAAGTTTCTCTTCCTAAGTTATTACAATAGTGTGAAAATTTCAAAAATATTTGATCACTGCTCTAAGTCAATTGAATATAATCATACTGTAAAAAATGTAGAAATCCGATTTTTGTGAAAATTCTTGTAGTTTTACTGCATTTTTAAATTTAAACAATTTAATTTTCTTGAAATATTTTTATATGTATTAGAAATTATAGACTTAAAATGCATTACTTTGAAATTTTTCTCATGATTGTAGTCTACTGTATCTAAATAAAAGTTTTCAATTATTATATTTTAATATAATTACCTGACACTGTGTAAAATAACAGCTTATTTTTATCTCCGGCACATTTGTATATCCGTTTATCGTAGCGAGACCACATTTTTCGCTAATTAGAACTTTCTTCGTTATTCATGATAGTGCAAACAGATATTATCTCCCTGTGGCGTAGCTAGGTCTGGATTTGGGGGGGGGGGGGGTCTTCGGGAGAAGTGAGCAAATTTCATTGTTGAACAAGAAAAATTGGTCAAATTCTAGACAATCTTTACCATTTCAAGGGCGTTTTATCATCCAAACTACCCCTTTATCTACTCCAGTATTTGCTGCCAAACAATATCAGAAAAAAAATCTCACAGGGTGCGTAGCGGTGCTTACAAGTGCTTATATTTGAAAATAAAATATAAGGGCCCTTATAAGTGCTTACTTTTCCTTAAATTGTTTATTTTCTAAAAAAAATTACGAATGTTTAGTTCCCCCCTAGCAGAAATCGAACGTTAGTTTACTCATCGGGATGCATAAAATGGCGTTCCGATTGCTAAACCAACTGGCCCAGATCGCCATTCATAGTCAAAATGTAAAAACATTTGTCTGTGAGTGAAGAAAATATTGCAAATTTGTAGTAAAAAAACGCGTGTCAGCGCCGATGCTTCCGAGAATCCGCCATTTTTGGTTCTGGAAATCCGCCATGTTTGGTCGTGTTTCAAAATTCAAGTCCACTGTTTTTAGCGGGAGACTCCCGTTTTTTGCGTCTGTCTCCTGATCTCCCGTTTAACACAATTTTCTCCCGTTTTTTGTAATTTTCGCTCTAAAATAAATCAATGAATCTTCAATATTTTTTTGCTCAATAGACGGCGCTGGTAATCGTAGTTACTCGACGAGTAGTTTTCATGTGATTTTCCCGTATTTTGCCGAAATTCCGTATTTTTGAAAAGTCAAAATTTGGGTTCCGCTAATATTCGCTAATTTGGAAATTTTTTTCTTCTTTAAATGAGAAAATCTTGAAGTAGCATGCGTAAATACTTGCTTTACAAAACTTTTACAAATTTGCAGTAAAACTTCCGCATTTTGTCTTTCATATGCTTTCAAGGGTCAGTCCCGATTTTTTTTTAAATCCGATTGCATCCGCTCCGGTAAAAGTCCCTAGTTCTTGTGTGCTATCTCATTCCATCTCTTGGACATCAATAACTTCTGGCTTACCATTATTTTTATTATTTTTTACGATTTAGCCTCTGTAGTAGAGGATTTGCACGTCTCATTTTGCCACACCCACTCGAAATTTCAGTGAAAAATTTTAGCCTTTTTAAAAAATTTTAGTGATTCTATTAGTTACTGTAAAGGCCCTTATTTTCGCGAGGCTTTAATTTTCGCGAGCCCGTCGTAATCGCGAAAATTTAGGCCTCGTGAAATACTTTTTTTTTCCGCCTCAAATAATAATAAAAAATCAGAAATATTTCACTTACCCAAAATTTAATGATTTATTGCACAGTTACAAGCTTTTTCTTGACAACTTTCTTTCTTATAATTGGTCCAAAAAGAGCACATGACATCATCCAGCTGAAGGGAGAGGAAATCTTTTGAATGCAACCCCAGTTGATTTGATCAAACTCAATGATCACAGAGGAGGGTGAAATTTTTTGTTTGGCAGGGAAAATGTTTGAATTCAAAGGTGTAATTTGATCTAATTACGATTGAACGTGTTTCACTTGAATATGGCCATAAGTTGCCTTAATAGGACAAATGGAAGTGTTTTCATTGTATAATTCCGAGTTTATTTTAGCTACTTTCTTTTTTAAATTTGTAACTTACTTTCATTAAATTGTTGTTTTGTTATAGTATTTATTAAATAACAAAATCAAGCTGTTCAATGATATTCAAAAAATGCATTTCTTTAGGCCTTTATTAAATTATAGACCGTACTGCATATTATTTAAGAACAATAAGTATTTTTGCCAGTTTTTTCAATTTTTGCCCTGGTTTTCTACAGCTTTTGTTGTAATCCGGCCTATAGCGGAGCAGGGCACTGCCGGATTACCGAAAACGCCGGATTACTGGAATGTATGTACAAAAAATACGCATATAAATACATGGACAAATTATTTATTTTAATGTACATAGTGTTGTTTACATAATTCCTTTGAAGTTGAAGGAATAAAATAGTTGTCTATTTTTGATTGTTTTTTCACTTTAAATGACATTTTCAATGCGTTTTTTTTTGAAGACGTTTTAACACTAGACACACTAGGTAGAGACAGGTTTCACTCACAGTACTACTAACACACAAAACTACACTGACGAAGGACAGCACGTTAGCGAGCAAGCGTATCACGTAGCAGACAGGCTCTAGACTGAGAGAAGCGCGCACACAGAGCACAAAAGCCACTCATAGCTGCGCAGAAACAGGTTTTCAACTCTACTACCACGCATTTACTAGCTTATGAAACACCGGATTACGGGCAGGGCCGGACCAGTGAAGTGCCCGATTACCGAGAGACTACTGTATTATATAATAAAGGAACTTTATGTGCAAGTAAACTGTAAAAAATAATTGCATGCAATTAAAGCACAAATGAGCATTAAAATGCAGACATATGTTTTGAGATTGTTTGGAATCCCCCTTTTCAATGCAATAGTGGAGCTTCTATGTTTTTGCATCCAGAAGCTCCACTATTGCATTGAAAAAAGGATTCCAAGCAATCCCGAAACATATGTCTGCATTGTAATGCTCATTTGTGCTTTAATTATGTGTAATTATTTTTTAGTTTATTATGATATGTATAAATGTGAATTTCCCCCTAACTATACTAATAATATTGCTTATTTGTTTTCAATTTTAATATTTTTAACAGCTGGATTTCCTCACATCAAGGAGCCTAGTAAGATTAATCTTAATGCATTACGGTTGTGCTTCCAAGTTTTCATTCCAGACGGAAATGGAAAATTAGCTACTCCATTACAACCGATCATTAGTTGTCCAATATTTGACAACAGTATGTATCGTTTTTGTTAACAAACTTTAGTTTTTGATTTATGTTATAAGAGAATAATTGATCTACGGGTGTTTATAGTTTTTTTTCAGTTTGCTTTATACTTTTAATTATTTAATGTATCCCTTTGATACTTGTAGCCAAACTTTAAAAAAAGTTTTAGAAACTTTTAAAAATAGTGGCAGCTTCTAATTTAGTTTGCCTACTGTCTCTCTCTCTCTCTCTCTCAACCTATCTATTTATCCCAAAATGTGTGTTTTCCGAACATTTTGAATAATTTTTAAAAAGTCAGACAGACATATAAATAGTTTAATTTGAAATGGAAATTATGTGTATTTAACTTATTTGAAAAAAAAAATTCAATTTACAGTTGCTTTGTGTTAGCATACCATACTTTTTTTTTAAATACATAAATGAATTCAGAGCCATCATGGTTCTGAAGTGCTTCAGATATTTCAAAATCTGATGAGATTTCTTGACTTTTGGTGTTGGTAGTGAATTTCTTAACTTATTTTTTCATTTGCTTCATCAGTCAGAAAATGTTCTTTTTTTCATTTGAATTGAACAAGCATTTCCATAAATACACGCATATCCAGAATTTTGAGCACTCATGATTTCCACTTAATGTCATTAAAATTTTGAACAGAACAGAAATTTAGTTACGATTATCATTATCATCATTCATGGCGTGCCAGCCCAGGGTGGGGCAAGGTCTTCCGAACCAGTTTTTCCAGCCACCTCTTCTAGCACCCAAACTCCTCCAATTTCTAATTCTGAGAGTTAAACTACCCTCCTCGACTGCATCCACCCACCAAAGCTTCGGTCTTCCTCTTATTCTTGTGTTAATGGGTTTAGCTGAGAAAATTTCTTTAACCCTTATTCTCATGACCCTTGATTTTTTTTTTTTTTTTTTAATTTTTTTTTAATTTGAAATTTTTTTTTTCTGTTTTTTTTTTAGAGCTAAAATAAAGATTATTTAGTATCATAATCTTTCTAACCTAATTAGTGCAGAAATTAGTTTTATAAAGGGTAGCATATATGCTACTGCATGAGGTTGGGGTCACTGGTTCATGGAGCTTGTTGGATTTGTGTTACAAGATAAAGGCAGTATTAGTCAAAAAAATTATGCTACATACAAATATTATTTTAATGAATTTTTTTTTTTAAATATAAAAGTCAATGAAACAAAGAAAAACAAAAACTATATAAACAAAACAATATACATCCATATACAATACAATATTCCTATATTTAATGATGTGCTTGCTCAAAACAATTCTGGTTCATCTTTATCTTCTACAATGATGTAGCAGCATATTTGTCAAAAAAATTATCCACCTCTAAATTTAGTTCTTGGTCAGGAATTTCTTCCTCTCCTTCAGAAATTGTCCCAGATTGAGGGACAAGAGACAAGACAATAAAAGTTGTCCTCTATATGTGAAATCCTAAATCGAGTCAAAATCCATGTAAGAAATAAATTTTAAAACAACTCAGGGTTCACACTGGGGAAAAATACAAGGTGGGATTTTCCTCCTTGCCCAAAATTTTAAGTGGGATTTTTAAAGTTTAATCCCAAAAAAAAAATTTTTTGAGTGGGATTTCAAAAAATATTGCGGGGATCGCGCAGCCTAGCGCGAACCCTGCGAACTTATTGTAAAATAACAATTAGGTAAAATTTCAAAAAAAAATTATTAAGTGTAAGTAACAACCCTAATTTCATGAAGTAGCATATATGCAACCTTCAGTTTTTAGCTTGTATTTTTTCAAAAACAGTGGTAATCAAACAACTTAAACAATTTTTTTAACCACAGAACATAAGAAATGTGAAAAATATTTTTCAAAGTAAAAAACATCAAAATTAATATGAAAAATAATTCAATGAACTTACCTTGTACAGACCACGAGACATGATGCACAAATACAACAACCCAAAAAGTTACCTTCCACTATAACTTGAATAATTTTAACTTTGTACAGACTTTTCACTCTGAACAAAGCTTCTATACTGTTCCTCTAGCAAATAACAATGCAAAATACACACTGACGTCACTTAACAAATAGAAAGTAAGGGGGAAAAACCCCCGGTAGCATATATGCTACTTTATGAGAACAGGGGTTTAATGGGATTTTATTGTCCTTCATCCGCATTGCATCTCCAATCCAATTGAGATGGCTTATTTTAATGTTTATGTACAACAGCTGGTTCCTTGTACAACCAATGTGTCATTTCTAATCCCACTTGGATATCCAAGCTCTCCATCATGGAGCGACTAGGAATTTAAAGGGAGTAAGGAGCGCCTTCCGTTTCAAGCCGAGCATCAATAGGGGGAAGTACGATTTGGCTCATAATGTACTTGGATGACACCAGATGGCGCCACCACAAATATGCCACCTTCTTTTTTAGACCTATGGGTGAAGGGAAGGAAAAATCTCCACCCATTGGTACCCTCGGAACTGTTTCATAACTTCAGGGTCCACGGATTTTACATGCACGTATCCCCAAGTGTACATGGTGGGTCTTCAGCAGCCCGGGTATCGAACCCAAGATCCTCCAGTCCAAAGCTCGACATCCTAACTGCTAGACTGCCGCGGCCCTTATACAACCAATGAACTTCTTGATTATATATTAGCCAGACATCATTTACTTTAGTACCACCAAAGACACTTCTTAAGATCCTGCGCTCAAACAGGCCCAAAAGCTTAGTTATGATTATCTTTTTTATTAAATTTTCGAGTACTTAGTTTTAATGGTTTAAAAATGAGAGTGTTTTTCAGCATTTTGAGGAAACAGAATCTACCAATTACCAATGTTTTTGCCTTTACAAAATTTTTATTATTATTGATGTTATTGCTATTTGTTTCTAAAGATTTTTTCCCATGGTTAATTTATATGCTAGGTAAATTACATTAAGCAAAGGGAATAATCGTAATGATTTTTGAAAAGCTGCAGTTCTTGATAACAATATTCTCCTATGGCTTTGAAGCTCCTAAACAGAAACTGCAATAAGATTTTTTTTATTAGTGTTAAAAAATTAAAAAAAAAAAAAATAGGTTGTGAATGGTAGCTTGATACCGTTTCACTGTACAACTGTTTTCACTGAAACTATAACCAGATTTTTTTTTTTTTTTTTTCATTTATTAAACTCGGGCTCAGTATTTCTTTATTGTAACTTAGTTTGAGAATTCTTAATTTACCAGATAGCTCTTAATTAACTTTTCTGAGATTTCTGTGTTTTTTAAAATGTTTCATAAAACTATTAATCAGGCACAGTAGTGGTGTAATTTAGATATCCTCTTTGTATAAACAATTGAACTTGAGAGTTTTGGTACTTATAAACAATATTATTATTTGTTCACAAAACTCACTTCACTTGTACCTTATGAGGTTGTTATTGTTGTGTATTTTAGTTCTTTTTTTTTTTAAACGTGTCCATTGTGTATTTTGGTTTTAAAAAAATAAGTATGAGTGGTAGATTTACCTGCTCATATTTAACCAACATGATGAAAAATTACATTACTCATTAAACAGAAGTCATTTATAGCTTCAAAAAAAAGTATAATCTTTCTTTTGTCTGTATCTTTTAAGATTGAATTTCTTTATTACTGCTTTAATTTTTCGGTGTTATATGCTTTATTTGTTCTTTAAACATGCTGTTTCTTCCTTCTTCTTCATCATTTAGAAACTGTCTCAGATCTCACCATTATTCGTTTAAGTCACAACTCTGCCCCAGTTACTGGAGGACAAGAAATCATTCTATTGTGCAATCAAGTAAACAAAGGTAGTTAATCATTCTTTTTTTGAATCTGTTTTGAATGGAATTGCTAAGTCATGTAATTTCCGAATTTACTAAAGATTTCTCCTATGTCATTCTCCCCCCTTCAAATTTTCTTTGTTTCTCCCATACTTAACCCTTTAAGTATTTAAGGGATATTCATGGTTTCAGTCCTAAAATTTAGCCATTGATGCATGATTTTAGTTTTCTCTAAGTTTCATACAAAATCTATAAAGTTTTACAAAATGCTATGTGATGTGCAAACAGTAGGGGAATTGCCATGGATGCACAAGGTTCGTTTGCCTCCTGGAAATCCTTGAAAAATCCCTAGAAATTTGATTTTTTTATCCAGGGCTCTGGAAAAGTTTTGGACGTTCTGTTTTTTAGGTTTTCTCCTGGAAATTTAATTTTTTGTTGTCGAAATTTGAAAATTTTTCTCATTCCAACCGTTTTTGTATTATTCCTCCCATCTCTATTTAAAACTACAAAGAGCAGTTTTATATTAATGAACTGGAATGAAGCAATTATCAGCCGAGTTATCGAGCAAACTCGAACGAAGTGGGGCATTTATGTTGGATGCTTATATTTGTTTTGTGTGAACGCATGCTGCACTATTCTCTTATGAATCTTTAATTTAGTGCATAGACTTTGGCTCATTTATCGTGTATTTATTTTATGTTTTAAAAAAAAATCCCTGAAGGAAAGCTAATCTTAAACAAAAAAGGGTTATTTGTAAATAATGCAAAAGTTTTATTGTTTGTAGTTCAAGATTGCAAGATCAATGTACAGCATGTTTGAGATCTGTCAAATATTGATTAATATATCAACCAGAGATAATAAAATCTACATGCCCTGCCGGGCATGTTTCTCTAAAAAATTACCTGTCCAGAAGTTGTTATAATGCATAGTTAAAAAAAACATTTGTATTTGTCGTACAGCGTTAATCAGACAAGATATTTAATTCACAACTTTATATCTGAATGAAGAATTATTTAGATGTTAATCTAAACCATTAAAAAATTACATTACAAATGAATATTACGTAATAAGTCCTCACAAGTCAAAATCAAAAAAGAGCATAGTCTATTGTTGCATATAAATTGCACTACTAAGTCTATTGTTGACGTGCATGTCCGATCAGGCTAAACAGTCAGAAAGTTTAGTTTGTTGCCAGCATTTAGTCAACAGTTACTTTAAAACTTGATTTTAGCGTTACTGCTTAAAATAAATTTTGAGCTAGGGTAAGGATGGCGGTGGGTTTTCAATAACATACGAAATAATAAAGTTTTGGAAAGAAATATTTGATTAAGAAATTACATGCCCTGTCGGCATGTACAAGTAGAAGATTCATGCCCGGGGCCCCTGGGCAGGTGGGGCATTATAATTTTCGAGCCCTGTTATCAACTATGAGCAACCTGGTCTGAAAACATACTTAAAAGAAGGGAAGCATATAATTAATTCAATAATTGTTAAAAAAATCATTTTACCCACAGAACCCCTAGTTTAACTGAGCCCAGATTGAATACTGCACCCTTATAGTATCACTTGGCCATAATGTCAAAAATATTTGAGTCTCTTGAATGACTTTATAGCAGAGTTCCACGATTTATTTATTTTTTACAAATACTAAAACGTGTCAAAATGGGAATTATTAAATTTCATCGGTTGAGGTATTTTATCCAATAACATTTCTTTTTAGATGACATACAAATAATATTTTATGAAGAATCTGGATCTAATATCATTTGGTCTGCACAAGGGCTGTTCTCCCCCCACCATGTGCATCGAAAAGCAGCTATCACATTTCGGACACCGGCATACCGAGATGCCGAGTTACAAGCACATAATGTTGAGTGCTTTGTGCAACTGCGTAGACCATCAGACGGAGCTGCTGGCAAAGCTAGACCATTTACATTCCTACCATTAACAAAAGGTAACTAAATGTTTCTTTATGCAATAATGTAGAACTTAACCCTTATTTTTAAATAGTAGATTAATATTTTTTCCCCATACCTTTGCCAAAGAATATTTTTTCATTAGCTGATTTTTCTTATTTACAAATATCATCTCATTTACAGTATAATACCCCCTCACTTCCTGTTAAGGGATGAAGTTTCTTAATCATCACACATTAGAGAGACTTTTTCTCCATGTGTGTACTAAACTATCTCAAATTTTCCTTGTTTTAATTTTTACATTTCACTAATAACATATAATTTCAGATCCTGAAGGTCTAGCTCGAAAACGCAGTAAATTTGAATCCTTCTCTTTGGATAAACTTCTCCAACCATCCAGCTTAGTACCTAGCCATGAAGGTATTACTTTTGACTCTTTGAATCACATTTTAAACCATTTGCCACTGAACAATGTCGTGAGACTTTCAGCACTAAGCTCAAAGAAAAAGGTTTACATTAATAGTCACCAAACTATCAATCACAATCTATGGTATCACAGCTTGCGGAGTAATTTCTAGCAGATTGCGGTCGCACTTAGGTGGATAGTCTGCGTATTATTATGCCAACAATTGTTAGTTGATTTTCAAAATTCTATCAATATTCACATTGAACAACAAATGACTCGGAAAGAAACTGACAAATGTTATGTTGGCATAAGTATAAAGTATCAAGAAAATGATAACTGTGCCAATGTAGTAAGCTTGCTCGTGGGTTTTGGCATATCATGTACCAACTGTCAGTTGACAAATAATTAAAAATTTAGTTTTTTTGCTGTTTTGTTCTGTTTTTTTTTTTTTTTTTTCGGATGGCAGGGGGAGAGGGGGAGTAGCTCCTAGTGTATGAGTATATGATGTTTACCAGCAACCGCATGGTTTTAAAAAAGCCACAAATTTTTAATTTTGTGCAAAAAGTTCATTTTTTTAACAATGTGTTTTACAAACTTGAAATTTTAAATTACAAAAATTTAAGTAGCAACAATAAAATTGCATAGGTGGTGTCCATCTGATTGAACACATGTTTCCAGTTCTCAAAAAAATACGGTTCAATGACCCCCACTTCACCTACCACACTGTCATCGGGCACTGTGTAAAGGCTTCTCTTGCAATATTTGCGGATTTTGTGGATGCCAAAACCTACAGTTCTGCTTGTTTACAAAACCATTCAAATGAAAATGAGCCTCGTCACTCATGAGTAGAATGTTGAGTCACAGACTCATTGGTAGCGTATCATAGCAAAACAGCAGTGCTCAAGGTTCCACATCTTGATTGTAACTGAAACTTCCAACTTTCATTAACAGAATATGACCTTCCAAACCACCATCCTCCACTACTTGTTGTGTACTACTTAATGCAAAAACATACTCCACTACTTGTTGTGTACTACTTAATGCAAAAACATACGGTTCCCGGTAAATACCCTGAACAATATGGAAACTATATGGTTGCTCAGTGGTCACAAAACATCGGCAACGACAGGTTCACATCAAAAGCTTTAAAAATTAGGTTACTCATTGTAATTCAAGCTATATTTTCATAGGAATACATGTAACATGACTGTTACATCAGCACATTATGTTAACTGAATGTCGTCTATGAAACAATTATATCAAGCAGTCGGGACTAAAAACCATCAATCCTTAATTTATTTGCAGCTTCAATATAGTTAATACACAGTCCAAAATAACACGAAGACGAATACAAAACATCAAAGTCTATATTACATATTTACATCTTAATAATCTTACGAAATCCGGGCGAGTTCCTGCATGCGAAATCGCCTTTAAATAATCTTCCAAGGCTGCAGTCACCTGACCCTGCATGTCTTTTTTCTATTAGATGGGCTCTGCAAAACCAGCTGAGCTCACATTACATAATTCCCCCCCCCCCCCCTTGCAGGGAGAAAAAGGGACCGGCTTACTGGAAGGTATATAAAGTGCCTACAATTGTTTGTAGGTCACTTTAGTTTTTGTGTTTTAAAATCGAAACTGAATTTAAAAAGAGGTTTAAAAGAGTTATTTTTTTAATGTTATATACATATGTGTTTTATGACAATCATTTCATGTGAAAATTTTTTGGAAAAATTCAATAATAGTTTGTATAAGACTTCTGTTAATATGATACTTTTATACATATATATTATTATATATACTATAATTATCGCATAATGTCAGAAAAATTGGGTATGTTGTTAATGTTCTTATTAAATTGTTTGTATGAGTTTATATACTTGAAATTAATTTCAGAAGTAGAAAATTCCTTTAAGTAGTTGTCAATTATAACTATCCTTTTGTAATTTTTACAATGAACAAAATTTTCAACTCATATTTGCCATATTAATGCAATATTAGTTGTTTTCTCCGTATTTGATGATTCAAGAGCTTCAGCATGCTATAGTGTGTCAGAAGAATTTTCTTTCATGATCTTTCTTTTTTTGATGCAGAGTAACTTCTGAGAAAGCTGCCTTCCTGGAGGAGTTTTAAAGGTGTTTGCCTTAAATTTATATATTTAGTAGGAAAAACCCATGAAGAATCCAAAGATTATTTAACAATATGTCATAGCAACCATCTCCTTGTTTCGCAAACAAGTGGTTGCCTTCGGTTTGAACCCGGGAATTTTGGGTTCTTGTTACCACTGAACCCTGGCTAGGCAAAAGTATATTTGTTAATTATTGTAAAACCAAAAGCTATCGACTTTAAATCTATATTATAAGCATTGGTTCATCAAGGTCACAGAAATAATATCAAGGAAAATTGTGACTCGATTAATTGCAAGAGATGTTATGGCAAAATCATCTTGTTAGAAAATTTCATTAACAAATTGATGACTCCAATGTTAATGAGATTGAACTTAGTGAGATTAGATCATATCAAGGCCATAGAAAAAGAAATTAGGATGCTTGGATTGTTCTAAGCTTTTTTTTTTTTTTTTTGAGACAGAAGAATTTTGAAAACTAATTAATGAAACTTTCTATTATAATTTAAATTATTTTATTTACTTTTCATTTAAAATTCCTTTTTCTCATATTTTGACATTTTTGATTGTTTGGCAACAATATCCAAAAAGTGAGTGATAGACACAACTGCTTGCTGTATCTAATTTTTATGTGTTTATATCATGTCTGAACTAAGGTGTAGCTAGGTGGGGGCGAGAAGGGGCAGCTGTCCCCGGGTGCAGCGTCAAGGGGCGCCAAATTAATATTAATTTATTCTATTTTTAAATGCGAAAAGAAACTTATTTGAACTGAAGAGGTGTGAATTTGTTCGACAAAAAAGTGGGAGCACCGCAAAAAGTATCGGGAATGACCAATGTAGAACAGGAGTGCGTGGGAAATCAGAGAAATAATTTCGCGAAGCCAGTGTCCCATTTTTCCCTTAGAAGTGAATGGTCGCTAATAAAAATGAAAGTTAAAAGGGCTGCTTTTTAGAGTTATTTATCATTTAGGAAGCATATAAGTTTCTTTAATTCCCTTTAGGGCACCCCTAGGCCTCCAGGGGCACAGGGGGGCGCAAAATCTTCAGTTGTCCCCGGGCGCTGATAACCCTAGCTACACCTCTGTGTCTGAAGCTTATGAAGTTTTTAGGTAGTTACTATCAATTTCTTTATTTTCAGGAGGTACCATTTCTCCTAGAGTTATTAAACATGCTGTTAGATCGAAGACAAATCCATCAAATGGTAGGTATAACATTCTTCCTGTTGCTAATTAAAAAAATTTTTATTGTTATTATTTCTGTGGAACACACTATGATTGGGAGGAACACATTTGTCTGTCATAGAGGTTTTTTTTTAAGGCTCGATGATTTGCTGCTGTGGAATGAAAAAACTGTCTGGGCTTATGATTTTTTTTACATACAAAATAAATTACATTACTCAAAGTAGTATCACTATTTACATTAGATCTGCCAGGCATTTTTTGCTTTCCTGTCACAATAAATGCTAACTCTTTAATGAGCTCAATGGAAGAGCCAACCTTGGCACTGAACTGCAGAGGTTATTTCTTCACAATAAGCGTTAACCTTGAGTTAGTATGAATCATCTAAAGGTCTTACCACTAGCTCATAAACATCATGAACTTTACAATGAATTTCTATTCCCCTGAATAACATATGTTGCTCCATGTATGCTAAAGGGAGCTGGTGCAGGTTGAATAGACAGCTCCAATATCCTCCAAGTGAAACGATACCTCTGGATGTGCCAATCCCAGGTGAGTCTTTCATCTGGGAGCTGGTTCAAAAAGAGCCCTTCAATGCAAATTCTACTTTGTTATTTATGTAATTAAGGTCATCGAGGATACTTTGTTTTTCACAACTATTTGCTAGTGAATTGGTTTTTAAGAACATCAGAACCATTTTTTCTAATTTCTTTAGGATGATCACACATTAAATAAAGATGTGGTTTAGTACAATATCAGCAAGAATTTTTTGCTTGGAAAGACTTGGAAAATGCATAACAGAAAAACATAAAGAGCAGGCTCTACTTTTTAGTAAATATTTCTTCTTTTTATCTAGAGACGTATTTCTAGCTTCTGAACAATCTTTGGAAGAATGTTTTTTAATACAAAAAAAAAATTACAGAAGAAAACTCATATACCTACAAATGTTGCAACGAGTTGATAGTTATCTTGCATATTAACAAATTCCTTTTCTTTTTATTGGAAGAAGATACGAATCCATTGCGGAATAACTCGACCATTTCTTCTCCTTTTGCTCCTTGCTTTAAAAAGTTCATTAATTTTTCTAATAACCAATCGTCAACTAATCATCAGCTTGAGATGTTTCTTTCGTATTTCAAGACCTTTCCCATGCACTTAAAATTCCTTCTGGCAAACATGACTCCACTAAAGAAGATAAAAAATCACCATACTTTTCCTGCATTTGTCCCTGACTCTCCAAAGCTCTCATTTTCGCTTCTAGCTCATTGTGTAATGCCAATAAATCTGTCTTTGCACAACTGTTGACTGCATTTTTCATTACTATGGTGAGCGGATCCCTTACTTGTATTTGTACCAATAAATCCTTGTGTCTGAATCTTTCCTGTATCTGAGAAATTGCCTTTGGGTAATTCTCCATGGTACTGCTGCCACATCTGCTTGTAAAAGATACTGAAACTTATACTCAGTAGGAATGCTGTCATTATCATAAGTTTTTTGGAATTGGCTCCAAAACACTAAATATTTCTTTGCATCTACGTTATACTGTCTCAGTTCAATCTTGGGGAACTGAAATTTTATTTTTCCTGCAAACTCCTTCGGTGCTTGTTCCTTCAAAGACGGTTGTTCAATTCTAACACATATCGCAGTGTAACTATCTCGATACTCTTCGGCACACAAGAAATTCTTATGATAATCCTTTTCAGCAGTCTCATTTTTTAAAAGATCAGAAATTTCAGCTTGGCATGTTCCCAAACGTGAATACTTATCAAACAATTTAGGCTTTCAAAATCAAAAGTTTATTCATGTCAGGACTTTCCTTCTGGAGCTCATTCATAACTTTCTTGACACACAATGCAAATGATGTTCAGAGCGTTTTCCACCTCCCTTTCAAGGCTGCCAATGCCAAAAATAAGAAGAAACGAATAAACTCTTAATTTAATTGTATAATGCACTTGTACCCAATATGGACAGTGCTCTCAATATGGACACCCCTAATATCTTTAAAAGTAACAAATTTGCACTACATGTCCGTAAAGAAAAGCAGTTGAAAAGATAATTTAGCCAGGAAAGTGTAAAAAAGCGCGTTGATCGCCATTTTGAAGGAAACTTGTTTTTTCGTGGTGTACTGATAGTAATTACTGGTAAGTTTAAATTCGTATTAGAGATGGTAAAATTGCTTTAATTATTGAAAAGTGGAGTGTTTTAGAAAGCCGATAAACGTATTTTCTATTGCTATTGAATATATTGCTTAAAAATGTTTTCTTTGTTTATTTATTATGAGATTTAGTAAAACTACGCCCAATTCCCAATATGGACAGCATATGTCCAAATAAAAACTTCTTCATCATGGGCGCTAAGTCCCACACAGTTCTCGGGGACATCTCTGCCGCAATTGATTGCATGGCCACATTGTTAGCAACAGCATCAATACTTCATAAGAAGCAGTACCAGTTCTCCTTTGTTTATGGAGAACCTTTAGGTGTCCATATTGGGTACAGGTACCTTACATTTTTTATTTAGTGAACTGATAAGTTTTGCTTTGCAGCAATTTTTAAAAACACTTTCATAACTGCCATATTTAAATTTCAACTCCCTCCCCCCCCCCCCCCTCCATCCATCCATTCTCCATACCTGAAAGGAAGCAAAAAGATGTATTTTACCCTGTCTGTCACATCAGGAATCAACCACAAAAGATTTGCAAGTATGTAGGAATTTTGGTTAACATAGAGTTTTGGACAAAAGAGATTTGTATGATTGAGGTTGTATTTTATTTGCATTGGCCAGTATCTTTTTGTGTTCCTCCAGATCGATCAAAAATAAATAGAATTACCATGTATCCAAACTATTAGTTAATAAAAGTATACAATATTATACCCTTGACAGGCCTGTCATTTAGGCATTCAGGAGGGGTCAATTCACCCCCTTGACTCTTAGAAATACATTAAATTTATGCATGTTTTTAAGTGTTTTGTTGTTTTTTACTTATGATATGCATAGAAAATATACCTTTTATTACCCCCCCCCCCCCTCCCAAAAATTTTTAAATGACGGGCCTGCACTTGAAATAGTTCCTATCTGTAGTGTCCTTCCTGATTATTTTACTTTTTTCTTTCAAGGGCACAGTGGTGGTATTTCACAGCCAACACAGCAACTACATCAGGATCGTAGGTGTCTAAACTATAGTAAAATGTCTGCAAGCATTAATGATGACAGTATGCATTTAAAGCAAACTGAATGCAAAGTGAACTCTCCAGAAAATATACAAAGGTACGTTACCAGTCAAAGCCAAAGTGATTTATTGGCCATTGCTGCGGAGCAAATTAGAGAAAGTTCTTCTGCTGCCCCATGTGAACTTCCCTGTGATGAAACATTTGATAAACTAAGCAGTCTGGACTTGGGTTTAGACAGTGATATTATGGATTTAAGCAATATATTGCTAGATTCATTTTCCGAATCAACTGGACCTAATAATTCACTACAGTGTATTGATGTAACAAATCCAGCATAGTTGTAAGATCTTATGTTTCATTTTGAGAAGAAAAGCTTTAAGTGTACCGGTTTTTTGTCAACATTGTCCACCGTTGCTGTCAACAACTGCTTATTGTTAGTGATAGACAGTTTTAAATTTTAAGGAATTTTTTTTGCATTTATACTTGGTATTTTTTGGTAATAATTTCAAAGCTTCATAAGGTGCCAAAAGTGATATTATGGAATCAGTTTTTCACATAAGAAAATCAAGTTGAACTAACTCTTCAAGATTCATCTTCATTTTATGTATGATAATTGTTCATCGTAAATAAAAATATGCAAACTTAAAAATCAATTATCAAGTAGGCATATAACACATGCAATTTAATTTTACATTGTTGATTGGCTGTGTACATGGCAGTAGTGTAGTCCTGCGGAAAAAGGTGGGGGGATTCTTATATATACAAACATCAAAAAGTGGGGGAACGATTGTGTTAAAATAAGTCAGGGGGAAGCCATCCCCCCTTGAGTACACTACTGGTGCATGGAGGCAACATAAAGGGGTGTGAGCTGTAACTTAATTTGTTTCAGGGAGATTAAACATTTAACTGAAGGCATTAGTTACATGCATTGAATCTCAGCTCATTATTTTTATTTTTTATTAATTATTTTAAATTGAAAATATAAGTGTTTCCCAGTATTTGGATACGACCATCTGCCCTCCAACTCTTGCTTAATACTGTGAATTGAAAAATAAAAATTTTCTATTACTTAACATCTATGCAATGTAACCACAAATCATGTGCAAAAAAAAAGCTTTTTTTTCAAAAGTTAACCTTCTTTCTGTGTTCTTTACGAGCTACATATGACAGTTATGATACTTTAGTATTATGGGAAGATGGATAGATGGTCATGACCTTGACGAATTATAATGCAACAGCAATATTTTTGGTTTATAAATTTTGTTTTATTTCTAGTATACTCATATTTTGAAAATATTTATTAAAAATGTATATCCTTACTTCTGTGAACTGCAACTTTAAAAAAAAAAAAAAGTACAATTGATTTATTAATGAAATACTAGTAGACCTGTGCAGAATTCCGCACTAATTTGGGAGAAAGGACATTGTGAAGAATAGAAAAAAGCAATAGGGTGTTGGTACAAAAGAAGACATGTAATTGAACGCATCAGTACAAATAGCTGTTACAATTTTTTCCCACTATTATTTAGATATTCAAAATAATAAAATAATCACAATAATAATGATAATTATTTTTATTATTAGGATACATAGCATTAAACTAAAATAACGAAACAGTTCCATTATTTAAAATACAGTTGCAGTTGGTTGGTTAGACTCTACACATTCATAACATAAATGAATTTGTAAGAGCCTAACGATTGAATAAGTTTAACACGCAGACGCAGCTAAAACTGTCCAATTTTTTATACAATAAAAACAGGAGAGTTTCTTGTTTATTTACTTGATAACAGATGGTCCCATCATACTCTACATCCATTTGGCATCCATTAAAGGACCTCTTCTTAGATTATTTTAAATCTCAAGAGAAATGGTATATTTTTAGACCATGGGTCTGCTTTTTGTCATTAGCCGTTACGATAAGTTTTAAAATGAGGGGTAAATCGTGGAATTTGATAAAGGAATAAGGAAGATCTCACAGAGCGACAAAAAACAGGCTATAGAAATAATATAAAGATGGATATATGATCATTACCTCAATGAAAGAAAAGACAATAACAATATTTTGTGTTTATAAATTTTCTTTTATTCTAATATACTCATATTTTGAAAATAGTTATTAAAAGGGTATATGGCTCGCTAACTTATGTGAACTGCAAATTTAAAAATAAATGTACTATTGATTTATTAATGACACATAATTACAAATTAATTGTTCTTGTAATCATTTTAAGATCTTTTATGTGTTACACATAAATAAGAGGTGTCACTGAGCAAAATGAAGTTAAATTGTTGCAGTTTTTTAAACCAAAAATATCACTAATTGATCAATCAGCCTCCTGTGAGGGTCAGTGTCCAGAAAGTTACGTAAATAAATGTTGTTGATGTTGTGTTTGAAACAATTGTACTTAAGTCACTGAAGTATCTTTGTCAAGTTCATATTAAATTCACTGATGCCCAGTTTGTTGGTATGATTCCAGATTGTTATTACTTTTTTAAAGTACATTTTTTGGTTAAATAGTTGCAGATAAATAATTTATTTTCATGAAATCAGTTTAGCAAATTCATGATAATAATAATATCAAATGTATCAAAGTGATTTTATTATTATCATTATTAATATTGTTAGTTAATATTATCATCATTAATACTGTGTAGTTGATTATTGTATAACAACCAAAACAGGGTAATTCTTCCAAAAAAT
The DNA here is from genome assembly GCA_038502835.1 of Octonoba sinensis. Classification (NCBI taxonomy): domain Eukaryota; kingdom Metazoa; phylum Arthropoda; class Arachnida; order Araneae; family Uloboridae; genus Octonoba; species Octonoba sinensis. The sequence continues at coordinate 21,360,534 of CM076603.1, forward strand.
TTAGAGAGATAAAAATCATTATTTTGTTTGTTTTCCATAAACACTGTCATAGGATGTAAAATATGTAAAATATTATTTATAGTTAAATATATATGTATATGTTGTCAGAATTTATATATAATATTTCATTATGTGCATAGAATTTAAAATAGAAAATTTTAAAATGCATCATTTTAACCAAAGATTGTTTTATCCCGTTCCTGTTATGTCGTATTTTGCTAAAATTTACAAAAAAAAAAAAAAAATTGTATGGTGCTTGTGATAGAGAAATTTTCTTCCAGCCTTTGAAATAAAAGATTATTTTTATCCATTTCGGGAAATATATTTTTCAAGATACATTGAATGCAATTCATATCATTAAAAATCATAAATGTACTGCATTTATTGATAGTTGTACGCGTTATGTATAAAATAAAATTTTAGTCTTAATATTTGTGTGTGTTTTTATTACATTGTATTTTCAAATTGCAGAGGTGCCTCAAGTGGTGGGGGAGGTCATATCGCAGAATGCGCCATTAAAATTTGTGGGGGGGGGGGGGGGGGGGGGTTTGCCATGGAGGGTTTTAATTTTTTTGGGTGGGGAGAATGCTCTGTAACTGTTGGGGGAGTAGTACTCCACTGCTTGGGGAAGGGGATGAATACCCCTGGATTTTCTACGATCTTTTGTATTGTGTGAATAATAACATTTATTATAATAATAAAATTACACGTTAATTTAAAGCACAAATGAGCAATAAAATGCAGACATATGTTTCGGGATTGCTTGGAATCCCTTTTTCAATGCGACAAGGAGCTTCTAGATGCAAAACATCCAAATGAAGCAGACAGAACAACAAAAACAAAGCTTATATAGCCTAAGAATTATCTGTAAACCAATGAGAATAAAGGCAGCGTGAAGTGGAAGTAGAAGTAGCAGGAAGACACCAATAAGAGAGCAACAAACGAATCCAGTTGAAAGTACAGGAAGTAAAAAGGAATATCAATAAAAATAAAGCAAAAAAGACGACAGCATGCATAAAAATTGCAAAAATAATAAAATAAAATACAAAGAATAAAATTGAAATAAAAATAAGTACAGAAACCAAAACAAAATGCAAAACAAAGTACACATGTAAAGGAGGGGGAGGGGAGGAAGGAGAAAAATAGACACAAAAAAGGGAAAACAACAAGAAAACCTAGAAAGAACAACAAATTAAAGAAATTTATGCCAGACCTGTGAAAAATAAGGAGTTGAGGAAGAATCATTAACCAAATTAGAACTATTCCTGTTAATATGATAAGCTTCCCAAAAGTCAAGCTCTAAAGGGGAAGAACATTTTTGAATAATTTTACCAGAATTGAAATCAAAAGAGTGGTTGGAATTCCAACAATGTTGAGCAATGCTAGACTTATTTAACTCATGCTTTCGTACATAACCTTTATGCTCATTTAAGCGAATTTTCAGAGCACGTTTTGTCTGCCCAATGTAAGAAAGGCCGCAACGGCAACTAATTTGGTAAATACCCCAAGTGTTAAGTTGATCGACAGGATCCTTAAGAGAAGAGAAGGAAAGTTTGTTACTAGGAGCAAAAACGACTTGAAATTGAAACCTTTTTAGGATTTTAGCAATACGGAAACTGACAGAATGAAAGAATGGTAACACAACCAAATTCTTTCTAGAAACCACATTATTGGGACCAGAAGTTTTCTTAGAAAGTTTGTTATGAATAGAATCAATTAAAGAGTGAGAAAATCCTCTATCAACAGCTACAGCTTTCAGATAGTTGAGTTCAATCTTGAGAAGCTCAGGAGAAGAGCAAATATTAATAGCACGATGGACCAGAGCATTAAAAGCCGAATATTTTTGGTTGGGAGGATGAGACGACAGTCTGTGAGGAGGTAAAGAAACAGCAAAAGGTTTACGATAGACAGAAGTCGTGAAACCAGACTCACTCTTAGAAATAAAGACATCAAGAAACCCGAGGCTACTATTAAGTTCTTTCTCACAAGAAAACTGGATATTAGGATCAATGGAGTTCATAATAGAAAGAGCATCATCAATACCTAACAAGTTACTGTCCGTTAGGACAAAACAATCATCCACATAACGAACATAAAATTGAAATTGCAATTTCTGGAACAGTTTTTCCTCAAAATAATGCATATAGAAATCACTTAAAATAGGACTAAGAGGACTTCCCATAGCCAGGCCATCTACCATAGCATAGAATTTACCATTAAATACAAAAGTGCTCTGTTGCAAGCACACACGAGTAAGGAAAACTAATTCCTCAATTTCCACAGAAGTAAAATGGAATTCAGAAAGCCTTTTTCTGAGGCAAGTCAAAGCGCCATCAACAGGAACATTAGTAAACAAAGAATTAACATCAAAAGAGGCCATAACTGAATTATTCGGAACGAAGTTATGAAGTTTCTTAAACAAAATCGGTGGAATTTTTAACAGTGAAAACATTCTGACTTCTAAGTGGAGAAAACACAGAAACTAAATACTTGGAAAGTTTATATGAAGCAGTGCCAATATTGGAAACAATTGGTCTGAAAGGAATACCTGCCTTGTGTACCTTTGGTAAAGCATAAAAACGTGCACAATTAGCAACAGAAGGAATCACAGACCGTTTAGCAATCAAAGGAATAGAATGAACAGACTTAACAGCAGAAGAAATAGCTTTTAACTCTTTGTCACTAGGATCTTTATATATTTCAGAATAAGGACCAGAAGCAATTAAGTCATCAGTTTTTTCAACATAAGATGATTTATTAAGAACAACAATCTGACCACCCTTGTCTGCTTTGGTAATGACCAAATCAGAATTGGAAACTAAATTATTGACACATCGTTTCACAGAATGGGTAAAACCAGTATTAGGAACTTTTGAATTGAAATCAACATTGGAAGCAATAAGATGCCGAACAGACTCTTTTTGAGTGGAAGTTAAGGCACTAAATTTGAAAGCTTTTTCAACCGGAGCAATAAGTTCAGAAAAAGAAGGCTTTTTAGCCAAAGCAAAATTGTTATTACATTTCAGAGCATTGATTTCATTACTATTCAAAGGAAATTTCGAAAGATTTACAACCGTGTTCCTATTAACAAGAGGCAAATCAGCCGGAACAGGAACATTTGAATCGTTACACAACTTAGTAAATTTCTTATTTAAAGTGATTTTGTGACTGTCGGATGAACGAAGAGCTCTTGCCCATGACATTCTATCAATAGACTCAAAATCAAAATTAGAATTAGATACAGAAAGATGTAAATCATAAAGTTCACGTTCTATGAACGAGTTTTTTCCTAGTTTCTTGGATAGAAGCTCTAAGTAACGCTAATTTAGAACGAAAAATTACCTTATCAACCCTAACAGAACGCGGTAAATTACACTTCAAGGTGATAAAGGAATAACTTTCTTGCGCCTGCAAGACTGGAGAAATTTTAAATGGTTCAAAAACCGAACCTTTTCAATCCGTAGATTACAAAATCTGTTAACCTGAGACATAACCAGAATCAAAACAACCAAAACATAAGGGGAAAACAATAGCTAAACCATTCAATAAATAAAAATAAACAGAAAGAACAAAATTCAAAAACAAGTGCGAAACATACACAACGTAACAATAAAAGAAAGAAGAACAAAATTCAGGCACGTTAAGCCTAACGGATAAAAATAATTTAACTTTGTGCAAGTAAACAATAATAATAAAATTACACGTTAATTTAAAGCACAAATGAGCAATAAAATGCAGACATATGTTTCGGGATTGCTTGGAATCCCTTTTTCAATGCGACAAGGAGCTTCTAGATGCAAAACATCCAAATGAAGCAGACAGAACAACAAAAACAAAGCTTATATAGCCTAAGAATTATCTGTAAACCAATGAGAATAAAGGCAGCGTGAAGTGGAAGTAGAAGTAGCAGGAAGACACCAATAAGAGAGCAACAAACGAATCCAGTTGAAAGTACAGGAAGTAAAAAGGAATATCAATAAAAATAAAGCAAAAAAGACGACAGCATGCATAAAAATTGCAAAAATAATAAAATAAAATACAAAGAATAAAATTGAAATAAAAATAAGTACAGAAACCAAAACAAAATGCAAAACAAAGTACACATGTAAAGGAGGGGGAGGGGAGGAAGGAGAAAAATAGACACAAAAAAGGGAAAACAACAAGAAAACCTAGAAAGAACAACAAATTAAAGAAATTTATGCCAGACCTGTGAAAAATAAGGAGTTGAGGAAGAATCATTAACCAAATTAGAACTATTCCTGTTAATATGATAAGCTTCCCAAAAGTCAAGCTCTAAAGGGGAAGAACATTTTTGAATAATTTTACCAGAATTGAAATATTGTTCAATGTCTTAATAAGCAGGTTCGGGTGGTTGACAAATGGGACCGTCCCCCCCCCCCCCCCAGAAGACTTCAGATATCGACTTTTTCACCAATTCTTTTAAATATTAGGAAGCCTCATCTATCCATAGCATAAAAGATTAAAATTCCTGGCTAGTCAAATTTGATTTTTAGTATTTAATTAACATACTATAAAAAACTAACTACTCATTTAAAAAGGAGGTATGTCTAAAATATGTATAGAATTACAGGTTCAAATACCAGAACCAGCTGTCTGGTAGGGATAAGACTCTGGTATCTGGAAAAGTCGATATCCAGTTTACCCCTTATTCTGACCATGGTCCCCCAAACAAAATCTTAGGTGCGCCATTGATAGTTATTAATTATTTTTTGCAAAATAAATGCGTTAATATTTATAAAAATTTTATGTATATATAAAAGTTTTTCACTTGTTATTATATGATCTCTCCCTAAACTTTTCCCCTATTTTAAAAATTTGGACAATAAATTAAAACAGGAAAGTATTTATTAATTTACTTTAGGATCAGTACATGTTTTTCTCATATCATCCCTCAACTTTTCCGTGATATCGCTAATAGGAAGTCGGTAATAGTATTAAAATTCTCTTAAAATGAAAAAAAAAAAAAAAACTTCTTTTTGAGTGGTTTCACATATTTTGGTGTCCAAAAGTAAAGATTTTTTAAATATTAAGCTAAAATAGCTCATAATCTTTCAACATTTCTGATTTAATGCAAAGCGAAATTTCAAAATATGAAAATTCACAAAAATGTTAAAATTTGGGTAGTTTCATGCAAACTTTTCAACATCAAAGTGTTACTGGTAGAATTTATTGATGTATTTAAATTTCGTATGCGTCGTTAAAATGTCATAAAACCTATCTCTAAAAAAAAAGTTATTTATGCTCTGCCTAATATATATATATATATATACGCAACCAGCGCATCTAAAAGTCACAGGACAGTTTCCTTTTTAGGCCTTTTTTTTTTATTTCTAGAGGAATACGTAACAAAATGCTCTATAACTTCTGCCACATAAAAGACCGAGTTCACCTCTGACTTAACAAAAATTTCATCACGCGAGAGTTCAAAGGATAGATAACAAATTGCACAAAAAGAGAGGCTGGTTTTCGATCATTCTGTATCGTAAAACGCTCTTATGCAATTTATGTAATTGGAAGTTTGTTCCGATAGTATTTATTTAAAGCCCGAGGAGGGGTGGGGGGGTGTAAGACGGATAATTTTCCTATCGTGCTAAATATATAACTTTTGCATTCTCCCTCTCGTCTCATCACGCGATTTTTTCTTCAAAATAAATAGATAGACAAATAAGGAGTAAAACAATCAGAAGAAACATCTTTTTTTGTAGCTAAAAAGAAATATGTATCCGTTAAGATGATTCATCCTTTTCCCACCCGGATTTTGTTTTCTTGCTTGAATGCTAAGCGAATAATGAATCTTTTGATGCGAAGAAACCTAACAACACCTCGCTTTTTTTTTTAATATCTCACTCATTTGAACCTCTCTAAAATTAAACACGCTTTATCTCCTTATTGTATCCTTCCATTTAGAAAACGTTCTTAAAGTAGCACACTAAAATGGAAAATAAATATTTTATAAAGAATGAAAATAAAATCTAATGGTTGGATAAACGAAGATCGGAAATATACATATTTTAATAATTATTTTATCAGAATTTTTGTAAAGTATCAAATTGATTGATAGATTATTTAAGGGTTGGAGCAAAAAAATTTTCAGTGCCCATCCCTCAAAAAAATTAAATTACACATAATATCGAAGATAAACTCCTGCAGTAGACGAATTAAACTGTCCGTTGCCACACCGTGGGTGGGGTTACCTACTGCCTGCTCGAGTTTTCGGCACGGTTACAAGAATTTGGCAACGAGGCTGTAATCATCAGTATTCTTTTTTGATGTGATTATTTTTCTGGCCCCTCTCGTGTCAATCTGTAATACTGTCACAATTGTCATGGGTAAACGCCTCATATAAACACTTGCTAAGTTATCAAATATAATTCAGCAAAAAATATTAATTATTCATAATATTTTGATCGTGATGTTTTATTTCTCTGCTAAAGACTTTTGAGGTGTTTTTCCGCATCTTTCACTTTTGACCAGCAGACTTAATTTTTCCTGAAAATGTATATATTTTCGTATTACATTTATATTTCATCATAGGTATGTCTCTTCACCCCTCTTTTTTTTATACTTCTCCCAAAAATTGGTCTTTTTTTTTTGTCTGTTGGTTGTAGTAAAAACTGATTTCGATTATGGAAAATATATTGAAATTCCTATTTTTAATGTTTGTTATACGTTGTAAATATGTACGAATTTCTTAACATTTAGTGCTGCGACAAGTATGACGATAAATATTTAGTTCGTGTGAAGTCTCACTAGATGTAGTAGAATCATGTTTTAATACACTCAAATGACAGGAAAATAATAATAATATACATAATAAACGTACAAAAGAGAGCCCTCGTCGCTTGCATTAAATTTATTTAGACGTTTATCTAAATTGTTATTTATCGCTTTTTAGTAAATATTTTGTGCCAAAATCATGATATATTTTTCAGCAATAACAAACTTTTAAATCGAATTAGCTTCGATATTAAAAAAGCAATTTTAAATGTACAAAAGTAGGTAATTTATTGTATATTATAAACATAGAGTTTTAACTTTATTTCTTAGCCAATAGTTAGGGGAAACTGTACTTAAATTATGGAAAGGGAAATGAAAAACACTCACTAAATTAATAAGAAAATAAATGCTTGCTCAAAAACCTGCTTTTAAAGGGGCAACAGACCCCTCTTACATTCCCATTATAGTTTGTACATCTGTAGGTTTGATATTCTGTACTTTTGGTCCATATAAAATTTTCAAGACAAGTTAAACTATGACTTATTCATAATTTATTTTCTTTCTCTCTTCCTTTTTCTTCAATTTCAATTAGGGATGCACCGATCAATCGGCAATAATCGGTAATCGGCCAGTATCGGCATGTTTGCCGATTAATCGGTATCGGCTTTTTTTAGCCGATTGATCGGCCGATCGGCAAACATTTTTTTTTTCTTTTAAGCATTTTTATTATTAAGTCTCTGGTTTATAGAACTGAATGTATGCTTTAAATATTTTAGATTTATTAAAGTATTTCAAAATAGTTTCAATTCAATTAGGAATAGGCGGAAAATTTTAGAAAGTAAAAAAATTACATTCGTTAGTGCATTAAATTATGTATTTTTTCATGAAATAACAACAATGGAAATGGAAATCATTACTATTAAAATGTAAACTATGATGAATTAAAAAAAAAAAAATTCTATATGATTAAATTTAATTTTTAACAGTACATAAAAGAGTATGTAAGCATGTGAATGAAATTGTTCAAACAATTCTTTACAAATATTAAATTAATAATAAAAATATAAAGTCAAAATAATATTGACAACATTAAGAATACTTGAAATTTAATATTCTTAAATTAAAATGTAAATGCATAATCATTTCAGCGTTTTCTGAGCATAACCTGTTTCTATTAGGTTTGTAGATATTTCCTCCTGTTCTAAAAACTCTTCCACTTTCTACTGATGATGGTGGTGCACTTAAATACTTCAAGGCTATATTACCGAGATTTGGAAATTTTTCTTTCGATAATTTCCACCATAGGAAAGGATTTTTTGGTAGCAGCGATAGCAACAAGTAGTTTTCCAATTATGTCTTATAACTTGCATTGGTTTTCAGGTTCTTTACATTTGATGACATCAATTTATCATTCTGTATCTTATCTGATGCTAACTCTTCAAATAATTTAGAAAAAGTCAGTGGAGAATCCAAAGATTTCACACCTTCTTTGCATGATGAAGAATTTAAGTTATCTTTAATTGACTCATCTTCAGGCTCACTATTTTGTGTTGATTTTAAAGCTTCTAAAATCCAGTTTTCTATTTTGTTTTAAAAATGGGTTGTTAAACTCAAAGCATGTCAGAATAGATTATGAAAAAAAATAAAATAAAAAGCTCAAGATTGTCAGTTAGCTGAAATTAATTAATCGGCCGATTAATCGGTAATCGGCCGATAAATTTCAGCCGATTTATCTGTAATTGGTAATTGGCCAATTTGCTGATCGGTGCATCCCTAATTTCAATTCTATGATTGATAAATGTCTTACCCTATTTGCTGGTTGATATAGATACATTAGCGGGATGAGCTTAATGGCCACATTTTTTTTCTACATATTTTTGTATGTCTCAATCTCTTAATTTGTTTCCATTTGCTATGAAAATGCTACACCAAAAGTTTGAGCAATATATATTAAGATATTTAGAGGTAGCTCAATGGATTCAAATTTAGAGAAGTATGGAAAATTATGGTAGTTTTCACTTAACATAAAGTATTTAAAATTAATGTCGAACATTTTAGCTAATAATACATTATACACTAACTTTAGCTTTTCATGTCGCAATAAAATTGTATTGCTTTTACAAAATCTGATTCTTTTTTCTGTTGTCGGGTTACTTATCTCCTTTGTCTGCAGTTCTCTTAATTCCAGGGTTGGCTCAATTTGGCCCAATCTGCTTCTCACCGAAATACAGTGCTTGTTCTACTATTTGTAGTTTTACACAATCTATTATTACCATTAATGAGTTAAAATATAAATCTGTTCTGATTCTAAATGTGTTATCATTGAGTTCATTATCCTTGATGTTGCATATAATTAGCAATTTACATTAAAAGCTTCTCCTTTATTAAGCTACCTCTAAATGTCACATTGTGTTAAAATTTTATGCGATTTTTTTTCATGAAAAGGAACTAAATTGGGGGGTGAGAAGATCATATTATCATACTTCAAAAATAAGCTCCACCCTAATTATGTATATATTTTCTATTGATATGTATCTTTAATAACTGAAGGGGTTAGCACTTAGCAGACCATAACTTATTATGATTTTCTAAAACGTTTATATTAATCTCATATATGTACAATTGTACATAGATATTTTCTATGTGTGATCATGATTATAAATATGTATTATAAAAACTAGGTTTAGCAAGGTATTTGCCAGTGATAAAAACTGATTAAATCCATGGCTTAAAGCATTCTGTCTGATACTCGTAATCAAATTTTAAAAATTAGCAAAAGTATTGCGAAATGAAGTATTTTGTAAACTTAAGGTTTCAAAGTCTCAAATATTTATCTAAAACATATTTTTAAAAATAACTAAATTTGAAATGGCTATGTACAACAAGGTATGCTTGAAGAATGTTACTTTCTTTGAAGGGGGAAAAAGAGGGGAGCCAATCTAAATGGCGTGTGTTTATGTGTGTGTACTACATGATTCTTTTATTACGTTCCTTTAGTTTGATCTTTTTCATGTTTTGTAGCATATCGGGGGGGGGGGGGGGGGGGGGTCAAACCAGCATTTTAAACAGGTTCCTGTTTTTGTCAATTTTAAAGTTTTTTGTGAACAATCACATCATTCTGTGAAAATTCAAAATTTAAACATAGTTATATAAAAGTTTTTCGTATTTGCCGCTTATTTATTCTAAAATTCTGTCAAAAGTACGATTTGGTAGCTCGGAATTTTATGAAAGGTACGTTTTGATCAATTCGAATTTTGTGCAGGGTCCGCAAACGGATTTGATTTTCCTTTGGGGTGACCCCTTGTTAATATTTAAGCTATTTTTTCAAAAAAGTTAACTTTTGTCGTTAGATTGTAAAGAGGGAAAAAAGTTTTTTAAAATTGGTTTATGGATACCAAAATGGCCTTCAGAAAGCTAGAAATTTGTCGTATGAACTTTCTTCTTCTCCTCTCTCATGGACGTCATCAAATTAATAAGAAACATATTTACTACTTGGTTAAACATATTTATTACTTGAAATGGTCGTCCTTGCTATCGAGAGTTACTTATACCGCACTTAAGTTTAAATTGACTGAGCCCACGATTGCTTTACCCACTGAGTGGCGTGGCCCCTGAATATTGTTCTAATACATATTAATTTTTCTTAAATGATCTTCTTGCATTTATGCAATACATTAGTAATAGTAATACATATTTATGGCTAAAAAAATTTTCTTTACTTTTGTATTTATTGTTATTTACCCAATTAAAACGAAAAATATGGTTGTACCCCTGCCTAATTTTGGTACTAAAAGTACAATTTTTTTACTAATGTCTTCTCTTTTCTTTTGAAAGGGCTTCTTTAACAATGGCAGCTGAAATAAAACCAGTACCCGGAACCAGTGCTCAACTGGTCAGCGGCCGTAAACCTCAGCTTTTATCAAAGCTTGAAGGACATCAAGATGTTATAAATATGGCTGTCCTAGTACGAAATGCAGAAGGTGTAATTAGTGTTAGTGATGATAGGTTAGTATGCTTGATATTTATTAAACATTTTATGACAATGTATTATGAGAAACTGATGTGTAACCTACAGATTTTTTTATTGTTTGTTCTATTTGACTTTCATGGACATGAATTCATGACATGGAATTATTATGCTTATTGTTGCTTAAAAATAACAATTGCCTGATGAAATGCTCTTTAAAAGTTGATTAACTTTTTATTCAATTTTAGATGCATGAAATGTGCATAATACTGTATATTTGAAGGTTTTTTTTTTTTTTCTGGAAAACTTAGAATATGTTATAATAATAATAGACTTTGGCAAATATAAGCTGTTAGGCTTATTTTTTTTAATTATAAAATTTCCACAACCATAGCTATTAAATTTAAATGTTTCTTAAGAATTTAATATTAAATTATAATTTTTTTTTATTTTATTCTTATTTTGAATCTTTTTTTTATGTAGAACAATTCGTGTTTGGCTGAAAAGAGATACCGGACAATATTGGCCGAGCATTTGCCATTATATGCCTTGTAAGCAATATTATGATTTTTTTCCTCCTTTTTAAATTTATGTACATTTTCTGTGATGAATAAGGTTTTTTTCTGTCATGTAGCACCTGCAACATGTGTTGTATATAGTGAAGAAACAAAACGTTTGTTTGTGGGCATGGATAATGGTACTATATCAGTAAGTATGCAACTTTTTACCTCTAAATATTTACAAGTCAAGTTATATGCTTAAAAGGCTTTAATAAGAATATCTAGGATATCCAAGCTCCCCTCCAAATGTTGCCACTCATTTTTTTTGTGACATCATATAGTAAAATTTTAAACAGTTGATGGTATAGTTTTTGGTTGGCAGTTGGATGTTCAAGAAGGGATCTTTACTCATTTTTGTGTGAAATCAATGTTAATTTGAAGTAGTTTTTTTATATCAAGATATTTTCAAGGTGTCACTCAATCCATCTTTATAATTAAATAACTCACTGCACCTAGCAAGTGTTGCCCACACAGTCCTGTAGTATTCTATATTTATCACTTTATTAGCTATGTAGTTGAATAAGTTTTATAATTACAAAATCAACATAAAATTATTTCTGAAAAATTTCCTTAATAACTTTTTTTGGTGCAATAAATATAAATTTTTAAAGTAAAACCAAAATGATACAGAATGCAGACAGAAGTGAAGTCATAAATTAGCTACATCTTGGCAAGATCTTGCCTAGTTTGGTATCCAAAATAAAATGCCAAATCCGATTTCAGTTGGATGTTATTTAGCGAGTTTCCTAGAACCTCATGTTAAACCACAGGCAAGATTTCTATCAACTATAATGTAAAACTCTTTTCTGCATTGGTTTGCAACAAACTTGGCCTTGTGAGAATTTAAAATAGGCTTTCAAAAATATTCTTTCTTTAAGACATTTATATTCAAGTCAATCCAGCATTTTTACTAGGGTCCTGTTTTTGTGAATTTCAAAAAGAATTTGAAAAAAATCAAATATTTTTTTGAAATTTAAACATATGATATATTTTTTAAAATTATCATTTGCCACTGATTTAATAAATAATTCTGCGAAAAGCATGATTTGGTAGCTTTGAATTTTCTGAAGGCTCAGTTTTGATTGATTGGAATGTGAAGGGTTTGTTTTTATTAGAATTTTGTGAAGGGTCCGTATGTTTAAAACCATGAAATATAATTAATTTTCAGGATCATTTATTTTATTTTATCATTTTTTTTTTGCAGGAGTTTACATTAGCAGAAGATTATAATGGAATGAATCATCAAAGAAACTATTTGGGTATCTATCTATTCTATCTATTTTTTTAGTCTAACCCCTTACCTGCTGCAGACATGTATATATATATGTCATAAAGTGCAAGAAGTGATCGTGTTCCATGTAAACTTATGCCCCAAGTCTGTTGAATGAAGTGGGTTTAACTATGTGTACAGTTCTAGCTTTAAAATTAAGGTATTTTTTATGGCGTGTAAATACTCTAATGGCATTTAACGCAGACTGCTAAGAGTTTATATATCATATCTGCCAAGTACTATTTTTCACGGAACTTTTCAGATTTTATTCGTAAACTCCAAAAATCCAATTTTTCAAGCTTTAATGTATTTTTCATCCGAAAGGATTATACTACAAAACTTTGATATTATTTTGAAGATAAGAACATTTTTCAAACAACATTTAAGGAAGATTTGTATTAATTTAAATGCATTTTCACAACTGAAACAATTAAAAGCTATTTTTTTAAAAACTTGCCTACATCAAGCTCGTGCTTCGCAAATTGCATACTGTGTTTTTATAAGATCTCTACCTTGTTGCATCCTGTAAATATTTCTATCATTTTAAAAGTCAACAGCTATTCAGTTATTTTAGCGTCAGCTATCTGTTATCTGGTTGTTTAATTATTCATATGATGTTTAGGATTTTTAACATGTTGTGAACAAGTTATTTTGGTTGGGAAAGGATCTAAACAGCCTTCTTAATCATTGGGAAACTTTTATTTTTTAAAATTTTTGAGAAGAATGTACCAGTATAAGGAGCTAAATGAAATTTGAAAGAAAAATTTTCAGGATGTAACAAAAAAGTGAAATTAGTTGTGAAAAGTTGTAAAAAGAAAAGAAAACTCAGTTGAAAATTCTTCTCAGAAAATGAAGACTAATCTATCCTTGAAAAGGCAAAATTTACTATACTACAGTTGCATTAAATAATGTTTCATAAAATGTAAAACATATATTTTTGAGATATTTTTCAATTTAAAAACTTAATCCATTTCTTTTTTTAATGTTTGAGGAGGAAGAGACATGTTTTCGCATATTCATTGTATGATTTAGCTCCAGTTAAAATAGACTGGAATAAATAATCTCGGCTGAAATTATCATAATCTAATTGTTTCCTTTCTTCTAAAATTTTTTTTGGATTTTTGTAAAAACACTTCAACACATTTTTGTAAGATGGAGCATTTTGTGTAGATGTTTACTGTTTACTTATAGCTTGTGCCTTTATAGTTAAAAAAAAAAGAAATTTTATGCTTTAATTGTTAATAAAAATCATCTGAGTAATTTATTTAAAGAACATTTATAGACATCTACTTCTTAATTTACTAATTATTATTATTATTACTTTTTTATTTAAGCAAACCAAAAAAAGCACCCTTAATTAAGGTTATTTTTCATAATATATATTCTTAAGATCAATTAAAAGTTCTGCTTTGATCTTAGAGCAATAAATCATAAAAATATAAAATTGTGATTGTTTGCTACATATTTTTATAACTGTTCAATTTTTAGACTTGAGCTGCTTTCACTCGCTCCCTGTCCAAAAGAAAAAGAATGTCTGTAAAAGATTTATATTAACCAGTATATATTTTGTTTCCAGCCCATCAAGGTCGTGTTGTAGACTTAGCATTTTCCCTATGGTCTGAGTGGGTCTTGAGTGTTGGACGAGATAAATACTTCCAGTGGCACTGCTCCGAAACAGGACAGCGCTTAGGTGGATTTCAATGCAATGCTTGGTGCACTGCTGTGCAGTATCCTTAACATCTACTATAATTTTTTTAGTAAGAAATATTAATATGAGTATTAGGAGGTTTTATGTTGTTGCTGAACTATTATTTAATCTCCAAGTTTAATGTAAGATATGTTTATAAAATAATGCTCTGTAAGGACTTCTCTCATCATATTGTCACTATCAAAAATTGCAATAACATGTCCTGCACCTCTAAAATGCAGCTCATGGAAAGAGTATTTTCATGCATTGATTTTGCTTTTAAAATTTAGTTATTTTCTTTTTCTTTTTTAATTTATATGGTTTAGCCATTAAAATAACTACTTATTATTTTTTTTGACTTAACCTCTTGCGATTTTCTGTACCCAATTGGGTACATTAAAATACTGTTTATTTACTACTGTTTGTGCAATTTGAAAGCTAAAACACCCAATTGTTTTTGAAATTAATCAACATATAGTTTACTTTTCTTTAAACATAGAAATTAGGGATTAATTATTATTTAAGCTAATTAATTACAGGAGAGCCTCGATTATCCGAGGTAATGTGAACCGAGGGTACCTCGGATAATCAAAAACTCAGATAACATGGACTCTGTCCAAATCGAGACAGAAATGTGGGTAAAAACGGGTAAAATGAATGAAAACGTAGTCAAAGATGTGAAAAAAGGTATTTACTGTACATATTATAAAATGATGAGCCTCTCACACCTAAATCTAAAGCCACTTTTTTAATTGCCTCTCCTTTATCCCTTATGTTGATGGCTTGTAATTTAGTCTCCAAAGACACAACAGTTTGTATGCGTTTATCACTCATCATGCAGCCAACACAGTACAGTGCAAACGAAAATAAACAAACCGTAAACGAACAGAAGCAAAATAAAAAAGCAATTGACGTCAGTCAGTAATAGTACCATTGGTCCGTCAAAAAAAAAAAAGCGCTTTTTCCAAGAACTAATGGTCAAGCAGGAACTCGGTTAGTCGGGGCTCGGATAACCGCGGCTCTACTGTAATTAAAATAAAAAATTTTTAAAAGTTATTTTGTTTTGTAATTATTTTTTAAATCAGAGAACCAAAAAATTGCATCAAAATTGTTTGTGCTTAGTTCTGGGGTCCGAAGAGGTTAATTTTTAGAAATTGCTGTAATTATTATGTATCTTATAATTAATTGCAATATTTTGTACATTTATTTATTTATATTTTTACAATGTTACTCCTTTATATAGAAAAATACCCTTTCAGACATGGGTGGTGGAGGGGGTATTTTTACTTACCAGGTAATTTAATTGAACGAGCCTGCGTGCAGGGGATTTTTTACCTTGCCAGGGGGTGGCCAAGTTATCCGGACTGCCGTATAATCGAGTGCCGAGTTTTCGACGACTCTACTGCACATGCATTTTGTGGCTTCAGTTCCCCCTTAAGGAACAGACTCTTAAAATTTCTGAGAGTTAATTTAATATCAAATATGCGATATTCAGATTTTGCTTAACATTTACTAAGATTTGATGGACAGTCAAAGCATGTTTTTATTGGAGATTATTCTGGTCAAATTACAATGCTAAAAATTGAAGAATCCGGTTATAAGCCCATCACAACACTGAAAGGACATTCCGGTATGTAAATCTTTTTCATTTTGTGCAGTCACATTTTTGTATCATTTTAATGTAAATTATTTATATGTAGTACAAATACTACTTAATGTATGTTTATAATTCTAAGTTTTCAAATTTTGCCAAAATTCAGCTTTAATTTCATTTTTCTTGCATGGTTCAAAATTAACCTTTTCTCAACAGGGTTTGGACGACAGCAGTCCCAGAGAAAATTAACTTTCTGCTGTAATATTATTAGCATAAATATAATGTTCAGACAAGATTTTTACCACGGTATCATATCTATACTTTTCTTCTCCAACCTCCTTCCCATTTAGCGCTAGGCCTTAGGGATTCCCTCCCCTGGGCGCGAGGTTGTGGCTTTCATGGATTTTACATGCACCTATCGGCAAGAGTACATGGTGGGTACTCAGCAGGTCGGGTATCGAACACCGGACTTTCCAGTTAGAAGTCCGACATCCTAACGACTAGGCTACCACGGCCCTTATCATACCTATACTAGTATACATCTTGTTTTACAGCAAAAAAAGTTCATACATATGTCTATCAACTAATATTATAATAACAGAAATATATAATGAAGCTGCATTAAATTCCTTATCTGTCTCCATAGGCAAAGGGTTAAAATTACCATACAAGAAATGAATAATACATTAAAAATAAGATAGAATTTTAAAAATGTTTCTTATTTTAAAGTCTTGTCAGTAGTCTAGAGCAGTAGTTTCTAATCTGTAGTATGCACTCCCCTTGAAATATAGACTCCGGATTATTTAGTGCACTTACAAAAATACTGTAATGGCAGAATAAATTCTACAGGTTGGTAACACAACTTGAAAATCAGGGAATGAGTGAAAGTAAGTTTTATGTTTTGGAAAATATCAGGGAATAATAAGGGGATATTTAAAGTCTTCCCAAATATCAGTGAAATAGGATATTTCTGAATGCATGAATGAATAAATGAATACATTTGAAGTGATATAGAACTGAAGTTAAATGAGAAGTTGGGTGTATACGAGAAAGTTAGCTCGTATAGTTCTAGACAGTTCTTGTTCATTCAAAAATATTAAGGATGACTAGCAATTATATTTTTAAATCTATAACTGACCCAGTAAAATTTCCAAAAGACATTTCTGTTCTCCAGATTCTGTTCATTTTTAAGATTCAGTAAATACAAGTTCTTGTCGTGTTATTGCACATTTATGCTCTCTTAAATTATAACTGCCAAAAAGTTATGTGAAAATGATTTACAACGCATTGGATATTGAATTGAGGAATGGCTGTCATGTACAGGTAAATCTAATGAGTGGTGTAACGCAGATTATAAATTTGTGAAAGTGACATTTTTGTTTATTTTCTGTTTAAATGTAAATTTAACAGTGATTCACATGAAGTTTATTTTTGGATCTCATGTCTTTTTGAAAGGTTGTAGTTTTTAAAATTTTACTTTTGGTAATCAAATTTCTTTTTGAAAATAGTTTTTTTAACACATTGCACTGCCAACGCTGGGTTCACAGTTTATAGACCTCTCAACAATAGTTTAATTTAATCACATCATATTGTTCAAAACATCTTATTAATTTTAAACAAAAAATTTTTTCAAAACTTTCTATATAATGTACTGAAAAATTTAAATAAGTCGGCAACAACGAGACAACTTGCAGTTCGGTCTTTTAGGAAGTTCTCCTACTGCAAGTTATCTCGTAGTTTGGCTGTCAACATGTTAAGTAATGATACTTAAGCATATTGATGTACAAATGACATAATGCAAATGATTTTCATTTTACAAAATTGCTCCTGTTTGTATCAAATTACTTTTGTAACCTCTTCTTACTTCTTGTGTTGTTTAAAAGTGTAAAGCCATAGCATTTATCGCTAAATTTTGATACATCTTACTAGAACATATGGTTGAAAGAAACAAACTCTTGCTTATACTTATATATACATATAGATATACAGTGGTACCTCCTTTAAGGGACACCCCCCTTAATTCCAAAAGGGGCACTTTTTCTGGTCCCAGCCCCTTTGAATAGTGACTGTAATGTATTTACCTCTGAATAAGGGACACTCTATTTAAGGGACTTTCACAGAAAAATTTACTAAGTTCTAGTTATATAGATAAGAAATATTTACTGGAAGCTGAATTTTTTTTCCTAAAAATTAACTTCTGAAAGTTGGTATGACTCCTAGAAGCACGAACAAAGAAACAAGTGTATTTTAAAGTGCTTGCCAAAACCTATTTGTAAAGGCTTTTCCCTCTTTTGTACTATGGAATACATGTATGCTCAGCATTGACAGACCCCGGGCTACCAACAAGTTTTCTATGCAAGGAGTGAAAAAAGTACACTAAAAGTATACTGTGTCCCAAATTACGTACTTTAAAACAAAACCCATCGAAAAGATTACTTCAAATAAATTTCTGTAAGTTACAAAATTTTTCCAATACGACATTTATGATAAAATTTTAGTTTTCAATGAAATTTTTTTAATTTCAATAATTTCGACCTATAATTTGTATGCATGAAACATTTTTAGTATTTAAGCTTAAATGGTAAGACTTGTTTATTATTAAAAAGTTAAACTAAATACAGTATATGTGTATGCATCAATTTATGAACCTCCGAGGAAGGGACACCTCTATTTAAAGGACAAAATTTCCAGTCCCCTTAGTGTCCCTTATTGAGAGGTTTTACTGTATATATAATTTTCTTATAACCCATATGTATGTTTCTTTTCAGGAAGTATACGTTGTTTGTCTTGGGATGCTGATCGTAAATTGTTGTTCTCTGGTAGTTTTGATCAATCAATCATTGTATGGGACATTGGAGGGCAACGTGGAACTGCATATGAGTTACAAGGACACCAGTAAGACACTTTTTTTTTTTTTTTTCATTGTTAACGAATCAGGCAATAAGATTTTGTAGTATTTAACTTTCTTTTCTTCAAGTATGTATTTTAAGAAATACTGTTAAACCTTGTTGCAGCTATATACACATAATAATGACATTATTTGGCTCCCAAGAATATATATACAATATAAATCATCCTTCAATTTATTCTTATTCTGTAAATGCTTGAAACCTCTCTAAGAGGGTATTTTTCTCAAGAACAGTTATTTTCTTTCCTTCTACAATGATAATTCAGTTTCAAGGAAAAGAAAGTGTGTGTATATATATATATATATATATATATATATATATAATATATATTTATTATGTATAGGATAATAAATTTTAAAGCTAATATATAAAGGAAAACTGAATACTAATCACTCGAAGATGTGCAAAGAAGCAAACATTTAAGCAAAGTCAATAAAATAAATGTATAAAAAATTTTTTGGGAAAATTTATAATGCAAAAATTACAAGAACTGATAAAATATTACAAAATATATGTATATATATGAGACAAGACTCGCCAGTGCTGGTTCATCTCAAAAATTTAAAGAAAATTAACGCTATAACCAAATGAAGTGTTGGGCAAAAGCACCAACCAACAAAAAGTTAAGAGTCCAAACTTTAAGGAAAATATTACTACCAAAGTAAAAATGAAAAAAATAGGATTTCGTCCATGCCGAAGTCCAAGCACCAAAATCGACACACCAGCAGACCCCTTACCTGAAATAAAATAATCAGCTCTTACCTAACATTCCTAACAATAAATCCAATTCCGTACCCAGCTGGTCATTTCACTCCAAACCATCACCAAAAAAAAAAAAAAAAAAGCTAGAAATGAACGGACTAGCTGGATATGGAATTGAATTTATTGTTAGGATTTTTAGGTAAAAGCTGTAGGATTTTTTTTCTTTTTTCTTTTGAAGGCAAATAATGATGAAGTCGCATTCTTTATTGACAGCCCTTAAAGCACTTCAAATTTGTCTCCTATGTACAGTATGGGACCCCAATTTCGGAATCCAGAAAACCCAAAATGCGGAACTTTTTCGAAAAAAATCGGCAGCTGAAAAAAAGCAGCTTTTGTTTTCTTTGAAAAAAAAATTAGGAAATGTTTTGCTCAGTTTTTTTTTTTTGGAAATAGGCATTTTAAAGAGAAGAAAAATAAAAGGAATAAATATGTTTAAAATCCGAAATGTGCTGCTTTCAAAAAAATTATTTCGCGATTTTCTGAAAAGGGTTCGTTTTTGCGATTAGTTTTTCTTAATTGTTGCTTTAATTCTGAGTAAATGTCATTAAATTTTGCTCTTTTTAAAATTTCTTGTAGTTTTCTTAGAGCTCATTTTTAAAAATAAATATAATTTTCGCGCGATGCAGAACATTCGCGAAATTGAAAATCCGCGTTTCTCGCATTTTCCCGATAGTCTGATCTTTTACTACAACTTAGTGGCTAGAGGATATAAAATCAAAATCATAATTTGACAGAATTCTTTTCTTTTATTGTTTAATTAAAGGGGTTAAAATAACATTGGGGAAAATCTAGATGTTTCGATACTTTGCCTCGAATGTAAGCCTACTTTAACTTCGTTTTTTGTGCTAAATTTTGCGACTTATAGGCGAGTATATACGGTAATAAAAATGCTATAAATGAGCAAAATGCTAATAAAATGTTCCAGAGCAATTTGTGTGGGCTCTGATGCTACCTACAAAACTTTTTGAACGAGGACCCAAAATCCGCAAAATTCGGAAATCCGGAAAGATCGCGGTCCCGAGCTTTCCGGATTTGAGGTCCCATACTGTACATATTTTTCAAATATTTTTACAGTAAATGATGATTATTTTTAATGGTTTAGATTTTATGCATATTCAGTTAGACAAATTAACAATTGGGAGAAAAATGAAAAGAAAGTCGGTTTTTTTTCGTAAATAAGTTTCTTGTGTACATGAACTTTTTATAGCATGCCTTAATTTTTAAATAATTTTGTATGCTATATTATTTTTTTTAAAATTAATGTTATCTCATAATATATCAATCCACTCGTAATTTTAAAGTTTAAATATATTTAAAACATAAATTATGATGTATAATATATAATAGTAAATTAGTGTATAAAATTTAAAACATATTATTACTATTTAAATTTGTTCCTCTACAGCGGTAATTTTACTAAGCTCCCTAAATGTTGTATAATGCTACTACTATAATAGTTGTACTTACACTTACTGGCTGTATCATGATATATCCATGTAGTTGGATTATGCTGCAGAGAAAATCAAAATTGTTTGTAATTTGCAATTCGGAAATTCAAGATTTCTAATTCTTTAAGTCCGTACGCACTCATTTCATTTCAAGATTTAAATTCTCTTCAGAAGAAATTATAATGAATAGAGCTGCATTAATAGAGTTTAGGAAATGAATATTGAGACATAAAAATGTTGGGTATAGAGATAGGTATAGAAATAAATAAATAGATGTACATTAACTTTATGCCTCTGACCAAGGCATAAAGTTGACAGAAAAATATATAGAGATAGATTGAAGTATTTTTGGAACATGTAATTTACTTAAGCTGTCACATTCAGTGGCTGCTTGGTATAAAAAGTGAAATTGCCGCTGTCAAACATTTAAAACTTTTACCACAGGTAATGGCATGGTGGGAACTATTAGTTTAAAATAGACTATTTAGATAGAACAACTGTTTACTAATACTGATTTATTTTAAAATTATTAAATTGATAGAAGCTTGTATATATTTTAAAGTGATTGGGGTATAAAATAACCATTCTAATTTATTCACTATATAATGTTTTAAGTTTCTATATCCGTTGCAAGCAATAGTTTGTGAAAATCTTGTAAAATATGTCGGGCATATTACAGAATTTTTTTTTAATTGCAAAAGTTCAATTATTGTTCATAAAATTTAATTTCTTGTGCCCCATCTTTATTTATACAGAATACGCATATACACATATTAAATGAGTCATTTTAATTTGCGTGTTTTGCCTTTAGTTTTACATGTAGTGTTAGTAGTTGAAGCAGCTTTTTCGTTAAGAGTGTTTTCTCTTTGTAGTAAAATGTGCTTTATTAAATTTTTTAATATTTCTTTTCTCTCCTTTCTTGCAGTAATAAAGTAACTGCTTTATGTTTTGCAAATGCTTCAAAGTTACTTATTTCTGGATCTGAAGATTGTTCAATTGTCATTTGGAATATGAATGTCAAAAGAATGGAAGTAAGTGTTTTTATGTATTGTATTATATCTGGTGTTATATTTGTCCCAACCAACCTCTTTGATCCTTTTGTTTCATTTTGTCGGAGTATTTTTTCTGGTTACTTAGGTGGGATTTTTAAGTTAGCAAGAAAAAAAGTAATAAGTTTGGGTGGATAGAAAACTGTTGTGCTTACTTATGTATCAAAATATATTTTCATTGCGGATTTGTTAAAAACCTTTCAGTTTTCAAATATACCGTAATTCTCTCAATATTAAAATGTTACGATCAGGTGGGGGAAAATGGGTCACTTTTTAGCTATTTTCATATTTAAAGTTTCATAGCAACAAAACCAGAAACATTTCCCATTTATGTAATTTTAATATTTATTTTTTAATTGTGAAATAGTTTAACTGAGCTTATGAAGTTGTGACTTGATTTACTCCATCGTAGGGGAAAATGGGTCATAATGCAAAATAATGCTGAAAAGTTATTTATTACTTTGAAATTGAAAAAAAAAAAAGTAAGTGACATATTTAGCAACACTTTGAATTATGATTACATTGAAATGTTAAAATAAAATAATATTGTTCTAGATTGTTATATATTGGTTCACATAACACTTCAACAACATCCACCCCCTTTCCACATCAATATAATCTTTTTTAGGGAACACGAAAAAAAAATAAAAAAAATAATTTCAATAAAATAAACAACCTACATTGTTTAAATTTAGGAACTTGCTACAGTGAGGTACAACAAAGTAAATTTTTAAAAGGAACAGAATAGAACTACTTAAGCCTAACCATGACCCATTTTACCCTATCCAAGAAAAACTGATGTAAAAAAGAAAATATTTAATTTTTTTTTTACATGCTTTGCTGGAATTGTTCTCCAAAGTTTCTTAGTAATGATATCCTTCAAATTTGGGCTGTTATTTGATAAAATATAGAGCTTTTTAGAAGTTTGTAAACCACGTGTTTAACACACTATCATCCAAAGTTTACAAAAAAATTTCCTTGTGGTTCCATATTTAGGAACCTAACTTTTTTGAGAATGAAAAATATTGCCAACACATTGAAATATAACATTAAAAATATTGGTTTAAAGATTTCAATTTCAAGTTCTATTATTTTGGGTTTTTTATCAAGTATTCCCATTTTACAACATCCCCCTATTCCAAAAAGAAAAGAAATCTACTGTATTATTATATTTCTAACATTACAAAAGTTGAAGGTTTTAAAATTTCTGTTATGAATAGAAACTTGATCAGCATTTATGTGTGCAACTCAAAAAAAAGTTATGGAATCATGCTCATAATAGGGGAAGACATTTAATACTGCTTTGCATAAGAAAGACCACCATATTGAACACATTTAATATAGTAACTTTGATCGATACTTTGAAACAAATGAATGCAACATGACAATTCTGAGGGAAAAAGGACACAAAACTTGGCTACTTTGCTCTTGTTTTGAATATATAGTTGATTGTATCCTCATGTTTGTGGTAGATTATAAAATCTAGAGAAGATCGATCGTCCTCCCACAGTAGTTAACTGATGAGGATGATATAGAAATGAACAGTGTCATATCTGCAAAATAGACACTTTTCAAGAGAGGCGTTTGAGCATTTTACAATTTGTGTTATTTAATTACCTTATTTGTTTGAATGATTATTATAATTCATTTTGCTCAGAAAATAGTTATTGTTCTAGTTTTCTCTCAAATGATGGATGCTAACGATGTCAAAAACATTAGAAATAGCTATAAAAAGTAGTTATGACAGTATTGTACCAAAAACTTACAGTAGACCTCTAGCCTTATTTTTTGAACATTTACTTACGGCAGTATTCCCAATATAAAGAGTGCAAAAATCTGAAAATTTTGATATACAAACCAAAAAATGATTTTTTGCAGATATGACACTATTCCTTTCTATAAGCGATATTCTTGCACTATTAACGACCATGAAGTACAATGTGATTTATTTAGTTAGTACATGACATATATTCTGTTCCTGTATTATGAGATACATTCACTTTACAATTCATTGTATATCCTCAGAATTTATAACTACTTTTTAATGTATTTTAGACTCCTGAATGGGCAGACAGCGATTATTGTCAGCGTTGTAGTAAGCCATTTTTTTGGAATATCAAAGCAATGGTTGATCAAAAAACAATTGGAATACGCCAAGTAAGTTTAAATAAAGAATGCAATAATGTAAAAATATGTTTAACTTATTGTTAAGGGTTTCTTGACATAAATGGGAAAAATGATATTTGTGATCATAACAGCTTGCCGTAGTTTTGCATCAAATTTAATTTATTTTGAGAATTGCTGAAATAGAAAGTTATTTGTTTTACAGAACCTCACCAAGTTTTGAGGAATCAAATGTATTTAATTATTGTTTTATCTTTTTCTGTCTTGGAAATGTTCTGAGAATTTAAATATTAGAATTTTAAATTTGTTATTGTGTGCAATGCCAACCTGATTTTAATTATTGCTTAAACACAACTGTTATTTAATGTAGAAAAGGGTAGTATTTAAAATATTTCTTAGTTTATAATTCAAGATAAACATTCTGAAAAGTTTTGCCGAGATATTTTTTCCTCTGTTTTGTTTTGCATGAAAACTCCATAAATCATATTCACATTTCTAATAATTTTATCCTCTCCAGCACCATTGCCGTCGATGCGGTAAGGCAGTTTGTGACAAATGTAGTGGTAACCAGAGTAAAATTCCAGTGATGGGTTATGAATTTGATGTTAGAGTATGTGATGAATGCCACACACTTATTACAGATGCTGAGTGAGTATGTTTCTACATCCCATATAGTGAATTAATGTATGAATTTACTTTTGAAATTCCATATTTCTTAAGCAGTTGACAATTCAAGGCATACTCAATGTAAAGAGGTTTTTCTTATTTACTTAATACTTCATGGCCACCAGATCCTCTGCAGCAGCGAGGGGACATCGCAATGCAAGTAGTTTGGATCTAAACCATTCCATTGCTCATGATTTTCTTGTGGCTATCCAAATTTCAGTTTCTACATTCATAGTCATTCATCAAGTACTCTTACCCCAAGAAAGATTCAAATCAGGACTGTTAGAAGGTTACAATTTTTATGGGATGAGATTTCACACAAGGCTTGCCCTTCCACCAAGTAGTGGAAGGGCAAGCCATGATTTAATCAATCTTGTTGCTGAAAGATCATATCAAGGTGATTTTGCTTCCATGGAAGTGCGGCTTTCTCCAAAATCTCTTTTTGATAAAGTTGTGTATCAATTTTTATGCTTTTTTCAAATGAAACTAGTTGAGACTTCCTGTTAGCACTGATCACTGCCCAAACCATCAGACTTTTTGAAACAAAGATTTTGTTGCAGATTTTTTGGTGTTCTTGAAAATCGGACTCAAAACTTGACATTTATTTTGCAAGTTTTTAGTAGCTTCAACACTAAAAAAATTTTTCATTGGACCTCTGAAAATCTTTTATGCATCACACCTGTAAAAATTAATGAGATATTTTGCATTTATCTAATCAATTTTACTTTTCCTGATCTTTCAAAAGCTGCCCATGGAGTAAAAGACAGCTTTTAAATCCCAGTTCGTTGTGAATGATTTTTTGAACTTATCAACATGACATTTTGAGGTCTATTGCAATCACCGACTTTGTTGTTATGGTTAATTCTTTTCTCCATAATTAATGAATTCAGTGAGTGCTCACAGTTGGTTTTCGAGCCAGCACTGGCTTCTCCTGTGCCCATTCACTTCCCATACCTCAAGAACATCATAGGCTATCGATTTAAGAACAGTAAGCTTCTTTGTGCAACAGCTAGTGGTTTCATCCCAGATGCGGGTGTGACGATGTCACATCCGCAACAATGGTTTTACCACATATTCCCGTCCTGTTTTTAGATACATTCTCAGAAATCGATACTTCAGCTGAAGAACAGACAAAGTTAACGTAGTGAAATAATTTTTTAATTCGTCACAGGAATGTTTATCATTTATAAATGCTTAACGGTATTGGAAAGCCTTCTCTTATTAAAACAATTTTTAATTGTTCTTTCAGTAATTTGTTTCAGCTTTCATGAATGTATTCAATAGAACCCACGAGTCTGACAAAAATCACATTCTGTGATTTCAAATATTTACCCATTTGAAACCAGGACTTTTCCATAATTCCGCTTAAAACTCATAAGCTCACCTTAATCCAATGACTTTCAAACTGAAGGCTATATGTTTTTCAAATGACCTTGTCACTCTAAGGGTATAAGGAAGTTTGTCCCTCTTTGTCACTCATTTAACACACTGAAAATGACCATACATTAGTTGTTGAATAGCTGTGGCATTTCTGCTTTCCTAGTATTCCTTTTTAAATCCGCTTGAACTAATTCAATAACATGCCCCTTCTAAGAAATTCCTTCATTAAGAAGTTGAAACCTGTCGTTTTCTGTACACGCCCTGCTGTTTCACCGATTGTTACCTCTTGAAAGGGACATCCTATGGAATGATAGCATGCCACTCGTCAATAATCCCTGCTCTGAAATTCTGCAGTAATCCTTTTATGAAATCTTTATTATTTATCATTGCTTATTAGAACTGAAAGATTTTAGCTCTAAAGAAAAATTTACTTCTTTCTGAACAACTTGATTCTTCGTGATAAATGGAGTCGCACGTTAAACCAGTGTCACGAATTCGGGAGTCTCTTAACATTAAAATTATATGTTGTAAGTTCGGGACTTTGAAAACGTGACCTTTCATCCACGTTTTGGGATAGCAAGGTTTAACTGCATATATATATATATATATATATGCAGTCAAACCTCGCTAACCCATATATATAAATATATACAGTAGAGCATCTTTTGTGCGACTTTTACTTATATGACATTTTAGTGTGTCCCAATTCTTAAATTTAGCCAGAAAGGTAATTCGATTATATGACGATTTTCGATAGTCCTTTTGACGTCATACAAACGATACTCCACTATATATATATATATATATATATATATATATATATATATATAATTAAAAGAAAATATTAAAATTATTAATTTTTGGTAGTTTAAAGTTGGTGGTATTTTTGTTTTAATCATAAAAATGGGCTTTATCATAATGTTTTATATATTTAAACTTCATTTAATACTAATTTTCTTAATTTTTGTTTTAACTACCTAGTCGAGTATCATTAGCGTCATTCCATGATGGCAGGCACAGCATAATGCATATGGATTTAGATGAGACTAGGTCTCATTTACTTACTGTTGGAGCTGATAAAGTCATTAAGGTTAGTACTTCCTGTATTTATATGCATGAGTTAATTTATAATACCATTAAGCCTGTTGTTCTTATTAGAAAAAGTATTAATTTTTAAAAAAGTATATTAGTAAGTTGATTCCTTATAATTCAAACTCGTTTGAGACGTGTGATATTTTGAATTATTAGGTAGGGTCAGTTGGGGTAATTGTAAACGCTTTTTCAATGTTTTAACTTTTGATCCTTCCCTACCTCTTGAATGAATTCAGAGATAAAATTGTGAGCATTGTAGACACTACTGTACTTCTTGTGAGTAATTTTAATTTAAAAATTTTGATTTTATCACTATTTGTTAGCGAATGAGCTCGCGTTTACAATTACCCCAGAGATCTGGGGTAATTGTAAACAGTGATTTATTTTCGAATAAGGTTGATGCAAATGGAAAATTGTTTCATACACAGTCTGCTTGAAGGCTTAAGAAGTTCCGGAGCAATGGTTCTCAATATGCGGCCAACAGGGCGCATGTGGTCCGCTGAGCTATGTTATGAGTCGGCTGAGATCATTTAACGAGAAATATCTTGCAAAAAATCAAGTAATGCGATAAATTTATGTAAAATTTGTCTCGCAGTGGCTTAGTCAGTTAAGCTTGGATCCCACAGAACACCGAAAATGAAACACAACTAGCCGTGGTTAGAGCTTGGGAGGGTGACCACCTCCGCGACTGATTACTCTAAGACCGAGTGCGCTAAAGGGAGCTGTGCACGTAAAATACATCGTCGTCTCAAATGTCCACCAAGTTAGAAGTAATTTCCTCTGAGGGACCATCCTAGGTGACGATCTCTCATCCGGGAGCTGGTTCAAAATCATTAAGCCCCTCTGAGCCAAGTGTACTTCCATTCTAGTGGAGCTCATTAATAATCAGTAGGAGTTTCCTTAATTCATGGTTGCTGTACAGGGGGAGCTTGGATTTCCAAGTGGCATTAGCAACAACAATAACAGTTATGTAAAAGAGGCACAAAAGTGTAATTTACATCAAAATATAATACTTATAGTCCCCCCAAATTATTGGAAATAGGATAAATTTAAGTGTTTACAATTACCCCAGAGTACGAAATATATGGGGTAATTGTAAACACCTAACTTGCACATGAAAAATTACTGGGAAAATTAAATTCATAACTAAATGTTCTTAGCAGCATTCCATATGACAAATAAAAATGGTTGAAACCGCTTACATCGCTTTTGTAGATGAGCAGAAGAGATAAGTGTTGGATCACTAAATTTTGTTGAACAACTTTCTTCACTGTGTTATTTTCAAACATTAGTGATGTCTCCACAGTTGTTTCGAAACTTACGAAACTGTTTCAATGTCTTCCCTATGCTGCCAGTTTATCACTCACAAACAGTTAAGTTTTCAAAACCACCACAAGTGTAGTTATGAAGCTTGTTTACAATTACCCCAACTGACCCTACTTGAATTCACAAAAGAATAAATGTGGGTTATGGCTGTGTCATGGACACGGCCGTGTGTTGTACGTTAATACGTTTATATAACGGGTTATATATTTTAAATAAAATATTTTTATTTATGTATTAAGAATAAAAGCAAGGAAACAAATAATTATTGTGTTGCAATATAACTTTATTAATTAACAGCTTTATAATTTTTGCTTTTCGACCCATATAAGTCGACATTATCTATATATTTCTGATATTTTTTTTATTCTAACACCTTATTATATTCACTGTCACTACTTTAAACTAATGTTTTGTATACAGTCGATAGATTTTGACGACAGCTGATGATTAAAACTTAAACGAACATGGTAGCTTCTACGCGTCAAAAGCTATACTCATTGCAAATTTCGATACACAGCAAAATAACCTCAAAATGGCAGCGCTCCCCCCATTTTGTTATGATTAGATTTTTTGAATTGCTCCCGTATGGTAGCAAATTTAAAGACATATTCACGTCAAAAAAGTATGTGACTTTCAGAAAAATCTATTGAATGCCAAAAAATGGATTTATTAAAATCAAATTTTGCCTGGAAATAAAAGTGTACTTAAAACTGCATTATGAGTAGATTTTCAAACTTTTTTTCACTGTAAATTAAAAAGTCTCAGTGAATTAAGTATGTAGCAATTTTCTATACATTTTTATCTTTTCAGCTATGGGACGTGAGTAGTTTATTACATCTCTCAGCACCCCAAGTTTGACGTTTCGTTTCATGTGGCTGATGGGAAAAAAGTAAATTTGAAAGCTGTTGTTTTCAAATTGCATCAAAAATGGCTCCTGCATTCCTCCTAATCTAGCCAGTGGTGGACCACAGTTTTTTACATGTCGGATGAAACTCGAATTTCATTAGCAGCAGTTTATAAACATTTGAAATTTTGTTTAGTATAAAGTATCTTCGAAAGAATTTAAGTTCAGATTTATTTGTAAGAATTTGAAATGGAAATATATATTTTATAATTAATGCCTGGATTTTTTTTTTCTACATAATTCTCACATGCTGATATCTCTGTATCACAAACATACATATTTAAAAGCACTTATCAATTTTTAACATAATCACATGTACAGAAAATGCATTTTAAATGCATTAAATAGTGCAGATAATGTACTTATCTATTTTTTACTGTTGAATATTTTTGTAGGTTTGGCTAGTCAGTATATCCCCCCCCCCCCCTGGTAATATTTCTTTCTTTTTTTTTTTTTTTACGTGTAGTTTTTTAAATACCATTTCATATTCATTTAGAATTTTATAGCCTCAAGCACAAAAACTTAAAAACACTTTTTGCTAGTAGAGAAATATTTATAACGAAATATTTCATATGAATTTTTTTATATTTTAGCCAAAACAAATTTTTAACTTAAACAATTTGCATTTGTTCTCATGAAAGAGCTTTCTTTATCTCAAAATGAGTAATAGTCGAAAGTAAACATGTATTTCCATTATTGATTAATGCATACTTGGAAAATAAATGTGCTGTATTAAAATGCTATGTAGAAACCGGCCTTTGTATGTAAAATTAAAAAGTGACATTATGATGTGTAAAAATCTTTTGAATATATGTACTATTAATAAAATGCCTTTAGTCAGTAAGATTTCATCTAGTTTCCTAAATATTTTCTACCGAAAATAACAATAGGCAAAATAGCGCTATATTCAATATTTGAGTAAATAGAGGCAAAAGATGGTGGGCAAAGGATCTAAATCTGGTTTATCTCATGCCATGCTATTGGAAAGCAAAATTTTCTGATTAAATTAGTTAAGTAATTAAAAAATATACAGTTCACACTTTACATTCCTGATATGTGAAAGGAAATTTCATGCATGAATCTCTTTCCATCCTGATTTTCATTCCTGGAAATTTTCAATACCGTATCAGGGGGTGTGAAGGGTGTTAAAGAAACACTTATCTAATCTTGGGGGCCAAATCCTGCTCAATCATGTAGCGTATCAATTCTTTTTGTTTTAACCATTTCGATTAAGGTCCACCTCTGACATCAGAACATGTGACCCTGGCTATAACTGTGTTGTTTTCTATTTGTCTTGTTATTAATGAACATTTGTTCTGTATGAATATGTTCTGTTTGAATGTGTAAATGATAATATATTCCAGGCTTTCATGTTTGTGCTTCGTTGTTATGTACAATTAGTGTTGAGATAGTTGTGTATTACTAGTACTAATACTTGAAATTTTCAGTTTACGTTTGAAAAATATATAGCTTCAAAATTTAAATATTTTCACTTTGGGATCATTCATAAATGATGTCACTTTGAGGGGGGGGGAAGGGAGGGGGTAACAAAAAGTGTGACATGTGACAAAGGGGGATAGGGGAGGTCCGTTAAAGTATGACATTTTGTGACAAAGGGGGAGGGGGGTCAAATATATCGGAAAAAAGCGTCGCATCATTTATGAACGGTCCCTTTAACATTTTGTTTGAAGAAATAATTCTCGACTAAAAAACATGTCATTGCATAAAACTGTAAAACCTTGGTCATTGCATAACCTTGTTTCTAACAAGTTTAATTGTAAAGAATTCTAATTTGTCGAAAGTTGAACAGAACTAAAAGGCAAAATACCATGTTATAAATAATTTTGTAAATTACATAGAAACGAAATTGGGCCATATATTTTGTGCAATAAATGTATATTTTACAAAAAAAATAATTGATTCTATTTCTTACCTATGCTTCAATATCATTAGGATTATTTTGATAAATATTCAAAAATAATTTATTTCAGTCTTTAATTCCCTGTATTTATCCAAAAATTTGGGAGTACTTAATACATACTTTTGATTTTAGCACTATAACTGTTAATTATATTGTATACCACAAAGTTTCCCAAACTGTGCTCCACAAAATAATTCCCAGTGGTGTTCCTTGAAAGGACATGTAAAAAATCGAAGTATTAAACATACAGTTGAACTTTCTTAATACAAACACGGTTAATACGAAATCATGGCTAAAACGAATATTTTGGTCATTAAGTTTGGTTTACTATTTAATTACACTAAATATCTCACATATTATAAAGGCTAAAGTACAAATTTCGGCTAAGACAAAAGTTCTGACCTATTCACGAATAATTTTCTCGATTGCTATATAATTAATTTTTTCTTAGACTATTCTTTTGCTATTTAAGGCATTTGATAAATATAATATATATATATATTAAAGAAAATATAAAAACTTTGTAAACTTTCTTCTATCTTCAGTTGAAATTAGAAAAGTTCTAATAGTATTAAGAGAAGCATGGCCTTTTTGAAAACCACAAGATCGAGCATATTATTAGATTTTAACCTTTTGTGCCAATAGTTTTTATCGAGTAAGGTATAGGAATATATAAAATGTCGTTTAAATTTAAATAAAAAAAAAAAACGAAAACAAGTCATTGATAACACAGTAAAAGCTCCTTATTTGCGCTTCCTTCATTCGCTTTTCACTATTCGCGGATTAAAAAAATGCGACCCAATTCCTATATTCGCGGCTAAAAATTTCTTTATTCGCGGATCTAACAAGTATATACATAATAATAAAAAGGATTCCAATAGGTATCCAACCCAATATTGGGAAGTTCAAGTTGAAATTATTTATTAAGAAAATGCATCACGGCAGCATTGCTGCAAAGTTTTTTTTATAATTCTTCAAACCATTGCCTAAGCCTTAAGATAATTAATCAAAATGTTCAAAATCTTCAGTTAAATTGATTTTTTATGTATTTTTTTTTTTAATATTTTGTCACCTAGGAACGTATCCCCTATAATCCCATTTAATCACCTTTCCGTATTCACGGTTTCTGTATTCGCGGCATATTTATGGAACATATACCCCGCGAATAAAGAGCTTTTACTGTATACTATTTTCATTGTAGCAATAGTAATCTGAGCATGAAAAAAAAAATATTGGAAACTGCTTATTTTGCACACTACACCACACATTTAAAAAACTTTTCCCCAATCTACTTGAAGTTTTCCTGCTTTAATTATTCATTTAGGAACTTTACCAGTTTTATTATTTTTTTATGCTTTTATTTGCATAAAAAGGGGGGGGGGGCAGAGTTGGGACAGTATGGCAGACCAGCGGCATACACAAGGGGAAGGTTCAAACCCCTCCCCATTATTTTTTTTTCAATCGATTATAATCCTATGCATATAGTGAGTAAAATGATTCAAGAATTTTGGACTTGCGACCCTCAATGGGCTTCTCTCTTGAAAAACTCCTGCGTGTGCCACTGTGAGATTTTTCCTTAATTTTAACCCCTTAACTGGTTAATTTTTTTGCCACATGTTCCTAAAAAAAAGCCTGTTTTTATTGCATTAATTTAAGTCCTAACTTGGCATAAAAGGAAAATGAAAAAAATTATGAAAATTTTCAAAAATTTCTTAAATGAATGTAAGCATTTTTTAATTTTATAACTTTGAACCACAAATGCCCCTGAATCGATTAAAAATACGGGCAACTCAAAACAAGAAAGGGGGAAATTTCAATGCCCGAACGCTGTACAGGCAAACCAGTGAAGGGGTTACTTAGTTGCTACATTATAATCGATACTGTAGTTAAAATCTGTTGATTGGCCAATATTTTCTTTTTTTTGTAAAGTACCGAAGCATGCTCTTATATATTTTTACGCTCCGAAAAATGCGCTGTTGGTGCTAGTGCTCCCGAAAAATTCTTTTCCATCTCCTTAAACTCTTACCTAAGAGTAAGAAAAAACCTGTAGAAAACTTGTAAACATTTTGTTTTGCTTTTTTCACTCTATTAAGTTGAGAATTTTAAAGGTATATTCCATTCCAATATTAATGAGAAGAGGGTTAAGCAATTGTGTAAGCTGTGCACATGCTTTTTTATGAAATCAGATTTCACATTATCAGGTCAACTTCTAAACTTATCCACTTTTATTTTATTTTCCAATTATAGCCTAACAGAAGTTTAGATTTAACTTCAGGTGATTATTCCTGAATAAAATTTCAAGTTGCTCATTTATCAGCACCACTTCTATTTATTTTAAATATATATATATTTTATTTTTTAACATATTGTAATTTAAATAAAAATTGGAGAAAAACCCAAATGGACAATAAAAGGGGAGGGGGGAGTCAACTTTTTAAATAAGCAAAAACAAATAACTAATAAAAATGTGCTGTAAATCAATTTATCTACCATGTGCTCTTGGCAATATTTATTTTTTCAAATATCTATGTTATGTTTTAAATGTTCACAGTAGAACCTCTTTAATTGGGAGTGCTGCGCTGCATGCTGCTGGAACTAAATCAACCTCCTTTATGCTCTACAGCTCTACATTCATCCATGTAAATGCTGCACTTACACTTGTCAATTGCTAGTCATCAATATCAATTGCTGCTTACCGCAATCGACAGTTTTGCAACAAATTTGAGAATTGGAAACCAAAAGAGGCACTACATCATTAGTTCAGAAGAAAATTGGAGGGCCTTTTTTAAATTTTAAAACTGACTAGTTAGTACAGTACTGTATTGTATGCATGGGTGAAAGTGAAAATAATTCCTGTAACTATTCAAAAACATGCATTTTCCAAA
This sequence comes from Octonoba sinensis, assembly GCA_038502835.1. NCBI lineage: Eukaryota > Metazoa > Arthropoda > Arachnida > Araneae > Uloboridae > Octonoba > Octonoba sinensis. Next base: position 21,394,816 of record CM076603.1, read on the forward strand.
AACTTTAATTGCATGTACTAATCATTTTTTTTCTCCGGAAAATAACTAGATTAATATTAACTATAACAATATTTAATAATTAAGGTGGGAACTGGAGTTGAACATTTTTAAAATCATCCAAAAATTACTAGTTTTATTATAATTAGCAACACTATTACAAATTAAGCTTTTAAATGAAGCAGTATCGAAACACATTTAAATCTCTATTATAAAATAGCTCCGAATGTTCTGCCTAACGATCTAAAAAAAAAAAAGACTGAAATCTGCATATAGGCGGGATACTTTCAGCCATGATTGTATGTTCATTGGTATTTTTTTTCTACTGTAATACTGTTTACTATTAATTAAATAAAAAAATATTTTACAGTGCAAAGCATTTCTCCCTTTTCTGTAACACTTCCGATCATTTTATCCACATTCCATTTATGTGTAATACATGTGAAAAGTATAAAATGTTCTGTAATTTGAACAATGTTAATCCCCCCCCCCCTCCCATCCCAATTAGTTTGGATTAAAGAGGTTCCACTCTACTTCTTTTCACCATTAAAAAAAAAAAAGCAATATTTATATATAATAGAAATTTATTGTATACTCCACAACAAATACAAGAGGTTTTTTCCCCTTTTCAACCAGATCAAATGATTCACAATAAAGCCAATGCATAACAGAAAATTTGTCCAATGACATAGCTTTGTGGCAACCGAATTACACAAACTGCTAATTGAAATGTAGAGCCATATTCATAAGTCAGTTCCAATAATAAACTTAAAACAAAACTTAACAATTGGAAACGGGAACTATTGCACTAACCACAAAAACTAGATACTACATCACTGTTATTACAAAGGATAAAGCAGCGATCATTTCTGCTCTAAATGAAGTTACCACATTCGAGTTTTATATTCTGACAAACGTGAACTACCTGTGTTCCCTTAAGAGAATGAAAAGGTTCATCATCAACCAAAAACAAAACACGTACGATCGGATTATGAACACAATAAAACAGATCTTCAAATTGCATTGCTTAATATCTTTATGGATTGTTACCAGAACCCTTGATGATTCAGATCAAAATTGTTCTAAATATAATCAGATGTGAACATTGCACTGAATCGGAATTTGCTTAAACTATAAAAAAATGCAACTTGTGTTACAGATCTTATTCCACTAGCAAAAAAGATAATTCTAATAAAACCCTAAATAAAATTTGCACCTAGTTTCCCTGGAAAAGCTACATGACACTGACATTTTATGAATTTTATTTCTAATTTTGTAAAAAATCAATTCAGCTTCATTTGTAAAAAATTTCAATGCAGAACATTTAAGTTATTTCAAAAAACAACTCTTATGGAAGAGAATTATTTTAGAAGTTTCATTTTATAAGAGGGATAAAAAAAAAAAAAAATTCCGAGAGTCATCTTTGAACAAAGTCCTTTTGAGAGGATAACTAAAACTGTTTAAGACTAATCTATATAATGTGTTATAGGACAAATACAATAAAATGTTCTATACAGATTTAAAGAATCAAAATGGCAGTGTTTATAATTTATATACTTAATGCAAAATAAAACTTCTAAATAATTGGTATATATATACTTTCATTTATAACTATACATAAATTTATTTTACTACATATGAATTGCATCCGATTATAAACATTTATAAAATTTGAGTTTAGAAACCAATAACAAAATAATGTGCTTCCACAATGACAATGAAATAATGGTCATAAAAACAGTTGTGCAGATTTAAACATTAAACCCATACAAACAAGCAACTTTTTAAAAATTAACAAGTCAAACTACTTGTGCTTTTTGTCGTGTCAAAAGCTTCAATTTAGATTTTCAAAATGATTCCAAAATATAGAAAAATTTGATCCGTAAAAAGAAAACATTACTGTTTCATGACATTTCTTTTCAAAAATGGAATTTTTTTTAATGTCAAAAGCTTTAATTTAGAGTTTCAAAATGATTCCGAAATATACAAAAATTTGTTTCGTAAAAAGAAAACATTACCGTTTCATGTTCATGACTTTTTTTTTTCAAAAATGGAAGAAAATGTATGAAACGGAAAAATTTCACGAGTGAAAAAAAAAAATGTAATACACACACAACTAGTAGAAATGTTTAGTACTTTTTGGCATGTTTCACATATGATAATATATAAATGTTTAGATTCTTCTCTATCAAAAATTTCAAACATTGAAATTTTTTAAAAACATAAAATTTCTATCATTACACCAGCATATATATAATTAAAATTTATATTTTGTGCTTTTCTTTGATGGCACATTTAAGAAGGGAAGATAACAGCAGCAACAAGTTTCTTAATATACTATAATGTACCTACCAACAATAAAAGAACTAAAAGTGATAAAAACAGGGAGAGAATGAGCGATCAAATTCATTACATTTATCAGCGTACCACGCATTTGATACCTCGGTTTTCGGATACATGTGCAGAGTATAAAGGGACATTTCTGAGATATGTAACAACACTTTACTAAAAATCATTGCAATTGAAAAGTAATTGGCGAAAAAGTCTTCGAAGTACTTCAGAATAATTTAAAGATAAAAGTTTTGAAATTAGCAGTAAAAATGATAAGTTTTAAATAAACACAAATGGTATAACACAAAATTGATAACATATCTATGTAGAATATTAAAAATACAACCAATTAAAGCTGTGAGAAAATGAATGAAATGAAGGGAAATGCACTTTCAAAGGTACTAATAAATTCTTTTTAAAAAGAAGTCCTTTTTCTAAAAATCTAAAATATATTGGGGTTTATGTGAAGTGTATAATAAAAGTGTTATTCATGATGACAGGTTCAAGTACAATTCACTAAAGTTCCCAAAATAAATGCAGCGACTGCACGTGGTACGCTATATGATGCAAAAATTTCAATCAACTAGCAATTCAAAGTGTACACTTCCTAAACGGTCTCCACGATCGAAGTTGATGTTTTTGGCCCAGGCTCTGCATTCCACATTAACGAGTACACCTCGAGTTATGTTGCCAAAATGGGCAAATACAAAAGGCGATTGGTAGCCGGGCTGGTTGGTAAAGGGGAAATATTCTGAAGGAATGCCCTGCTGCGGGAAGTAAGAGACTTCTCCTATGTTGTCTTTATCGGCAGAATTCTAAACAAGAGAAACAGGGGAAAAAATTATACATGCAGATAAAAATCAATATCTAAAATGCATCTTCTTTTGTATTTTAATGAATACAGAAATTGAAATTGAAAAGAAAAAATAGATAAAAGCAATGTTAAGCTACAAGATTTTTCCTTTTAATATAAATAACACACAATATAAGGGTGAGAGCAAGTATCTATAGATAATGCTCGGTTTAACCAATAAATAACTCTAATTTCAAACAAAAGTTTTTGAAAACTTAAAAGTCGTTTTCCAGAACTATGAATTTTTGTTTTTCAAAGTACAAATATGTTGCTTGTCTTAAGGCAGAAAGAAAAGTACAAGTATTATTCAACAAAAAAATTTCAAAATTCTCTTCCCCTTGTTTATTTAAATATTTTTGACAAAAGGCGTTTCTTTCCGGAGTTTGAATAAAAACAAGGCAGTAATTTTGAATAAGTAGATAAAGAAAATGGATAGAATAAAAGAAGAATTCTTTCACATTAACTTTTAAAGATGAAATAAAAAACAATGACATTCCTTTCAATCAACATACCTCTCCAATGCAAGTGATATAAACTTGATCTCTTTCAAAAGGCTTTTTTAACTGTTTTGTCAGTTCTTCAGGTGCTGTTTCATAGTTTTCTGGGACCCAGTCATAAATCTGCAATTAAAATACTTAAAATGAAATGGTATAACCATTTAAAATATGTTGGATTCGAAGAAGATGGGATTTAGACAGAAAGGAAGGTGAAGATAAAATGGTTAGAAAGTATTTTGGAATAAAAAATTAAGATCTCCAAAATATCAAGCTGTCTAAAAAGTAATGTGTGGCATGCAAAGGCACATCAATGACTAATTAGAAAAGAGAGGGGTAAGCGAGGGAGAAACTACAACAGGCACCACACCTGGGGTAAGAATTATACATACATATAAGCCGTATTTTTTTTTATGAAAAAAAAATAAATAAAAATAAAATAATAAGACAGCAAGTTCTTAAAGAACTGCATTTTAAAATTATGAAAGAGGGGATAAAAGAGGTAGTACTCTATATAATTAAAATATGCGCAAAAAGTATGATAATAAATAATAAAACATTAAACTATTTGAGAAATTGAAGTTGGAATATTCTAATAGTAATTAAACACTAAACCATAAACTAATTGAACCTTGCAGCATAGAATTAGCATATCACATCATTATTTATGAATTTTTAACCAAGAAAATAAGAAACAATTGGTAATCAAAGGAAGTAGCCATAAAAAATGCTAAAATTTTATGCATCTTTCAAGTTTCCGAAAAATTTCATGCTGTATATTGATTGTTTGACAAAAATAACATTGTTTTTTTTTTTAAATATGTTTTTAAAATCGCAAAAGAAAATTCTTTGATTTTATATATATGAATTAAAATTTTAAAGTCGGGATAAAAATATTTAAAAATCATCAGTATTTAGAAGACCTTGTCTTGCATTAAGTCTTGGATTTCCACTGACAAAACAATTACTATTCCTCTTTTAATTCAGAAGTTTTAAACAAATTTCATATTAGGCAGAAAAATCCACGTTTTGAGAATGGTAAAAAAAATTAAATTGTACAATTTTTTCATCTTCATCTTAGAAAATGTATATGAAAACTTTACTAAGAGCTGGGATAGAAAAAGAACAAATTCTAATTTTAGAATAATAATAAATAATAATAAAAAAAAACTAGCTATGCTCAGGCCCACACTTTAAACTAATTTTTTGTCACATGAGAATAAACTTTTTTATTTTGTTTTCTTATTAGAAAAGACATGCAATACTAACCCGGTTTAATTTAATAAGAACACAGGGCTTGCCAGCTTCAAAGCCAAACTTCATCTCGGGAGAACATATGTTATCAGTGCCTCTAGGGACCTCAAATCTGCATACACGATCTTTAGAAGCAGGTTGTTCTTTAGTACAAGATTGGATAGTAGGACCAGTTTTGTGATCTTCATATGCTATAACAAAATTTATGATAGGTAACATGTATGAGACACACACATAGCATCTTTTTTAAAAAAACAGTATGGAACCAGTTATTGGACTTGTATAGTATATTTGCTTTATTTTTACGGTTTAAAATTAATTTCTAGAATCACCAGATTTCGAATCTGATACAACCAATCAATGTTTCTGACATTTTTCGGTTGTATTCGAGACAACCATGATCAAAATCGAATCAAAACATGAGGGCAATTGTAAAAGAATTCCTTTTCCGTTTAAAAAAGATAACTTTTCAGGGTATGTTATTAAATGTTGCTACAGAGTACAAGATAAGCTTTTATTCTAGTAAAAGTATTAAAGGATTGATTTTCCAAAGATATAGATTAGATGCAAGAATGTGCTTCATTAGGGATGTTGTTGAGTACTCAAAAAACTAAGTCCAAAAGGACTCTCAGTTTATCCTAAAACCAAACTATTTTATAATAGCAGGTACCCAAATTTCAAATTCTTGTTTTGACGATTATGAAAAAACCCACACACACGCACAATAATTTTAGAGAAGTTAAATAATTTTGTAGTAGGAAAATTAGGGTTCTAATTATTTTTTATAAGTTCTATACAAAGATTAAATCCATTTCTTAAGCTTGTTAACAATTTAATATTCAACTCTTTATTTCAAATTTTGATGCTTAAATCTAAGTATTTCTGATAATTTTTGGATAGAGGAATATTTTCAAGGAAGCAACTTGGCAAGTTTTTACCATAGGTGTAAAAATCCTGGTTAAACCGTCCTGGCAAAAAAAAAAAAACATTATAGTGTCTTTTTTTTTTGCCAGCTCACTCAGATACACGAAATTTTGGTTTCAAATCAATGTTATTCATACTTAATTTAGACACTAAGTTAGATGTTGTCACGTCCTCGAGGGTGGCGAGGCAGGAATGGTTACACTGCTTCAGAGTTTAACGGGGCCCTTGTAAGCAGGAGTCCGATTTTCGCCCCTTTGAAAGGTCTCTTGATTTTTGAACCAGCTCCCAGATATGAGACCGTCACCTGGGATTGGCACCCCAGAGGTATCGTTGGAGGACATTGGAGCCACGACCTATTTAATGTGCACCAGCACCCTTTAGCGTAAATGGACCTCAGCAACCAGCCGTGAGAGGTTGTCACCCTCCCAAACGCTGAACTTGGGCAATGTTGCTTCACTTACGGTGTTCTGAGGGAACCGAGCTTTTACCGACTGGTCCACTGCGGGACACTAAGTTAGACGAGTATAATATATGCAGTATAATATTAGAAGTATGCATTTTGTGAAAAAATACTCAATTTCATAACAAAATTAAAAGTGATCACTATTCACTCAGTTTTACATTTGTCTACAATTATTTATTTTTACTCTCATATTAACAAACAAGTAAGATTCAGTTTGGTTTTGAGGATGAGACTTTAGACGCTTTAGAGGCCCTGCTTTGCTGAAACCCCAGGCATGTGCCTCCTGTGCCTGTGCGGTGATCTGCCACTGACAGTAAAGCAATTTTCAGCAAAAATCGGAGGAAAAACTAGTATATGCGTGGGGCAAAAATTAACTCCTAATGCTTTCGTCTGTATTTAATCTTTAGTGGACCAAAGAAAGAGGGAAAATTACTAGTGTCCAGATTAAAGGTCGGGAAAGGGGTTTAGCATTAGCGAATGGTAGCCATTTTCGAGACCTGAATGAAAACAATGGTCGCCAAAACACGAAAATTGGTCGCATTTGGCGACTGCAAGTTTTGAGCTCTACGCCATAAGGAAGAGTAGCTGGATAATTAGGCCAGTATGGCAAATTTGTATGCGTGTGTGATACCTCCCATATCATATAGTACACAGAAAATACCAGTTATAGCTGTATTGCGCTTTTGGTTGCACTACCATTTGTGAATCAGTGAAAAATCAATGTAAATCGAGATAAACCCTAGGTCAGTAAGTTGGCTACAAGTAGAGCCGAATACAAAGTATTTCAATGATAATGCATCTATAAAGTCCTGATTACTATTTTTGTTGATTAGAATAAGTAAACTTTATTAACCAAACTTGGGTTGTCGCCAAATTTGTGATCAAATTATATTGATGCATTAGCATTTGAGTTATATAATGTAAACACCTCTTTACAATTACATCTTCAATACATCTCTACAGTTATGATGTCCAATCCCAGTTTTATTTGTCTCGGCATACCAAATAATGAAATTACTTGTAAACAACGTATTAACCTTTAAATAATAATCACTTTAATAAACAGGCTAAAGAAGTACATAGAAATTAAAAACAGCATGAGCAATTTCTTTATAAAATTATACTTATTCTTTGTTAAAAAAATTTAAAGCTCTTTGATAAATTTAACACAAAAATTAAAATACATAATATGTGAAATTCTCACACACTGGGACAAATTTTAAAATATGATTAATTTCCGATTCAGGCTCCAGCTTTCAACAGTTAAGTGAAACAGGTTTTTTTTCTGAAGTCCATATACACTTTTTAAAATAATCTGCTATAATGGGGAAAAATTTATACTTACGCTTCAGATAAGCATTGAGATTTTTTACCCAATATTTAACAGTATCATCTCGTGAAGAATTGAACCAAATTAAGGTGCTGTCGATATTTGCTGGTGGAGGGGAGGGACGGAAACCAAGCCCTGTAGAAACACACACACATATGTATATATATTACAATAACTAAGAAAAATTCGAACATACATTCAAAACATACAACTGTAAAAATTACTAAATATATACATTGAAAAAAACGAGAGCTTTGAACGTATCCCACATTATAAGAAAGTAAAAATTAATCAGTTCAATCGTTATGATAAAACAAATTATATTCAAATAGCTTATATAGTTCTTAGTTCACTCTTGATAAACACATTGCGGATATTCAGAAAAGTAGTACTAAATAAATAAAAAAACTACTACAGTATACACTAAAACAATTCCAATAAAAAGTAAACAAGTCTAATATTTTCAAGGATAAGAGATACATACATAAAGTAAAAGATTAATGATTTTATTTTTAATAATTTACTTTGGTTTTACTCATTTGTGATAGCATACAAAATTAGATTTTAATTTTTTGAATAAACAATGAACTTGCATCAGAATGTAAATGACAAATTTCCCACACATTGAATAATTTAGAATAATTGCGTGTTTACAGCTTTGTCAGCAAAGTTCCATTTCTGAAATCAATTTTATAAGGAAAAAAAAAAGCAACTTTCAAGGGTTTGCCTGAGATAACAAGATGGAATGCCACATCCACTGGCATAGATAAGAGGGAGATTTTGGGGATAAAAACCAGCCCTGAAATTCGTCCAGAATTTGACAAATTTTCCCTGTAAAACAGTGAAAGTAGCTCACTTTTCCCGAAGAAATCCCCTAAAATGGTGAAGATTGTTTAGAATTTGACCAATTTTTCCTGTAAACAATGAAATTAGTTCACTTTTACCAAAACCCCCGCCCCCAAATCTAGGTCTAGCTACGCCACTGGCCACAATCATTCAAAAACCAAGCCTTTAACAATCCCGATGGAAAAGAACTACGAAAATGACAATTCTCTTTAGATAACAAAAGATTTCTCCTATCAATAAAAACTGATACAACTAGTAAAAGATTAACTTAGTATCATGTTTTCTTCTTTTCCGGAATTAAACTACACCAGAACCTCAATCCAGCGTCTCTTACAGGACCCTTCATTTCAAGTGACAGATACAGGAAAATGATGAAAGGGGGTTAGCATAAAACATTTGCTTAAAAAGTTCCCCATAATTTACATCCTTTCAACGCTGACAAGTGCTGAAAAACAAAACAGAACAAAGTGTCTAATGACACTAACCGTTTTTTTCTAAAGTACAATAAATGATGAAAAAAATTAAGCACCTTTTAATCTATAATTCTTATTACGTTCATTTTTATGAAATAATATTTAAATTCGCAGCACTCTCGGTTATAACGAGCACTTAAATTTAACAAGCAAATTGTGCTTTTCCCTTCCCTCATTCCCGTTATAAGAGTTTGTCTGTATAAGAAAAAATAAGAACTAAAAAATTAAAAGCAAGAGCAATTTTAGAAGTTAGAAAGTGTACGACGTTATTGACAACTTTCGAAATTTCTCAGGGATTTTATGGTCACAAATTGCAAAGTTGAATCAAAATTAAAACTTAAAAATTCAAATCATAATATTTTAATTTAAGAACGTTTATTTCATTGAGTAAAATATGCATCTTGTAATAAAGAAATGTTCTGCTGCCGGACATTGTACTTTTCCAGATACCGCAACATGTTCACAAGATAAGATTTAGGTTCGATGACTCGGCAGCTTGTGTATTTGTACAGTAGAGCCTCGGTTATCCGAGCCCCGACTAAACGAGTTCCGGGTTAACCGAGGTACATTTGCCCTTGAAAAAACATTTTTTTGGCGGCCGATGGCGGTGTCACCGACTGACGTCAGTCATCCAATTATTTTCTGGTGATATAAAGCCCTAGAACAACAGTCGGGGACAATTTCTACAGACCTTTTACGGCTACAGCCATTTCGTAAAACGGCAGCAAAGAAGCGTGCGAGTTCCGTTAAACAGAAAACAAAATATATATAATACTATATACATAAACTTCTTCAAGAGACAACTTTAACTGGAACATGAACTCTACTGATGGCGTACATATAAAATTAGATATTTGTATGTATGTAACGTCATTTTTTTTCGTTTTCATAATATGTACAGTAATGCCTTTTTTCTTACATCTTTGACGACATTTTCATTCATTTCAACGCATGTTTCCGTCTCGATTTGGACAGAGTCCGTGTTATCCGAGTTACCCTCGGTCCACATTACCTCGGATAATCGAGGCCCTACTGTACTAAAAACCACTACATACAAACACCAAGTTAATAAAAGTTAGCATTTTTAACAGTATATGGACTGTGCATTAAGGTTTTTATTATGATTTGAAATACGTACTTGATTTATTGATTTTTTCTTCTTTATTCAGGGTTGGCAAGTTTCTGCCAAAGTGGTTAAAACCGGTATGGCAGAACTTTCTGCCAGAAAATCAGCATTAATCGACAGTTATAAGTTTTTACCACTCTGTATGCATTTTTTCTATCAATTTTCAATTCTCATCACCAAGTTGATACAGTTGATAGAGAGACCTTTTATTCTACTGCTTAACATAATATGTTTCGAATATGTGATTGGTGCAATTAAATCCCAACATTAAACTAATTCTGTATTTAAAAAAAAAGGTTTTTCTTTCTAATTTACGTTTTGCTCTTCCAGCGTCTCACTTGGTGATCAAAATTCGTGGCAATATTTTCTTATTATATATTTCTTTTTCCTTGTTTACGTAAGGTAAAAAACCAAGTTGCAATGACATACATTAATTAGAACGAGCTCAACCTATGCCTATACAGGGTAAGTTTAATTATAATCATCCTGCAAATGCTAATTAAAGTTTAAAATGTTTTCAACTTTTGATCCCAGACTCCATCTGTTAAGTTTGGTTGGTTAATATTAACATTACCATTTTAAATTCAAAATAAACTTATAAAAAAAAACTGAAGATACATACCAGGACTAGAGCCTATTCTACTGCTGTCTAATTTCCATTTTGGCTGATCATTTTCTAATGTTTGATAAAATACCACCAGCATACATGTCCAGAATGCCGCCAAACATGCATAAAAGATTATGTAGAAGAGAGTGATTTTGACTGCAAAGAAAAAAAGAAAAACAAATCAATACCCATAGTTGATTTAAGAATTGAACAATGCATAACAGCAGATATTTCAGTTAATGGCACATCATCCGTATATGGGCTAAATGTCAAGGAAATCCAGATTCAAACTACAAGGTATAGTTAGGCTGGGCTAGCGCTCGATAAACAAGGCTTCCTATCATAATGCTAACTTTTAGTACAAAGAACATCTTACAGATGAAAAATTAGTTACCTAATAATAGTTAACAAAACTTAAATAAAAAATGGTCAGCAAATAACTCATATTAAAAGGATTTTATTTAATTGAGGTACCCAGTACAAAATTGAGATAACATGCTGAGTTTTCCATACTGCCCCAACCATGTAACAGATTGAATAAATTAACAATAATTAATCATTTTTTTCTTATTTCACAGTGAAATACCCAAATTATTTATTTTAAAACATCTAGTTGATATTGGCTTGGCGGAATCTTATTTTTCCACATAATTTAAATTTCCAATTGTTGGGACAATCTTCCATTACTTACTTGCCACAAAAGTTTAAACCAGACTGATGCATTGCTGCCAAGTTTCTGCAGGGGTGGTTAAAACCAGTGGTTATAACCGGTTTAACCCGGCATGGCAGAAACTAGTTTCTGCCAGTAAGTGGCAAAAATTGGCAGAAACTAAAAAATAATACTAATAAGAACTTTAATATGCGATTCATAATTTACACATGTATTTGATATGTAAACAATTAGGTTAAAAATTAAAACTAAAGATAATGAATGTTATTCAAAGTAGCAAAAAGTTTCAAAATGATCATATAAATATACTTTGTTTATATAATACTAATTTTTTTTTTCACTTGAAAAAAAAATCATAATGGTAATCTGATACTGTACAAGTTTAACTATTAATATTATTGTTTACAGTTGAATTTCTATTTAAAGGTAAAAAAATTACAACAAATTCTATGATATTTTAGCAAATCATTTTTTTTAGAGTATTTTTAAATAAATAATACAATGCAATGGCAATAACTTTAAGATTATCTATTGTATACAAATAGAAATGGTTCTTGAGAAAATATACCAGTAAATAATAGAAGCACAAAAAATATCAGAGAAATCTTTTTAAATGAGATATCTCTTACAATTATTTTTCAAAATTACCACTCGAACTCAAATATACTATCACTTTTTACACAGAGCATTTCATAGCATAAGACTAATTTTGCTAACCTTTCTGAACCCCGACTGTTTCTTAATTTGTTCTGAATGAAAGAAAAGCTTTAAAATTTTCTTTCAAGGACCAGCATTTCTTTGCTGGCAAGGTCATTATTGTGGATGCAAAAGTTACTAAATTAAAAAAATCTTAATTTTTACCAGTATTCGTTTTTAAAGATGACACTATTCCTTTTTCTAATACAAATTTATTTTTTAATTAAAACTATCCACAATATATTTTATTTGTTATTTATTCTGAATAAAATGTACTTTGGGAATTTAATACTACTAAAAAATTTTCAGATAATGTCACAAAATGTGTTTGTGCCAGTTACTGCCAGTTAAAACCGGTTATAACCATTTTCTGCTGGCAAAACCCAGCCCCGGATGCATATGAAAGTTATTTCTGATATGGTGTCTTATAACATGCCAGGAACTATCAAAACATACAGCAACCTATTTGCTTTTAAGATCGGTAATTTTCAAGAAAACGGTCATAAAAGTGTCTTATTTTTAATCCCTGAAAATTATATTAAAATATGTGTATGAGCAATATATATATTCAATTTTAATTTGTTTTTTGAAATTTTATTTAAACACTCCAGCCCGGAAATATCACGTGCAAGAAATAGAGAGAGAAATCTGGCCCCCGTCATTTTCACGGGAGCAAGAGGGAAGGGGTTAAAAAATTTCTGGTTAAGCAAGAGTTGTACTAAATAAGAATGTTTAGTAACCCTTGTTGCTATGTTATGATTCAATTACCAAAACTTCATAGATCTGCCTCTGTGTGTGTAGTGCAATATATTTCAGCACTTTAGAATCAAATATATTCTTTCAAATTTTACAATATTACTTTTATTTTTCAGACATCTTAACAGCAAAACAATTCATTCAACCATTCACAGGGTTCCCACTGTTCCAGCAGATTAAAAAATAGGGTCTTTTTTCAGGCCAATTTATAACTATATTAGGGCCACTTTACGTACTAATACATAGTAGGGCGACCCGGGATAATTCCCAATCACTGTTTCTGGGACAAATATTGATCACTCATTTTTTATTAATAAAATATTAATTTTTGTGTAATTTGAGATATAGCTGGGAATTCTTGGATATTTTGCTAAAACATAACTACATTAACTAAAAATTACTTGCTGTTTAATATATTAAGCAATTTTTAAATTGCACTCAGAACTTGCCATTTCAAAGATGGGTTCCTAAATATGCACATTTTTACAAAGATCCTTCTTCCTCTTTTATTAAAAAATATTTTGTTATATTAAAAATGTTTTGTTGAATAATTTTTACTAAATATATCCATGGGTAACATGCCCTTGGAAAAAACGAGTATAACCGAGAAGATTTGAAAAAATTAGAATTATTGGGTAAGATCAGTTTAAATAGGAAGCAATTGGTCGATTTTTTTTTTCATCAATTTTGGCAATTGCTGTGATTCACATTTAAGATTCATACATAATAAAGTATTGTGTATTTAGTCACATGATTCAAGCAAATGCTAAAAAATAGGGCCTTTGATTAGTTTTTAGGGCTTTTATCTACTAAATATGGTCTTTAGAGGTTCCCCTATAAAACAATCTCAAAAATAGAACCTTTATAGGACCCTTTTATGGCCCGTGGGAACCCTGATTCATATTGCAGTTCACAATAACCATGATCGACTTCGTATGTTTTTAACAATAGTACTTTAGATCTATGAAATGAAGAAGATTGTTTAGAATTTAGAATACCACCATTCTAAACACAAAAGTTGTATCAGCACTTTTTGGAAAAATCTAGTTTTGCCATCAGGTGGTCACCTATGTTACCAAAATACCATGTTCTGTGACCACATATGAATGAAAAAGTTGTCTCTGAATCAAATATATGGAGGTGCAAAACAAACGCCAATGTCTCATTTTGAGCTCAGCTGCAGATACCACATTTAGGCTTAGCACAGACACAGGAGAATACATAGATTCTTAATAGAAATGCTTCATCCATCTTAAAGGGGTTTTTTTTTTTTTTAAATATTTTTCCAACTTTGAAATTTTTAATATAGATATCTGATTAAAAGTTGAAGCTTCAACTCTTTGTAATGAAGTGAGCACATAATTTTACTAAATGGGTGTTAAAAACAAAAGTTATTTTATTTATAAAATAAAAAAATCTTTATAGGGTACTTAGAGTGTAAAAAATTAAGCGCTCATAAAACATATGATTAAGTAAAACAATTCTAATTAAAATTGATTTGAATAATTTATTTGTAGTACACTTTGTTTAATACCTAAATTACTAAAAAATACTAATACCGAGTTTAATATATGAGTAATATAAGGCCATAATATGTTTCTGCATATTATTTAACGTATCTTACTTTTTTAAATGTAGCACAATCTACTTTTTAAAAAAATAAAAAGTTATTTAAATAAAAAAAATAGATTTAATTTTTTAAAAATCCGATTTTAAACAAATAAATAAAAAATACGAACCCTGTTTATAACCAAATTCGATTGCATTATTAACATCGTAATTTAGACACTAAACCAAATCTAAGATTAATTAATATTAACTGCAGGTCTTGAGTTGAGGACACATTGTACACTTTGAATTTGACAAACCAAAGGCAGTGTTGCACACCTTTTGCATAAATGTTTATGTGAGCACTGAATAAAATAATTCATCAATATAGTAACCGAAATAGAGCCCCCAAAGCTCAACATCCTCACATTTACCATGCCTTTCCCTTTATCAACCTTGCAATTTACAATTTGATCACTTCATATAAAATTCATTAATTTCCTTGCGAAAATCGAACAACAGGAAATTGCATTGGTAAACAAAAAGGAAAAAGTAATAATATGAAAATGCAAAAAATTATTTCACAGCATTCAATTTCGAATACTATGCAGCATTAATTTCCAAGAGCAAATATAACAAGGATTCAATGGAAAATATTTTGACTAATATGAACATGAAACTTCAAGGAAACAAATTTCAAAACTTTCACTAAGAAGGAAAACATCTTGCAACATACATTATATTCAAGTTGTGCAAGCATTACAAAATATAGAGCATACGAGTACGAAACTAGGGCATCCACAACAGAAAAATAAGAGAACATTTTGACATTACGTAAGAAGCTCTATGTATTTAAGAATGTATTTATCATGGTATAGAATATATTTTTAAAAAAGACTCCATAGTTTTGAGGATAAAATTGTTTACTTACACCAACTTAGACCAGTTCGGCCCAAACACTCTTTGGTCTCGGAATTCCATATCGTTTTTTTGAAACTTTGCCATTTCGTTTCTTCTCCATCTGCCTTGTAATAATTGTCAGCTTTATCTTCCATGTTTACAAGAAATTTAGTAAGATTTTTGGCTTTTTTTTCACTTTTCGCCCCAACACTTCACACCCAACGCACCCTTGGAATTCTGCCGAAGGTTAATTCAGTAAAGAATCAGCTGATACGCATGCGTTAAATAAACGATTGCAGCGATTCCTAGTGGAAATTTACAAAACAAGTATAAAATCGCAGCCCTCTGGGATAATATACCATTAAAAAAAAAAAAAAAAAAAAAGAAGAGAAAAAGTAAAAGAAAGAAAAAGAAAAGAAAGACAAATAAACAAGAAAAAAAATTGGAAAAGAATTGGTTTCTGGAAAATTAAAGTTTTTGCAATGAAAGATTAGTTAGGTTTTTCATTGATCTTGTGTTGAGAGGGACCGCTCATAAAAGATGTCACGCCACGCGTTTTTCCCACGTAATTTGACCTCCTTTCTCCCTTTGTCACAAAATATCCCACTTCAACATAGCCCCCTCCCCCCGCTTTGTCACCCGTCTCTCTATGTTGAATAAGCATGATGTCACACTACTTCTTGTTACCCCCTCCACCTGTCACAGTTTGTCACAATTTCACGAATTCATAAATGATGTTCCCTCCTCGTAGTGTAACATCATTTATGAATGATCTCATACATTATTTGGCTTCTTTGCTGCACTTGAAAACTTTTTGATATTTACTGTTTTATAGCTTGTAGTTCCCTGCAGTTTATTGTGTACATTTTTTTGTACCCTGAGGGAGGGGGGGGAGAACTGAGTTTCCTTTTGCTAGTTTCGTTGCGTTTCTTTGCAAATTTTACTCATATCAGTTGCTTTTATTATCATTTAAAAATTGTAGTATCGTATAATGGGCGGTGCGGAGTTGGATTAACTGACTCAGGGCGGCACTAGGATGAGGCGGTGAGGCGCCCGCCTCAGGGCGCGTCGTTCTCAGGGGCGCATTGGCTATAAATATCGACTGCATCTTTTTAAGTAACAAACAATAGCTTTATCTCAAAAAAATTAACTAATATGTAAACTATTTAGTTTTACAAATGATGCGTCAAAACCTCTTTTCATTTTTGCATTAATATATATTACACGTTCACTTTTGCTAAAATCAAACACAGAAATACATCAGGAACATCTTGAAACGTTACCGTTTCTTTTTCTTTGAATTGTTGAAAGGATATATTTTTTACTGGGTTATTTCTTGTTTTGCACATTATCCTTTTCTTCTCCACAGCGACAGGCGGCTTCAATGTATTCGGAGGAGGCGCTTTATAAGCGTTTGCAGTTCCAGAAAGTGTCTTCTCTATTTTATGACGAGAAAAAGGCAATCTATTGCATTTTCTCTTTTTCGGTTTTTTTTTATTCTACCTTATTCAGTCCATTCAGATCAGCGACGGTTTTTCTTCAGCTTTTAGGAAATTAAATTATGTATAATTGAAGTTTGTATTGATTATTTTTAATCTCTATTTCTTCATAATATATAGTAGAGGCGGGGAAAAAAGTTTTTTGCCTCAGGGCGCCATTCGTGCTAGCGCCGGCCCTGCCCATTCCCGACTCCGACGCTCGTACAAATTAATACAAGTGTGCACCGATGGAGGATGAACGAACGGGAATGGTATGGTACACTTCCCAGAAGGCGTTGGATATCCGTCATCCGACCGATTTTTTTAAACAGGTTTTTTCACGAAAGATCCGGTTTATCCGCCACGTTAAATTTGATTTTTTAAAAATGTAATTAATTAGTCAGATACCTGGCTCAAAATGTTTTTTATCTGTTACATATTTTTTAATATCCCAATTAAGCTTATAAATTCAGTTCTTAATTTTATGTACATTTACAAAATGTTGTGAATCAAGAAAGATAGAATAGAGATAGATCCTATTATATCCTCCTTGGTGTGAATAAAATTTTTAAGACCAAATTAGACATGCCGTATAACCGAATTTTTTATGCAGTGGCAAGATATCGATTTTCGGATGGTGGAAAAATTATTGGATACGGATGTCCGGATGCCTTTTCAGGAGAGGCATTCCATTCCCCCATATTTCCTGGGGTCCGCTCCTGTATGTACCACTAGGGTGACATACACTGTCACTTAAATACTATACTATAAAGGGGACCGTTCATAAATGATGTCATCCTATTTTCCCATATAATTGACCCCCTCCCCCCCTTTGTCACAAAATGTCACACTTCAACGGACCCCCTACCCCCCTTTATCACATGTCACTCTATGTTGCATAAGCATGATTTACCCCCTCCCTTCCTCTTATCACACTTTGTCACAATCTCAAGAACCCCCCTCCCCCCTCGAAGCGTGACATCATTTATGAACGATCCCAAGGGGGCGTTCACACCGAAGGCGACAAAGGCAAAAAACATGTCTTTTCTCATTTGTGCAACTGCGGAGCCTATTTTGACTTGTTGGAATGTTTTGAATAATGGCTAGGTTCTAAGGGGTCATTCATAAATGATGTCACGCCTCAAGCGGGGGAGGGGGGTGGGTGCAAGAAAGTGTGACAGTTTGTGACAAGGGGAGGGGAGGCGGTAGCAAGAAATGTGACGTCGTAGATTTTGATTTCTATAAAAACATTTAAAGTCAGCAAATCAAACCTATTTTATGCTAATGTAATATAGCGTGACATATGACAAAGGGGGGAGGGGGATGTTGAAGTGTGACACTTCGTGACAAAGGGGGAGGGGAGGGGTCAAATATATTTAAAAAAAGCGTGACATCATTTATGAACGGTCCCTAACCTCACTATAAATTTCTCTCTGCTTAATTTCTTGTACCTTTAAAAGATGAAAAAAGATTTCCAAAATATTTGAATAAGTCGTGATTTCTTAAATATTTTTAAAAGACAAAAGTTTTATTCCAATAAATTGTGTTAGTGTGTCATTTGAAAATTTATAATTTTTCTGGCAGGCTTTATTTTTATTTCTCAATCACTAATATGAAGGGGGGTAATTTTTAATATCTCAGGCTAAACCTCAAAGAGTACAATTGGAATGAAGTCTTGTTATTGCATGTCTTTAACAGGAACAGAGTAGAGAGTTTCTAAGGAAAATGCATCTGAAAAAAATTTAAATCGAATATTTTTATTAGGCTGCCCATTCCTGGCTTCTGTAAAACATTAATTTATTTTATTTAGAAAATGCCAGCCGTTTGATCCTTAGGTCATTTGGCCACGAGCTCTCCAATATCTTTGTTCAATTGAACCAGTGGCGTAGCATGGGTGACACCCGGGGCGGGTAATGATGGTGTCACCCTATGTAAGAGATTAAACGCAGAAAAAATCATAATCATGTAAACGTGAAATACGTAGTTTAATGCAATATATTTATTTTTTAAAAAATTGTAGCTTTGAAACAAAAACAAAAAAAAAAGAACATTCCGAGGAAATATCCACCATACCCCTTGAAATGTGCAGAAAAGTTTCCCAAAACTTCAGAAATGGCCTGCATCAGTGTATTGGTGCTGAAGGCTGCCATTCTGCTAAAGGGGTATTTAAAACTTAATGTAGGAAATGGGAGTATATACAGATCAAAATAAAAAAGTTTCAAGTCTCAAATTGTATTAGTTTTTCTTTAATACCCTGTCAAAACCAGGTCAACCTTTTGCCCCACCCTGTATATTAGGGATGTAACGCGTATTCGGACACTATTCCGTATTCGGTAGTCGACACATTTTTAATCGATTACAAATCTGACTCCTCTACCCCACTCCAAACTCAGCGTGAGACTCCACAGCCCTGGTAACAAGAGCAGGTTGTTTTCCCTGTATTTACACTCTGCTTGCAGAGAAACAACATTTACAGAGTTCTTTTACTTTTTTGACATTTTACATATAAGAGACTCGGCGACAAAATTGATATCCAAGTTGGCGCCAAAACCTTATGGCTTTAAAAAATAAGGAAAGGCTCTAAAACAGCAGCCATTGTGTGGACAACATTCGGGATGACAATAGTCGAGCCGGAATAGAGTCAAGCAGTTTGGTTCCATTCTAAAACACAGAGATAATTTCAATGGGTTGATTTTGGACTTGATATCAAATAAACGATTTATATCCAGAAAAATCTGTATTCTAACATGGGTAATGTAAACGGTTTACTGATTTTTATTTGCTCTACTTGGGTGCATTGTGTCAACCGTGCAACATCTAATGGAAGCACAGTTAGTTGTAATCAGAGAACGGATACCCGGATTAAAATTAAAGCCAATTTCGAAACAAAAAATTCTTTAGTCTTTTTGTATCTTTCTGGGGTTGTAGTGGGTCTTCAAGATGTTTTCTGAAAATTTTGTGCACAGCACTTAGGGGTCATTCATAAATGATGTCACGCTTCGAGGGGGGAGGGGGGTTCGTGAAATTGAGACAAAGTGTTACAAGGGGAGGGGAGGTGTAACAAGAAGTGTGACATCCCTGCTTATGCAACATTGCGTGACATGTGACAAAGGGTGGAAGGGGATCAATTATGTGGTAAAAAAAGCACGACATTATTTATGAACGTTCCCTTACCTTCAACTCAACTTTTGTTTACTTTTGGATATTAGGAGAGAAATTTAATTCATGAGTTGGAAATAATATTAAAACGCTCACTTTTTTTTTGAATTTTATGATTTTGTATAATTAATTAATGGATCCTTAAAATACATTCAAAAAATTCTAAAATTTAGTATTTCTCTTATTCAATGTAAAGCATAATTTTTCCTCTCATTTAAAGATTTGAAAAAAAAAAAAAAGATTAAATAAATAAAAGAACTCTTTTCCACACCCTTTTTTTACGCCTCATTCTAGAACAGGGATGGCGAATCTTTTTGAGACGTGGGTCAAAATTTGTTCATATTTTTTTAGTACTACCTCGTACATCACTAATATCCATTTGGACTAAAGTTAAGTTTAAAAAAATTTTAACTGAGTATTTTTTAAACTAAACATCTTTAAGATTCAATTGGCTTAACTGGTAAAAAAGGGCGTGGTTTGACGATTTAAAATTTTTTAGTGGGGTTAATTAATCTTAAGTGTTTGGGTTAAATGGCAATAAGTGTTTGAATGAACAAGGAGTGAAGAAAGTGCTTTAAATATAGTTATTTGCTTTGGTGTGAGGATTTATTTTTCAACAAACAAAAATGTGAGTAAAATTATACACTTTATTTGATGTTTTGTAAACACTTTTGCTTTATTTCAAACACTACAAACGCATTTGTCGTCTTTTAAGTAACTTCAGAACTGTAATGTTTAAACTGAAGGTTATAGACAGCATTTAAATTGCTTTTGTGTCAATGCAGTGCTTGAAAAAATACAAAATTAATATAAATTATCCACACAAATTAGAAAATCTAAGTAAACCAGCGTAAACAAAAGAATGGTTGCCTCGCAATCGTGGGTCAGTTAAAAATCTTGTGTAGGTCAATGTGTGGCCCACGGGTCATAGGCTCACTATCACTGTTCTAGAACCTCCCTATTCCGAGATAACAGCATTCTCTGGAATATTTCAGGCTGCTTGGTACTCGGTGTAAAGGAATATTATCATTATATATCAGGTGTGTTTGTAAGAGTTCAAGCAGATCAGATGAGTTCAGATGAAATCGAAATACGAGTAGATTGCGTTTGACTGTGACGTTTTGCGACAATCTGTGATTGGATACTGACGGATTTTACTGAATGAATACCAGTAATGCTGTTTTGTAACTAATTCAGCGTACGTATTCGTTACTGCGAATAGTTTTAAGTGATATAAATAATTATAACATTGTTAAAATGTTTAAGTCTTAAAAGTGTAATCTCTCTTTTCTCTCCTTTAAAAAAAAAAAAAAATGTGATCTGAATTTTTTCTCCAGGGGGTTAGCTCCGAAGGGGACAGTGCCCCCCCCCCCCCCCCGAAGAGATGCATGAAAGAAACACTGCTCAGACCTCTTCCCAAAAGGATGCTTTGAAAGTTTCTATAAGAAAAATCATTGAGTATTGTCTGAGAAGAGCATCTTATATATAAGCGGCTTATTCTGTCTGTCTGTCTGTCTGTCCGCTATAGGATCCCAGGCCGTTTTACCGATCGGAACCACATTCGGCACAGTTAATGTTTACGACCCGAGAAACTCATCGCCGCAGAAATGAAAGTTGTGACCAGGCTTGGAGTCGATTACAGAGAAACGTAATCGATTACGATTACGATTACAAAGGGAGAAATTGAGAGATTATGATTACGATTACGATTGTAATCCTTTGCCAAAAAGTAATTACGATTACGGAAGCGATTACAGTCGTTGAAAAATGTAATCGATTACGATTATGACATCCGATTACGATTTTGATTACGATTAGATTAGCATAAAATTATCCGATATTATGCATACAACTCTCATTTTTACAATAGTGTCATAAATCAAAAAGTTATCTCTTATTAAATCAAAAATTTAATTAAAAATCATAACTGAAATGATGATGAATGCAATTATAATGAAATAATTTCAACATCACAGTTCTGGAATTATGACGTCGTTGCAGAAATGAAAATTTGTAATATATATATATATAATCAGGAAAGGCACATTCAGTATTTTTTGAATATTTAAAACTCATTTGAGGGATAACTACATTGATCGTATTTTGTATATAAGCAAAGACGATGCACTAAATGTATATGTAATGCATAAGTGATTTACCTGGTTCATTGTTATTTTGTGTGCATACAATCAAAATTTAGTTGGCCGCAATTTCTGAAAATGTAGTATATTTCTCCATTGTATTTATTTTCTAGTTTAAATTGTGCAAATATTTCACATAACACCAGTTAGTTTACTGAAAATAATAATTTTGTATGATTCTTTATGAAATCACTTATAAGATGTGTATGAATTGCACGGGATAACAAAATATTCAGATAGTGTAAGAGATAAATAATCTTTTGAAAATAAATGCTGCATTTTAGAATAATTTGAAAAAATTTGAACATGAACATTCAAATAACTCTTAGCAAAATTAGTAATCGTTAAAAAGTAATATGAAGAATAATTATAATACGAATGGCTATAATATTTTAAATAGATTTTTGTGGTGTTTTTTTTTTTAACATGCACGAGCATATAATTTTTTCCCATGTACTAACTGTTTTAATAAAAAAATAAAGTGCAAGTAATTTTACAACACAAATTTAACGTACAAGATTAAACTGAGATACAAAATTCTGTTGAGGTAATTCTAAGAAGAAAAAAATAATTAACTTTTAAAAATAATTCCTAAATATTAATTCATGCATGTAAAAAAACAATTGGGAGAAAGTCTGAACATAAATCACTTTTTCTTTTACATACCTATTAATTAAAAAGAATATTAGCATTAAAATATAAATAAATTTAAGATTTAAATGTATGTACTTTTTTAAATATTCGAAGAACATATTTAAAAAAATAATAATAATCACACGTACCAGGGTTAAGATTTAATGCATCTTAAGCATAGAGCATCATGTAACGCCAGCTCCTAAATTGCTGAAGTGTAAATGTGCTATTCTTTAGAAAAATTCTTCACTTCTGCCGTTAAAGAAAGGCGAAAACGCAAAAGGCATTTCGTATCTCTTTATGCGTGTAGGTGATAGTACTCTTTCCACTAGATTTTCAGGGGGCAGTCTGCTTCGATTATTGAACGGGACCCACGCGGAGAGAAGAAAGGGGACACTCTCTTTTACTCGCGGCGATCCCGTCCAGACTCTCGCCTATTGCCCAACCGTTTGAATATACTTTGAAGGGGTAATTAAGGGAAGCAAAATGACCGATGCATTTCAGGGCTTTGGTCCTTCTATAAACACCTTCCCCTCTCTTATCTACCCCGAAATCTTTGACTTGCGGACAGATTACCGCTCTTTTATCGAAACTGGACGACGCGAGGAGACCGGAGACCCCCCCCCCCCACCCCCCCGTGAGAGCCCCGAGGCGATGCGAGTGACATATCCACTCTCTTTCTTCTCGGGCTCTCCAGCCATTCCCCGTGGAGAGTGGAGCCGCAATTAAGAATTCTGAGAGACCGCAACAAGTAGGACAACAAGCGTCTCTAGCAGACTATTATATGGTCCTGCCATCAAGGCTCTGCGACCGCCCCACAGAACCTTTTATATTATGATCGCCCGTAGGTTACAGACCGCTTAGGATAGGACTTCAGTACACAGCTTCAATCCTTTTTCTTGTAATCTTATCTCTTCTATCCAATGGTAGAGCTAATAATTTCAGCTTTCAGCAGGTCAAGATTACACGATTGCAGGACCAGCAGATTACGGATTTTTTCCCTTAAGATTACGATTAAAATTACGGGAGAAAAAGGATTACGGGATTACACAATTTCGATTATGATTATGAGAATATGCCATCGTCAGATTACGATTACGATTACGATTTTGTCAAAATGTAATCGATTACAGCCGATTACGATTACGTAATCGCGATTACTCCAAGCCTGGTTGTGACTCAATTAGTTTTTTTTTAAATTAATTTTTTTAAATTTTCCAATTATTTTCTTGATCCGTTTTATTTTATTTTTGCATTGTTTTGCCGTCGTTTACAACCATACAATTACAGTTGCCGTGTGAACAATCAAATCAATGCAGTTGCCATTTTTGTAACAAATATACTAATAATAATCAAAACCTTCTCTAGCATACTGAGTGAGGCTTCACTGTATTTGCAATGTCCTTTAAAATTTAATGTATACGCGAATTTAATTTAATCTTTCCTTTCTTTTTAATTTATTTATTTATCGTCTGCGCTTTTTTATATTTTTCTTATTAGGATGGCAGCGCTCTTTTTGCCCAGTTTCGTTAAAACTTTTGTTTTGAACAGCATAATAAAATTTTCAATACGTTCTTTGGATGGTAAATATATATTTTTCATAGACAATTTGATTGTATAGTAAATAAATATATAGTAGTGTGGGGCTGTGAGCGAGGAAACGTCCTCTCCGCCTGACCTGGGTAATTCAGTTTGAATTAGGAGATACCTTTGAACAAATCATTTTAAATACAATTTATAATATCTAGAACAGCGGTCATTTCGTATGACCGCCGGGCTTACTAGTGATTTATACGTATTTCTCACTATCACAAGGGGGGAAAACCTTGACTTTTTAAAATTTAAATTTTTAAATTTTGACTTTGCGAAATTTGCTGCCGCCTAACCTCAATTTTTGAATTTCCGACAGTTTATACAAATAAATAATGCTATTTATCGGTTTTAATCGTTAGCAAAATAGTTGATCTCTGATCAATGATAAAATCGGAGCCCCGAATTAGGATTTTAATTCTCTTCCAAAAGTTAGATTTTCTTAATTAAATACTTTTCTTTTTTTTTCTTTCTTTCTCCTTATTTTTTTCTTTTCTTTTCTTTCTATTTCCTTTTCTTTCTCTTTTTTGTGCATCATAGTTGAATTTGCTGCCCCTCAGAAGTGTCGCCCGTGGCATGGACCTCGGTTTACCCCACCCTAGATCCGGCACTGAATCCGGCACTCTAAAAGAATTTTTTTTCTTTTGGATTTCATCAACTTTTAGACTGCATCAGCTTCAACTTCAGTTACTTTTATTCGCAGACTTCCTATTTTTTTAAATTCATGTTTACAGTGGCGAGGGCCTACTCAATATTCGCTCTCAACCTACCAGTGGGTCGCGACCCATAGTTTGGGAAATACTGACCTAGAGAATGTATTCGTCTTTGAACGGCGATAAATTAACAAGAATTTTGCCTAGAGGTAAAAGAGTATTCTAGTGTTCCAAAGTACTAGTATTCCACTTCTAGTATACAGAACCACTTTTTTATATGCGTATTTGATTCTATTTGCGGTGCTCACGACAATTCGACGTATTCCACTAAGCGGTGTGCCCACTGAGTGGTAGCTAAGCTACAATATAACTAAGAGAGGAATAGTAATAGAAATAAAATTTCACGTTAATTTAAAGCACAAATGAGCATTAAAACGCAGGCATATGTTTCGGGATTGCTTGGAATCCCCTTTTCAATGCGACAGGGAGCTTCTAGATGCAAGTTAAATTATTATTAAGAGAGAAATCATTTTCTCCTTGCATTTAAATAAGAATTTATACTAGTAACAAAAAATAAATTTAAAAAAAAAAAGAGAGAGAGAGAGTAGAAGAATGTGGCGAACGGACTGAGATAAGTAACATTTCTTAAACATAAATATTTTCGAATCTGATAACATGACTGAGTGATTTTTTTTTTTTTTTTTTATAGACATACCAACGAGATCCCTCCCTTTTGCTTATAACATTTCCTCGCTTTATCAGATGAGTAGGAATTAGAGCTAAAGAGTGAAATTACTACACAGAGATTTGTGTATTCTTTAAGGGGTCGTTTAAAAATTACTTAAAGCACTTTTTGTTCTTGTTTGTAATGTCTGTCATTCGCTCGTTTAAGCAGAATTGTCTAGAACCGCAACTCTATTTCAGCCGATTTTAATACACATGCAAGGTGGTGCAGTCCTAAAAAACAAGTTGGGGGGGACGCTTATACATCCGAAGGTAAGTAATTGAAATCACAAGTGGGGGGACGCTTATGTTAAAATTTAACGAATGTGAAGGGACGCTTGTACTAAAATAAAAAGGTAGGGGGACGCCGTCCCCCTGCGTCCCCCCTCGACTACACCACTCCGCAACGGGAGGTGGAAGATTCACCCCCAAAGAACCTAGCTTTTAGGCAATGTTGCCAATCCTAGTACGGTAATACAGCGAACTTTCTCTATTCTGAACACTCATGGGACCGAACAAAAGTGTTTAGATTATGGGTATGTTCTTTAAAGAGGATGAATGTTGGTGATTTAGGTGATATGACTGAGATGTGTGAGTTTTGATGGAAGACTTTCGGATAAGAAGGTTTTTGGAGACATTCGGAATATCCCCAAGCCTTTGACCCTGTGTAAAATCTATATACATTATGTTAGAAAATATTTATGAATTTTTGATTCCAAAGAGTTGTGTGAAATACAGAACGTTATTTCTGATAGAGAACCGATTTTTTCCATGAAGCTACGCACTCTAAAATAGTTAAGTTCGTAATGCGCAAGCGAAGCTAGCTCAAAAGGCGATGCGATCCGAAGGAGTTCCGGGGGTTGACGAGCGATAGCGAGCATTGGGCAGGAGCCGGTTTGGGTGTTACAAAATAAGAATATTTAGTAAAAGCTTGGTTTGCTAACATTAGCAGGAAAAAAGAAAAAAGAAAACGGAGAGTAAACATTATTGGATAAGTGTGAGAGGGGGATTTCTAATTTAAGATGTTAGTTTTGTCAATATTAACTTAACTTCCATAATGACGTATTTTACGATACTTTAACTTGCCTAGTATTTTTAGGTATACGCCAACAATAATGGCTGTTTGCCATGTTGGATGGAGCATGGGGGGAAAATATTTGATTGTCATTTCAGTTGATAAGTCATTTCAGCCTTGGGTAATTAAAGTGTCTTGCATCATGAAATGTTTAATTAGTCACGCTAATGTTCGTTTTTGTCTCTTTCTTGTAATGTAAATATTAAGGACAAAGCAACAAAAACTGGAACTAGAAATAAAATTAAAAAACGTAAATTGTGTAGCTAAACTTTTGTATTCGAGGGCAAAATCGAGAATTGACATTTTTTTTTCCTGGAACAAGTGGACGCTACATTTAACTGTTAATTTGTGGATAAGATACGTTGCTACAAGTATGTGGTGCAAATAATGATGATAAACATAATTACGCAGGGACATTAATATTAACAAGGAAGTTTTACGGATAATTTTTGAAACTTGAATTCTGAGAAGAAATTCGGATTCTAAAAGTAAAGAAGAAAACAAATCAAAGGAATGGTATTAAAATTTAAACTCTAAAGGAAGAAAATAAAGTTTCGTTTTCTGTTGGTGACTGATAATCAAATTTGAATCCAAAAAGAATGAAATTCTTGAGCTTAACTATTCAAAAATGCTTTATGGAATTCAAATTCTTGTACCTTGTTTCCTTGAATGTTAGTCGGCTCACAGTCCATGTTCGTTTTAAAGCAGAAAAAATCGCCGAAATATCTTCCTTCCATAAAAATCATATGTTTTTTTGTATTTTTTTATGCTTCCGTAACTACCATATTGTTCATTAGAAAATTGATTCACATGGAATTGAAGTATATTTTTAGAGAGAAAAAGAGAATAGTTTAATTAATTTTATGTGACAATTGTTAGTTAGTAATTTTATCAGTTTTTTCACAAAGACTATGGCAATAAAATGCACTAACCATTAAGAGCAAAATGCCTTTTATTTGTTTTAGAATTGCCTAGAAATCTTATTCATAAACGGTCTTTTATATACCCGATGTTTATTGTTTCTTCTTTAGCTTATAATTTTTTCGCACCAGTTCCATTTTCACTTTAAAAAAATCAGTCAAGCACGGTACTTGAAAGAGGAGGTGAAATAAATAAATAAAGGAAGGGAGTTGTTCACATAAGTTGATAGAGAAAATTCAGACTCGTAAGACCAGACCTAGATAAAATATAAAACTGTTTGCGAACTCCAAAGTATTTCTTAAAAATTTTCTGCAAAAAAAAAAAAAAAAAAAACCCGTTGTACGCCGCAGACATAATATATATTTTTTTAAATTTCAATTAGAACAAATAAGACAGCATTAAGTAGTTCCACCACTCGCCACTGGGGAATCTGAGCATCACCAATATTTATGCTCTCTTCTCTGTAAGACAGCTAAGAGGTGGGTCCCAAGATTTGAAATTTTTGCTAGATGGGTGGAAGCCCAGTCAACTTTGGGAACCACTGCTTGATTCTTGATGATGCGAT
Organism: Octonoba sinensis; assembly: GCA_038502835.1. Lineage (NCBI taxonomy): Eukaryota > Metazoa > Arthropoda > Arachnida > Araneae > Uloboridae > Octonoba > Octonoba sinensis. Next base: position 21,423,022 of record CM076603.1, read on the forward strand.
TTTAATCTTTAAACTTGGCTTCGAAGATAAGGCAGAGTAGAGCAAAGGTTTTCGTTGTTAAACCAGGCAATAGCGGTTTTAATTTATTATGATTTTGTTATCCGTGACAGCGAAATCCCCTCAATTTCATTACTATAGAGCGAGAGGTGGATTTTGTGTCATGAACATATTCTTTAAGAAGTGCTTGAATGTAAATTTGATTTTATGACCTCAAACTGCTTCGTTCTCGCTTTAGAAACTTCGTTTAGAATAAATTTCCAAGAAGGAATTTAAAAGCTGATTCTCTTAGTTAAAGCTTTCAATCCTAACCCATTCTAATATTCTGATTTGTTTGGTATTTATCAGATGTAGTTTTAGATGAAAACAAAAAGAATATGATGATTTCATTTAGTATATTGAGGTTCATTTGGTATCAGAGGCAACTTAAAGGCGGAAAACAGAAATAAATAAATTAATTAATTAAATGAAATAATATAAAACAGAAATTGGCGATTTCATAGCATTGAACGTACATTTCAGAATAATTTCTCGTCTTTTTTTAGGATTTTTCTTTAGCTAAAACTTCTAATTTTTCGCAAGCATTTGTTTGTAAAGTTTTAGATGTTATTAATATTTCCAAAAAAAGAAAAAGAAAAGAAAAAAAAAAAACAAAAAAACGGATCTCTTTTTAAACTAAAATTTATGTTACTTTTTTTAAATAACTTTTTGTGTTGGATGTACGCCGACTAATGCGAAAACCTGTCAAAACAAAATAAAAATAAAAGGTGTCTGATTTGTGCAGATGTAAAACATGCAAATTTTATTTCTTTTGTAGTCAAAGAGTGGAGGATGATGATTTGTAAAGTTTTTATCTTCAATGACTATTGCTTATTTTCTGCAATTTCTCAATTTGTGTCGACCATATAAAAAATTTACCCCATCACAGGCAACATCTATGGAAATTTCAATAGTGCGTAGAGCTTAGTGCAGAAATAATGGAAGATAAAATCAACGTAAGGGCACAAATTGCAATATTATTGCTCTTTGCTCTTTTCTCATTCATTTTTTTAGTTGTGCATTTCCTTCCGTTCTTCTTCCTCTTTTTTCCTTTTTTTAAATTTTTTATTACGAAAAGAATAGATAATCTTAACCAAGCTTTCAACACTGTATTCTTCTCTGACCCTTTTACGTACAAGGTGGGGCAAAAATAATTACCCGGTTTTGAAGAGTTATAAAAAAAATATTTCAATTTGAGACTTAAAAGTTTTTATATTTTGATCTGTGTTTAATACCATTTTTTACATTAAGTTTTGAATACCACTTCAGCAAGATGGCGACATTCTGCAGCAATACACTGATGCAGCCTATTTTTCCACGCAGCGAAAATAGACTGTATCTTTGTGTGCATTTCAACATAACGCGTAATGTTACAGTCCCTAAGCTTTTTTTTTTTGTGCGGTTATTTGAAGGAGGAAGTTCCTCATACTTTAGAAGCGCTGAAGGACCGAATCATCGAGGAAAATATCCGTCGTAAACCTTAAATGTGCAGAAAAGTTTCCCAAAACTTCAGAAATGGACTGCATAATGGAAGGTCGCTATTTTGCTGAAGTGGTATTCAAAACTTAATGAAAAAAAAGGTATTAAATGCAGATTAAAATAAAAAAAAGTTTGTAATCTCAAACTGTATTAGTTTTTTTTATAACCCTTCAAAACCGGGTCGTTACTTTTGCCCAGAGGCATAGCTAGGGTTTTCAGGGCCCGGGGACAACTGAAGATTTTGCCCCACCCCTGTGCCCCTAGGGGCTCCCCCTAAAGGGAATTTTAAAAACTTTAATGCTTCCTAAATGATAAATAGCTCTAAAAAGCAGCCCTTTTAACTTTCATTTTTATTAGCGACCATTCACTTCTAAAGGGAATATGGGACACTTTGGCTTCGCAAAATTCTGATTTCCCACGCACTCCTGTGCTACATTGATCACTCCCGATATGATTTGCGATGCTACCCACTTTTTTGTCGAACATATTCACACCTCTTAAGTTCAAATAATTTTCTTTTCTCATTTTAAAATAAAATAAATTAACATTAATTTGGCGCCCCTTTACGCTGCGCCCGGGGACAGCTGTCCCTCCTTGCCCCCATCTAGCTACGTCTCTGCTTTTGCCTCACTCTGTATAAAATGAACAGTAGCTCCGGTTTCTTTTGTCGTAGCTTAAAAGAAGGTACAATGTCTGACGAAACTGTTTCGAATACCATTACATCAAATACATCATTTAGACACATATTGAAAAGCTAGATTCGCAATTTTATTGCTTTTGAGAATTTACTTTGAATTCTGAAAGCAAGTTGACGTTTTCCTGAACAAAGTTTGAAATTGTTTCTGACGCAATTGAAAAAGTAGCTCACATGATTTCACATAACCTTGAGAAATTCAATGTATTGCAAAATTCTTTATTTCGTACTTCTCGAAAACAATTCCTTTATCCTCAATGTAAATAAATTTGCTAAAGAATCAATTTGAGAAGAACGTAAAGATGAACAAGAAGTTCCGTCTAGAACTATACGAGCCTACTTTCCCGTATACACCGAATTCAAATTTATAATCTAGCTATCTCTCTCTCTCTGTCTTTCTCGTTTAGCTTTAGTTCTTAATTGCTTCAAATATACCTTTTTCAGCGGTTAATGCATATTCACTCAATCATTATTTATTAAGTCATTCATGTATTTATTCACTCATTTATTCATTCATTCTTTTGCTTATTCATTTAATCATTCATTAATTAAAAAATATTCTTGAAAATCCCGATAAAAAAATTTCATAGGAAAATAGGCTCGTTAGTTCTGGATGAACTTTCTATTTGTACATGTTCTACGTCATAAGAGCTTTCCGATAAAGTTTGTTCCAAGCAAATCGGTCCGGTTTGATCAGAAATTATATAGGATTGAAATTTCCCCGTAGGCGGTATGCTAATTTTTTTTTGAGCTGTTCAAAAATGAACAAAAATTGTTCAAATCAATATTTCACGCCAAGAACTTCTTCCAGTGAGCTTGTTCATGGGAACTTATATCTTGTACCCAGAGTTTACATAATTTGCTTCATTTTCACCCATAGGCGCTAAAGTTAAAATTTTTGAACTGTTCAAAATTGAACAAAAAATTGTTCGAATCAAAAAGTAAAATATGAAAATGAGATGTCCTCGCCGAGATCTTTCGAATGCAAAAACAATTTTTCCAATCGGACAATTCGTTCAAAAATTATTAGGGGGGGACAGACCGACAGACAGACAGACAGACCGACAGACAGACAGACCGACAGACGACAGACCGACAGACAGACAGACCGACAGACCGACCGACACACTTTTTCCCTATCTCAAAACCCTACTTTCAAATTTTTTATTTTTCAATCTTTATTTAATTACTTAACTTATTTTTGACTTTTCTTGATTTCTAACGATATTTTCACGATACATTAAGCCTTCTTTCATGCTTTATTACTATTTTTTTTTACTTTTACGGGAAAGTAGGCTAAAAAGCAGTGTGATTTTGGATTGTAAACACAATACAATGGTAAATGGTAAAAAGTAATTGTTGAGAAATAATTTCCAACTATCTTCCGTGCCTTACGGACTGTATAAGACGCTCTTTAATTGTTTAGAAATTCTAAAAAATAACACTCTAACATTTATTATTAGATAGCAATGCCTGAAATATGTATATTTTAAGACCATATATATATATATATATATATATATAATATAACATAATTAGGTTATAGAGCCGAACTGCCAGAACATCATTACCTGAACATTCTCCTTCTTCTCCGTGGTATTTTTAAGAATGGCGGGAATTTAAAATTGGACACTGGTGAACATTTTAACCACTTCACGCATTTTCCCGTGTCTGACACGGGCAAAAGTTACTGGCAAATTTGCACATGCCCGTGTCTCACACGGGCGATCTTGTATCTCGCGTTATTTTATTTCAAATGCCCTTCTGAGATGCGTTTGCACTTTGTTTGTATAATAATTTTTTTATATAACTTTTACCCCAACCCCCGCTCTCTAGTCACCCCCTACAAAGGATCATTCGTAAATGATGTGACGCTTCGAGGGGGAGGGGGGTTCTCGAAATTGTGACAAGGGGAGGGGAGGGGTAACAAGAAGTATGACATCAGGCTTATACAACATAGCGTGACATGTGACAAAGGGGGGAGGGGAGGGGTCAAATATATCGGAAAAAAGCGTGACATCATTTATGAACGGTCCCCAACTGAAATTTCCAAAAACAATTTATTCTATACTACCTATATATTCATTTTCTGCCAAAAAAAACTCTATCATTTTTTGCCAGTTTTTCTGAAAAAAACTCGTGCTTCAAGGGGTTAACATCAGTTTCGAGTAGAAGACGCACCTGAATTTTTGTAATCTTTTCTAAAAGGAGCAAGAAATTTCGCCTAGAACTATACGAGCCTACTCTCCTGTAAATACCAACTTCAAATTTATAATCTAGTTATATATCTCTCTCTTTCTCGTTTAGCTTTAGTACGTAATTGCGTCAAATATACCTTTTTTAACGATAAGTACATATTCATCCACTCATTCATTCATTCATTTATTCAGATGTTTATTCACTCATTCATGTATTTGTTCACTCATTTACTGATTTTTTCATTCATTCGCTCATTTATTTATTTTTTTGCATTTATTCACTCATTTGTTCATTCATTCTTTCATTTATTTATTCAATTATTCGAAAATATTCTTGAAAATCCCCCCCCCCAAAAAACATCTATGTTATAATAATCTGTAAAATAAAAATATTATTTACTATATATTCAAATTGTTTGTGAAAAATATTTATTTATATCTAACATAATCATCGTCAAAACAATAGTTTTAACGAAACCTGGAAGAAAGAGCGCTGCCACTTTAATATATATAAAAAGCGCAGACGGTAAATAAATTAAATTAAAGAAAGAAGGATTAAATTAAATTCGCGTTTACATTATTTTTTAACGGAGATTGCAAATGTAGCGATGCCTCACTCAAAATGCTAGAGAAATGTTTTGATTATTAGTATAGTTGACATGTGTTGCAACAATGGCAACTGCATTACAGTTACGCAAGCAACCAATTAAGTATCGGTGACAAACAGACACTTAAGCCGCTTATATATAAGAAGTGTAAAACAGTCATTCAGGGTAACTTTGAACCACGTTATATTTTTTATGCACGACTAAAAAAAAAGAAGCTGGGGGGTCTAGTGCTGCACTCAGCTAAATACGTTATAAAATCAGTTTTCTACTCTACATTTTAAAACTAAGTCAAATTTGCTAAAGCAGCAGTTCCAAAAAACTGTGGTTCGCGTACCACTAGTGGTACGCAAAACCTCTCCAGGTGGTACGCATGCAGGCAAAGGAAAAAAAGAGGTTAAAACACAAAGCTCAGGATTGAAGATCGAATTTGCCCGATTAGAGTTAGTAAAATGTTGGCTCAAAGTTAAAAATGAATTCCCATTATTGCCAAGAAAAGCGTTGCTGTTTTTAATTCAGTTCACAACTACTCGCCTTTCTGAAACTGCTTTTTCCAATACGATTTTTATTAAAAAAAAATATAGAAGCAAATTAAATGTCGACCCGAATTTGAGGTTAAAACTAACTTCTACGAAACGGGATAACATCTGGCTTGTATATGCCATGCAGCAGCAACCTTCTTATTAATGTTGTTTTATCATGATAGATATTTTGAAGACTTATTTCTAATGTTGTTTTTAAATACGTATAAAAATATATTTCATACATTTTATATATTTTATTTTATACATACAGTTTTATTTTAATAAACGCTTTTCTCTGCATTAACTATAAAAAATGGTGTGATTGAAATAACCTAGTCGTCATAGTATTTTTCTATACTAATCGATTAGTGTTCTAATAAAGTTACTTTAACAGTGGTACACAAATGGTTTGCAAGAAAAATGGTAGTACGGGAAAAAGAAAAGATTGAGAACTGCTGTGCTGAAAAATATGACATGGTTCAAAGTTAACCCCAATGGTTTAAAGTTACCCTGAATGACTGTACTTGGTTATACAGTGTACAAAAGTACTATGCACAGGAATTTTTGCTCATTTAAAGAGAACTTAAAAAAAAAAAAAAAAAGGACGGAAAATTTTTCCTTATCTTTGCTAGGTAGGATTTGAATATAAATATTTTTAAGTGACACTAATCTGTCGAGTTTTGTTATCACCGTGATTTAAGGCTCATAAACTGCATAAACATTTACTTCGACAAGACAGAAGTTTACGCAACAGATGACCTTCTGACGATAATAAGACTAAAACTTTTATATTTACGGTCTTCTTCCTAAAAAATATTATATGTGCCCTAGTTTTGAAAAAGTTTTTTAAAAAGAAAATGCAGTAATGCACTCGGGGATTATTTTTCTTGATAGCAATTTTGCGAGTAGTATTAGGGTGCTCCTTGAAAAAATCACCTTTGACATTTTGATGAGGCACTCCTTCATTTTCATTTTATGTTTAAAATTAGACTTCCATAAAAATTTCAGATTTAAACAAGAAGTTCCGTCTAGAACTATACGAGCCTACTTTCCCGTATACACCGAATTCAAATTTATAATCTAGCTATCTCTTTCTCTGTCTTTCTCGTTTAGCTTTAGTTCTTAATTGCTTCAAATATACCTTTTTCAACGGTTAATACATATTCATTCAATCATTATTTATTAAGTTATTCATGTATTTATTCACTCATTTATTCATTCATTCTTTTGCTTATTCATTTAATCATTCATTAATTAAAAAATATTCTTGAAAATCCCGATCAAAAAATTTCATAGGAAAATAGGCTCGTTAGTTCTGGATGAACTTTCTATTTGTACATGTTCTACGTCATAAGAGCTTTCCGATAAAGTTTCTTCCAAGCCAATCGGTCCGTTAGATCAGAAATTATATAGGATTGAAATTTCCCCGTAGGCGGTATGTTAATTTTTTTTGAACTGTTCAAAAATGAACAAAAATTGTTCAAATCAATATTTCACGCCAAGAACTTCTTCCAGTGAGCTTGTTCATGGGAACTTATATCTTGTACCCAGAGTTTACATAATTTGCTTCATTTTCACCCTTAGGCGCTAATGTTAAAATTTTCTGAACTGTTCAAAATTGAACAAAAAATTGTTCAAATCAAAATAGGGAAATGAGATGTCCTCGCCGAGATCTTTCGAATGCAAAAAGAATTTTTCCAATCGGACAACTCGTTCAAAAGTTATTAGGGGGGACAGACCGACAGACAGACAGACCGACAGACCGACAGACCGACCGACACACTTTTTCCCCATCTCAAAACCCTACTTTCAAATTTTTTATTTTTCAATCTTTATTTAATTACTTAACTTATTTTTGACTTTTCTTGATTTCTAACGATATTTTCACGATACATTAAGCCTTCTTTCATGCGTTGTTATTATTTTTTTTTTACTTTTACGGGAAAGTAGGCTAAAAAGGGATTTTAGTGGCCGAGCTTCAAAGTTTTAAAAGTTGAAAATATTTGAATAAACTTTACATCTAACTAGTAAATGCATAAATAATAAACAATAATTACTACTGAATATGGGACAGTAAAATACCCGTTGTAGATAAAATCAAAGAGCTTTTTAACCCTTTAAAGGTCCATTTTTTTGTAGTCTCGGTATATCAAATGATACCGAGTGGTTTGAAAAAAGAAATTCATATAGAACATTAAATAAGATTAATATGATTTTTTGTTCCGCCACCCTCTTGAGGGGGGGGGGGGGGGCTCAGAGGCGTAGCTAGATGGGGGCAAGGAGGGACAGCTGTCCCCGGGCGGAGCGTTAACGGGAGTCCAAATTAACGCTAATTTATTTTATTTTCAAATGCGAAAAGAAAATTATTTGAACAGAAGAGGTGTGAATATGTTCGACAAAAACGTGGGAACACCGCAAACCATATCGGGAATAACCAATGTAGAACAGGAGTGCGTGGGAAATCAAACAAATAATTTACGAAGGTAGTGTTCTATTTTTCCCTTAGAAGTGAATAGTCGCTAATAAAAATGAAAATTAAAAGGGCTGCTTTTTCGAGCTATTTATCATTTAGGAAGCATAAAATATTTTAAAATTCTTTTTAGGGGCGCCCCTAGTCCTCCAGGGGCACAGGGGGGCGCAAAATCTTCAGTTGTCCCCGCGTGCTGAAAACCCTAGCTACGCCTCTGGGAGGGGGGGGGGGGGGCTGGATAGCTCTAATATTTGAATGTTGATGCATGTGGTGGTGAGTATACTTCCCAGAGTCTTTTCAAGATTCTACCGATCAAAAAGGGTAAAATAGCTGACTATAAACATCCAGAACTTGGATAAATTTAGTGGGAAGCATACTTCCCACCGCCTTCTAAAGGGTTAAAGAACGGTAAAAGCTAACGAAGAACGTTCAGAGGCGTAGAGAACGGTTTGATACTTTACGTTAAGGTGGTCCTTATATAAATTATTATTTTAAGGATAAATAGTTTTTTTCAGACTTTTTAATCCAGATGGTTAAAGTCGCTACTATGGCTGATTTTTTTGAATTTCTGGAAAAAAAAAAAAAAAAAAAGACGAAGAAGACAAAAGGTACTTTTTATATATATATGTTTATGAAACATAAACACAAGCAAATTTTTGAAGTTAAAAACACTCAATTGCTGTATAGAATTACAAAAACAAATTACAGTATTTGTCTTTTTTTATTAGGTTGTTTTTGGTAAAAACTTGTATTTGAGCGCTATTTACACTAGAGACTCAAAAAGTTTTCTGATATTTTTGCATATAATATCTACACTACCATGGGTATGGAAAATATTAAATATTTTAAATTAATATTTAAGTATTAAATTAATATTTTTTTATGAATTATTGGCTCTTGTTAATATTATTATTGATTTACAAATTGGATCTAACTCAGTTTCAGTATTGTTTTTATTTTTACATACATTTTTTTATATATTATTTATAAAAATATGAGCTCAACAAATTGAAGAATGCTTGAAATATTTAAGCATTGGAACGAAATGTACAGCAAACACGCAATCTTATATTTTTGAACAAAAATTATAAATGTATATATATATATATATATATATATATATATATATATATATATAGCTGATTGCCGAAATTTTCATTACACCCTGGATCAAAAATTGTTATGACCAAGCCCTGAGAAGACTCCGAGAGATAGTATGAATTTTTGGAAATCAGTGGAGTATATATTGCAATATCAGCTCCAATTTCATGCCATATTAAAGGCACTTCCCTCCCTCATTAATTTATGAAAATATAGTTTTTTATTTCCCAAGCCACTAGGAGGGAAAAAGAAAAAGTACGTCATTATCTTTTGGAAATCGTTACGCTCTATCGAACATGGAATGGAAACGAGTATCCACTCAGACTTCTGAAATGTGCAGATGGTACGAAAATAAACACATCGTAAAAATGAACGACCTTTTACTGAACCCTGCGTAGATAAGGAGAACAAGTTCAAAGTTTATCAACTGCGGAATGAAAGAGAGAACGTTGTTGGAATCCTTTGGTGTGACTCAAAAGTAAAATAAAATCGATACATTATCGGTTGATAATTTGAATGCATATTAGAGGTATGATGAAAGATGATAAAAACTTTCTTTTTTGTAAAATTCTCACGCAAAGAAGTTTGATCTTAACCCTCTTAACTGGTTTGCCCGAACGGCGTACGGACTACCCAAAAATGACCTTAACTTACCCGTGTAGCGTATAGGCATTGATATTTCCGCCTTTCCTGTTTTGATTTGCCCGTATTATTAATTGATTGAAAGAGAGTCATTCAGGGGCATTTGTGTTTCAAAGTTATAAAATAGAAAAATGCATACATTCAATAACTATAAATTAAAAAAAAAAAAATTCTTTCATTTTCCTTTTATACCACGTTAGGACTCTAATTATATGAAATAACAAATATGCTTTTTTAGGAACATTTGTGGTAAAAAAATTGTCCAGTTAAGGGGTTTAATTTTTGAGCTTATTTTCTAAATCAGAGGCTTTTAACCCTTTAACGCAGTTGCCCGTGTCTGATACGGGCGAAAGTTACCGAAAATTTGCCCATGGCCGTGTGTTATGTCATTTCTAATGCCCGTCTAAGATCCGTTCACACTTTGTTTGTATAATATTTTTTCTCTATGTAACTTTAACCCCCCCCCCCCTCCGTTCCCTAGTCAACCCCCACAACCTGAACTTGCAAAGAATAACTTACACTATACAGTAAAACTCCGCAATACCGCGCCCTGGTATACCGCGGAATCGGATATAACACGGTTACTATCATGTCCCTCGACGTTCAAACCAAGCTTTATATTCCAGATTCCTTGACATTTTTGATAAGTAAACATATTCTCTAATCCGTGAGAGAGTATAAAGGCTTAAAACATTGTTTCTTTGAAAAGTGCGTTCCTCCCCTTCCACACAAATCTATTTTTTTCTTAGAATTTCTCCCCCTTTAAAATCTTATGTTGATAACTTAAGAAGATTTTTAATCTCACATTTTCTCAGAACAAAATTGTTGCGTTTGATATGGTTTTAGCTTAGGAGTCTCTAAGAGCAGAAAAATTTAATATGAATAAGCTATCACGCGATAGACTAACCGCTCAGTTGAGATGTGTGCTTCTTGCATAGCAATTACAGAAAATAAAATGGCAACAAACAAGAAAAGAAAAAAATATAACAATAGAAGAAAAATCAAGAGTAATTGATAAAGTTAAAAAAGGTGCAACAGCAGCGAGTATATTTCGTAAATATGGTTCCGCGGTAGTATCATTATATCGCGGTTATGTTATAACGCGGGTGCCAAACATGTCCCACGAAACACGCGTTTTAACGGGGTTTTACTGTACTATTTTTTCAGATAAAAGCTCGTGCTTTAAGGGATTTAAAGGAAAAAAATAGCTTCTGTTTTATACATTTACCAGGGGTGCAACGGGAGGGGACTTGAAGGGCAAGCCCCTAGAAGCTTTGGTTTCGTGTTAATGCCAAACCTAGCATGTTATCGCACACAGAGGTCGCGCTAGGAATTTTTGTCAAGGAGTGAAAATACTCCTTGGCGGTTTTTGGAGGAGTATTTTATTTTCTGGAGGAGTGAAAATAAAAAATAATAATAATAACAAACACTTTTTACACATATCCGAGTTAAGAGTGAATCCCACTTCTGCTGTGACCTTGACCCAGAGCGTAGCATACGTACAGCTAAATTAACAATTTTCTAAAAATTTCTTACAAATCCAAAATTGAGTATTTTTTAAAAAGTAAATAGCTGTCAATACTGAAATCAAATTTGAAGTAAATAAATAAATGAAACAATAATAGTGAATAATAGTGATAAACGCAATTTTCGACGAACACGTGTTCAATATCGGCACAGTTAAAAAAAAAAAAAAACTATAAAAATAAAATGCAAAATAAGCTGAGTTAGGGTAGCATGTGTGAAAAATATCTTCTAATTTGGAAAAATAGTTGAAATTTGTACCTGATGCAAAAGGATTAAAATTTCTAACGTAGAATCCAATTTTCGGCGGAAGCACGTGCACGATTTTGGCTGTCTCTATCTTTATACTTTTTTTTTCTTTTTTAATTGTTAAAATGAGGCGACAAATAAGCAGATTTAAGGTTGTGAATGAAAAAAAATTCTTAGAAATTTCAAGATAATTAAAATAATTCCAGGATGGAAAAGGGTGGAATTTCAAACACGGTGAGCAATTTCCGGTAAAACCGGAGGAAAAACTAGTTTCCGTGTGGCGCGAAAATTAACTCCTATTTCTTTCTTCTTTATTGGGAAAGGGTTTTAGCATTAGCAAATGGGGTAGCCACATTGGCGACTTCAATGAAAACAATGGTCGCCAAAACGTGAAAATTGGTCGCATTTGGCGACTGGCGACAACGAGTTATAAGCTCTACTATACAATGAAAAATAAAAGTAACTTAATGGAAGAATATTGTATTTATTTTGCAATTCTTAACAAGCTAAACGTTGTTTAAAAATGTAGAGTGAAAATACGCATTTTAAAAATTTCAATGCGTATTACCGATTTGTTTAAAGGGGTGAAACACGCTTGTAGAGGCGTTAACGCGATCTCTGATCGCCACATATATATCTCTATCTCTACTAATAATAAAGCAGCAAGTATGTTTGTGTATGTATCTATCTGTCTGTCTGTCTGTATCCTGCGTAGGGCCAAGACCGTCCGGCGGTTTTTTCATGAAATTTTGCACGAAATTAGTTTGGAACAAGGGGCTGTGCACCTCGGAGAGTTTTCTCTGAAATTCGAATTTGTTCTTTTTTTATTCCAATTTTTAGCCGAAGATAAAATAAAATGGTCCTTTTCTATCGGAAGAAATTGTCGCATCCTTTCGATCTTGATTTAAAATTTATTTTTTGCGGTTTTTAGCATTTTGAGGAGCAGCCGATTCTTAATTAATTTGTTTCTTTTCGTTTTGAATATTTTGTGTGGGTACTTGAACTAAACATACAAAAATGCGTGTTCTCTTAAATATTTTCTTTTCCGTTTTGCTTCGTTTCTTTCTGTCGTTTGTCCTCTTTTGTTGTGTGTAAAAAAAAAAAAAAAAACCTAAATGTGTAGGATCGCTGGTTGATTGCCGTAGGCGGAATTTTTTAAGTATGTGGAATGCTATACATTTTAATAAAATAACATAATTTACACATAAAAAAGTTACCACTATAGACACAATGGCGAACCGACTGGTCTTTTCATTTTTTAACACGGGCATAGCCGTGCGGGTACCGCTAGTAGTACTCATAATAGTTGTTGTTAAGAGGGGAGGGGTTAACCTCCCCCCTCTGTCTGCTCATTTTTTCTTAGCAAATTCAATTCGCTAAAAATTGGTCAGTGCAACTGAAGCTATCTCCGAAATAAAACTTTAATTAATATAATAATTTAACTTTGTGCTAAGTAAACTGTAATAAAAAATAATTTCACGTTAAAAAAGCAAAAATGAGCATCCTAACGTGAAATTATTTTTATTACCTTAATTAATATCCAAATACTTGAGAAAATTGCATTACTGACGTTTTAAGGATGAAACAGCGGGGTAACATTTTAAATACACTTTAAAAAGCTTATACCCACCGAAATCACGGGATGAGCAATTTTCCCTATATTTTTACGTTACAAGTGGAAATCGCGGGATAAGCAGGCAGAGGGTTAATAATAAAAAACCGTGTAAAAATGTTATAAGTTACACGGTTTTATTAAAAAAAAAAAAAAAAAAAAAACTAAAAAATTTTGTCATGATTTGAGTATTTTAAAATTCAAAACATCGTTGTATTACCCAAACAATTCCAAACAAAGCTATCGTTGCCATTCGACAAATAATTTTTCTGATAATTTCCTCACAGCCAAAGTTACTATTTTTTTCCCCTAATTAACGTTATAATAAATTATAAAATGGACGGCCTATTGTATTGTCATCGAAGATAAGCTTGTGTGCAAAGTTTGAAGATAATTTATGCAGTAATAGTGGTCGAAAACCGCGTAACAAACTTCCGTGACAAATCAAGTTAAATAAAACCGTGTAAAAAAAAGAGAAAGAAATGAAATGCCTGGGGCTGGGGCTGGGGCTGGGTTTTATACACGTGAAAATCGTCTGAGATTATTTGCGTTGTGATTGGTAAAACTGCGGGAGGGGGGAGGGGTACGAATTATTTTACTATCCCTATAGATAGGCTTGCCATACGTCCCAGTTTGACCGGGACAGTCCCGGTATTTTGCTCTTGTCTCGGTGTCCCGCCCAGTTTTATCAATGTCCCGGAAACGACCGCAAGTGGTAAAAAGTAATGAATTTATGTTTTTAAGAATCTTTTATGAAGACATTAAGAATATTGAAGATGACAGAGCATTCATGAGGGCGTCCACTGCAAGAGCATTGATTTTCTGTAAAATAAACTTTGGCGTTTTCTTTGCTCTGACTTTTATGAAAAAGTCAAGCTATACAAAGACATCTTGAAAAACTACATTCAAGTCAGAAATATGAGTGGGTTGAAAACAAAGAATAACATTGTTAACTTATTAATTGCTTTTTTAGTTTGACAAAAATGTTTTTTTGAAATGGTTTTTATTAAACAATTTTATAAAACATTTAAACTTTATTTTATTAACACTTCTTTCCAGATGGTAGACCAGAAAAAATTCTCATTAAAGAGGAAAAAATTTTTTTTAAAAGTAAATTAAGTAGCAAAAATTCCTTATTTTTAAAAGGTGGGTAGACTAACAATTAAGAGTTCCAGATTCCCCACTCCCGACACTTGCGAAGCCTAAAAAAAGGCTTAAAACTCACCATTTTGCCTTTTAATATTTGAAAAATTTCCCCAGACCCCCAGCTACAGAAGGTCTTACATACCCCCCAGACCCCCCGGTATGCCCATCCTCTATTAATGTGTCCCGTTTTCACTAACCAAAAATATAGCAAGCCTACCTTTCAGAAATGTATGCTTCCATTTATTTAGGAAAGAATTCCACGACCTATGGTTTTAACGCAATGAACTCATTAACGTCATGTCGAAATCCAAAAAATGCAAGCTTCTTCATAAGAATTTCGTACTTTTCCTTCACTAATGGATAAAAATGGCAAAATTAATTTAACTAAGGCCAAAAGAATTCATGGCATGCGGTTCAGAAGCTCCTAAAACGGCGTTAGAATGATTATTTTGTGATATTTATATCAGTTTAGTTACAATTCTCCAATTAGAGTGTTATAAGATTTGCACAGTTTTCTGAGTGACTTATTTTTCGCATGAGCTGTTCCGTGTTTCAGTAATCATCAACTACTAGCATGAATGCTAAGTCATTTTTCATTCGATTGACGAAGCGAAAAAAAAGAAACTACCATTATTCGAACAAGGACATTTCCTGGTCACCATTTCCTCTCGTCTGGAGTACAATGCGCTGAAGCAGCTTTTTTTTCCATCAGTATTATTTTTAACTTTATTATTAAGTGACAGTTAATGTCTTGTCTTTTATTTCAATGAACAAACGCCGAATTATGAAACGTTGGAACAAATGAGCTTCATGATTTATACATCGTATACAATCATTTTACTGTAAAAATGCTTCAAGTTTTGCAATATTTTATGTAGTGGTAGGATTAGGCCGGTTCCGAACATTTCCACTGAACTGTTTCAAGCGCTTTGCTATTCAAGCGAAACCGCTTGTTATTTAATCGTAGAGCTGTAAGCTGTAATGTGTAAACAACATAATTGAAAACTTTTGACCTTTCGCATAAGTTTTGAAAACGTTTCTTGCCACCATTGCTTCAAGAATATGAAAAGATCTTTTGCTTTTTCGGCTGTCCTTTGGAAGAGTTAATGGGAGGGAAGTGTTGGTGTAAGTTCAACGTATATCAGAGTAAATCTTGAAGAATGTGCCAAATGTAATCTATAAAGATGCTCTAAGACAGCGGTTCCGATCTTTTCTTTTCGCGTACCACCATTTTTCTTGCGAATCATTTTGTGTACCACTGCTATATAACTTTATTATATTGAATAGAAGATCAGTAGATTATAGATAGATTTTTTGCCTGCACGCTTACCACCTAGAGAGGCTTCGCGTACCACTAGTGGTACGTACCACAGTTTGGGAACCGCTGCTCTAAGATATTTTGCAAATGAAAATCTTCAATACTTTGTTTTAAATTTTAACAAACTGTGAAAAACTTCACCAGCACAAATCTACATCAAACTAATGGAATGTTTACATAACTGAAGTGGAAAAATAAAAGATGTTGCCAACTAACAAAAACAAATGAAAAGAAATAAAAATAATGAAAGTGAATTATTAAAATGTAACTATATTCAACAGGAAGAACTGACAGCGAGCTGAACAAATATTTTTCAAGCACCCCCTCTTCCCCAGGATAGTTTTTTAAAAGTAGATTTGAAGATCAACTTCAATCCTAATACTATTTAATGTGGATAACGTATACTTTGTTTTACTTAGGGTAAAGTATAAATAATTAATTTGTTTATGAGTAGATATTCTAAAAATGTTATTTCTGCAGGAAAAAAAATGAAAAAAAGTTTAATAGCAAACCTCTAGAACTAGATATCATTAGAATATGACAAAAGACATCAACTGTGTTGTTTTTGTTTAGTGTTGGGTGTCCAATTGCGACTTGCCTAATTTAAACACGGGACAGCAGGGGAGTAACGACGGGTCCGGGGGGGGGGGGGGCATATCCGGTGACCTACCGTTTTCTAAATATCCACGGCACGAAAGATCCTGCTATCCGGCATGTCAATTAAGATTTTTAAAATTTAATTAATTAGTACCTTTTTAAAAACATACGTAAATTAAAAACTTATTAGTTTTTCGAAGCTATAGCATGTTTAAAAAATGTATGGAACACACATTTATACATTCATAGAATAGTTTTCATACATCACAGCCGGATATCCAGTACGAACCTGTCACATAAGGATCACTAGATATCTGATATCCGGCAAAATCAAAATCCTTGTAAGAAAACGGGCTTTTACCGTCCCGTATTGAAGTTCTCCGGGACGCGGGACAATTTCTCTAAATACGGGACTGGTCTGGGAAATCCTGGACGTTTGGCAACCCACATTTCTTGGCTCCGGCTGCTCCGCCATTTTTTTATCATACGAGCCGGGAGTTGGGGGGGGGGGGGGCATTACTCCCTCTTCCACAACGATTGTACTCTGAATGTCGTTTTAATTTGCAGAATTTTAGTAACAGTCGTTCTGGTTTGGTGGGGTAATAAGTTTTTTGTGATAAAAATGTAATGAAAGGTAATTTTAGAACTTCAATAAGCCAAGTAAAACTTACAAATTTGTCGTTAATTTGCATTGAATCTGCATTGTCTGCCACTATAGATTAGGCATCCCTCATTAACGAGCTTGCTAAAATTAAAATTAGGAGTACAAAACTGTCGTATTCTGTTGTGTTGATAGTTCATACCATTATTTTTAAAATTACATTTGAAGATTATTTTAAAGAAAAAAAGTTTAAAGGAGCTTGTATTTCGAAAACTTTCAACATTCTGAGAAGAATCAATCGCAAGTTCTTGTGGCCAAGTGTTGCGTTGCACAACTCACACCGATGAAGAACTTCAAAGTGGAATGCGAGCCTAGATTCTACACATGCATTAATATTTCATTCGAAATACATTGATATTCAGCAGATAAAAATATTTTATAATAAATTACCCTGGATTAGTTTAGGAAGGTTCGCAAAATTGCTTTTTTTTTGACATTAATTGTTCATTTTTGTCAATATATGCAAAATTCTACGAAATACAATTTTAAATTCATATAAAAATTTAGTTCACTTTAGTCCAAAAGTAATCAGGGGTGTCCACGATTGGGAAGGGGGTGGGTCACAGACTGCGGCATTGGAATTTTTAGAAGGGCATTTTCAGGGGCAGGGGCTTCGTCGATTGTTTGGTACATTGCGGAGGGGTGAGGGGTGTTATCGGCTTTTTGTTTTGGGGGGGGGGGAGGGGTTCGTAGTTTTTTAGGGAGAGGGGATACGCCATCGCAATTGGCGCACCCCTGCATTCATCGAAACTCTCCCCTACCTTCTTTAAAGCACATTTTTTTTTTTTTTTTTTGGAAGACGACAAAAAAAAAAAAAAAAATAAGTTCTATATATTTGCCTTTTAAAAATATTAATTCTGTTTTACTTTTGGAACTAGCTATTAATTTCTATTAGAAAGCATTGCAACTATAAAACACCCAGGAAAACATATTTCATCCAACCAGTCAGAACTGGATTAATCCCCTCTCTTCGTGGAATAGTAATAAAACCAACAGAACGGCTGGTCATTTTCAGCAGGAAATTCAGTGCACATCAGCGGAACTGCAATGACGTCAATCAATACGGGTTTTAAATGAAAGTGGGTCGTGAAATCGGACTTCGATTGCATAATTACTTTGGTTGCCATTAAATTAACGTTCAAAAGCTGATTACTCAAAAAACTAATCCTTTCATTAGAAAACTTGTTAGCAAATAAATTTGTCATTTCTTCTCCGTCGATAAATAAAGTGAAACATAATTGAAATAAAATAAAAAGATGAAATGAAGCGGTCAAATTTCCTGTAAAAAGCTAATTAAAAATAAACAAATAAATCTTATAAATCAATCAATAAATAAATGAAAACAAGCAAACAAATAAATAAGCATACATAAGTAATTAAAGGAATTTATAAGCAAATGAAAATTCTAAAGAAAAGAAGTTATGCAACTAATATTTGTAAGTCTGACTGTTTCTTCCGAATGTCACCTGATCGGACCTTTTCTTTTTTTTTTCGCAAGATATTCACTAGGATGTTTCTGTCTAATGTTTCTTTTTTTTTTTTTTTTGTGGAATTTGAGCAAATTTATTAAATTTCAAGCAGTTAAAACAGTCATCATAATAATGATAATAACCGTAAATTTATTACCATTAAAAAATTAATCCTTTTAAGACTAATTATTGTAAATAGTAAACAAAAAAATACTAATTTAATTAAATCGAGGAAAGAAAAGAAAAAAAACCCACGAAATTTAAAAAATTCGATTTCTTTTACAACCGCTCACTGACCTTTCATCTTCATTTCAAAATTTTCCAGGGGTGGGAGTGGAGCAAGGCCGTAGCCAGAAATTTTTTTTGGGGGGTGGGGGGCTAACTTTGAAACACTAGTGTTGAGGAGAGTTTCAGGGGGGAATATATATGCTACATTGCGAACATTTCCGGGATTGCGAGGGGGGGGGGGGGGGCGTCGACCGCCCCTCTTTATACGGCCTCGGGGTGGAGGGTATATATTCAAGGCATATTATAGGTATCTTATTGTGTTTTCAATTCTCGGACATTCTTTTAGTACAGTAATACTCTTCATTTACAGATTCTTTAGTCTTTCATAGATACTGCCTGCCCAGCTTGATTGGCAACGGGTAAAGGAATCAGGGTTGCCAGATTTTCCAGATGACTTTTAGCCAGTTGCGAGAAACAATTTAGCCAAATTAGCCATTTAAATTAATTCGGTTGTTATTGTTGTTGTTATTGCTCTCAATTGTTGTTACCACCAAAGCTCCAACTAGGATGTTCAATTTGTCAGATATCGGATATCCGCTGCAGTGGCGTAGCTAGATCCAGATTTCAGGGGGGGGGGGGTTTCTTCGGGAGAAGTGAGCTAATTTCTTTGCTTTACAAGAAAAATTGTTTGAATTCTAGGCAATCGTCACCGTTTTAGGGGGGTTTTATCCCCAAAACACCCCCCTTATCTACGCCAGTGATCCGGTGTCTCTTGTCTAACGGATTTATACCGGATATCAGGTATCCGGTGTCTCTTGTATGATGGATTAATACCAGATATCCGGTTCTGATGTTTGAAACCTGTAAATTCTATGCATATTTTTAATCTTGGTTGAAATAAAGAAAAAACAAATTATTAACTTTAATGTGGAAAACTAAATTTAAAATTAGTTAATATTAATCAGAATTGTTTGTGGCTAGCAATTGAAAATAATTTTAGCCAGCAGCATCTTAAACTAGCCATAATCTGGCAGCCCTGACAGGAATACTTATCAGAATAAAAATATGGCATTTATTTCAGCATCTTAATTAGGTTTGACACTAAATAATGCTAATAGTAATAATAATAATACTAATAGTAATAATAAAACTCGGGTCGTTTAGAATGTGAAGGGGTATAAAATCATTATGAATAAACTTTCTGTTATGAATATTCTTCAAATTGTCTTCTGTAGTGTCTTTTGATATAAATAAAACCAATAGATGGCAGCAGCTCATGTTCAGCAGTAAAAGCGGATGAGTTCTGAAATGAATGTTTCATATGTGTGCAAAAACAAAAAGAGCGTTTAACTTATTCGGGTAATGTAGAATGATTATATAAAGTGGGAAAAAAAATCGGCAGTAGTAAATGTGTGACTGAACACTCTTCTTGTTTTGCCATCATGCTTATTCATCATTATGCAAGTGTTCAAACAAAAACAAATATAATGCGTACATTAGAAAGATGGAACCTTTATTTTGTATTAAAAATGAAATTCTTTATTATAAATACCGTTTCCCGTCCATCAGTCTTTCATTAGAATTAGAACCTCCTAATCCCAGATCTTCTATTTTTCCACAGGGCGGGGGGGGGGGGGGGGGGAGGGACAAAGAATTGAAACTGATGCCCTTATAGGGATGATTCATAAATGATGTCACGCTTCGAGGGGGGGTGGGGTGCTCGTGAAATTGTGACATATTGTGACAGAGAGGGGGAGGGGGTCAAAGATATGGGAAAAAAGCTTGAGGTTATTTATGAACGGCGTCTTACCCATCGTCATTAAAAAAATTCTCTATCAAAAAAGTCGTAAAAACGCATTGTTAGGATATCTTTGGTGACTTAGGAGTTAAGAAATTAAGGGAAGAGGGTCTTTTCGGAAATTTCCTAAATTGACGTTTTATTAGGAACACAATTTTAGGCTATGTTTTTGCGGCTACGTCTAGGGAACATTCATAAATTATGTCACGCTTCGAGGGGGAACGGGGGGGGGGGGGGTTCTTGAAATTGTGACAAGGGGAGGGAGTAACAAGAAGTGTGACATCATGCTTGTGCAATATAGCGTGACATGTGACAAAGCGGGGAGGGTGGGTATAAATATATGGGAAAAAAGAGTGACATCTGACAAGATTGAAGAATGAATACGATTGATTATATCAACATCTTGTTTATTTAGAATGAAAAGCACATTAAAGTAAAATTAAATTAAAATAAATAACTTAGAAGCATGTTGCTTCAATCATGTAAACACGTGCATCGTCTCCCGGATTCTGGTGGAGACTGGCGCTGTACTTCAGTTCACTTCATTTTCTGAACTGCTGTTGCCAGATATGACAACATCATTTATGGGCGGTCCCCTAGAGAAAAAGGATGCTCTGACGGAGTTCTTTTTTTAAATTTTCGATTAGTTATAGAATGATATGAAATTTTATAAAGTGAGATGAATTTTTCTACTTTTTAAGGTCAAAACAAAACTTGAAATTTAAAAATTAAAATGGGATGAGACTGTTTGTTAGCTCTGTCAGGGAATGATTGAATTTTGTGCCAAATTTCATCCCAATTTGTTAATTGTTGTGGCTAAAGCTGCAAAATTCTTGGTCATGTTCTATTAGAGTAAGATATAGGAGGACGACCTTGTAATACCTATGTAAAAATTTGGCATTATAAAATATTTACATTCACGATTATTCTAGGGTACATCAAGTGGACTAAATTCAGTTAATGAAAAGGAAAATCTGAAATTCGAAAAATTTGTAGATGGGAGGTATTTTGCAAAATCGCCTGGCGATATTCTAAAATTTAAATACAATAATGTCACAACATTACACATTTTAAATAGGAATGAGTAACTTCAAAATAAAAAATACTGAATAAATTGTACATACTAAGCATTATTAATTCAAGTATGTTATTTCCAAAAAAGAAAAGAAGTGCTTAAGCTTTTTTTTCAAGGCAAGAGCAGTGATTCAAACAGTTAAAATGAATATTTATATTCATGGTTCAAAAACATTCAGAATTATTCTTAAGCAAATTTCAGTGTCCAAAACATCTGAAAAATAATACAAATCGGTCTTAGGAACAATTCGGGGGTTTTTAATTCAAATTTTTAAGAAGATTGTTTTTAAAAACTAAATATACTTCAATTAAAACTAATCATGTTCAGAGTTTTAAATTATTGTAAATTTCTTTTTCTCGTAGTTTGAATAGTTGGATGTTTAGAAAAGGCATTTTTTAGCAACATTTCTTTTACTTTTAAGCTATTTTCTCTTCAATATGCATTTTCAAAAATTCTTCTTAACATTATTCCGCTTTTCCTGTGCGTGGGGAAGGGAGAGAGGAAGAACATTGAATGGCTTAAAAAATGATAGTGCAGTATTTAAACGATTAACTGAAAATTTTGCCTTAAATTACTTCATAACTGACGAATTTCCCTGAAACGATTGCCACTTATAGACAATTACAGAGTTTAAAGAAAATACTATAATAGTGTAATGACTATGTGGAAGTGGTAAAATAGCATAACTAGCGAATAAAATACAATTACTAAAATGCAAAATTGATATATCTGACTAGAACTAATGATATTTTGACGCAATTGGGAAGTTTAAGTTCACCGGTTCATTCTATTTCGACGCGTTGACCATCTTGAGATAGCTTATCAATGTTTTTGATATTCCGATCATTTTCTTTGAGGAAACTAAAGAATGCATAATGTTTTCGCATGATTGAGGTTGACGCAAGGGTCGTTTTTTATTTGAGTCGTTTTACATTGCTCTATATCAGAAGGAGATAGAACAATAGGGTATCTACAGATTTTTGAAAGGACATTTCGTGATTTTTTTATGACCTTTTCGGGACTTTTTCGTGACCGTTTGGTGATACATCTTTTATTGATTCTGCCGGATATCGGGTATCCGGTGTGTAGGACGTATAAGTACCGGATATTCGACTCTGATGTTTGAAACTTGCAAATTTGATACATATTTCGAATCATCCCATCGTTTCCAAATACGTTCTAAGTTTGCAATTCACATATTTTTTCAAAACTAATTAATCATATTTGACGTTTCGTATAACCGGATATTTAGTGCAGTGGCCGGATGGGATTCAGAATATTTGGAAACATGTCAGATATCGGATATCCGATGCCTTCTGGGAGGGGGCGGTGGAATCGGTGGCGTTGGTCGGATAATTTTCGTGACCTAATCGTAGGTGTAGTGATTTTTTCGGTACTTTCGAGACCATTTCCAAATCCGTGACTTTCGTGACCTGTAGACAACCGAAAGAAGTTTTGGATTTGTAAAACGGCCTTTCAACGGTAAACTTACAAAAATATTTTTTAATTTCAATCCCAGGCACCTTCCGTATTTGTCGGTTTGTTTGCCTCCCCCCCCCCCCCAGTCGAATAACTTTTAAGGGAATTGTCTGATTCGAGAGACGTTTTTAAGTACCAAAGATCTTGGCGGAGGACATCTCATCTCCATATTTTATTCTTTCGATTTGAACATTTTTCCGTTTAATTTTGAACAGTTCAAAAATTCTTAACTGCAGCGTCTATGATGTAAAACGAAGCAAATTATGTAAACTCTGGAAATGAGATCCAAGTTCCTTTGTACGAGCTTGTTAGAAGAAGCTACCGAAGGAAATTTTTTTTTATTTGAACATTTTTTGCTCAGTTTTGAACAGTTCAAAGAAATTTATCATTATCTCCTATATAAATGAATCTTATGTAAATCCCGTTCTAACAGACGAATTGGAACAAACCTTATCGAACAGATATTATGACGTAGTACAGATACGGAACTTAACGAGCCTATTTTCTCAAAAAAAGTTTTGATCTAGATTTTTAAGGACATTTCTGATTGAATGCATGAATGAATGCATGAATGAATGAATGAATGATTGAATGAATACGTTGAAAAAAAGGTACATTTGAAGTGATACGGAACTAATGCTAAACGAGAAAGATATAGTGTCATTCCATGCCAACTGAAACTACTACATGGTTTTGTAAACTTTAAGCAATATTCACAGGTTTGGTACTATTTTGAAGAAAACATATCAAAGTTTATGGATTGAACAGTTATTTTTAAGAACTATGCATAATTATACTTAAAATTATGAAGAATAAGGGGCACTTTCGACTCTGATTTCTCTCACAAAAAATGTTGCTTTTTTAAATAACAAAAACTGTTATAAGTTTAGTGATTTTATCCCTATTTTTTTTTATACAGTAAGTTAAATTACTCTAAGTATATGTGTGCAGTTTATGTTTTCATACAAAATGTTTTTCTTATTTTTTAAAATTAAAAACTTTCTAGTCATTAATATGTACCCTCTGTTACAAATTTTTAAATTACTTTATTCAAAAAATAAACAAACAATAAAATTTATTAGTATAATTATGTTTTGTAATTATTTTGAAAATTTTTTACTAATTAAAAAAATTATAACAGTAACAGAGGGGACATAAATGAGTAACAGAAGGACAAAGCTGGAATGTCCCTCTCTGTTACAACTTGACATGAGATTTTTAAACAAATCCCGTTGGTTGCAATGTTTATAAGGAATTCTGGGAATGTACCTGGGAGTAGTAAGATCTTGTTTAAACCAGTTTCGACTGAAGATGGAGTACAGTTTAACTTTAAGAATACTGTAAAGGAATGCCCAGAATATCGAAGTTCTACTTCCGATGATCAGACTTCTTCTACTGATTTAACAGTTGGCAGTTTTGCTATTGTTAAAGTCCAAGGAAAAAACGACTAGAAAAATTTGTTTGCCAAATCAACGAATTAGAGAGGGAAACAGACAATATTCAGGTTGTTTATTTAACACGATCTGGTAGACATAAAAACTTTTAAATACAATTACAGTGATGTATCATGGGTTAACATGTCGGATATTATAACTGTGTTACCAACTTTAAATAACAGAAGTGTTACTTTTGACAATAATGTTTTGTTGTAATGCAACCAAGTATATGCACCTATTGAAGCTAAATCTGTAAGCTGTCCCCTCTGTTACATGTCATGTCCCTTCTGTTACACATTGCTTTCCGCATTTAAATAAAAGGGGTTTTTGATTTAAATATACCAATGCATAATTTTATTAATTTGGAATGTTCAGAGTTTTAAAAAAAAATACCAAGTTTTTTTTAAGATCTCCAAGTCACAGAATTTAACATAAATTATAGTACATGTCAAATACTGTTGGCATTTTTTGTCCCCTCTGTTACACACACTATAATTTAATTAAAGAGATCAAATGGGAATGTAATTTCAATGCTGAGTGAAATAATTATACACTGCTACTTAAAGTTACAGATTAGCCTACTAATTTTTGTCTTTAAAAATTTTGTGTATTTTTTTAAAAGCAAACTCTGCGTATGACGTCCCCTCTGTTACGCTTGGAACTCCACTATATATATCAGTGATACCCAAAGTTGACTGGGCTCCGACCCATCGAAGAAAAATTTCCAATCGTGGGACACACCTCTTAGCTGTCTTAGAGAAAACGGCATAAATATTGGGAATGATTCCCCAGTGGCGAGTCGTTTAACTACTTAATGCTGTCTTATTTGTTCTAATTGAAATTAAAAAAAATATTTTTTATAAGTGTTGCCAATATGAATGAAAGACTGTTGAAATAAGGAACACAACTTAAAAAATTTTATATTACTTAAATACTTACACCTGCAAGGATTTTGTACAAAGTTATTTCATTGGGAAGGATGTATTTGTTTCTTGTTTTTCTTCATTACAGTTTCAGCATCAACTTCAACTTTAGTTACTTTTAATCGCAGTGAGTTTAATGTATCTAATTTATTTCGGTATTTTGTTTTAATGTTAACCACAGCCGAAAATCGGACCTCACATAAGATATGAGTAGTAAACAGGAGGAAGACTTTCATAGCTTCCTCAAACAGGAACAGGCAAGGATGATTATTATCAGCAACTGAGAGCCAGAATTTCTTTGTTTACGATTGAAACTATTTTTCAGTGACGTATCTTCTGATAAATCAGCGAGTCTCTCCCTTGCTTCTATTGACATACAGTTGATAAGCCGTCATGAAATGGGTTACAAATCCAGCTGGAATGAATCAAACTTTTTCATCTATTCCCCAAAATACTCGTCAAAATTATTAATTAACAGTGATAAATGGCTGGAAATTTCAGACTGTACGTTCATCTTGGGCTGCACTTGGCCAGGACCCACCTGAATGGTTGGTTGATTTCGTGTCCAGGCACGAAGTGAGGAAGAATGTGTGCGCTGCTCCTGAGTCTAACGGGGCGCTTATAGGCAGGAGTCCGACCCACCCCTTTGAGGGTTCTCTTAATTTTTGAACCAGATCCCAGATGAGAGATAGCACCCGTCACCTGGGATTGGCACCGCCAGAGGTACTCAATGCTGACCACAGCCGTACCGTATATAGCATCTGAGGCCTTCACGGATTACCCCCCAGTATGAGGGGGCACGACTGCGGCGCTGTCCTCCTTGTCTTCCCACAAACTCTCTGACAAACTGACAACCAGCACCAGCCATAGGGGCTGGGCTGGCAGAGCTTTGCCTACCTGCTTTACCGACCCGGGGCCATAGTCATGCTACAAAGCAAGCCTTACGTCACCCGGATCGGATAATGCTATTTTAGTCGCCTCTTACGACACGCATAGCTACGTCGGCGCTATTCTACTCCCGCCACCGCAGGGAGGCACCGCCAGAGGTATCGTTTCACTTGGAGAACACTGGAGCCACGACCTATTTACCATGCACCAGCTCCCTTTAGCGTACACGGCTCTATAGGAACCAGCCGCGAGAGGTTGTCACCCTCTCAAAGACTGACCTAAGTCGGTGTTGCTTCACTTTCGATGATCTGCGGGAACCGATCTTCTACCGACTGGTCCACTGCGGGAGGGCCCACTAAATATTCGCGATATATGAGTCGCGACCCATAGTTTGGGAAATACCGAGCTAGACTATAAATTTGATGTTGGTATATACAGGAAAGCAGACTCGTATAGTTATTAGGGTTGGACAGACAGCCTCATCTTCTCGTTTTACGAGCCAGTCTTCCACTTTTCCCCCTTTTGAAATGTATTGTTATTATTTGGTGAGTAATATAATGGAATGTTGCGAAATAATAAAAAAATAACTATTAAGTATAATGTTGAGGAAAATTCTTTTCGATTTCCCTTTTCAAATTATATTATGATTTATCTAATGATAATTTAAATGTTTGCTTTCCAGGAAGTTTTAGTCTTTCAAGTATATGTATTTTTCAACAAAACTGACTCATTTGGGAGGTCACCCCCCACCAACATCTCCTAAAAGGGTGTCATCCGGGGCGGACTTATCGCTTCGCCCCCCCCCCCCCCCGTAGTGACGTCACTTTGCTTATACCAATTTTTGAAATTGGCTTAACACGTTCGTGGGTCACGCTTTACTGCTCCGTGGTGCTGCGTGACCCACAAGTGGGCCAAACTTAACTATCCCGTGGGGCGGCGTGCATCACAGGTGAGTCACTTGTTTTCAGAAAAGAAGTCGTTAAAGAATAAGTTTATTTTATTTTTTCTCAGCATTATATATAAAAATTCGAAGGCTTTCACGAAGCGTAAGGATACAAGACAGTCCCGCCTCACGCGGAAAAACGTAGATATTTGCCCCGGGGTGAACGTGTTAAATATCATACTAAACGTTGATTATATAGATTTTCGACTTACAGTCGATGTAACCCCGCCATTTGTCCGCCTCGCTATTCGAACAGCTCGCTATTCTTTCAACTGGTTCAAGTAAAATTCAACTCGCCATTCGTACTTGTCCCGCGATTCGTACGGCGCCAGGGGACAGCTGAGTTGCCAGTTTGGCTTTTTTTAAGAAAGAAAAAAAACGAGAAATTATGCTCATTTTGAACTCGTCTGGAAATAATTTATTAGGCGCTTTGGATTTTAAAAATTTTAATGCTTTTTGAGATTTTACTGACGATTTTAACTTTCTAAGTGGGCAGCAAGGTGAAGCGGCTGCAGAATTCCTTCTTCAGAGGAGGAAAGTAGTAAGAAAAGCATTTCCTTTTGCAGGAATAAAAGAGCTGTGTTACCCCTGCGAGAAAACACAGAGAGTGGTGAGGGAATGGCATCTTAACACTGCTGTGGTCAACAGCATTAACTTGTTCAACGAAAATGTTATTGCCCATTTTAGAAAAATTCTGAGCCATCGTCAAAGGCAGACAACATTGGACAGGTTTTTAGAGAAAGAGACCTAAGATTCTTCTAGTGCAAAAAGGCAGAAAAAAGAAAGAAGAGCAGAAAGGGAGAAAACACCTAAAGGGATGTTGTCTGATCTTTTTATGGAAGGTGGCTCCTCTTCCGAACAGTAGCATCAACATTTCTCTTCCTCCTCTCATCATTCCACTTATGCCATCAACTCACCTCAATGCCAGTAAAGTGCAGTTAAATTTTTATTTATGTATAATTTCATGTACAGTACTGTACATTTGTTTTTCATAGGTTTAAATAAGCAACCATCTGTGGGTCTGGAACGGACTAATTCAATTTGCATTGCATCTTATGTGAAAAAAATAATTCGCCACTCGTACAACTCGCCATTCGAACCGCCTCCTGTAACAAGTTGTGTACAAATAGCGGGGTTCCACTGTATATATATTTCACTTAACGTGGACCAGTTTTGATTAAATTTTGCGAAGCAATACGATAATGACATCATGCAAAAAACAAACTATGGCAAAACGATATTTAAAAATTTGTTTATTGATTAGCATAGAAAAAGTAACATTATATTTGTGTTTATACAGTATTCCCTCGCCACTTCGCGTTTCATGTTTCGCGGCTTCAGTGCTTCGCGGGTGTTTCCAAAATATTCATCAAAAAATAAAAATGAAAAAATACAACCATGTCGGCAGCCACATTGCGGAGCATTGTTTCATGCTGATGCGCGAGAGAGAAGGATCTCTGCATGTCAAACAAAGAGATGAGTTGACTCAGAGTACATACCACGGGTTCTCAAAAGCTCCCACCAACACAAGACTCTTCGCCTTTCTCAGAAATCAATGTTGATTAATGTTTATTACTGTTCTATAACGTTTTGTAATTAACCTTATTAATTAGAACCGACACGTTTAAGTAATAACGTATACTGTTGTAATTTTTGTCTTAAATGTGTGAAGTATAAATACTGTTTACATATTTAAAACATTCGTGTACCCGCATACACGAAAATTCGTAGGGACAAATCCTACTTTGCGGTTTTTCAGTTTTCGCGGAAGGTTCTGGTCCCAATTAACCGCGAAAAACGAGGGATCACAGTAATCGTAGCTTACGAACTATAACAAATTTATTTCTATTTGTTTGTTTGTTAACGACCATTTCAGGTCACACAAATATTCGAGTTTCTATTCTCAAGGATATGCCTCAAACTCTCGTCTAATATGACAAATAAAACAAGACAGCACAATAGATTTAATATACAAAGAAGGAAATACACCCAGGGGAAAGTGGGAATCGAACCCACGCCTCTTTCACTCCGCGCAGGGAGGCACCGGAACCAGCCGATTACACCGCTCAGCCACTGAGGCCCCTTTATTTTTATTTCTAAATTTTGAATTTAAAATTCTTTGGAGTGGCAGCATCTTAGTTTGTTTATATCGAACGATAATCCGCACGTTTATATCTTAGCGTTCTTTTCTTAACCCTCTATACCGCAGTGTGACTTTGAGGTGTACATACCACATTAATACCAATTATATACCAATGTGACTTCAAAGTAACGGTTAGTCTACCTAATAACCTCTCATTTATAACTTTTCCCCATCTGAGGGTGTTCTCTGTCAGATGGTTGACTTCACTCTGGTAGTGCCTAGTTTATATTGCTTTATTTTAAATATTCCTCAAACAAATCAATTTGGATAAATTGTTTACATAATAATTGAGGTAAGTACACATTATCTTTTTTATTTTGTCGAATGTAGGTAGTTTTTCTTAGTTTATTTGAGTGATATAGCTTTGTGACTTGTGTGTCGCAATGGGGTATAACGATAGTTGTGCAATTTTTCTTGTGACATGGTTGTGACTCACATTTTTTGTTCAATATGTAGAATTAAAAACACTTAAAATGGATTCAGAGTTATTCTGTGTAAAAGTGTGAGTATAGTAAATTTAACAGGGTATAAATCTGAAGATTCTTTGGTAAATAGCGAATCTGATGATGAAGAACTTATTATATTTGCTCGGCGTAGAACAAATATCATTGAAAGTGACAGTGATGTAGAACAGCGTTTCCCAACCGGTAATTCGCGAACCCCCAGGGGTTTGCGTGGTGTAGATA
Source organism: Octonoba sinensis (assembly GCA_038502835.1). Lineage (NCBI taxonomy): Eukaryota > Metazoa > Arthropoda > Arachnida > Araneae > Uloboridae > Octonoba > Octonoba sinensis. Next base: position 21,452,946 of record CM076603.1, read on the forward strand.
GTGGGGTCGCCAAAATAATATTGCAATGGCGGAATTTTTAATTGCTGACGTAAAAGAAAAAATGAAATAAGTTTACATGCGTAATTAGGATGAAGTGTAAAAATGATTTTTCTAAATAAATTGTTTTCTCGATAATGTGTAACAGTTTCGGGCTGACAACTCCTAATGTTAGTTATTTTATGGATTTCCACACCTCATGAATTACCTAGATTCCATAACCAAATGTAAAGGTGTTCCAAAAAAATATATACTGAAACTTGTAAGTCACAAAAGATTTATTCCATTATTACCATCATTCCATTATTCTTCAAAGTCACAAACCATTTTTTTTTCAGTTAGATGTTTATAAATTGAAATTTTCTCTCCAATTTATAACCTTCAACCAACCAAACATATCCAAACATTACGTCCGCAAAAAACCGGTGTTGCGACATTTGTAGAGTTCGATGACTTCCGAGCATCAAGAGCATTATGTATCACTAACAAACTAAACGGATCATTCATAAATGTTGTCACGCTTCGAGGGGGGGAGGGTTCGTGAAATTGTGACAAGGAGAGGGGAGGGGTAACAAGAGTGACATCATGCTTATTTCAACATAGCGTGACATCGGACAAGGGGGGTAGGGGCACTTGAAGTGTGACATTTTGTGACAAATGGGGGAGGGGGCCAAATATACGGGGAAAAAAGCGTGAAGTGTGACATTACATTTTGGTTTCTTTAAAAACATTTAAATTCAGAAAACTAAATTTATTTTTAAAGCTTTTTTCATAATTTGATTCGTAAAGTTTCATCGATCATTTTGTATCGTAAACACTGATGCTGATTAAGGTTTAAATTCACTTCCTGTTAAAAGTTTAAAAGGAAATTTTCATAGGCATTTATGTTTTTAAGATAAACTTGCGTGGGTCATTTTTTCAGAATTCGATCAATTAATATATTATAGGGTGGTCAAAAGTATTGAAAAAAAGAGTGACATTATTTAGAAACGGTCCCTTTCCCCTGGAGTGCAATCAGAATTTTCTCCGGGGAGGAGGTGGTAATTAGTATGAATAAATATTATCAAACTAGAATCGACATTAGAGATCATTCATAAATGATATCACGCTTCGAGGGGGGGAGGGGGGGTTCGTGAACTTGTGACAAAGTGTGACAAGGGGAGGGGAGGGTAACAAGGAGTGTGACATTCTGCATTATACAACATAGCGTCACGTGTGACAAAAGGGAGAGGGGGGGGGTCCGCTGAAGTGTGACATATTGTGACAAAGGGGGGAGAGGTCAATTATATGGGGAAAAAGCGTGACATCATTTATGAACGGCCCCTTGTTGCTAAAGCTATGGGAAAACCATTTTTTCTGGTTGCATTTAAACCAAAACCTTTACATTATATTGGACCCTGCGCTGTAATTGTTCTGCGACTTCTGATTGGTTGGCTCGTAAAAACGTCATCCATCTTTCTTATTTCGTATTTTGCAGTTCAATTATTGGAACAGTATTGTAAAATATCTTGCACTGAGCGCTGTGGCTCAAGTTTTCTTCTTTCCCATTTTTCTTTTTTTCCTGCAACTATTTAATGCATTTTACTTCAGTGCATTTGTTGCGACTTTTTAAGGAAAAGAATACATGAATTTAAATGCTGCCATCTATGTGTACTTGTAGTAGTTATTTATAATTTCCATAATTATTATATTCTTAAACTGATATCGGTATTAATTAAAAATAATTTTCTTTTATCATGAATTTCACTTGCTCACATTTTGCTAAACCGTTGATACTATGAAAAATGTGTGGAACGTAGGAATGTAAAAAAAAAAGTTGAAGTAGTTAATAAGACTATTGATTTCATAAAATTTTCAAATGGAAGTTAAATGTTCCACATTGGGATATTAGCTTATGTGCAGTTTTAACCTCTTCAGACCCCAGAACTATGCACAAGCAATTCTGATGCAATTTTTTGGTTCTCTGATTAAAAAAATGATTACAGAACAAAATAACGAAAAAAAAAAATTAATTAATAATTAGTTTAACTAATAATTAATGTCCAATTTCCATGTTTTCCATGTTTAAAACGAAGTAAACTATCTGTTGATTAATTTAAAAAACAATTGGGTGTTTTAGCCTTCAAATTGCACAAACAGTAGTTATTAAAGAGTATTTTAAAATGTACCCAATTGGGTACACTTGGAATGTAGAGGTTAACTGTTTTATTTTGTTTTATGTGCTGAAAATTTTCAAAAAAAAATTAAATAAATAAGTATATGTATAAATATATCTATATATATATATATGTAATAATACGAATTACATCATAGTTACGAGCAGCCGCTTCGTTAGTAGAAATGTCTGTCTAAAAGTCAATGCAAGTCGTAGGCCGAGTCTATTACTCATTCCTGAATATATTTGCAAATAATTGACAAAAAAAAAAAAAAAAAAAAAGATAGAAATGTTATAGTCTATTAAAATTATTAGGAGCATCGGAACGGAGCTACAGCAAGGTATGTTTAAAAATCGGAGCGGAGCAACTCAAAAAGTGGCTGTTCCCGATCCCTGGTTCTGGGAGAGTGACTCGAAACCCCCACTTCCCTGAATGCTTCCCGGGAGAAATTTAGTTACGATTTAGGAAGCATTTTACAGGCATCTAAGGCTATAGAATTTGTAAATCTGACACAGGAAAAAAAAGAAAGAGAGAGAGAGACTTTTTTTTTTCGGAGGGGGGTAACTATATTTTGCTTTTATTTTTGTTATGGGTGTACCCCCCGTGCTTGTCTACGCCCCATCCTCAGTGTGCAGGTTTGTTTACAATAAATTAGTTATAATATTTGATTATAACTTGTTATAGTTTGGCTGGAAAAAGTCATGCTAATCTTATTTACTGTCCTGTATGAATTTCTTTTTTGAAACAAAACAAAATCTGAAAAATATTTTAACATACCGATACTACAAAAAAAAAAAAATGGTCCTTTAAAGGGTTAAATTAAAAATTTTATACTAGATGGTAGCACCATTTGTATTTCCCTTTGAGATTCAGGGGTAAATTTACGCAAAAAGCAAAAAAAGACAAGAAGTTCCGTCTAGAACTATACGAGCCTACTTTCCCGTATACACCAAATTCAAATTTATAATCTAGCTATCTCTTTCTCTCTCTTTCTTATTTATCTTTAGTTCTAATTATTGAAAATATACCTTTTTCAACAGATAATACATATTCATTCACTCACTCATTCATTCTTTCATTTATTCAGCCATGCATTTATTCATTCATTCGTTACCTCATTCAAGTGTTTATTCATTCATTTACGCATTCATGTATTTATTCACTCATTTATTTATATTTTCATTTATTCAATAATTTATTCATTCATTCTTTTCCTCATTCATTTATTCATTGATTTATTCTTTCACTCTTTCATTTATTCATTCATTCATTATTTCACTCATTGAGTCACTGAGAAATATCCTTGAAAATCCCGATCAAAAAATTTCATAGCAAAATAGGCTCGTAAGTTCTGGATAAACTTTCTATTTCTACATGTTCTACGTTATAAGAGCTTTCCGATAAAGTTTGTTCCAAGCAAATCGGTCCGTTAGATCAGGATTTATATAGGGTTGAAATTTCCCCGTAAGCTCTGTGTTAATTTTTTGAACTGTTCAAAAATGAACAAAAACTGTTCAAATCAATATTTCACGCCGAGAACTCCTTTCAATAAGCTTGCAATAGGAACTTGGCTCTTGTGCCCAGAGTTTACAGAATTTGCTTCAATTTTGTCCATAGGCGCTAATGTTAAAATTTTTTGAACTGTTCAAAATTGAACAAAAAATTGTTCAAATCAAAAAGTAAAATATAGAAATGAGATGTCCTCGCCGAGATCTTTCGAATGCAAAAAGAATTTTTTGAATCGGACAATTCGTTCAAAAGTTATTAGGGGGGGACAGACCGACAGACAGACAGACCGACAGACAGACCGACCGACAGACAGACCGACAGACACCCCTTTTCCCCATCTCAATATCCTACTTTCAAATTTTTTATTTTTCAATCTTTATTTAATTACTTCACTTATTTTTGACTTTTCTTGATTTTTAACGATATTTTCACGATACATTAAGCCTTCTTTCATGCTTTATTATTAGTTTTTTTTACTTTTACGGGAAAGTAGGCTAAAAAAAGAAAATTCGAACCATTAAATTACTATGAGTCCAATAGTAACAGCGAAATTTTTTTTTTTTTTTTTTTAAAGTTTTGCAAAACATGATAAGTGAACTGTAAAAAAATTGCATCTAGAAGCTGCACTATTGCATTTAAAAAGGGATTCCAAGCAATCCCGAAACATACGTGTGCATAATTAATAAAATTCATTTTGCACTGCCAATAAAATGCAACATTTTTTTGCTTGGAATTTTTTCAAAAAGGTTCCTTTTTTAGATGAAAAGTATCCAAAAAAGATACAAAACATTCTCTTAACTTGGGAATTTTTTTCAAGATCTTAAGCTTCTGTCGCTTTGAAAATTAACGGGAGTGGCCAAGAAAGTCGAACCGAATACATCATAGTCTGCATTTTATTGTGATTTGTGCTTTATATTAACTGTAATTTTCATTATTATTGCATTTAAAAAGATTAACATATTTTTAAATACGTGTGCATGTTAATGCTCATTTGCGCTTCAATTACTGCAATCAATTTTTTTTTACAGTTTACTTGTGCATAAGGTTCCTTTATTAGTTTATGAATAAGTGTATTAAAAAAATACAATACGTATTCTTGTTAACTTGGGAAGTTATTTTCAAGATTTCAGTGCTGTGCTTGTGAAAATTTAACTGGGAAGGGGAAGGAGGTGGGGAGGTACGATGACCCCCGAATGCTCCTCATAGCTCTTGTTTTAATTGGTGGGATCGGGACTTCTTATTACACTCCTCATAGTATTTTCACTTTTTTTTTGCACAGTAAATTAAAAAAAAAAAACACATTTTAAAAAATGGTTTTATGTTATTTGAAGTTTTTATGGGAATAAATTAGTAATTAAAGTATCACACAGTTAATCTCCTTATTCCAAAGACGATTTGATAAAGTTATATTTATATAAATAATGTAATAGAATATTATGTTGCTATTTGAAGAAAATTAATCTTGAGGGAATATTTTCATAATGATTTTTTAAATTATAAGAAAATTTTGTTTCTTTTTGAAGAGGATGGGGTAAGGAAATTGCTCTGATGAAATACTTATTTATGCAACTTTTGCTCCATGACATCCGCTTTTAAGCTATAATATTAAGATGCATTCTATTTGAGGGCAACATTCAACCATGTAACGGTTTAAATTGCTGTCCCAACTCTTCATCCTTTTGATCCTTTTTAAGCTCCTTCAACAGATTTCCTATTTCTATGGACTTCATTCCTATTTGTTAATTAAATAAAATACTTTTTTTCCCTCCATACAAAGCTTTTTTTTTTTTTTTTTTTTTGCCGCTTGGGCGAAAAAAAGAAGCAATCTCAAAAATCACGAATCTGTTCTGCCGAAAAATCCTTAACTTATATTGCTTGTTCCAAACTAAACACAAATACGTTTGAACTTTTAACCTGAACTAAATCAGCAGGATATTTCCAGTAAACAAAATTTATGTAGAATCCCTTTAGATGCGAAAAAAATTAAAAATATAGTTCTGTTGTTATTTTGTTTCCTTTCATAACCAGGAGGTTTTCATCAACCATCAACCCACCCAAGTGAAAAAAAAATCGAGTCATTGTGAGGATTAGAAACATAACTCGAGAGGTTGAACCCCCTAACCCCCCCCCCCCCCACAAATACAACACTGAGATTTCAACAGGGGGGGGGGGGGCGGAGGAAAAAAACAAGTTGTAGTCGAAAAAACAAGTTGTAGTCTACAACATACTTGCTAGATGGCAGCACCATATTTTCTCAAACTTTTATGTCTGCAGTCCTTTTTAATCTATTCCCGTAAAAGTAGAAAAAAGAAAAAGATCGAAAGAAGGATTAATAATGTATCGTAAAAATATGCACCGACTTCTAAAATTATGTTCAAAAGTCACATCAATGTTGTTTAAAGAATTAATTTATTTTTTACTTTTTAGCGCAATTTATGATTTAAAGTCGGTTCTATTAAAAAATATATTTTATGCTATTCCAACTTATTATTACTATTTATATTTTTATTTATTTTATTTTTTCTCTCCAGTGAATTAACACATATGTTATTTGACTATTTGAGCTCGGATGAAAGGTTTTTTCCGTTTTCAAGGCTTGGCTTGCTGCTGTTTGTTTCTGCAAGCTATAAATTTTCTTCTTTAGTTTTACTGTCAGTGAATAATAGATACAAATTAATTATGACAAAAATTTATTAATTGAAACTATTCCAATGGATTATAATCGTCTTTTTTGTGTAGGTACTTGAACTAAACAAACAAAACGCTAGTAATGATTAAACTTTGTGCAAAGTAATAGAAATAAAATTTCACGTTAAATTAAAGCACAAATGAGCATTAAAACGCAGACATATGTTTCGGGATCGCTTGGAATCCCTTTTTCAATGCGACAGGGAGCTTCTAGATGCAAAACATCCAAATGAAGCAGACAGAACAACAAAAACAAAGCTTATATAGCCTAAGAATTAACTGTAAACCAATGAGAATAAAGGCAGTGTGAAGTGGAAGTAGAAGTAGTATTAAAGGCACCAATAAGAGAGCAACAAACGAATGTAGTTGGAAGTACAGAAAGTAAAAAGGAATATCAATAAAAACAAAGAAAAAGACAACAGCGTGCATAAAAATGTGAAAATACATGAAAATTGCAAAAAAATAAAATAAAATACAAAGAATAAAATGGAAATAAAATAAGTACAGAAAATACCAAAACAAAAAGCAAAACAAAGTACACATGCAAAAGAGGGGGAGGGGGGGGGGGGGAGAGAGAAAAAAAAAAAAAAAAAAAAAGGGAAAACTAACAAGAAAACCAAGAAAGAACAACAAATTAAAGGAACTTATGCCAGACCTGTAAAAAATAAGGAGTTGAGGAAGAATCATTAACCAAATTAGAACTATTCCTGTTAATATGATAAGCTTCCCAAAAGTCAAGTTCTAAAGGGGAAGAACATTTTTGAATAATTTTCCCAGAATTGAAATCAAAAGAGTGGTTGGAATTCCAACAATGTTGAGCAATGCTAGACTTATTCAGCTCTTGCTTTCGTACATAACCTTTATGCTCATTTAACCGAATTTTCAGAGCACGTTTTGTCTGTCCAATGTAAGAAAGGCCGCAACGGCAACTAATTTGGTAAATACCCCAAGTATTAAGTTGATCAACAGGATCTTTAAGAGAAGAGAAGGAAAGTTTGTTGCTAGGAGCAAAAACAACTTGAAATTGGAACCTTTTTAGGATTTTAGCAATACGAAAACTTACAGAATGAAAGAATGGTAACACAACCAAATCCTTTCTAGAAACCACATGATTGGGACCAGAAGGTTTTTTAGAAAGTTTGTTATGAATAGAATCAATTAAAGAGTGAGAAAATCCTCTATCAACAGCTACAGCTTTCAAATAGTTGAGTTCAATCTTGAGAAGCTCAGGAGAAGAGCAAATATTAATAGCACGATGGACAAGAGCATTAAAAGCCGAATATTTTTGGTTGGGAGGATGAGACGATAGTCTGTGAGGAGGTAAAGAAACAGCGAAAGGTTTACGATAGACAGAAGTTGTGAAACCAGACTCACTCCTAGAAATCAAAACATCAAGAAACGCGAGGCTACTATTAAGTTCTTTCTCACAAGAAAACTGGATATTAGAATCAATGGAGTTCATAATCGAAAGAGCATCATCAATACCTAACAAGTTACTGTCCGTTAGGACAAAACAATCATCCACATAACGAACATAAAATTGAAATTGCAATTTTTGGAATAGTTTTTCCTCAAAATAATGCATATAGAAATCACTTAAAATAGGACTAAGAGGACTTCCCATGGCTAGGCCATCTACCATAGCATAGAATTTACCATTAAATACAAAAGTGCTCTGTTGCAAGCACACACGAGTAAGAAAAACTAATTCCTCGACTTCCACAGAAGTAAAATGGAATTCAGAAAGCCTTTTCCTGAGGCAAGTCAAAGCGCCATCAACAGGAACATTAGTAAACAAAGAATTAACATCAAAAGAGGCCATAACCGAATTATTCGGAACGAAGTTATGAAGTTTCTTAACAAAATCGGTGGAATTTTTAACAGTGAAAACATTCCGACTCCTAAGTGGAGAAAACACAGAAACTAAATACTTGGAAAGTTTATATGAAGCAGTGCCAATATTGGAAACAATTGGTCTGAAAGGAATACCTGCCTTGTGTACCTTCGGTAAAGCATAGAAACGCGCACAATTAGCAACAGAAGGAATCACAGACCGTTTAGCAATCAAAGGAATAGAATGAACAGACTTAACAGCAGAAGAAATAGCTTTTAACTCCTTGTCGCTAGGATCTTTATAAATTTCAGAATAAGGACCAGAAGCAATTAAATCATCAGTTTTTTCAACATAAGATGATTTATTAAGAACAACAATCTGACCACCCTTGTCAGCTGTGGTAATGACCAAATCAGAATTTGAAACTAAATTATTGACACAGCGTTTCACAGAATGGGTAAAACCAATATTAGGGCCTTTATTCTCATTGGTTTACAGTTAATTCTTAGGCTATATAAGCTTTGTTTTTGTTGTTCTGTCTGCTTCATTTGGATGTTTTGCATCTAGAAGCTCCCTGTCGCATTGAAAAAGGGATTCCAAGCGATCCCGAAACATATGTCTGCGTTTTAATGCTCATTTGTGCTTTAATTTAACGTGAAATTTTATTTCTAAACAAAACGCTCTTTCTTTATTTTTTCCTTTTTTATTGTGTGTGTTTTGTAAAAAAAATGCTTAAATGTGAAGGATCGCTGATTGATTGCCATGGGTGGCTAATTTTTAATTATGTGGACTGCATTTTAATAAAATAACATAATTTACACATACAAAATATACACAATAGCGAACCGACTGGTCTTTTCTTTTTTTAACACGGGCATAGCCGTGCGGTACCGCTAGTAGTAGAAATAAGTTTAAATATTTTATGTTGACCTTGATAGAGGAGATAGCCATTCATCCCGAATGCTGGGGACCATTGCTATTCCTGATATCTGAATTTCTCGGTGTTTGGGATCGCTAAAACACGTCGTATATATTAGGGATTGTTCATAAATGATGTCACGCTTCGAGGGGGGAGGGTGTTCGGGAAATTGTGACAAAGTGTGACAAGGGGAGGGGGTAAAGAGAAGTGTGACATCATGAAACATAGCGTTACATGTGACGAAGAGGGGAGGGGGTTCCGCTGAAGTGTGACATATTGTGACAAAGGGGAGATGGGGGTCAAATATATGGGAAAAAGCGTGACATCATTTATGAACGGCCCCTTGATAAATCAATAAACAGAAATTACAATAACAAATAAGGGACCGTCCATAAATGATGTCACGATTTTCTCCCATATATTTGACCCTCTCCCCCTTTTGTCACAAAATGTCACACTTCAACGGGCCCCCTACCAAGGGGGTAGGTGTCACTCGTCACGCTATGTTGCATAAGCATGATGTCACACTTCTTGTTACCCCCTCCCTTCCTCTTGTCACAATTTCCAGAACCCTCCTACCCCCTCGAAGCTTGACATGATTTATGAATGATCCGTAAAAATGCGTTTCAAAATAAGAAGAAAACTGAGAAATTGCATGTAAATTTTGTAAAATTAAAAGAAAGAAACATTGAAAAGGCTAAAAATAACATATTTTATTGTATTTATATAGTGAAATATAGCGATGTATTTTCTTATGTAATCCGACATTTTTTTAACGAAAACATTACTTATAAAGACAGTTCTGGGAAATGTGCATTTTATCAGAAATATCGGGAAAATTTGAGCTTTTCCCAAAAATGACGGAAAATGCTTTAAAAATGACAGGAAAATCAAGCAAATATTTTCCCGATTTCCTGGATACCGGATAAAAGTTTCTATACTGCACAAGGCTTTTCAAACCCCGCAACCTTTCCGGTCTATATTTTTCGAATTTTGTGATGCTCTGTTGCACTAATTTCATCCCCGAAAATTTTTATTCTATGAGTGCGGTCAAAAAGGAAAAACTAATACTTATTGTTATTCAATCACATCCTTTTTTTGTTGTTTTGTAATTTGTTTTTCATTTCTACTGGCTTATATTAGGCTCTATAGTATCCCCCCCCCCCCCCCCCGGATCAGATAAAACTTTCAGCAAGTAGCTTGCTAATCTGAATGACGTCAATAATTCTAATGGATAACATCATTTTCCCTTATTTAGAACAAAATATGTTATTGCAATGCGTAGGACGTATCTATAGTAGTAATCCGAAAGGCCGATGCTCGCACGTTTGTGATTCTATCTGATTGGAACTAATGGTTCTTTTCCTTGAAGGAAATCCCTTTCAAAGATTACATTTTAGCAAATTTGCTTCCACGAGATATTTTAACAGGATATTGCAATAATATAAATGCACATTTTCCATGTTTCTAAATGTTAAAGGTAAGGTCTTGTTACGGTCCCTATCGTAGACCGTATCAAATTCTTGACTTGAGTTTGATGATGCTTTTGTTTTCCTGGTGAAGATTAAAGTCTATTGTTCTCATACCACCAGCCTCCTTATCTTAGAACTCTAGTGATTTCAAATGAGCTCTTGCAGCAGCAACTGTGTAACTAATTCGATTACACCAGATTGATTGCGCACGATGAGCAAGGATTAAAAAAATACATTTTACACAATTTGAACTTCCATTTATTGAGTTGTTCTCTTAAATATTTTCTTTTTCGTTTTGTTTCGTTTATTTCTTTCCTTTGTCCTCTTTTATTGTGTGTTCTGTAAAAAGAGATGCTTAAATGTGTAGGATCGCTGGTTGATTGCCGTGGGCGGATAATTTTTAATTAAGTGGAATGCTATACATTTTAATAAAATAGTATAATTTACATATAAAAAAGTTTCCACTATATACACAATGGCGAACCGACTCGTCTTTTCGTTTTTAACACGGGCATAGCCGTGCGGGTACCGCTAGTAATAACGTTAATTAGGAAAAATAATAATAATTTCAGCTCTGAGGAAGTTATCAGAATTATTATTTGTCGAATGGCAACGATAGCTTTGTTTGGATAATGCAACGATGTTATTTAGCTTGATTTGTCACGTAAGTTTGTTACGCGGTTTTCGATCACTATTACTGCATTTCACTTTTTTTTTAAAAATAAAACCGTATAATTTAAATAATTTTTTGGACATTTAATATTTATATATATAAAAAAAAAACATTCTGCTGTCTGTATTTTTTTGGACAGACGCTTAAAAGATTTAAAATGTATCAAAAAGGGAACAACTTTACGCCAACTGGTGTTACGCCACTTTGGTGTTAAAATGGTGGAAACTAAACGAAGAGTTCTTATAGTGTGCAGCAACATTCCTTTCTATTGGCAAGTTTCTAAACCTTTTCTTTTTGTCAAAAAGTAAAATCCCATGTAGTTTTTGTAAATTATTACGAAGTTCGGCATAACCCTAGGAGAGCCCACCCCGTTTCAAAATCGCCAATTTGGCGTCCATCTCGCAGAACGACACAAGCAGGGTCACTATCAAATTACGGTTCCCAAGGTGGACTCATCGCCCACTGCGCCAACGGGGTGAGCTCTCATAGGATCTAACCACATCAGAAAACCATAGATCACGTGAACGGTGGTTTGGAATGTAGCTAACAGCGAGATAGTAATGGTTCAAATTCAGTTTCAACGTTAACAACGTCGTCATTGTGATGTATGGTTTATATTATGTACTAAAAGTAAACAGTCAAAATGTAAAATTTTTATTGCAAAATATTTATTAACATATACATGTGTTGATCATAAACATTTCAACAAAAATACTTCGGGTTAAAGTAGGAATAAATAAAAAGATAATATACATGTGTTGATCATAAACATTTCAACAAAAATAATTCGGTTTAAAGTAGGAATAAATAAAAAGATAATTTATTTACGTTCATTATTTCTTAACGTATTTTTTTTTGCCTTTGGCATGTTGTTTAAAATTAAACAAACGGTCATTTTTTTAAATTCGTCTTTTACAGGGGTTCCCAAACTTTTTCTCGTAAAGACTCCCTTTTTAAGGGGACTTGGCACCTTTCAAAGGTAGAAAATGGCTGAAAATAACGATTTTTCAATTTTTTGCTTAAAATGTGGTTTGACTCTCCTAGTATATCTGAGCGAAGTTTTGAAGCGATATAACCAATATAAATGTAGTTGAGAAGTAAGAGAACTCAAATATTTCTGATATTTTAGTAGGATTTTGTATTCTTTAAACTGCGTTTTCTCGGTTTGTGTGTTTTCGCCATATTGTAGAACTTAAAATGCTAAAACTTCTACATATATTCATGTAGCAACTTGAAATTTTTTGTGTGTGTTCGATATGATGTGCTTGATGAAATTAGGGAGGGAATTTGCTATATATTTTCAAAAAAAATTAAAAAATGAAAATGTAACAAAAGTCGCTTTTTTTCTGTGTTCTACCATCGATGTAACTTTAAAAACTTTTTTCTCAAAAACTAATTAATTAATAGCAAAACCCATCCCTAAAATTGTAAACCATACTATATAATAAGTACTTTAAAAAAATTTGGTAAAGAAAAGTCAAGTAATGAAAAAGAAGAAGGAAATTTAAAGTTGTTAAATAATTTTTAAAAAAATTAAATTTTAAAATTTGCTGTTAGTTGAATTTTGATTTTTCATGTGAAAATCATTTTGTTGAACAATAGCACATCATAACATACAAATGAAATAGGTAAGTTCTTAAAATAAAAAAATATTGTCAAAAGGTGCAAAGTCCCCTTAACAACTAAACAACCCTCGATCCCATATATGTATACACATGAACATACACATTTTTACGCAAGTAATTTGACCCAAGAGCGATACGTTAGATTCCAAGCTGTCTCTGTGTCCAACTCCACTGCAAATTTGTTTATTTTACAATGTCCAAAGGCACTGTAAAATAAACGAATTTACTGTGGCGTTGGATGAAAGATGACACTTTTTACTTTAACACTTTTTTTTGTCCTCTCTAATTGAAAATATTATGATTGGAATCGAACTAAATATATACACATGGAACCCGATAGGAAGAAGTGCTCAGTAGTTTTTTGCAGTAGTCCTATCAGTAGAGCAAGCATTGACAATACAAAAACGCGTCAGCAGCCTCAATTGAATGTTTTTTTCGTTAGGCGATACTCTGAAGAAGTATTCGAAGGATTCAAATAACAGTCGCAATGTAATGAAACACACTCCTTTTTATTACATCGTTTTATTTAACTTGACTTGTCACGGTATTTTGTTAGGCGGTTTTCGACCACTATTACTGCATAAATTATTTTCAAACTTTGCACATAAGCTTATCTTCGATGACAATACAATAATCCATCCATTTTATAATTTATTATAACGTTAATTAGGAAAAAAACTTAATAATTTTGGCTCTGAGGAAATTATCAGAATTATCATTTGTCGTTTGGCAACAATAGTTTTGTTTGGATAATGCAACGATGTTTTGAATTTAAATAAAACCGTGCAACTTAAACCATTTTTGGCGATTTAATATTTATTTATTTTTTGAATATTTGAGTTAAAGTAGTTTAATTCATTCAAATTCTGTATATAATTTGGATATTTTTCACATATCATTTGAATATTTCTCAATATAATTTGAATGTTTTTCGTACATTTCTTTCTTTTAAATATTTTTGCTGGATTTTGTTCTGGCTGGGTATGACAAAAATTGCCATGTCCTTAAAGCTTCTGAAATTTAGTTCAGTAAGCAAATCCCTTAAGTTTAGCGTAATACAAATCAAAATGATATTTAGAGACATTTTGTCTACATATAAAAAGATTTTTTTTAAATGAGGAATTTTATGGCGACTCCGTTAGAAGTGATTCGCGACCTCATTTAGGGTCGCGACACATAGATTGGGAATCGCTGGTGTGTCATAAAATTCATTTTCAGCGAATAATCAGCAAAGCTCTTACAGCAATATTGTACTAATAAATTTCAGCAAATTGCTTTGATCAATGTCAATCCTTTGGCAAACTCTACTTATGTTTGAAAATAAATGTACAATCTTTTTGGTTCACTGATTTTTTTTTTTTACGGAAAATATAATCAGGGAGATTCATGAAAATCTTGAACAGTTTCTTTTGTTGCAGTTGTGCTCTTTATATGGTGTAACCATATTTTAATTGTTCTTGAAATTCGTTTGTGCTTTTCAACAGTGAAGAAAAAAACTTCTCGTTTTCAAATGATCCGTTAGTGCCACCAAGTTCTGCTGGTAGAATGGACGGAGGCAAGATCTGATGCAGGCTTTCTGTATTGTCCCCGTGGAAGAAGATCTAGATGAACAATTTATCAGTTAGCATTTTTGTACTTTAATATGAAATTCTAGTTGGATTTTGTACAGCACTCCTTAAAACGTGTAAAGCCGTCAAATTTCGAAAATTTTCACGCAACTATAGTCTGTGTAATTAGAATAGGCGCATCAAGGTCGCGTTTCCTGCTTTGTCACAATGGAAACTGCGAGAAAGATAACAGAGCCAGGCTTTTTTTTTTGCACTGCAGTTAAGGCATGCATTACGACACCTCCGATTCAAAATATTCGAATAATTGAGAAAAGTTAATAAGAAAGAATTTATTTTCTATTTATTTATTTTTGATACTACGTAAATGCAATTAAATTTCTCATAAATTAAATCTGGAACGTTTAGATAGGATTTTAACATTTACGAAATATAAAATACAATAAATTAGCTATACAATAGCTTTCTGAAACACATCAAAATGTTAGAATAAGATTTAGATTGGTTCAAAATATTAGAGTACTTTATCTGACGCAATCTGTTTTTGCCATTGAGAAATAAATCTGATTTTAGCCCGTCTATTATTATTATAACTAAAACAACAAGCTGACTTATCATGTTCGGCAAACCAAGTAGGGAAAAAGTTTCTAGCACGGAAACCATGGCGACCAGAAGGGGAAAAGGTAGAGTTGTGTGACCCCTGACACGCCGATTCTATTACACAGACTACAGTACAGTTTGAAAACGAAGTTCTGTCACTTAGATACAGTTCGACCACGAAATCTTGACATTTGGACGCTTCTGCGCATGGTAGAAAAGAACGAATTTTTAGGTAGTCCCGACAAAAAAGCCATTAATAGGCTATCGGTCGGTAGGCGTTGGCGATAAAAAGCCGATTAATAAGCGATCGGTCGGTAAGCATCGGCAGCAAAAAGTTGATTAATAGGCTATCGGTCGGTAGGCGTTGGCAATAAAAAGCTGATTTATAAGCGATCGGTCGGTACAAAAAGCCGATTAATAGGCTATCGGTCGGTAGGCGTTGGCGATAAAAAGCCGATTAATAAGCGATTGGTCGGTAAGCATCGGCAGCAAAAAGCCGATTAATAGGCTATCGGTCGGTAGGCGTTGGCGATAAAAAGCTGATTTATAAGCGATCGGTCGGTAAGCATCGGCAGCAAAAAGCCGAATAGGCTACCGGTCGGTATACATCGGCAACAAAAAGCTGATTAATAGGCTATCGGTCGGTAAAGTGTTAAGACGATCTTCAAAAGTTTCCTCACCTACCCATTTTATTCCAAACCTTCAACTTCTTGTGTGATTTTAATTAAATGCTCTTCTTGTTATTTGGGACACAGAGCCTCTTAGATTCTTTTTTCTATTAGGAAATTTAGGAGGGTAAATAGATGCTTCAAATTACTAAACGGTGGAATTGTGTAATTATTGCTAACCAGGTCCCACTGTACATAGCACCTCAGGCCTTGACAGATTATCCCGAAGGGCATGGAATGAGCTATCGTCTTCTATTCCAATAGAAAGTTGAGTACAAAGATAAAACAACGTAAAAAAAAGCACAAATTGTCAGAACAAATATCGTATCCCTGCCTAATAGTGGCTAACACGAAACCGGAAAGTTGTGATTGAACAGGCAAGAACCGGAAAGACAGCCGGTATTATACTAAATGGGTATGTTTGGTACAGGGTGGGTCAGAAGTAATAACTCGGTTTTGAAGGGTTAAAAAAAAAAAGCTAATACGGTTTAAGACTTAAAGCTTTTTTTATTTTGTGTCTGTATATAATCCCATTTTTTTACATTAACACGTTCACGTCGGTGTGCCCCACCGGTGGGTCACACAGGTGAGTCACTTTTTTTTCAGAAAAGAAGTCGTTAAAGAATAAGTTTATTTTATTTTTTCTCACCATTATATATAAAAATTCGAAGGCATTCACGAAGCGTAAGGATACAAGACAGTCCCGCCTCACGCGGAAAAACGTAGATATTTGCCCCGGCGTGAACCTGTTAAGTTTTGAATGCCACTTCAGCAAGAGGGCGGCCTTCAGCGGCAATACACTGATGCAGTCCATTCTTCCACGCAGAGAGCTCGAGCTCTTCGTGTGCATTTCAACATTGCGCGTCATGTTGCGATCCCTAGCACTAGCGGGAGCTCTTTTCTGTAGGATGACTTAAAGAGGAAAGTTTGGAAACATCGCCCCCAAATTTTAGAAGAGCTGAAGGACCGAAATGTCGAGGAAATATCGCCGCGTCCCTTGAAATGTGCAGAAAGTTTCCCAAAACTTCAGAAATAGACTGCATCAGTGTATTGCTGCTGAAGGCCACCATCTCGATGAGATGGTATTCAAAACTTAATGTAAAAAGATTGGATTAAATACAGATCAAAATAGAAAAAGTTTTAAGTCGCAAACTGTATTAAATTTTTTTAATAACCCCCCGGGCCAGTTCTTCTAACCCATTCTGTATAAATACCGGCTGATGAAGGGGCTTCATTGTAGCCTCGGAATAGCTATTTGCGATATTTGTTCCGACAATTGGTGCTTTTTTTACGCTGTTTTATCTTTGTACTCGTATTTTAGCACAAAGCATTTTGATCATTTGTCTTGCAATAGAAAGTCATTCTCGTGTTCGAATTCCACTTACCCTGCTCTTGATTTTATGCCTCAGCAGAGGTGAAAGTAAAGCAAACACAAGTGCAAAAATTGCCGGGTTGTTTATCACATGTATTGCCTTATGCCTAAGTGGAAAGGATTCCTAGAAAAGAAAAAAATAAATGGTCTTAACCACTTAGCGCATTTGCCCGTGTCTGACACGGGCGAAAGTTGCCGGCAAATTTGCACATGCCCGTGTCTCACACGGGCGAAAGTTACCGGCAAATTTGCACATGCCCGTGTCTCACCCCGAGAAAGTTATCGGCAAATTTGCACATCCCGTGTCTCACACGGGCGAAAGTTACCGGCAAATTTGCCATGCCCGTGTCTCACACGGGTGAAAGTTACCGGAAAGGTTTGCACATGCCCGTGTCTCACACAGGAAAAAGTTACCGGCAAATTTGCTCATGCCCGTGTCTCACACGGGCGAAATTTACCGGCAAATTTGCTCATGCCCGTGTCTCACACGGGTGAAAGTTACCGGCAAATTTGCACATCCCCGTGTCTCACACGGGCAATCTTGTATCTCGCGTTATTTTATTTCTAATGCCCCTCTGAGATGCATTTGCACTTTGTTTGTGTAATAGTTTTTTATATAACTTTTACTCCACCAGCTCTCTAGTCACTGAAATTTCCAAAAGCAATTTATACTATACCTATATATTCATTTTCTGTCAAAAAAAAAAAAAACTCGATAAGTTTTGCCAGTTTTTCTGAAAAAAAAAAAAATTGCGCAATGGGGTTAAATCACATTTTTTTGAAATACGACAAAAAAAAGTTCTTTATATTTTCCCTTTAAAAATATTTAATACTGTAAGGATACGTTACAATTTATTTTAAAACGATCTATGAATTTCTATTAGAAAGCATTGCAACTATAAAACGCTGAGGAAAACATATTTCATCCAACCAGTCAAAACTGGATTAAGAACTGGATTATAATAATCATTTTTCCCCAGTTTTTCTGAAAAAAAAAAAAAAAAACTCGTGCTCAGATGATGTTTTGGGATCACTAATTTTTCATTGTTGGTGTCTATTGCCCAGATTATCTTCTCCAATGCTCTATTAGGGCGCTACCTCCGTAATACTAAATGCCTAACGAGTTTACTCAAAACGTTGAAGTCATATTTTTCTTCAGAGACCGTCCCGGAGATAAACGCCGCCTAGGGTTAGTTTAGGGCAAAAGCTTCAGATATTGCTTGCTACTTTTTAGATAACCGGTTGCGATCGCATTTTGAGCCTCATTTTTGGATTTTTTTTTCTGCTTTTTTTAAAAAATTAATATACTTTAAAAAATTTATGTTTTTTTTGGAAAATGAATTTGTTTAATTAGAATAAATACATATTTTCATATTTTTTAAAAAACGATGAAAAAAAAAAGAAGAAAGAGAAAAAAAAAAATACTCAAAATGCAAGCAAATAATGTAAATAAATTTGTTATACATAATATAATCAAGTAAAAGTATAAAAAAAAAGATCAGAATTTGCAGCAAAAACAATTGGTATGAACTACAGAAGCCTGCTTATACCGCCATAACTCCAAGTGTAATATAAAATGGGTTAAAATATTCACCAAAAAAAAAGGAAACCTGATCTCTGAAAATTAACAATTCAGTTTGAATTTAAACTCGCGGGCTTCGTTTTAAATCATGCCATTAATAATAGCTCACTTAATTTCATTGTTACGCTTCTCATTATCTCCGATAGGCGGCGCAAAATCCGGGACGCTTTGATTTACTTTTTCTCAATGTTAAAAACGACAGCGCGTTTTCCGTAGGAAAATGGTAAAATAACCATTTATTTGATTGTTATTTTGCCATATTTAATTACAACAGTTGAATAACCATTAAAAAGATGGTACTCAAACCGCTGAT
Organism: Octonoba sinensis; assembly: GCA_038502835.1. Taxonomy (NCBI): domain Eukaryota; kingdom Metazoa; phylum Arthropoda; class Arachnida; order Araneae; family Uloboridae; genus Octonoba; species Octonoba sinensis. The sequence goes on from CM076603.1 coordinate 21,471,919, forward strand.
TGTGAAAAAAATCGTTTATTCTCTGTTTATCCTAAAGAAGGTTTAACTAACCGTAATCGGGCGTCCATCTTGGTTGTGGAATCTTACCGTCGTACGTTGTTGGTAAAATATAAATAAAGATTTATCAGTTAAAATCTGCATGTGTATATAAAAGAGAAGAAAAAAAGTGGCTTAAGCAGTGGATACTAAATAGAAACACATAACACGTAAATCAAAAATTGGAGACATCGGATTCCCGAACTGTTTGCGAATAAGCGAACCCATCATTTGAACCGCTGAAGCTTGTTTGTATTTTAATTTTTGCAGCAAATAAAATGATTTTCGTCAATATACAGTAAATTTAGTCCAAAAATAAAATTAGATCCAATCAGAAACTGAAATCTCAACTTTAAGGCTGTTTGCCTGTTGGAAAGGAAGATTTATTGATAAATAAACGTCCGCTTTACGTGATGACGGTGGCCGAGTGGATAGAGAGCTAGACTAGTACACCACGGATTGGGGGTTCGAGTCCTGCAAGCTTTCGTTGGTTTCTTCGCCTCAAAGATTCTACGCCTCGAAATGGTTAGAAAACGGTGAAAATTTTATTTTGAAACCGTTTTTAAATGGTTATAAAACCGTAAAACTTTTGTATTTACGGCTATTTAACCAAGTTAATTGGAAATGGTTAGGTCCCGTGAAGATAGAAAAATGTTCCAAACCGTAAATTTAACGGTGAATTAGATGGACTGACTGCTGCCGGTCATTTAACCGTAATTTCATGATGAAATTTCTAACAGTGTACGGAGGTGGCGATTAGGGCTAAATTTCTTCCTTTTTTCTCCAGACAAAACATTTACTCAACTACAATTTGAATTAAGTCTATAAGGAACACTCTTCAGACAATTCAAATCGCCTTACCTGTATGGAACTTATTAAACATCGAATGTTTTGAAGGTGTAGGTGTCGTATATGTGACCAAGAGAGTCCTTTTAAATCAACGACAGAGGTTAAGCCACATATTTGCGTCACTGGATTTTGTAGCGATTTTTCCTGGCACAACAAACCCAATTTCAAGCATTCTTCAAACGAAAAGACTTCTGGATTCCAAGCCCCTGAAAATCATAAAACGATTCAATATAACAAAATCAACAAATGTTTTTTTAAAAATATGTTTGTAAACGACCATTTCAGGTCGCATAAATATTCGAGTTTATTTGCTATTCTTAAGTATATGCCTCAAACTCTCGTCTGATATGACAGATAGAACAAGACGGTGCAACAGATGTACTATACAAAGAATCAAATACACCCAGGGGAAAGTCGGAATCGAAACGACGCCTCTTCACTGCGCACAGGCAGGTACCGGAACCAGTCGATTAGACCGCTCAGCCACTGAGGCCCCTTTGAATATGTATTTTAAAAAAATACTTCTGTGATATTGGTAAGAGTGGAGTTGTGTTACATAAGTTTTAGACTAAATTTTCGAATGCAATATGCAAATGGTTACAAATGGAAAACTGCGCTCGCGCGAGAGAGAAATTGCTTAATTTGCTACATTAAGTTACAACATTAAATTCCTAGTGCAATTTCGCATCAATAGAGTCCGGCTGCTCACCCTTTCAGGTGGAGAAACTGGGCGACAAAATTATCACGCAGCGATGGTGGTGCCGCTGAAAGGAATGGTAACAATCTTTCGGATACGCACTAGGTCTGCAATTGGCGGAAGCCAACAGCAGCCCATTAGAAACAACAAAAAAAAAAAAAAAAAAACTTACGTTCGAATGTATCACTCATTTTCTCATTACATATCAACGCCGAGATTAGTGGTAACATTACAACAAATGTTGCAATGCACGAAAAATTTTAGTTATTTAGTTACCTCAGGTAGTTAGTCGACACACTATTACACCACCGACTATTAGTTGATTTTCCATGTTTCTCCAATATTCGCATTGCGTAACTCGCGAGTCCGAAAGAAACTAAAGAAATGTGGGGTATGGCTGTGTCATGGACACGGCCGTGTGTCGTACGTGAATACGTTTATGTAACGGGTTAGATATTTTAAATAAAATATTTTTATTTATGTATTTAGAATAAAAGCACTGAAGCAAATAATTATTGCGTTACAATGTAACTTATTAATTAATAACTTTATAGTTTTGGCTGTTCGACGCGTATAAGCCGACATTATCTATATATTTTTGATATTTTTTTTATTCTAACACCTTATTATATTCACTGTTACTACTTTAAAGTAATGTTTTATATACAATCGATAGCTTTTGACGACAGCTGACGATTAAAACTTAAACAAACATCGTAGCTTCTACGAGTCAAAAGCTATACTAATTGCAAATTTCGATACGCAGCAAAATCACCTCAAAATGGCGGCGCTTCCCTCCTTACCCCCCGCGATGCGTCGCTGTTCTCGCTTGTCGTAATGAATTATTTGATTCTTTAGCTATCCAGTGGTATTATTTAGTTTTGGATGTAGAGGATAGATTTGAAACTACAACGCCAAACTCTATCCCCAGATTTTGTTTCATTAGATTTTTTGGATTGCTCCCGTATGGTAGCAAATTTAAAGACGTATTCACGTCAAAAATTTATAAGGGAAACGGTTAAGACTTACCAACTCTGGTAACCCATATAGAACTTCCGTCTGGTGCTCTGGTAGGTAAGAAGTTGCACATATTCGCTTCCATGGCGTTCATACAAGATTTCGCATTGTAGTTTTCATACACTGTAGGGTAACGCACGCGGTGATCATAGTAGTTACACAAGAGCATAAAGGCATCCTTCGTCCTGAACTTTCTGGCACGTAAAAATCGGAGCAGGAATTCATCTGTCGTGTCTGCTTTTAAATTCTGTTTTTCTGAAATTCAAAATAATATCAATAATAAACTAATTATAAAAGAGGTTTTAACCTCTTCAGAGCCTAGAACTAAGCACAAATAATTTTGGCGCAAGTTTTTGGTTCTCTGACTTAAAAAATGAGAACCAAACAAAATAACTAATTTTTTTTTTACATTTTAATTAATAATTATTTTAAATAATAATTAATGCCCAATTTTGCATGCTTTCCATGTTTAAAACGAAGTAAACTATATGTTGATTAATTTAAAAAACAATTGGGTGTTTTTGCTTACAAATTGCACAAACAGTAGTTAATAAAGAGTATTTTAAATGTACCCAATGGGGTACACTTGGAATGAAGGGGTTAAGTTGCACGGTTTTATTTAAAAAAAAAATATGCAATCACCATGCTCGTTTTTCATGGTATAATTTCTTTATTATAGTTATTTTTTTTCTCCAGGCGCCTCTTCCGCTGCGTCGCAGTTTCTTTTTCTTTTTTTGCCATGATTAGAGTATTTTAAAATTCAAAACATCGTTGCATTATCCAAACAAAGCTATCGTTGCCATTCGACAAATAATAATTCTGATCATTTCCTCAGAGCCAAAATTATTCATTTTGTTCCCTAATTAACGTTATACTAAATAATAAAATGGATGGAATATTGCATTGTCATCGAAGATAAGCTTGTGTGCAAAGTTTGAAGGTAATTTATGCAGTAATAGTGTTCGAAAACCGCGTATCAAACTTCCGTGACAAATCAAGTTAAATAAAACCGTGTGATAATTATATAAAAGATAATACGGAGGGAAGTAAAAGCTTTTACATTTTGTGCAAAAAGATAGGAAATGTTTTTTTTTTCTCTTTAAGCTCAATACATGGAAGAAAATTACTCACTGCTGTTTTTTTATTTTGTTTTTATTATTTTCTTCCTCTTACACTTTCATTTCTTTCCATCGAGCTCTACATGCAACGCATTGCCAGCTACGTAAGAGACCGTTCATAAATGATGTCACACTGTTTTCTCAATTTATTTGCCCCCCCCCTCTCCTTTCCCACAAAATGTCGCACTTCATCATACCCTCTTTGTCACATTGCTTATATAAATGAACAGTGTCATATCTGCAAAATATACATTTTTCAAGAGAGGCGTTTGAACGTTTTACAATTTGTTTTATTTAATTACCTTATTTGTTTCAATGATGATTATAATCGATTTTGTTCAGAAAATAGTTATTCTTCTAGTTTTCTCTCACATGATGGATGTTAATGATGTCAAAAAAAAAAAAAAATAGAAATAACTATACAAAGTAGTTATGACAGTATTGCACCAAAAAAATAAAGTTGGCCTCTAGTCTTAATTTTTGAACATTTTCTTACGGCAGTATTCCCAATATAAAGAGCGCAAAAATCTGAAAATTTTGATATGAAAACCAAAAAAAAAAAAAACCAATTTTTTTTGTAGATATGACACTGTTCATTTCTATAAGCGACATATCACGCTATACTACATAAGCATATGTATTTGCTGTTCAGAAAGAAAGCACTGCGTTATGGATCACGTTTCTAATTTTATTTGAACTTTTAATGACATTTGTGAACATAATAATAATAATGATTACATGTGTACTTAATTTGTATGAAATGAGGCTAAGGGTTAGAACACAAAAAATAATTAGTACAGTAATATATATTAATTGTTCGAATTCTGAAAAAAAGACCCACGAAGTTCTATTTTAAAAGTGCAAATGCCTACGAAAATTTCCTTTCAAATTTTTAACAAGAAGTAAATTTAAACCTTACACAGTACCGGTGTTTACGATACAAAATGATCAATGAAAGTTTAAAATCTAATTATAAAAATAAAAAAAAAAGTTTTTAAAATAAATTTATTTTACTGATTTTAAATGTTTTTACGGTGTCGTGCCCGAAGCTCACAGATCTGAAGCTCACAGTAGGAAAAACGTGGCTGTAGCTCACATAGACCAGCATCTCGTGTCCCAAGCTCACAAATATATTCGTACCCAACTCTCTTGCCACCCCCCCCCCCCCACCCAAAGGATGGTGGAAACGAGAAGGATGGAGTGTTTTGCTTATTTTGAACTTAACTATAGATAAATTGGGGTTTTGTGCATAACCTTTTATTTTCTTTACTCCTGCGGTGAAATTTCTTTTGCTCTTAACTGGTGGGATACAATGATTCTATTTAATTGTGAGTTCCACGATTTCACTGGATTTTTGGTCCTGTGCTGTTGTCCATCAACATTCCATAATTAAAAGGGAACACTGGGATTGTTCATCCATTGTTCTACAAAGTAATCTGTAAAACGTTTCAGTTAGTCATTATTTGGAATATTTTCCATGAGTTGGAATAAAACTTCAGACTACTACTGTGAGCTTCAGACACGTGAGCCGGTCTAGGCTCCTCCCAACTGTCAAGTTGATACGTCAGGGAAACGGGTGATATATTTGTGAACTTGAGACACGAAACTGTCAAGTTGATACGTCAGGGAAACGGGTGATATATTTGTGAACTTGAGACACGAAACTGTCAAGTTGATACGTCAGGGAAACGGGTGATATATTTGTGAACTTGAGACACGAAACTGTCAAGTTGATACGTCAGGGAAACGGGTGATATATTTGTGAACTTGAGACACGAAACTGTCAAGTTGATACGTCAGGGAAACGGGTGATATATTTGTGAACTTGGGGCACGATATATTGGTCTATGTGAGCTAGAGCCACGATTTCCCTACTGTGAGCTTCAAGCACGAGAGCTTCGGCCACGGACCCGTTTTTACAGAGACCAAAATGTGTAATGTCTTGTTACCTACTCTCCTCTCCTTGTCACAAACTGTCACAATTTCCGGAGCCCCCTCGAAGCGTGACATCGTTTATGAATGACCCCCAACTCACCTGAAGTAACGGGTTCAAAAAATGATAAGAGAAAGACGCGCGTGTAGAAAAATGTTTATCTGTATTCTCCCCTATCTCTCCAAAAATAAGCTTATCGCTGCTTAAAGATTAAGTATGACAACATATTTCAAAATCAACAATTTACTGCAATACATGCAGGGTTCGAAATTAGCGGACGTTAGTCGTATTTTGCAACTAAAAATTTCCGTTTGATGACCGTGATTTCACATCCAGTCGTCACTTTTAAAGCCTAACCTTTCATAAAACGTTTAGTTTGGAATCCACACTGTTTCACCAAGTCGTCATTTTATATTTACTTATTTATTTTGATCTGTGCACAATGGAGGCAATTCAAGCAACGTCATTAGTCACGTGGCAGAGATGAAAGCAATGTAAACAAAATAAGGCGTAGCATCGTTTTACTTCGAGTTCGACAAATCTAATTAAAAACTAGGCCTAAATAAAGTTCTACATTACATAAAATTAACACTAGATAAAACACTATAACTATTCAACTAATTAATAAATTTCTTGAACAATGATTAAATTAAATGTAAATACTGGGTTATAATCAGAAAAAGCTGTGAAAATAGTCTAATTAATTTTAAGATAACTCATTTTTCCTAGTGAACTCCACGTAGAACTCTATTGAAAATCTTGGTAAATTTAAGAGCGGATATCACGTGAGAACGGTGATCGCTCATGAGTACCTCTAGCGGTGATTTGCCTCCATTGCACCACTGTCTTCATAGTTATCAGTTGCTATCTCTGCCCAAGCAATTTGACTTATTTTAAAATGACGCCTAGCGGAACATTTTTGGCAACTAAAACAAAACATCAAGGTGCCATTGACGCCTAATTTTTACATTCTAATTTCGAACCCTGAATACATGACATAAAGTGGAAATATTTTTTTCCAAAGTGAAAGAAAGAAAAACTTAGTTTCAAAAGGGTAGACGAAATTTTAGTTATAAATTTTGTTTATATTAAATATGTCAAAAGTTGCGTTATAAAGTAATTTGCAGTATTAAAAAAAAAAAAAAAAAACACACCGAGAAAAGAACAGTGCAGAATCTTACTTTCTATGAGCTCTTTCAGTTCTTTCAGACATTTTCTGCGATTTTCACTTGTTTCATTTAATTCTATTTCAGCTTTCTCCCGAATTTCGTTTGTAATCAAGGCAAAATCAAAGCGTAAAAACTCTCCATTTACATGGGGTTGTTCTTCATTCATCATAGATGACTTTTATCGGGAATGCTCACCTAAAATAATTATTGAGAAAAAAAATTAGCATAAATAAATAGATATACATATACATATAAATAATATCCTTTCAAATTATTGACAAAACATTTCTTTTTAAAATGATGAGCAATTTAAGTAATTGAACAGCACAATCCCGATAACCCTGTCTATGTAATTTTATTTTGCGCGCAAGGATATCAAGGAAATGCGAAAACTAAATATAATTTTTGTAATCCCCCCTGCTGTTTCATAATTCGACCACTGTTCCGAAGAATTTGAAAGCCTAAAACTAAGCACCAAAAAGAAATTCCGTAGATACTGAAATAGCTACAAGATATGTATGAAATAATTTTTGCAAAAAATAGAACCGACTTCAGATTATAAATTGCGTTGAAAAGTGAAAAATAAATTAATTCTTCAAACAACATCGATGTGACTTTTAAACATAGTTTTAGAAGTCGATGCAAAATTAGGATGGATAAAATCTTTTGTAATCATGAATCAATGACAAATACTATAAATGGCTCAGAATTAGCAGCAGTTCCAATACGAAGTAGCACATGGAGTAATGGTAATTAGGCTGGGGGGGGGGGGGGGGATAATTTTGCACCGACTTCTAAAACTATGTTTAAAAGTCACATCGATGTTGTTTAAAGAATTAATTTATTTTTCACTTTTCAGCGCAATTTATAACCTGAAGTCTGTTCTATATTTTAGCAAAAATTATTTTATTTTATTCTTTTTAGTGTAAATACATTTTTTATATAAATACTCTATTTTTAAAAAATCCATATCAAAGGGCAAACCTTCTTTGAATGAATGACACTAAAACTAATCATTTGTATAAAAAATTCCATTTTGAAGTCGATTTTAGCAAACAAACTGATTGGATTGAATTTTTGCCTCAGAGAAGCCTTCAGTCAAAATCTTACTGTAATTGCATCTATTATTATAGCACAATGGCAACAAAAACTTTTTCAACAATGAGTTTTATATTTATTATTAGTTTTTCCAACAAAGAAAAATCAAGTCAAGCCTTTCCAATTAAAATGAAAAATACTTATTTTTCACCCGTAACGTTTTTTCGAAAAAACAAATGTAGTCAAATGGATGTGCAATATTTGAGTTAGACGGTCCTCTATCTATTAAAGAAAAAGTCATCAAAATCGGTTCATTTAGTCAAAAGTTATGGATAAAAAAAACTAAAAAAATGATCCTATTTCTGCCCATAACTTTTGTTCTAATTATCGAATATAGTCAAACGAAGGTACGGGACCTATGGAAAACCATCCTCGATCGATTTTAAAAAAATCATGAAAATCGGCTCATCCGGTGAGAAGTTATGTGTGGACAAACAAAAAAAAACGACATACATACAGTATGAATGTATAACCTCCTTCCTTTGTGAAGTCGGTTAATAAAAGGAAAAACAGCCGTTGCGGGAGCAGTCTTCAAAAAATTATTAGGATAATTCAAGATTTAAGAGCTTTAAGCTTCGTTTCGTAAAGGTAAAAGTCTTGAACTTCAAATTGTGTTGCACTTTGGTTTTCAAATTGACTTAGTGCTTTAAAAACATTTTTTTTTTTTTTTTAAAGATCAGTGCATGCAAAATATACATCGATGCAAATTTTTTTTAAAATTCTCAATGTATGGACATTTTTGAAATTCCCGATTTTAATTAAAATTCTCCGGGATAAAATCGGGAATTTTCATAGCTTTTCGTATTTAATCCTGCCCCATAGCAGAGATGCCAACCAATATGGAGTGCTTACACTCACTATGGAAAATAGCCGAAAGTTTCAGTTTGCAATAGATTACGGAAGCTACCACATTTTCTGTGAGACGTTAAGTATTTCTAGATATTGCTTTTTTGAAAGCAATAATTGCAGAATCTGATATTAAACCACGGATGAAACTAATGTATGTGGAAGGATTATATGTTAAATTTCCTCTTAAAAGCCAAAAAATCAAAATTAAAATATTCAGTATGAGAGTACTGAGAGATTTTTATGCAATTTGTAAAAAATAGAGTTTCAAATGAAATTTTACTGAATAATAACAATAATAATAATAATGACGTATAAAATAATTTAAAAATAAAATTACATAAAATAAATAAATTAATAATTAATAAATTAAATTATTAAAAATAAATAAAATTAAAAAAAAAATTAACTTCCCAAATTTTTTATTCTTTATACAGTCAATTTTCTGTAGAATAATGTAAAGAGCCTGATGTAAATAACATTATTACATCTTATATTTAGAAAATAATAAAGGAACTTTCTGCACAAGTAAACAGTAAAAAAATTTCACGTTATGAAAGCACAAATGAGCATTAAAATGCAAACATGTGTTTCGAGATAACCTAAGATTTACCTTATATAAGCCGTGTTTTTGTTGTGTTGTCTGCTTCATTTGGATGTTTTCGCATCTAGAAGCTCCACTATTGCATTGAAAAAGGGATCCCAAGCAATCCCGAAACATATGTCTGCATTTCAATGCTCATTTGTGCTTTCACAACGTGGAATTATCTTTACAGTTTATCTTGTATTTTGTTTGTGTACATGAAATATATTAACACATTATCAAAAATTATAATTTCAAATGATGTTGCCGTTTATAAGTGTGTGGAAGTTGATAAACGTCTCGTATCATTACGAGTCGATCCCATTTTATTTAAATACATTGAATTGTTCATGCATTTTTAGCCTACTTTCCCGTAAAAGTAAAAAAAAATAATAATAAAGCATGAAAGAAGGCTTAATGTATCGTGAAAATATCGTTAAAAATCAAGAAAAGTCAAAAATAAGTGAAGTAATTAAATAAAGATTGAAAAATAAAAAATTTGAAAGTAGGGTATTGAGATGGGGAAAAAGTGTGTCTGTCTGTCTGTCGGTCTGTCCCCCCCCCCCCCTAATAACGTTTGAACGAATTGTCCGATTGGAAAAATTCTTTTTGCATTCGAAAGATCTCGGCGAGGACATCTCATTTCCATATTTTACTTTTTGATTTGAACGGTTATTTGTTCAATTTTGAACAGTTCAAAAAATTTTAACATTAGCGCCTATGAACAAAATTGAAGCAAATTCTGTAAACTCTGGGCACAAGAGCCAAGTTCCTATTGCAAGCTTATTGAAAGGAGTTCTCGGCGTGAAATATTGATTTGAACAGTTTTTGTTCATTTTTGAACAGTTCAAAAAATTAACACAGAGCTTACGGGGAAATTTCAACCCTATATAAATCCTGATCTAACGGACCGATTTGCTTGGAACAAACTTTATCGGAAAGCTCTTATAACGTAGAACATGTAGAAATAGAAAGTTTATCCAGAACTTACGAGCCTATTTTGCTATGAAATTTTTTGATCGGGATTTTCAAGGATATTTCTCAGTGACTCAATGAGTGAAATAATGAATGAATGAATAAATGAAAGAGTGAAAGAATAAATCAATGAATAAATGAATGAGGAAAAGAATGAATGAATAAATTATTGAATAAATGAAAATATAAATAAATGAGTGAATAAATACATGAATGCGTAAATGAATGAATAAACACTTGAATGAGGTAACGAATGAATGAATAAATGCATGGCTGAATAAATGAAAGATTGAATGAGTGAGTGAATGAATATGTATTATCCGTTGAAAAAGGTATATTTTCAATAATTAGAACTAAAGATAAATAAGAAAGAGAGAGAAAGAGATAGCTAGATTATAAATTTGAATTAGGTGTATACGGGAAAGTAGGCTCGTATAGTTCTAGACGGAACTTCTTGTTATATCAATGATTTTATTTGCAACTCTCTCTGATAGCACACAGAACTCTCTGATAGCACACAGTAGATCTATTCATTAGTGTGAGTTAAAAACTTTAATTTGAATCCAGCTTTTTATGTTAAGGTAAAAACTAATTTTTTTGCTTAACTATTGACAAGAGTAGAAACTACAGAAAATTGCGTTGGGGACCGTTCATAAATGATGTCACGCTTTTTTCCCATATAATTGACCCCCTCCCCCCTTTGTCACAAAATGTCACGCTTCAACATATCCCCTCCCCCCTTCGTCACGTGCCACGCTATGTTGAATAAGCATTAGGGATGTAACGAATATTCGGCCACTATTCGGTATTCGGCCCTTTGGCCGAATATTCGGCCTGGCCGAATATTGATGGACTATTCGGCCGAATAATTCTGCTGCAGTAAAAAAGTAAAAAAATAAAGAAATTAGTATATTTTAAACATTTAAAATTGTATTATAATTATTGAAAAAGAATACATTAATCCACTATGTTTCAAGATATAAAAATAATTCAAAATAAACTACTTTTTTTTAATAATAATAAAATTACACGTTAATTTAAAGCACAAATGAGCAATAAAATGCAGACATATGTTTCGGGATTGCTTGGAATCCCTTTTTCAATGCGACAGGGAGCTTCTAGATGCAAAACATCCAAATGAAGCAGACAGAACAACAAAAACAAAGCTTATGTAGCCTAAGAGTTATCTGTAAACCAATGAGAATAAAGGCAGCGTGAAGTAGAAGTAGCAGGAAGACACCAATATGAGAGCAACAAACGAATCCAGTTGAAAGTACAGGAAGTAAAAAGGAATATCAATAAAAATAAAGCAAAAAAGACAACAGCATGCATAAAAATTGCAAAAATAATAAAATAAAATACAAAGAATAAATTGAAATAAAAATAAGTACAAAAACTACCAAAACAAAATGCAAAACAAAGTACACATGTAAAGGAGGGGGAGGGGAGGGAGGGGGGAAGGAGAAAAATAGACACAAAAAAGGAAAACAACAAGAAAACCTAGAAAGAACAACAAATTAAAGAAATTTATGCCAGATCTGTGAAAAATAAGGAGTTGAGGAAGAATCATTAACCAAATTAGAACTATTCCTGTTAATATGATAAGCTTCCCAAAAGTCAAGCTCTAAAGGGGAAGAACATTTTTGAATAATTTTACCAGAATTGAAATCAAAAGAGTGGTTGGAATTCCAACAATGTTGAGCAATGCTAGACTTATTTAACTCTTGCTTTCGTACATAACCTTTATGCTCATTTAAGCGAATTTTCAGAGCACGTTTTGTCTGCCCAATGTAAGAAAGGCCGCAACGGCAACTAATTTGGTAAATACCCCAAGTGTTAAGTTGATCGACAGGATCCTTAAGAGAAGAGAAGGAAAGTTTGTTACTAGGAGCAAAAACGACTTAAAATTGAAACCTTTTTAGGATTTTAGCAATACGGAAACTGACAGAATGAAAGAATGGTAACACAACCAAATTCTTTCTAGAAACCACATTATTGGGACCAGAAGTTTTCTTAGAAAGTTTGTTATGAATAGAATCAATTAAAGAGTGAGAAAATCCTCTATAAACAGCTACAGCTTTCAGATAGTTGAGTTCAATCTTGAGAAGCTCAGGAGAAGAGCAAATATTAATAGCACGATGGACCAGAGCATTAAAAGCCGAATATTTTTGGTTGGGAGGATGAGACGACAGTCTGTGAGGAGGTAAAGAAACAGCGAAAGGTTTACGATAGACAGAAGTAGTGAAACCAGACTCACTCTTAGGCTCTTGGTTGCAAACTTTATGTTGATGTTTCATCCAACCAGACAAATACTGGTTTAACATTATAGATCAAAAATGTCCTGGAGAAGTTATTCTTTTTTTCATCTCTGAAAAAATATATAAACTAATAAATGTAGTTATTTTTACGCGATCAACTTACAAAGGATTTTTTACAATACTCCCACCCAAATGTGGCGTACGTAAGTGGTCAATATATACAGGTGGTAAACTTAGCTGGTCAAGTTACAAGGGTTTCCCTACATTAAATAATATAGAGCTCATTCCGTTCCTGACAAAAGTGGTCAACTTAGACAGGTGGCCAACTTTACAGGTTGTACTGCACAGTGAAACTTGTGTAAGTTGACCACTAGCGGTGCAGTACTTTAGTGGTCAACTTATAAAGGGTGAGGTAGAGCGTGAAGGGCTAATTCCGTTTCAGACAAAAGAGGTCAACTAACAAAGGTGGTCAACTTTACAGGTTTTACTGTACAGTGAAACCTGTGTAAGTTGACCACATGCGGTGCAGTACTTTAGCGGTCAACTTAAAAAGGGTGAGGTAGAGCGTGAAGGGCTAGTTCCATTTCAGACAAAAGTGGTCAACTAACAAAGGTGGTCAACTTTACAGGTTGTACTGTACAGTGAAACCTGTGTAAGTTGACCACTTGCAGTGCAGTACTTTAGCGGTTAACTTAGACAGGTGGTCAGCTTAGAGAGGATGAAGGGCTGATTCCGTTCCTGACAAAAGTGGTCAACTTAGACAGGTGGCCAACTTACAAAGGTGGTCAAATTTACAGGTTGTACTGTACAGTAAACCTGTGTAAGTTGACCTTGTTGCGGTGCAGTAGTTTAGTGGTCAACTTATAAAGGGTGAGGTAGAGCGTGAAGGGCTAGTTCCATTTCAGACAAAAGTGGTCAACTAACAAAGGTGGTCAACTTTACAGGTTGTACTGTACAGTGAAACCTGTGTAAGTTGACCACTTGTAGTGCAGTACTTTAGCGGTTAACTTAGACAGGTGGTCAGCTTAGAGAGGATGAAGGGCTGATTCCGTTCCTGACAAAAGTGGTCAACTTAGACAGGTGGCCAACTTACAAAGGTGGTCAAATTTACAGGTTGTACTGTACAGTAAACCTGTGTAAGTTGACCTTGTTGCGGTGCAGTAGTTTAGTGGTCAACTTATAAAGGGTGAGGTAGAGCGTGAAGGGCTAGTTCCATTTCAGACAAAAGTGGTCAACTAACAAAGGTGGTCAACTTTACAGGTTGTACTGTACAGTGAAACCTGTGTAAGTTGACCACTTGCAGTGCAGTACTTTAGCGGTTAACTTAGACAGGTGGTCAGCTTAGAGAGGATGAAGGGCTGATTCCGTTCCTGACAAAAGTGGTCAACTTAGACAGATGGCCAACTTACAAAGGTGGCCAACTTTACAGGTTGTACTGTACAGTTGAACCTGTGTAAGTTGACCACTTGCGGTGCAGTACTTTAGTGGTCAACTTATAAAGGGTGAGGTAGAGCGTGAAGGGCTAGTTCCATTTCAGACAAAAGTGGTCAACTAACAAAGGTGGTCAACTTTACAGGTTGTACTGTACAGTGAAACCTGTGTAAGTTGACCACTTGCAGTGCAGTACTTTAGCGGTTAACTTAGACAGGTGGTCAGCTTAGAGAGGATGAAGGGCTGATTCCGTTCCTGACAAAAGTGGTCAACTTAGACAGGTGGCCAACTTACAAAGGTGGCCAACTTTGCAGGTTGTACTGTACAGTTGAACCTGTGTAAGTTGACCACTTGCGGTGCAGTAGTTTAGTGGTCAACTTTTAAGGGTGAGGTAGAGCGTGAAGGGCTAGTTCCATTTCAGACAAAAGTGGTCAACTAACAAAGGTGGTCAACTTTACAGGTTGTACTGTACAGTGAAACCTGTGTAAGTTGACCACTTGCAGTTCAGTACTTTAGCGGTTAACTTAGACAGGTGGTCAGCTTAGAGAGGATGAAGGGCTGATTCCGTTCCTGACAAAAGTGGTCAACTTAGACAGGTGGCCAACTTACAAAGGTGGTCAAATTTACAGGTTGTACTGTACAGTAAACCTGTGTAAGTTGACCTTGTTGCGGTGCAGTAGTTTAGTGGTCAACTTATAAAGGGTGAGGTAGAGCGTGAAGGGCTAGTTCCATTTCAGACAAAAGTGGTCAACTAACAAAGGTGGTCAACTTTACAGGTTGTACTGTACAGTGAAACCTGTGTAAGTTGACCACTTGCAGTGCAGTACTTTAGCGGTTAACTTAGACAGGTGGTCAGCTTAGAGAGGATGAAGGGCTGATTCCGTTCCTGACAAAAGTGGTCAACTTAGACAGATGGCCAACTTACAAAGGTGGCCAACTTTACAGGTTGTACTGTACAGTTGAACCTGTGTAAGTTGACCACTTGCGGTGCAGTACTTTAGTGGTCAACTTTTAAGGGTGAGGTAGAGCTTGAAGGGCTAATTCCGTTTCAGACAAAAGTGGTCAACTAACAAAGGTGGTCAACTTTACAGGTTTTACTGTAGAGTGAAACCTGTGTAAGTTGACCACTTTCTGTGCAGTAGTTTAGTGGTCAACTTATAAAGGGTGAGGTAGAGCGTGAAGGGCTAATTCCTTTTCAGACAAAAGTGGTCAAGTAATAAAGGTGTCAACTTTACCGGTTTTACTGTACTCGATACATTTTAACTAAGTGAAGACGCTTGCAAATAAGAAATGATACTATTTATTAAATTAAATTCGCAATCCGCATTCATGCTCAGAATGCGGCAAAGTTGATACCACTTTTTAGCGGCATTAAGTAAGGACGCGGTAGCCTAGTGGTTAGGATGTCGGATTGCCATTTGAAGGGTTGGGTTTATCATACCCGACCCGCTGAAGACTCTTCCCTTTGTGCGCTTGAGGATATGTGCACGTAAAATCCGTGGACCCTGAAGTCCTGAGGCAGTTTCGAGGGTCCCAGAGGGAGGAGCATTTCCCTTCCCTCTTAAGGTCAAAGGGAACCACAACCCTCTAATGATACCCTTTAAGCATAGGGGTATGAAGGAGGGCCAGGTCCACACAGCAACAGTTAAGTTTGCTGGGCGCCAGCCCAGCCTATCTCGGAGCGGTAATGAGCATTCGTCGGACTTCACTTCCCCGTGCCCGGGGAAAGGCAACCCTAAGCAGACCTCTTGCTAGCGGGATGGAGTAGAGAATTTTCAAAAAAGGAAAAGGGGGCGTATTTGGAGTGGCGCCATCTGGTGTTATCTCAATACATAATCTGTACTTGAGCCAAGTCGTACTTCCACCCTTAAGGTTCTCATTAAGAACGGAAGGTGCTGCCTTAATTCCTGGTTGATCTGTGAGGGGATCCTGGATATCCAAGGGACGTTAGCAACAACAACAACAAAGGCCCAACTGAGAATTTCTGTGAAATATCTTAAACAGACGGTATATCCTATATTTCAAAATTAACCAGAAGGTACACGCCGTTATACCCTCCAATACAACACTGTTGCTAACGCAACGAACATGAAAATGTCTAGTACTTTCGACTGCATTGTCCGCTGCTGATTTTCTATGTCTGGTTCCAAAAACGAAGCAAAAAGCAATGTGCGTTTTTCCTTCTGGGAACTATTAGTGGAAGAGTTTAATTTTGAAGATGAGCTCATTAATAAGGGATCATTCATAAATGATGTCACGGTTCGAGGGGGGAGGGGTTTAGTGAAATTGTGACAAAGTGTGACAAGGGGAGGGGAGGAGGTAACAAGAAGTGTGGCAACAGGCTTATACAACACAGCGTGACTTGTGGAAAAAGGGGGGGGGGGGAGGGGGGGTCAAATATATGGGGAAAAAGTGTGACATCATTTATGAACGGCATTTATGAACATTTATGAAACATTTATGAAACGCATGCTCAAATCTCACGAAACTTTCGTCGTATTTGACGAAACGGCTTCGTGAAAAATGCTCCCAGTAAACCTTTCACCAAATTGCCGAATTTTGTGTAGTAACTTTTTAAAGTCACGTGATCGAGTGAGAAAAGAATCGTTGAAAATGACGAAATTTTCTTGACGGTTAAAGAATCGTCGAAAATGAGAGTTCTATTTTTGTGAGTGCAATACAACACTGTTGTTAATGGCAACGAACATGAAAATATCCACTACTTTCGCTGTTGATTTTTTATATCTGGTTGAAAAAACGAAACAAAAAGCAATTCGCGTTTTTCCTTCTAGGCGCTATTAGTGGAAGAGTTTAATTTTGAAGGTGAACTCATTAATAACTAACAAATTAAATAAATAAAATAAAAGAAATAAGTTAAAATAAAGGTTCAGTTACAAGTACAGTTTAATAAGTTTACGTTGTCACACGTTCCTGAAACTATATATATAACAAATTTATGCTCTACTTTTATGATAACTTAAGTATTTTTTTTTAAATTCTTTTTGTAGGTGTTTTGTATTTTTTCTTTGTTTTTTTCTGCTGCGTTACTTCAGTTTGTATTTTATTTTTCAAAACGTATTTGACTTATAAAAAAATCAAAGCATAAAAGTTTTGCTTTAAAAGTAATGAATCAATAAAAATTTTTTTTGAGACTTTACTTTTTAAAAACGAAGATGCATTTTTAAAAATTGCTAAATTTCGTTTTAAGAATTAAAATTTTCAAATTATAATTAACAAATCCAATATTTTTTAATATTAAATTTCTTATGAAGTGATATAACATGACATGAGACAAAAATTGTAAATAAAAACACCACAGAGAAAAAAAAATGGTCTCATGGTACCCGGTCCCCTTAATAATTTTATTTTATGAAAGGCTACTTACTTGTTATTGTAATAATTCTATACGTTCCTCAGCAAAGCAGAACTGGATTAAAATGTTAAAAATTCTGAAGAACGATGAGAACAGTATTCCGCTTTAAAAGACCATACAGTCAACATGATAACCATCACATAGATGTTTCCAAAATAAAGTGGAATTGTTAGTCGGGCACCAAAAGATTGAAAAAAGCGGAACAGAAAAAGGAAAAAAAGGATTTATTTTCTGATAAGCTGTCATGTCAAAGTCAATTTAACCTGATAATCAGTTCCATTTGATAAGAAAATCGTTCTGGAGGGGTTAAAAATAAATCAAGGTCAAATGCAATTTTTTTTGAGAATTCAAAACAATATAAATTTTACTGTCCTTAAAAGTAAAATTTTTTTATTCATTAATCGCAATTTTTTCTATCAGCATCTAAACCATTCTTCAAACTGTCCAATTTTTATTCGAAAATGACTATTTAATGCAAATGAAACATCATGACATTTAGAAGGAAACAAAGTCATTCTAATTTTCTTGCAGATTTCTATTTTAAGTGTCGTAATTGTTTTTACCTCTCATTTTTGTTATTTTTTGTGCTGTAATCGTGGAAGTAGCAGAAGTTTTACTGTACGTAAATTGCGCAATGCACAACGAAGCATTATAGTGTTTAAAGATAAGTAAGCATAGTCAACTGGCCACAATTGGGACATTTTTGAACTTTGATTTTTGGTAGACTTTCGTACATACTAGAGATGTAACGAATAGTGATTTGGCCGAACAGCCGAATACCGAATATTCGGCCACTTCTTCTAGGCCGAAGCCGAATATTGCTTAGTGAACTTTTACCTTGCTCAAAACTGTTTTATGAAGACATTTTAAAAGTTATAAAAGTTAATATTTCTATTTTATGGGGTTTTTTACATACCTATTTTTAAAAGATCTATTAAAATTTAATGCACTTAACTGGAATATATTTTTGTTTTCAAAAACCCCAATAACTTATGCTTCCTTAATATTCATGATATATTCTAGGCTTTTCATTCTTTCTTAGCAAATATTCACAATAAATCAGTCTACCCAAACAAAGTCTGACTTCCACTTCTTATATATAAACGGCTGTAATGAAGTTGCCATTGTTGCAACACATGTCAAATATACTAATAATCAAAACATCTCTCTATAATTTTGAGCGAGGCATCGCTAGATTTGCAATTTCCGTTAAAAAACGCGGTAAACGCGAATTTAATGTCATCCTCCTTTCTTTGTTTTCCTTTATTTATCGTCTGCGCTTTTTATACATATTAAAAAGGCAGCGTTCTTTTTTCCAGTTTCGTTAAAACTATTGTTTTGGATATAATTAAATATTTTTCACAAACAATTTGACTATATAGTAAATAATATTTTTATATTACAGATTATTATAACTTAGATTATTTTTTCGGTAAGAATATTTTTTTCCGAAATTATTATATGTTTATTATTTATTCATTAAACTTTACTGTTCTACCTGATAAATATCTCTTTGATTTGATGTGCATTTCCGGTTACTGGGAGAATTGTAAATTTATAATAGCTAAAACAGCGGTCATTTCGTATGACCGCCGGGCTTACTACTTGTTAATAATCACTTAATAAATTTATCATATTCTCCATCATAATTAACTATTGCCAGCTTTTGGGAGCAAATGCTAAATATAAAATACAATATTACAACTTTAAAATCTGTTTCTGCTCAGTCAAGCCTAAAACAAGGTTTAAAAAAAGTAGTCGTTTTCTAAATTATTTTTATTTATTAAACTATATACTAATATATTCTTTTGCAATAATTATAATACAATTTTAAATGTTTAAAAATCTACTAATTTCTTCATTTTTTTACACTTTTACAGAGGCAGAACTTTTCGGCCGAATAGTCCATCAATATTCGGCCAGGTGATGAAATGACTATTCGGCCAAAGGGCCGAATACCGATTGGTGGCCGAATATTCGTTACATCCCTAGTACATACACAAGTTTAAAGAGATTTATTGCGCAGTATTATAATAGATAAACGTTTCAGTAAAGTTTTAAAGGAATAGCATTAATACATGTTTTGCTAGACCTGTTAGCGTCAGTAAAATTTTCTGAAACGTAGTATTGAGAAAATCAAGAAATAAAAATAAAACAGTGTATTCACAGTGTAAACAGTGTATTCACACTTCATTACATGAGTTCAAGTTTTATTAATAAGAAATCAAATGAGAACTTTTTTTTTCAGATTTAGAATGAAAAGTATTGGGGTTATCTAAATTGCTCAAACTTATAAATCTTTCTCTTTCTTTAGAAGTTAGGGTCACTCCCCTAAAAAATAATTATTTTGCCTTGCCAACCTTTTGGAGCTGTATCTTTGAGTATATCGATATAATAGTTAAGGCAGGTTTGATGCATAAAAAATACATTGGCATGAAAAACTGCGTGTGATTTTTTATTGTGTCAATTACCATAAATGTTTTCGTAAAACTTCGAAATTAGATAATCTTCTCTTAATCAGTTTCCCTTGTGTAACCCAAAATCGGCCTTAGTTCAGATAATAGGATTTGACAACCCTTTGGTTAGGCTTTCCTAAAGCCTGCTTTGATTAAATTAATTTTGCAGTTAATTATTTTTATCTTGAGTGGCAAGAGATTGGTTAGGTGTTTCTTTCTGCCTTTTAATTTGTTTAAATTAATTTTGTAGTTAAATATCTTGAGTGGCAACAGTATATATAGGCTCTTTGTTCGGGTCTAGGGTCTACTCAAATAATTACCCACAATGGAAGATATAAAAAAACTCTACTTACACTTATCTATGTACAAATCACTATTTACGAAAAACTTCAACTGAGAACATCACCACGCTCAAGCACACAGCGCTTGCACGTTCACTCAGGACGGAGTCTCTTGCTAAACTACCCGCTTTCGTTACTTTCCGCCTAATGCTGCCGTTGGTGTCTCCTCGCACCATATATATATATATAGATAGATATAGATATAGATATATACAGGGCCGGAGCAACCATTAAGGCAAACTAGGCGGCTGCCTAAGGCGCAAGCCTTGATGGGGCGCAAAAATCCAACCACATTTTTAAAGCAACTCGGTTGTTAATCATATAATTTAAAAAATATAAAGATGTGATTCGGTATATGTAGCAATGTAGCAGATGTGTAGTAAATATTGCCAGCAAAACACTTCAAGGAATTGATGCTGATTTGAGTTCAGCCACAAAGCAACTGCAAACAATTAAAAATTATCTGTTGGAATTTCCGAAATCATGAACGCTTCGAGCAAGTTTTAATGGATTCTCCTGAAATAGCAAAAGAATTAGAGATAGAGCCAAAATTCGACACTAAACAAGCTCGAAAGAGAAAACAGAAAAGACTTTTCATTTGAAGATCCAGATGAGGCCCCAGAAGATCCGAAGCAAAATTTTAAAAGTAGATTCTATTACTTAGTTCTTGACATGGCCAATCAGTCCATTGATGAGAGATTCGAACAGCTGGAACACTATAATAATTTATTTGGCTTTCTTTTTGACATTTATATTATAAACAAAAAGTTACCGTCAGCTATACTAACAGACTCTTAAAAATAGAATTCTCATTTTCGACGTTTCTTCAATCGTCAAGAAAATTTCATCATTTAGAACGATTCTTTCCTCGCGCGTTCACGTGACTTTAAAAAGTTACTACTCAAATTTCGTCAATTTGACTTTTCACGAAGCCATTTCGTCAAATACGACGAAAGTTTCGCGAGATTTGAGCATGCGTTTCTGAGAAAGCATGTTGCAAATATTTAGAAATGTCTTTGACACACAATGCGAACAAAGATATTGACGGCAATGATCTCTGCAGTGAGCTTCAAATATTGGCTAGAACAGGGTTTCTCAACCTTTTTTGACATGTGTGCCCCCTTAGAAATACCAAATTCTTCCGTGGCTCCCCTTAGATAGTAGTGCCCCTGGGATTTTTTTTGGGGAAGGGTGGGGGCAAGGTCAGGATGAGGGATGCATTGGATATCCAACGTCTCATGTCTGACGGATCCGCACCGGATGTCCGGCTCTGATTTCTGAGACCCATAAATTCCATACACATTTTTAAATACCCAAAAATTCCAAAGACGTTGTTAGTTTTCTGTTTATATAATTCTTTTCAAGACATGCTAATTAATTAATATTTAAAAATAAAATTTGGCATGCCGGGTGACCGGATCTTTCGTACAGTGATGGGATCGGATTCCAGATATTTAAAAAGTTGCCCAACACCTGATATCCAATACTTTCTGGGGAGGGGGTCCGGTCCTGTTCGACCCGCCCCTTCGGTGCGCCCCTATACAATGCCATTATTTTATTTATGTGTGATCATACATAAAATAGGATACAAATAAACATTAAAAATGTTTTTTTTTTAAAGCATTTGTTACTTTGGGAGCAAGTAACATCAGTAGAAGATACTTGACAGCAAAGAAAAATTTACATTTAGCTGGTATTTTCCGTATGTAAACATATAACCGTAGGTAAAAAATGTAGAGTTGAATTCAAAAATTTCTTCTTAATATAAATTCCAAAATTGAATGGATAAAATGTGGAGTGCAGTGGAGTATAAAAGAAATTTAAAATCAAGATTAAATATTTATGTTTCTATAATCATTTGCAGCTTTGTCTTTTTCGAGGCAAATAATGTGCTCTGAATTTCTTGAATTTGTTAATTGAATTAGACAGTCCAGCCATCAATGTTCTTAGACTTATCTAAGAAGATTCTTTTTCATTTTTAACTATAATTTTTTTAAGGGAAAAGCAGAACGAAAAACACTAAATGCATTCAGAATCTCTACAATTTTTATTTATTTACGGTAAATGACCCGGTAGTGGACACAGTTAAGAAAATCTTCGTACTCTTTTACGTGGCAAATTTTTTTCAAGGGACTTACATCAATATTTGCATATTTAGCTCAATCGACAACTATTTCTCTAAAAATGGATTACTTATAACATGTCATTTGATGAAAAATTAAGATTTTTACGTCAATTTTACTAAACGCTTCATTTGTATCTATAGTGGACATTTATAAGACATGTATTTGCATTACTAGTGGACAGAAATGAATATCATCTATTTTATGCTGTTAATTTGAAGAAATAATTTAAAAAATGACTAAGGGACCATTCATAAATGGTGTCACGCTTTTTTCCCATATATTTTTCCCAAAATCCCTAACCTTCTCATGGATCCGCTTTAGTAAAGAGCAGCAAACATGACCGTTGGGGAGGCAGCTTTTAAGTACTATGATCCACTTACTTGCATAGATGCTCCACGACAACTTTAGTTCTATTAACCAGCACTAGGAATCGTTCGCTACAGGTTCTGATAATTTCATTAAAGTTTAATATTACATTCGCTTATTTTAGGAGATAAAAGATCTAAGTGTCCACTACTAAGCAGTAGAAATAAAATTTCACGTTAAATTAAAGCACAAATGAGCATTAAAACGCATGAGACTGAGATATGTTGATCTTTCCTGGATTCTTTGTTTCGGATAATTTCCTCTTAAATCATTAGAATCTGAAAGGGTGACTGATATACATCTTCCCCATCTAATATGCCTGCTCTCATGTTTTTGTTTTTAAATATTTATCGACTTAATTATGTTATTTGTTCAATATTTCACAGGATATAAGGACTTCTTTTATGACCTTATTTATTTTTCCCCGTATAAAAACAACTTTTACAGGAAAGACCGCCAAAGGTGAAACACACCACACAATTTTGAAATTTAAAAACAGTATTGGCAGCAAAACTAAAGATACATTATTAGGAAATAACTTCTATGACTGTTATTTCAAATTTTTTTTGATATTAAAATTGAGCTAACACCATTCACCCCGGGGTTGAGGAAACTGCTAATTATTATTTTGGATCAAGGTAAGCCTTAAGAAATCCAACTAAAAAGACCATAACTGGATTAAAACCATAACTTATTGACTTAGAAACTTCGAACAAATTTCCTCATGTACGGAAAAATCAACACTTTCGATCGATATATTATATGAATATGTGCAAGTTTTTTTTCACCTCTATATTGGGGAATGTATGTGGAAATTTGCGTAAAATTGGAATAAAAAAAGGAACTACCTGTCGGATTTTTTATGCGTGGTGTTAAAAAAAACGTTGTAATAAAAATTGCGGAAGTCGTGAAGCTAATTGAAACTTATTTTGCTCTTTTTTCCACCTAAAAACCAAGTCACGTAAGAAATTTGATGCTTAGCGCTGTTACATGGGCTGAGAGTTTCTTCTTCTTTTTTTTCGTTTTAAATCAAGATATCCAATTTTGTGTTGTCTCTGAAAGATTGCTAAAAATTTATATTTAATATTTTATACTGATAGTGAAAGATTTAGAAGTTTCAAATAAGTCCGATACGGCCCCTTTGCATGGCTCATGGCTCACCTATTTTCATATTTTCTCCTGTGGCCCCCTAGATTGTTTCTGTGGCCCCCAGGGGGGGGGGTAGAAATACCCTGATGAAGTCTTATTTTTCCACGCAGAGAGGATATACTGCATCTTTGTGTGCATTTCAATATCAAGCGTAATGTTACGGTCCCTAAGTTTTTTTTTTTTGTGTGGTGTTATTTGAAGGAGAAAGTTGCCCATACTTTAGACATGGCTGCCTGCGATCATATAGCGGCTGTCCCGACGCGGCGCCAGAACATAGGAAGAAGCGTTCAAACGATAGTTATTTTTTTCCTCACTGGTGCGCTGCAAGCATGTGCTAGTTTTGTATGGAAATACATTACGAAAGCATTGTTTTTGCCGGGTTTGCAGCATGCATCATGAAGATTTCTTTTTGGTAATTTTTTAGTTCATGCATCACTGATCGGAAATATGTCTCCCGATGTTTAATTGTGTCTAACCTATATATATTTATTTTAAAGAAATTTTTCATCGTAAATGAAATAAAACGACAGAAAGCAGTAGAGTGTTTTTTCTAAGCATTAAATTAGTGAATGCATACATTTTATAATTTTAAGGATTTACTAAATTCACGTTTGGTTTATATGCATATATTTTGTTTGTTTTTTCATTCCGTGTCACCTATTCAATTATTCTGCAAATAGAAATCGGGAGTTTGATGCTTTAGATTTTAGATGATATTTTTAACCAGTGAGGGTTGACATTTGCATTTTCCCCTTATGTCTCGAACTTTACTTGATTCATTTATTTATGCATTGTTTTTATTTATTTGTACTTCATATTATTAATAAGAAAACAAACGTCATTAGAGCCCAAACTTCAGAAAACATATTTCGGGACAAGAGGAATCCTTTTATCAATGAATAGAGTTGTATGCATCTGGATGCAAGTAATTCGAGTGATTTACACTTACTTGGATTACTTACATTTTATAGGTCAAATCTTTACGCATTGATAAAGGGGTTCCTTTTAATTCTAAAACATGTGTATGGAGTAATTTTTGCAACTTGCGCTATAAGAACGTTGGTCCGCTCATTAATTTTTTTCCACTCAAAAGTAAACTTTGAACTTCATATTATGTCTAGATTATGCTTTTAATTTTTTTTTTGTTCTGAGAAGTTTAAATTTTTTATGCTTGTATGCTTGTATAGAATGATAAAGTTAAAAATGGAATGAGTGAGAGAGAATCTATATTATAAATCTAGTAATGTACCTTTTTAAAATTAAACTCACGCTACATGAACATGGGTTACAATTGCAATATTTAAAAGGAAGGGAGACTTCCCTGTAAGATTTGTTGTTGATTCTCCACGCGTTCATGAGTACACCCATTTTTTACACCATAGAGTCTTAAAACATAGAAAAGTAAATAAACTAAAAAGGGACCGTTCATAAATGATGTCACGCTCTTTTCCGATATATTTGACCCCCCCCCCCCTTTGTCACATGTCACGCTATGTTGTATAAGCCTGATGTCATACTTCTTCTTACCCCCTCCCCTCCCCACCCCTTATCACACTTTGTCACAATTTCACGAACCCCCCCTCCTCCCCGAAGCGTGACATCATTTATGAATGCCCCCTAAAGCGTATTTCTGATTTCTAATTTAAAAGTGGGGAAACATTAATTGAAGAAAGGATTTAAGGAAAGTCAGGTTACAGAAAATCAGAGAATCCGACAGCTTTTGGTAGATTTCATCGAAGAAATGCCGGTTACAAAGTCTTGGTATTAAAAATTGAGAATATTCAGTGTAGTCCAGAAAAAAGAAGAAAAAAGAGGTGAGAGGGGGGGAGGCTTACAGATAAGAGCATAAGTTATTGTAATGAAATAGTGGTGGGGGAGGGGGCTTTTGAAAAGTGGAGGGACGATCGTGTAAAATAAAAAAGTTTTCGGACGGTCCTACCCCCCCCCCCCCCGACTGAGAATACTCATTGCTTTTTGTTGTCAAGGAGTATGTCATCTTAATAAAAAAATTTTTTAAAGGGATATTTAAAGAAAAATTGCTCTTATCCAGGGGTGTACACGAGGGAAGTTCATGGCGTAGACTGCGCCATTAAATCTTTTGATGAAATTTTTGACACCCCCTGGACAGGGGGGCATGCTTTCATCGAGTTTTAGCCATTTTGGGTGGTTGTCTTTTTTGGGGGACTTCGTACCTATTAGTATGCACCATATTGCTTAGGGGGTTGGCACCCATGTATTGTCAGTGACAAATTTTAAAAATAATCTTGATAACTCTGAACTGCATTTAATGAAGCGTTTTAAGTAATTATTTTTAATTTCTCATTTATTGTACTTAATTGTAATACTTGAAAATATTTCCCCTTGATTATTTATTTTATTGAATCGTTTTCTTTTACAAAGGCCTAATCTTTGACCTTTCTTACTTAATATTTTAGGATTTTATTCTAAATATTTAATTAGTGCTTTAGATGAGACCAGCAAAAAAAAAAAAAAAAGTCGCTACTCTTATATGATAATCCATCTGTTGAAGTTAACTGAAGTCAGCTATACTATACAATACAATATTAGTTATTAGTATTATGCTATTAGTCTGTCAATAAGAATAAAAAATTGTGGCATTAATCGCTTACTTAATTACATAATTGTTCAACTAATCTTTATTTGTTAAGTCACTTCACAACCTAACTGTTCCACTTTCCTGTAATAATTAAATTTACAATAAATGGAATTGAAATAATTCAATTAACACAAATATTAAAAATAACTTTATTAATCATAATCTGTCATTTTTCTTTTAACTGCTGCAATAGTATTAACATGAATGTATTGAAAATTGCTGATTAATAAAGTAACTACTAACCATTTAAAGATTCAATACGGCTTTCAAAAACCTGCTAGCCAATTTATTTGTATTACACAATGTGAAAGGATAAATGTATTTCAGAAAATTATGCGCAATTATTGTCGTTCAAAATAAAAATAAATCTGAAAGCGTAATATGATCAGCCAATTGCGAAGAACATTTTCTTTGTGTTCATTATACATAAAAGTGTACGTATGTATGAAAAGTTGTATCTTAATGAGCAGCTTCAAAGTCTGCATGTGTTACTACCAAAAAAACGATCTTTTTATTTTTTTCTCTGTATTAAAAACGTTTTAATGGCAAATACATCACCCTGCAACGTATTTTGGTAGTTACTTTTGCCCTCAACACTTAAATGTTAATCTTTCTTGAAATTCAAGCCTTTAACGCAATGGTTACACCTTTAAATCCTCGCTTTTAAGTACATGCTAACAGCGCCAATTGACTGAAGTGGTAGAATATGTAAGCTCTGCTTGCACGCACTTTTTCGCCCGCTATATGATCGCAGGCAGCCATGCTTTAGAAGAGCTGAAGGATCGAATTATCAAGGAAATATCCTCTGTACCCCCTTGAAAGGTGCCGAAAAGTTTCCCAAAACTTCAGAAATGGACTGCATCAGTGTATTAGTGCTGAAGGCCGCCCACTTGTTGAATTGGTATTCAAAACTTAATGTAAAAAAATGGGATTATATGCAGATCAAAATAAAAAAAGTCTCATATTGTATTAGTTTTCTTTTAATACCCCGTCAAAACCAGTTCATTACTTCTGCCCTGCCCTGTACGTAAGTGCAGTATTATAATACAACGTGTGTGTGTTTAAAACCTGTAAATGAAATGAAAAGAACAACATGGTGGGAACAGTTTGCACGTGGGGCTATTTTAATTTTAGGAAGGAAAAGTATGATCCAACTATATTAATTGCGTAACAATACAGTATATTTCTCAATAGAAATTGATTACATCCTAAAGAAAAAGGATTAAGTAAGACAAGCTTGAATTTCTAGTTTTATCACAAAACGCCACTTGTGAAAAATCATTTAAAATCTTTTGGGAAAAATACAATTTTTATGATATAGCTCGTTGTTAATCACACAAAGGGCATCAAAAATGAGAGCAAATTTCTAGATTTTTTAAAAATGGTGTTTTTGAGTTATCACACATTAAAAATTGTAATTCTTGAATTTCAAATTGAAATTTTTAGTGTAGTATACATCTCAGGATTATAAACATAAGTTCCATAAAAGCACTTTAGATAGCCATCTGCGTCTTATGAAAAAATACTTTTTTTGTCATAAGAAAAAAAGTCATGAAAGCTATAAAAATCTAATTTTTGCACTTCAAAATCAATTTTTTTCCTTCTCATAAAAGCCAACCAGATTGTCAAAAAAGTTGTCTAAATAAAGTACCATTTCTTAGTTATTTATAGAAGAAAAATTATTTGAATTGGTCAAATACAGTGGCCATTTTAAATTTATGAGAGTTTACTGAATTTTTTAAACCGGCTGAAACCGACGCTAAATTTTAAACGTGTAACTGGAGGATAAATTTTTTTCTTGCAAAATCCTTTTGGGATATTTTATACGTTCCTTAGTAGCAATTACTGTACCTTTTTTTTTTTATAAAATCCGTGACGGTCATGTGACATGTTTCAGACTTGTCTGTCTTATTTGAAATGGAATGACGATTATTACATCTCAATGAGAAACTCTTGGCAATTTTTCGAAATGTCGCCAAACTTTTTGGCACTGAATTTACGAAACATTTGCAAATTTTTTGGCACCAGTCAATCACAAAAAAGTGCTAAATTGTCATTGTGCCTGAATGAGGTGCATTCGATTATATTTAGGGCATAAGTTGGCATAAAAGGAGGAAAAAGTATTAAATGTACTTTACGAAAATTTTAGTTTGAAAGAATCGTCTTTTTTACTGATTTAGGAAATGTTTGGTATGTTTGATAAATACATGATTTTTAATGCAGTCACCTGCAAAAAAAAAAAATCGATTTAATACTATTGAACGTTTTGCAGGATCTTCCTTAAATGCATATGTTTCATTAGATTGTACTTTTGTACTAATCTTGCAATAAAGTTTATTTAATCACTTTTAGGTGTTTTTACGTTTATTCAAAAGGAACTACCTCATCTCTTTTCACTAACAATCTAAAAAGAAGAAAGAAAGCACCAAAACTACGTTTTGGAAGAATTTATGCAAAATAAACGACAAAATTTAATAATAGAAATTCCGAAGGTGCCTATTGGGGGATTTATTGCTAACTGCACCAAAGTAATGCGCTCCTGTAATTCCAGCAAAAAGTTAATAAAATCAAACGTCAGCTGTGTTATTATATAAGGTAAATGACCCGGTAGTGGACATTGCTCTAGTAGTGGACACTTAGATCTTTAAGCTCCTGAAATAAGCAAATGTAACATTAAACTTGAATGAAATTATCAGAACCTATAGCGAAAGATTCCTAGTGCTGGTTAATAGAACTAAAGTTGTCGTGGAACATCTATGCAAGTACATGGATTATAATATTTAATAGCTGCGTCCACAACGGTCACATTTGCAGCTCTTTACTAAAGCCGATGAATGAGAAAGTTAGGGATTTGTGGAAAATATATGGAAAAAAAAGCGTGACATCATTTATGAATGGTCCCTTAGTCATTTTTAAAATTATTTCTCCAAGTTAACAGCATAAAATAGAGGATGTCAATTTCTGTCCACTACTCATGCAAATACGTGTCTTATAAATGTCTACTATACATACAAATGAAGCGTTTAGTAAATTTGATGTAAAAACTCTAATTTTTTATCAAATGACATATTATAGGTCATTAATTTTTAGAGAAATAGTTGGTGATTAGGCTAAACATGCAAATATTGATGTAAGTCCCTTGAAAAAATTTTGCGAAGTAAAGAGTACGAAAATATTCTTAACTGTGTCTGCTACCGGGTCATTTACCTTATATACTTTAATCTCAAAAAAAAAAAAAAGAAGAATCAAAGTATGTGTGGGCTGAGTAACATTTAAGGGCAGATAGTTTAGGGCAGCGTTTCCCAACCGGTGGTTCGCGAACCCCCAAGGGTTCGCGCAGTGCAGAAAGAGGGTTCGCGAAAATAATATTGCAATGGCGGAATTTTTTATTGCTAACGTAAACGAAAAAACGAAATAAAGAATTCATATACGTATTAAAAAGGAGTGCAAAAAAGATTTTTTTAAAAATAAATTGTGTTTCCAGATAATGCAGAAAAGTAGTGGAATGGCATAGGCAACATACATATAAAAATTTGAAATTCATCTTATTTCTACTCTAGTCTGATTTCTAAAATTTTGATCACAGATCGGTACCGAAAAATATTGATTGGTTTATTTCAAATTTTAGAACGTACGTTTCTCCTACCATTTTCCATTTTTTCCTCGTAATCGCGATGAACGAGTCGGAAATATGAAAATTTACTACCTAAAATGTAAAATATTGCCCTTTTTTAGGCTAATTTCTCATTACAAAGTCCCTAAATTGGAAACAGAAGGTATTTATTCATTAATTTTAAATTTGGACTCACATTTATCACATTTTATTCCAACTTTTCTGCATTATCACAATGAGAAATTAGAAAATATGTAAATTTAAATTGTTCTTTAAATTTGCAAAACTTTACGGAATTTTATATATTTTAACCGGAAAGTGGAACCTATCGGGAAAATAATTTTTAGAATGTTTTAGGAATACATATGTTTACTGGCCTAATAATTATTCAAAAGGAACAAATAATGAAAGAGCAATAATAAAAAAATATTTGTAGTTGTATTTTAATTTTATTTAAACTTGGATGTTTTACAATAATTATGTTTTCATTTCTAGTTATGAAGTATTGTACAACATTTAAAATAAATGTGGTAGCAAATTTTATCGTTTTTTCACTCGTTACTATCGACTACAGAACGGGGTTCGCCATTTTCTTTCGCTTCAGTTCGCAAAGGAAAAAAAGGTTGGGAAACACTGGTTTAGGGTAATACATATGGGATTCATTCGCTAACAAAGATAGCACCGCAAAGTGTATGGGTAGTTCCTTGAAAGCGTTGACGATAACGCTGGATAAGCTGGAATAAGCTGGATATAAAACGTTGCAGACGTACAAGACGTAGAGAAAGAACGCGCGTGCAACGACGAAAATCATCTTGACTGATTTTAAGATTTAACCCCTTAACTGGACAATTTTTTTTACCACAAGTGTTCCTAAAAAAGCATATTTTTTATTGCACATAATTCAAGTCCTAACTCGGTATGAAAGGAAAATGAAAGAATTTTTTCTTTAATTTTATAATTATTGAATTTATGCATTTTTCTATTTTATAACTTTGAAACACAAATGCTCCTGAATGACACTCTTTCAATCTATTAGGACAAATAACGAGTTGTACGAGCAGAGAGGCGGACGAATGGCGGGTTTTTACTGTAATACTTTCCAAACCTTTTTTCAAAATTCAGTTTCGGTTTTAAAACACAAAGACTAAAGTGACCTACAGATTATTGTAGGCACTTGATATATTTCCCAGTTCCCCTTTTTTCATGGCGCGACAGATCTTATATAACTTTCAGATTCTGGTAATTTTGCAGAACCACCAATAGTTGAAAATTGTGTGGTATTATGTGACGGAGAACTCAGAATATTATATAAGGCAGAAGAAGATAATTTTTATGGGGATTTGTAGGATTCATTGGTGTAAGAATGTTTAAAAAGCTTTCGGTAGCTTTATCGTGTTCTTTGTTTTGTGACGTCGTCTGTAATCGTGTGTAACTGTATTCATGACAATGTAGTGGCTTCAATAAAAGAAATAAACTGAGGTTCAATTAAACTCGGCTGCGATTAATTATACTTTACCGGTTTGCAGAACTCGCCAGAAATGACAATGTTATATATGAATGTTTTAGAATTTGTTTATTTCAGTTTCATGCTACATAAGTATAAATTTCCCTATCATCTGGTGCTTTTCCAAGGTAATCTCGTTCTATTAAACACTTAATTATTTTTTTGACAATGATAGGACTGGGATAAAATCTGGATTTCAACTGTTCTGTTACTTCAGCCAACAAAATGCTATGTGCCATTTGTTTACGAGCTTTCATTATTCTAACTAGTGCGGCTTCAATCTCATGCCTCCTATCTTCATCCACTTTCATTCTTGTTTCTTTTCGATCTGATTCAGGGTCACTCTCAACAGCAACAGCTTGTATTTTCACCCTGCGAAACTTGGATGTGAAAGCGTCGTTTACAATAAACTGGTGGCTTGGTTCCATATCTTTAGTTTTCGGAGTTTTTTTCAGTATTCTGTGATTAGTTTTACCCAAAGCTAAGGACTGAAAAGCCCGAACCAAATCTTTTTCAGGAATATGTGTTTCATTAGAGATTTCCTTATAACTTAAGCGCTGTTTTGCGTTGAAAAGCATTAAAACACACATCTGATAAGTAGACACTTGAATTGTGTGTTTTCGTGGAGAAATATTCTGTTCAGCTAATGATGAAACTGTGTCAGTACTGTCTTTTGTTTCACTTCCTTCTTCTAGTTGTCCATAAAAAATAGCGTTTAAATCTACAGATCCCAACTGTGGTAGTAAAATCAACTGGCGATTAGAGTGTTTAGCAAGATAAAACCTTTCAAAAGTGTCAAAGGAATTTCGAGGTGCCATACTTATGTTACATTTTTTTGGTGTTGCAGCTTTTGTCTGCCAAAACTCAGTTGTTAAAACTCTTACATTTAGTTCCACGTTGCATAAGTTAGTGCCAGACGTGTCTGCATGAGATTTGAATTCTTCCATCGTGATGTTTGATACAATCATGTCTTTTAACATTCCTTCCAGCTGGAAGGTATATTGGAACCCACATTCTAGCTTCAGTTTCGAAATCATGTTTTTCTCATACTCATATGAAGCACTTTTATTCGACAATAATCTCCTGGCTAAATGTTGCTTATAATAAAGTTCGAATACATCCTTTTCTTGGAGATATCTAAACAAAGCCATTGTTTTGCCCAAAACGTTTTCAATTTCTAGTTCTGTCATTCCTTTGACATTTCTTTTCAGTTTATCGTCCACGAAAAGTGAAAGATATTCTGCAGTTTTCGGATTTATATTGAGAAAATATTGAAAATCATCATCAATCATACGTTTAACGAGCCTGTCACCACCAAACGAGTGCAGCAAAAATGATCAAATCTATCTTTAAGATCTAAAAGGCTCTTAATAAATGTTAAAGCACCTCCCTCACTTTTTTCATCTTCAGTGACAAGAGCTTTACCTTTTTCTCGCAAGTAAGCACTGATACATTCGTCCATAGTTTTTAATCCAGCATGGACCTTACTGAACGTCTTGTACATGCGAGCGAGGTCTTCAGTTTTTTGGTTTTCCAACATGTGAACAGCACCGGAGTTTTCCATCATTACGATGGTTTTTACAATTTTACAGATAAATTCTTCTTTAACAATTTTCACAATCAGTTCTTCCGTGGATTTATCGAAACAAAGTTTGGCTCGCTTTACCTCTTCTTTCATTTTCTGTTCTAGTTTGTTGATACATACATATATACTGTTTTCTTCCCACAACTTTTGAACCTCCATCCTGTGAAAATCTGCGGACTGGGACAAAAATGGTTTTTCAAAATCTTCTTCATAAACACACCTTGAACCTATTCCTAAAATCATCAGCATTTGGCATGCATTTTTCATTGCTAAATTGTCAATTGCTTCACCGCGTCTTGCTCTCATTGCCATGTCCAAAAGAGTTTCACGTAAATGATCCCGAATGATTCCATGGCGAACAACTTGATCTCGGAATAGTATTAAGCCAAGGTCATAGATATTATCCACATTGTTTCGTGGAACATAGACTGCATCTACGTATATCAGAACATCTCTTATCATAGCCATGCAAGTTTGGTGATCAATCCAGGCTTGATTTAATGCTTGAAGAAAATTGTTCCTTAAAGATGATAAGACATCAGCACAAACCTTATTTACAAGGTGATCGGTTATAACTTCCTGGAGACCGGTATATAACCGCCGGCCGTATTTATATAAAACCATATTGTAAGCATTACGGTGCAGTTCTTCAAAGCTAAGCCCAGTTTTATTATTATTCTGTATTTGTCGTATGCCGTACGCCAGAACACACCACATGCTTTGGACATATTCGTCATTCAGCATCATTGGAAAAGCCGGCATGCTTGGTTTTGTACCTTTTTCTCTTTATTTTAAGATCCTGCAAATTTTAACAGTTGTATGAAATGCATTCAGAAATTTTGTCCAAAAGTTTAACGCACAAACTGCATAGTTTTGCCAAATGACCATGTTTCCAATCTTGTATAAATATTTTAAAAATGCATCTCTTTTGATCTTTCATTTTTTTTTATGCTGCTTAAAGGCAGTTCTTGATTAGTTTCGTGATAAATATTGTACAATTTTGTACGTTTAGAATTGTCGCTTGCGCAATAATTTTAAACTCTTTCAATAGATTTTTGCTGGCAACAACTTAGCATCGCAGATTTGTTTTGATTTTGAGGATTACGTCCGTAATATCAATTCAAATGCTCTTGCACTATTTTTAAAGTAATCCTGAAGATACTGCAGGGAGAGCTTTAGTATAATGGCCGGTTGGCATTTTATTTTAGTTTTCGCGAAAAGATGTCAATTAAACGTTGATGGGTCTAGAACTAGCCAAATATATAACAAACCACAGTTCCAAATTTCGAAAAGAAAACAACTAATTGTAACGAACAAGTTCCGTCGCCAACCAAAAATGTCGCTAACCGGTCCATATATTAAAGCTGTAACCTGGTGTAAGGAAATCAAAATTTATTTAGCTGAAGGGCCACGGGGAGAGATGATCAAAGAGTACTCTTCCGTTTCGAGAGGGATGGCGATGGTTAATTCTTTTTCGCTAAATCAATAACGCCAATGATGAAGTCATGATGCTTAATTGAAAAATATTTAAACATCGCCAACGGCAACCCAAATTGGTATAGTATTTCGCTACCTCCGTAATACGTCTATATATCGATAATCTTTTCCATTTTGATTTAAAGCTTCGTCGTAATAGATGAAAAACAGATGTGTTTAAATTTCTCTTACAAAATGTTCGCGACTTAAAACATTAGAATTGTTGAGAACTGTTTTGAACAGTTAAACTTGTCATTCTAAAAAAAAAAAAAAAAAATGAATAGTTGCAATACCAGTGGACAAAGACTAAAAGTTTAATGACTTTTGCTTCCAGAAAAATCTTAAAAACAGTCTCTTTGCCAATTTTATTCTCCTTCATGAGAATATTCAGATTATTACGAATATTTAAGATTATTACGGGAGAAAGTTAATACGATTATTAAGATATTATGACTTAAGAGAATTTTTCATTTCTAAAATTGATAACCCCTGTTACCCGACAAAATGTTGCAATTACATAAATAAATAAATAACTATGCATACCTCTCGTTTCTACAAAGTTTGACTTCAGATCTGTCCCCTTTTAAAAAGAGATCTCAACAACATATTAATTAAAAAAAATCATTATACCATATGGAAACAATGGTCTTCTTTCTGCTCCAATCGAAGTCATGCAAACAATTCCATTAATCAAAAACACTGATACTGGTATTGGGATTTAAATTTGTAATCCTAAAAATTCTTACTTAACCTCTTCAGACCCCAGAACTAAGTACAAACAATTTTGACGCAATTTTTTGGTTTTCTGATTTAAAAAATAATTACAAAAAACAAACGAATTTTTTTTTTAATTTTAATTAATAATTAGTTTAAATAATAATTAATGCCCAATTTTCATGTTTCAAATGTTTAAAACGAAGTAAACTATCTGTTGATTAATTTAAAAAACAATGGGGTGTTTTAGCTTTCAAATTGCACAAGCAGTAGTTAATAAACAGTATTTTAAAATGTACCCAATTAGGTACACTAGGAATGAAGAGGATAAGTTTAATTATTTCGATAACTAATGCTCACCTGCACGAGTAACCAGGAGCAAAATAAAAGCATTGGACAGCATGAAAAGAAACACAGCTATAGCGCATGAAGCAAAAAAACGGCGCATTTGGACTTGATTATTCGAAACTAGAGCAGAATTAAATTGTCCTTGAATGTCACTGCCTATGCCACGAAAACGCTCTTTATTCATTTCGTAACTTCTCCGAAGCTTAAATACATCCCTGAGTCACGCAGAATGGAAAATGCGAAGCAGAAAAAGTTAGAAAAAAAAATCTGAAATAAATGTTTTTATTGATGGTATCTATATATTTATACACACAAGAAATAAACAATGATTTTTTCTTTGTATTTATATCCCATTTTAGGAAGACTCTTTCAAGCCAAATAAATGGTTTACATGTTACATTTTATGCATGGTGCGGTAGAGAATTGGCCGTTTTCATGAGTTGTTAAGAGAGAATGATCAACTTTATTTGCTTTAAATATACAAGAATACAAAGTAAGCATAAAACCATTTAGTTCTTGGAAAGTCTAAAAAACGTAATAATAATGATAATAATAATAATAACAATAACAAAAATAATAATGATAATCATGATGATGATGATAATGATGATGACACTGATGCTGATGATGATAAAGATTACGATAATAAAGATGATGATAATAATAATAACAACAACATCAACAATAATAACCTGACTACAAGGATCAATCAGGGCTACAATCACGACTCTCAGAGCGGCCTGGACATCGTTCGACGATCTCACTAACCGTCACGGCTTCCATACGTGAACTAACGACTCGTGAACTAAAGGAACACCGTAATAAAACTTAAAATGGATCCGTCCTTTTCTTTTCTGCCATGCGCAGGTTTCCCTAGAACCATAGCCGTTTACGAAGTTAGAATAAAAAACCACAAAATAATGAACATTTGCATTTATTCTGAGTTGCTGCTTTTCAGAAGCATCGTGCGACAATTAATGCATGGCATTCAACATAATACACAATGATTGGTTAAGTTATATATATAAAAAAATACGTCATAAGCTAAAATTTATTTTATTTGAACGTTGAAATTGCAACGTTAAAAAAAGTGAAATTTTAGGGAAAATTTCTTAGCAATCAATTGGCCAAATAATAAAATTTTTAAAGCTGTCAAATCATTAAACGCCATCACTTTATTTATTTTAAATTTCATTCACCACTTACTTCTTAAAGCATGAAGTTACTTTCCTACTTTCTTCAACAGACTAAAGTAACTTTTGAATCAGCTCAATATTTTTGGTTATTGATTGGGCGAGACACGGTTGCCTCAGGCCTGAAAAAATCCTTAAAATGTCCTTAAATTGTGAAACTGAGTTATGTTATTCAGCTTCTAATCCACTGGCATCATCCCCTCCCTGACAGTTGATAATGTTTAGGATAATATCCACTAATTCCTAGCAGTTTCCTCTAATTTCAACTTAATTGCGCCACTGAAAATCAGCTCCATTATTGTACAACCAAGAAGATAAAACCTAAACAAAAATATTATTCCTGAAATTGCGTACCAACTTGAAATTTTCAGCTTCTTAAACATTGAGGTTAGACTACTCTATAGCCTCATAGTACTGCCAAAGGGACTATTATTTTTGCTTAAGTTGTTCCCATGAAACCCATTTAAATGTCCAAAGCGTTAGTCCGGTAAATAGTACCTAACATTTTGATCACGAAAGAGAGGCCGGAGTTATTATTGTGGTTGTTTTAACACAACAACGGGTGTAGCTCGTGTTGGATCAGTTAGGACTGTCTACCTCTTCACACGAGGTAGACTCGTTAAAATTCTCCAGTGGGTTAATACTTAATCTTGCAAGACTTCATATTTGTCAGCTTGGTTTTGTGAAAATAAATTTACACTAGCAAAACGAAATTGAAAAAAAATTAACCAAAACGTGGTGCTATGATAAATTCTTAAATATCAGTGATAGATAAAGACAATTTTATTTCTTCTGTGGAACCAGTGTAAGAACTCCTCCATTTAAAGAAAGTATCACCGTCATATATACGCGATAGAGACTAGTCGATGACAATTTTAGAAATGATTTTGTTCAATTTAGTAGACATTTGGCTTGAATGCTCTCGGATAAATTAAATTCCTAGTGCAAATTTCACATCAGCGGAGTCTGGGGGATTGCCCTTTCAGGTGGAGAAACCGGACGTCAAAATTCTCATGCAGCGATAGTCCCACATTCATGTGGTGCCGCCAGTACCGGATCTTGGAGTTTTCCGAGGAGGGGCAACAATTAAAATGCCGCCCCCCTCCATCTAATTATTGGTGATATTTCCTATAACCTTTATGCACTGAGCAATTTTTTTTTTTTTTTTTTTTTTGAGGATTTTTCACTTTTGGGTCACTGATAAACCCATACAAGTTTCGCTAATGTTCTCACGCCATGTCCATTTCGGCTCAACATTAGGGGGTTATGGATGTAGAGACATACGAAGGGTCCCCCCTTAACTGGAGATATGCAATTCTGACAGCTGTAGGGGGGGGGGGTCCGGGGGATTCACCCCCGGGAAAAATTTAAAAACTGTATGCAAACGGATGTATTTTGTGGCCTTAGAAGTTGCATTTGGGACTGCAAAAATATTAGGAAAAAAAAGCAAACCAAAAACTTTTTAAAATTTAAACGTTTTTACTTATAAAAACATTTATAAAAATGCAGAACAAAATTGGCCTTTTTAAAAAATATATCCAAGCGGCAGGATCCCCCTCTTTCTTACTAGCACCCATATCGAAGATCCACGTGTTTCCTGCTCAAACGACACACGACACTGACAAACTCCCCTTCCCCAAAAGGATGCTTTGAAAATTTTTAAAAGAAAAACTATTGTATAGTTTGAGCATAGCATGATTTATACGTATTTCACTATTACAAGAGGAAAAAACCTTGACATTTTAACATCTACATTTTAAAATTTTGACATTGCGAAATTTACCGCTCTCTAACCTCAATTTTAGAGTTACCAACAGTTTATACAAATAAAAAATACTATTAACCGGTTTCAATCGTTAGCAAAATAGCTGATTAATGATAAAATCGGAGCGCCGAACTAGGACTTGAATTCTCTTCCAAAAGTTAAATTTTCTTAATTAAATATTTTTTTTTCCCTTTCTTCTTCTTCTTCTTCTTTTTTTTTTGTGCATCACAGTCGAATTTGCCGCCCTCCAGAAGTGCCGCCCGGGGCATGGGCCCCGGCTTGCCCCACCCTAGATCCGGCACTGGGTGCCGCTGAAGGAGATGGTACCAATCTCTGGTGAATGCGCTAGGTCTGCAATTGGCAGAAGCCAATTGCTGAAACAATTTAAAAAAATCTTCAATAAAAAATGCTTTGGTTGGATTTGAAAATATAATAAAAATCGATGTCTAGCGGAGTGTCCAAACTTCAGCAACTTTTTTTTTGTTCATAATGAAAGTTTTGTCTAACATTGAAAGTCATTCTCTAAAAAAACATCTTACGTTGAAAATTAGCGAAAACTGCCTCAGATTACGGAACAAAAACAACACTTCAGACAACACCATTATAATGCCACAAACGTTTTGGAATCGTTTTTTGAAAAGTAAGAAAGTAGCATGGCATAGCATATTACTTCCAACGCCTTCCGTTACCTTATTCACTTTCCAAAGTTGAACATTATTTTGGTAATTTAGCATCGTCAATTAGATTTGACTTTTTACAGCTTATTGCGTTCATTGTAGAATAAAATTGGAGATCAACATTAAAAATCACAAAGTCAGTTACTAAAATAATCAAAAACTCTTCATTTCTGG
The DNA here is from genome assembly GCA_038502835.1 of Octonoba sinensis. Classification (NCBI taxonomy): domain Eukaryota; kingdom Metazoa; phylum Arthropoda; class Arachnida; order Araneae; family Uloboridae; genus Octonoba; species Octonoba sinensis. The sequence continues at coordinate 21,511,406 of CM076603.1, forward strand.
AACTTTTAAATACTCAGAATAACGTCTTCTAGCTTGTGGTACAACAGATTTTACTATAAGTAGGCTCTAAGTGGGAAAATATTTTATATTTCAGTCGACAGTTTTCATTGTAAGTAAAATGTAGGCGATTAGAAGATCATTTTCAGGAAATACTAACAAGCTTCTCCTTTTCTAGCTTCATTTTGTGAAAAATAATCTCGCCTAATAAAACCAGAAATGACAAAATGTAACCTAAGCATAATGTTGTGATAAGCTCTCTAAAATCACTCACGGATAAAGATAATTCTTTTTTGGAATTAGTGTAAGAAAACCTTCGTTTGTAGAAATCTTCATCAGCATGCTTTCGATAAAGTCCGCTCGCAGTAATTTGAGAAATTATTTTGTTCAATTTTCGTAAACACGGGAAACCTTTGACAGCAGCGACACTAACTGGAGTCTGAAGAAGCTTATCATCAGCTATTGAAATACTATCAGGATGGTAACTTTTTAACAAATTTAATGTCGACAAGGAGGAAATAATAGCCTCTGTTTCGTTGATAATAGTGCCTCGCAACGCCTCTATAGTAGGTGATGGGAGGAACCACTTGTTTAGACGAATTGCTCGATTAATAACTTGAACAGAATCATCCGTGCTTTCATTTAAATACTCGAGTATATTTCCTCTTCCAACTACGTAACATTTATAGGTTCCTTTCCAAACAGCTTCACTTAGATCAGAAACGCGACGAATGCCCCTTTCTTGCGCAGGTATTGTTAAAAAAGACAGTAAAACAGCAGAGTAAGAGAAAGCAAGAATCATCAAGCAAACCACTGAGAATATATTTAAGACCTTCTTGCTGATCTTCGTAATTCCAGAAGGACCAGAACCAAAAGGCTGCCTTCTGCAGAAATCTAAAAAACATCTGATGAAACTTGATTTTTCAGTAAAATGGGTGGAAATTATTGCGCTAATTAGCACAGCTGTTGCAAGTACACTTAGCCAGACCTCGTATGAGAATGGACGCAAAATAGATATAGTTCTGGGAAGGGGAAATGTTCTAGGAGCTCTGGAAGCAAAGGATTCTCCTGTGACATCATAAGAAGTGCTGAAATCCACATCTGAGAATCTCTTATGAGTCACTCCGATATAAGATACTGCTACATCGGCTTCCTTTCTTTGCAAGAGTCCGAAGAGGCCCGTCCAGGATCCATTTTCCAGTTTTCGTCCCCATTCCCCGTCTGTTGGATGAACGATTTCAGACCTTGGTGCTAAGAATTGGAGTAGAACCCGGACAAGAAACGCTTCTTGATCTCTAAGTAAGTCATAATTGTTTCTGCTAATTTGAAGTACATCGCTAAAGGGAGCAATAGCAATCCGCAGGTACTTTTTGCACTTCATTTATTCGGTGTGCACCACTTATTAACAGAATGAAATCAAGAGTTATTTTTGTTATTACGAGTGTAGTCTAGTCTGATCTAGAGAATGTACAAAGAATTTTCTCATAATAAAATACTGCATCTAAGAAACTAAAAATATATTTTGTTACGAGATTATTAGTAACTCAGTAATATTTATTACATTTTAGAAAATGAACAACACTTTTATGAAAATGCATTAATGTGAAGTTCGAGTACAACTCGTGTTGCCACCTTACTAAGTTATAACGACTGCAAAGAAAACTTCGCAAATATTACGTTAAAAGAATATGAATAATTGAGTATTATTCAAAATATCTAAAAATTTTATTAATGGCAACAGATAAAAATGACTTATGTAAATAATATATTTACTTTTTTTCCTACTGCTCTACTTAGAAATTTAGAAAATGACAATTTTAAGAATGTTCCAAACAGTTACTTGTCTCTAAATCAGATAAATGTTAATATAGTTGTATTATTTAAACCTAAAAATCTCCACAATAATTTAAGGGAATACAAGCAGAGCAACAATTGAGGCATTTAGAAGCAAAGGGGTGTAAATGACAAAATTTAAAATTTGGAGATAACCATTGCAAATGATTGGGAAAGCTCTTTTCTATATTGTGGCAAGAGATTTTTGTGATATCTCTAATAGGTGCTCCGCAACTACCAGATTTTTTAAAAAAAATTTAAATTAAAAGTCCCATAAGATCCAAACTTTGAACGCGTTTTTCTCGGAATCGTTTTTTGGTCACTTACATCTCTTTGCTTTTCACTGCCTTAATTGATCTCTCTAAAATAAAATGTTCAATATTTTATGACCAAATGAAATGGTATGTTTTTTGAAAAAATTTGGATACAATATTTTTTGACGTATTTTAACATTCGGTAGTAAAAATATTTGTACATTTATAAGAACTACAATGTTTTAAATTATTATTAATAATAATTCTGGCAATGTTTATAATATTTTGTATTAGTATCATCATGACAGAGCAAAAGTTGTTTTAGAATACTGGGTATTTTTTCAGAAGTTACTTAGAGAAAAGTTGATTTTCAACTATATTCTTTGAGTTTGAGCAACAAGACAACAGAACGTGCATATTTTTAAACTTTGAAACAAATTCATTTTTTTTTTCAGCACCATATTACTTATTTGGCTTTTTCTTCTATTAACACTTAACACGGCAATATGTTGAAGCTCTATACAAACGAAAGGTAGCATTGAATGATTTGAAATTCAGTATCCTCAATAAACGATAACTAGCTTTAAAAATGTGCAAATTATCGATGCTTAGCTATATTCAAGTGCCTGTCATCTTTCATTTCGCCCAAAATTTAAAGTTTTCTTTCAGATTAGAATGTCATTCTAAAATAAAGTTTTACCTTTCAAAAAAAAAAAAAAAAATTGAAAGAAACGGAAATTTGATCTTATTAGGGAACAAAAGCACAACTCCAGGTAACATCAAAACAAAAATTTTTTAATCGTGTTTTTTACATTTTAAGAAAATGGCATGACAAATATTTTGTTTTCACTGCCATCTTTTGTCAAATTTATTTTCCAAATTGCGTCCGGTAAGTTTCCAAAGTGCACTTTTATAAATCGGACATGATTTTGGTAAAATGAGTTTTTGTCAATTATATTACTATTAGATAATCATTAGTATTTGAAGGTTACTACGTTCTGAAGAATGGAGAATTTAATCAATATTAAAATCGCTTGATAGGAAAATATCGTGAAACGAGGAAAACAGCAATAGAAATGAATTGTATTTAAAGCAAACCCTGCTTTTGCAAAGGTTTCCCCGTCCCTGGTAAATTACCATGGTAAAAAACAGTATATACCATCCTCCACCAGCCCCGCGCGCACGCAATTCTATAACAATATGACCTATTACACATTTTATTTGAAGAACAGTAATATTAACTGAACATAATTTGAAGAAAAGTAATAAATTTAGATTCAGCAGAAAATAATTTCACTTCATTTGTGTTTATGTTTCCTCCCCCTTCTAGATCTTAAGTTTATTTGAAAAAAATTCCATTGGCAATTTTATTCAGTGAAACCAATATTTAAGCGTTTATTATTTGTTTTGAACTATCTGTATCATAATGTAGACCAGTGGTCTCCAAACGTTTTTGCTCAAGGCCCTCATTGTAAATTTTTGGAGGTGAGGCAAGCCAACAATGTAAGAGTATTTCAGTTTAGATGGTCTAGTTAGCGCTTGCCCCCAGCTCCCCATACACATGCGAGTTTTTAATTTTTTTTTTTTAATTAAGCGCTCAGTGGTGGTTTTTGAGATTTTCTGCGCTGATAAGCCCAGAACTATAGTTTTCCTTCAAAGGAAATACTATATTGTCGAATAAAAAAAGTTTTATGTTCTTTTTCCAGTTTGTAAGCGTCCCGCGGGGCGGAGGAAATCTGCTCGCGGGCCAGATGTGGCCCGTGAGTCGCAGGTTGGAGACCCCTGGTGTACACTGAAGGCAGTATACCGTTCGATCGCTGTTTCCGTATTTTATTAAATATTTTTTTTAATTTCTGAAATATGTATGTTTCATTGTTTGTTATTATCTTGCATATAAGGAAGAAAAAAAGACCGAGTTTATGCGTTATACACGATTAAGAAAATAATAAGTAAATGGAATAAAAGTCCTGAATCACTTTTATTTTATTTTATTTTTGTCATTATCTCGAATCCAAAGAGTCACATAAATTTCATTATAGAAGGTTACATAAAGTAAAGTTAAGATTTAAAGCAATATTTCAAATTCAAAAAAATCGTGTTGTAACTAGCCAATTGTTAATAAAATCCTTCATTTAAGCAAATTTTGGTCTGAGGATAACAAACTGAATTCAACACCAGTGTAATCAGCTCGATTGAAGGTCAATACAAATACAAAAAAGGCGACCAGCAACAGGCGCAGGGCCCAGCTAGGCTGGTCCTAGTCAATTTAACAATCCCCAATGAACATCAAGAGCCTTCTTAAAAGTTTTTACCCCACTGCAATCAACAGTTGCCTCCGGTTAACTATTCCAACTGTCTACAATCCTATTGAAGTAGTCATTTTTCCTAATTTCAAGATTAGTCTGAGATTTGAAAAGCTTAAAACAATGGCCTCTGGATCTACCTTTAGCGCATAACCGCAGCCCTTCCTGTTTAAATGAATTTAAACAACTGAATTCTGTCCCCTCTAATTCTCCTTTGCTTTAGACTATACATACATTGAGCTTTTACGCCTAACCTAACAATCAAAGTCTGAGAGACCACTTACCAACCTAGTAACCTTCCTTTGAACTCTTTCTAATAAGGTAATATCCTTCTTTAGATAAGGAGACTTAAACAGAACAGCATATTCCAAATGAGGTCTTACCAGACTTCTGTATAAGGGCAATACAACTTCCTTAAACCTGATCGAAATAGCCTTATTAGAATTATAATTCGCAATAGCCAATGTTACATTTAAAAGGCTTACAACTAAAATAATATTTTTTAACTGCACTATCTTTCATACTTTCCTTCAAAATTTCAGTAAATTTCAAAGATCTTGCTATGAATAAATGAATAAATAGAGAGGTGAAAATTAGTTAGAAAGTTCAAGATACCGACTTTACAGAACACACTTTTAAAAAAAATACGGACCACATTAAAAAAATAAAAATAAACTTATTATTTGAAAAAGATTTATCTCTTTTATGCATAATTTGTCAAAGCAGTTTATTACTAACATTTATTATTATTAATGTTATTATTTTAAACGTTTTTGGCCAAAAAGTTTGGACTCTGCTCAGTTCTTATTTTACATCCGTCGTAATTAGGAATTATTCCTTTCAACATGCAGAAAAAAAGCAAGTATAACATGAGTTTGTAGTTAGTTAATGGATAAAACAGGACATCTGACAAAGCTTTGGTTTCTGTCTTATATCTTTGACCCATAAAGCTCATGTTTTTGAATCAAAAAGAGAAAAAGAAGAAGAATTTCTTGTAAATCAGAAACCCCATGTTTGAAATTTTATTGCGATTTGTGCCCATTTTAATTTATTTTTCAAGTTTTTAAAACATACCAGTCTTAAGGTATTGGTAACTAAGTATTGTAGAAATTCAAGAAAATGATTTAAAAAATTACTACCATACCCTTTTCAAATTTTAGGACTTCAGGGGTGAATTTTCTTGTTAATGTATAAGTCCTGTTAATAATATAGCTTCATATTCTCTTTTACAGCAAAAAGAGTTAGAATAAGCACTTTGGAAAGCAATATCTTTTAACAAATATACGCATTTCTTAAATCCAACTTATTGTGTAATCATTTAATCATTCAAAAAGTTATATCAGCTAGAAGTCTAGAGCAGCGGTACCCAAGCTGTGGTATGCGTACTACTAGTGGTACAGTAGAGCCTCGATTATCCGAGATAATGTGGACCGAGGGTACCTCGGATAATCGAAAACTCGGATAACACGGACTCTGTCCAAATCGAGAGGGAAACATGGGTTGAAATAAATGAAAATATCATGAAATATGTAACGAAAAAGGCATTTACTGTACATAATTTGAAATGAAAAAATGACTTTACCTACATACAAGTATCTAATTTTACATGTACACATCAGTAGAGCACATGTTACAATTAAAGCTGTTTCTTGAAGAAGTCTATATACAGTGAAACCTGTGTAAGTTGACCACTTGCGGTGCAGTACTTTAGTGGTCAACTTAGACAGGTGGTCAACTTATAGAGGGTGAGATAGTGGGTGGAGGGCTAGATCCGTTCCTGACAAAAGTGGTTCAACTTATAGAGGGTGAGATAGTGGGTGGAGGGCTAGATCCGTTCCTGACAAAAGTGGTCAACTTAAACAGGGGGTCAACTTATAGAGGGTGAGATAGTGGGTGGAGGGCTAGATCCGTTCCTGACAAAAGTGGTCAACTTAGACAGGGGGTCAACTTATAGAGGGTGAGATAGTGGGTGGAGGGCTAGATCCGTTCCTGACAAAGTGGTCAACTTAGACAGGGGGTCAACTTATAGAGGGTGAGATAGTGGGGGGAGGGCTAGATCCTTCCTGACAAAGTGGTCAACTTAGACAGGGGGTCAACTTATAAGGGTACTATAGGGCTTGTTTTCTGTTCAAAGCGGAACTCGCTCGCTTCTTTTCTGCCGTTTTACGCAAAGGTTGTAGCCGTAAAAGGTCTGTTGAAGTTGTCTCTGACTTTGTTCTAGGTCTTTATATCACCTGAAAATAAAATTAAAATGCAACTTATGCCATTGGATGACTGACGTGAGTCAGTAACGCCGCCATCGGCCGCAAAAAAAAAAAAAGAAAAACAAAATCCAGGGCAAATGTACCTCGATTAACCCGGAACTCGGTTAATCAGGGCTCGGATAACCGAGGCTCTACAGTACGTGGTACGCGTGCTGGCAAAAAAAAAAAAAGAGAAAAAAAAAGAGATTAAAAAAAAACAAAAAAAAATTAACCAAAATAGCTAAAGTACTGTTTGAATCATTCAACCGAAAGTGACATGAGAGGTTCTAGGTGTCACGTGCTGGCCGCTTTTGGGCACCAAGGCAACCCGACTGCTAGATGGCTGATTCGTTTTCAGTTTTAGTTCACCATTTGTTTTGTTGCGTGTCCATATTTTATATTGTAATAATAATAAATTGCTTCAATTACTTGTGATGGTTATTTTGAGAGATACTTACCTAGTACGATTACGTTAAGTTACTTTTATGTGATTTTGTTTTGATTTAGTTTTATAAATGGAAATCGGTATTAAACATTAATAATCATGGAAATGTGGCTTAAAAGAGCAACAGACAATTCTGTGGGACTATTGGACAAAAAATGAATTATCGTGTGGAAAACACTACCCGCAACCCTAGCAAATAAGGAACACGTGTCGTTAAGGGAACTGTCATGTGACTCTTGATTGAAGATTGAATTTAACAGATTAGAGTTGGGAGAGAGAATGTTGGCTCAAAGTTAAAAACGAATCCCCGTTATTGTCAAGAAAAACATTGCTGTTTTTAATTCCGTTCACAACCACTCATCTTCGTGAAACTGCTTTTTCTAATAGGATATTTATTAAAAAGAAATATAGAAGCAAATTAAATGTCCACCCAAATTTAAGGTGAAAACTAACTTCTACTGAACCAGATATCACCTTGCTTGTATCTGCTATGCAGCAGCAACCTTGTCATTAATTTCGTTTTTCACTTCCTTTTTACATGTATTTTGTACTTAAAGACGTATTTCTACTGCCCCTTTGGAAGTACATATTAAAAATATACTTTATATATATCATAAATATATTTTTTACTGCTTTATCCTAATAAACGCTTTTCTCTGCATTAATTATAAAATATGATAAGATTTATATTACCTAGTCATCCTAGTATTTTTCTATAATCTATTAGTGTTCTGTGCTATATAATAAAGTTATCTTAGCAGTGTTACGCAAAGGGTTTGCAAGAAAAATGGTGGTACGCGAAAAAAAAATATTTGGAACCGCTGGTCTAAGGAATCTGACAACTCGCATCTTTTCATCCTTTCCCCTCATCTTTTCCCTTCAATCATGACTTTCAAAGAAATAAATTCTTGTTACATTATCAGGGGTGGAGCCAGCATTTGTTAACAGGGCCCAGTTTTTGTTAATTTTAAAGTTTTTTTGAAAAATCAATTAATTTTGTGAAAATGGAAAATTTAAACATATAATGATGAAAAATTTTGTAATTTGCAGCTTTCATTATAAGTAATATGGGTGTGAAAAGTACGATTTGGAAACTTGCAATTTTGTGACAGTCCGTTTTGATTGATTTGAATTTTGTGAAGTGTCCGTTTTGATTGATTTGAATTTTGTGAAGGGTCCGTTTTTATTGATTTGAATTTTGTGAAGGGTCCGTTTTGATTGATTTGCATTTTGTGAAAGGTCCGTTTTGATTGTTTTGAATTTTGTGAAGGGTCCGTTTTGATTGTTTTGAATTTTGTGAAGGGTCCGTTTTGATTGTTTTGAATTTTGTGAAGGGTCCGTTTTGATTGTTTTGAATTTTGTGAAGGGTCCGTTTTGATTGATTTGAATTTTGTGAATGGTCAGTTTTGATTAGTGGGGATTTTGTGAAGGGTCCTATATATTGGAGAAGGTTATACTTTGCAAAATTGCACAAATAAAAATCTGCGATTGCCAAGACTATAAAAACAGAGGTTAAAAGATTAGTGGTGTAATACTAGGAAAAAATAGGTGGGGGATGCTTACGCATATCAATAAACCGATATGCCAACAAGGACAAGAAACGCCTCTTGGCCTCCAAGAACTTGAGCTTCTGAGTAGTTTCTGTTTATTTGAAGTATATAGGGACCGTTCAAAAATTATGTCACGCTTTTTTCCCATATATTTGACCCTTTATCACAATATGTCGCACTTCAGCGGACCCCAAGTAAAGTCTGAGCACTCTCCAAGAAATTTTAAGAGAACTCTTAAATAAACACTCCACATAAGAAACTATAAACATATTTCATTATAGCAATTCCGTAACGTTTTGCAGCATTTTAGCATGTTAATAATATAATACTTTTGAAATGTATAAACATAAAATTTGTGGTATTGCTCGTTTTTTAAGATACTACTAATAACAATTATGGAAACTATACGCATGTGAAGAGGATTATAAACGACTGAAAAATATTTTATTCTTTATAAGGCTATTTTTTTCTAGTAGTGGTAAATTAAATCTATTTTCGGGTTTAGATTGTTTCTCAACATGAAGTTCACACATGGCATTGAAAAACAACATAATTTTCCCCTAACTCTTTTTTAGGGACAGTCTTTACACGTTTCTGTCAATCAGAGGATTTAAAACTGCTTAATATAAACATTTATAACCACATATGATTAATTTGGCGAGAAGCATACTCCCCATCTCCTTATAAAGGGTTAACATATTTCAGAGTATTATTAATGGCATGCAATCAAAATGACTGGCATAAAGTCTGAGCTTCATTTCCTTTATAATAAGAGTTTTATAAAATTCTATAAATAATAATAATGCTTCATGAAATTACTAGTTTTGGAATCAAATGGATCTTCATAATATTTCCCAGATAGTGCTTTTGTTTAAGAAGGTGGCTGAGTGGTACCCTTCCATGCTACCATGCCACAGGTCCGGAGTTCGATTCCCGGGTTGGGCAGGGTCGACTCAGCCTTTCATCTCTGCAGTGGGATCGATAAAATGAGGACCAAGCATTACTCTTAGGAGCTAAACACTGGGGATTTTACGTCAGGCCGACGACTTGACCGGAACTTCTGCACCCCAGGGTCCTCGGTCTCAAAAACTGGGATGGGCGCAGTAGGCCATGGCCCCCAAAAGGGCTGGCCCACCACTGAATTTAGTTTTTTAGCTTTTATTTAAACCAGAGATATATTCATAATTATTTAAGAAACTAATGATGGCGAAAAGTTAACGAATTACTAGTACAATATTTTATGACATAATGAAGTTTTAGAGCTTTTACATTACTTGGCAAAATATCATTGCAATATTTTAAGACGCAAAATACAGATTTTCGCATGGAGTTTCAAGAAGATTTGTACGGTTTTATGGAATTCTGAACAAAATATTTTAAAAGATGAAATCCAGACAATGTTTATAAAGTTTTGATTATTAACATTATGTCCCGTCGATATTAGTATTTTCAGAGATTACTGCTAGAGAAAACTTGATTGTCAATTACATTTTCTAATTTTATGCAGCAAAGCATCATTACATATTGTCGTTAAGGAAGAACGGTGACGTAAGTGCAAAAACTTCAATTTTACAGGAGAGTAAAAAAACGATTTTAAGTTGTATTAAAATTAGGGATGTAATGAATATTCGGCCACTATTCGGTATTCGGCCTATTCGGCCCTTTGGCCGAATATTCGGCTGGCCGAATAGTCAATTCATGACACTAGCCGAATATTCGGCCTGGCCGAATACTCGGTAAGATGAAATTCGGCCGGGCCCTGAATATTGATGAACTATTCGGCCGAATAGTTCTGCTACAGTAGAAATGTAAAAATATAAAGAAATTAGTAGATTTAAACATTTAAAACTGTATTATAGTTATTGCAAAAGAACACATTGAGGGTATATAGTTTTAATAAATAAAAATCACTTAGTAAAAGCTAATTTTTTAAACATTGTTTTTAGGTTTGACTGAACAAAAATAGATTTTAAAGTTGTAATATTGTATTTTATACTTGGTGCTTGCTTCCAAATGCTGGCAATAGTTAATTGTGATTGAGACTTTTATTTTGTTATTATTAACAAAGTGGAAGTCAGACTTTGTTTTGGTAGACTGATTTATTGTGAATATTTGGTAAGAAAGGAATGTGCCTTGAATGTATCATGAATATTAAGATAGCATAAGTTCTTGGGGTTTCAGAAAGTAAAAGTATATTCCAGTTTATTTCAATCTTTTTAAAATAGGTATGTAAAAAAGAACTCCATAAACTCGAAATATTCTTTTATAACTTTTAAAATACCTTCATAAAACTATTTTGAGCAAGGTAAAAAGTTCACTGAGCAATAGTATTTCTTTAACCCTTTACATTGGAGGCCTTTTTCGCTGGCGCGAACCAGCAACTCGAGACGATTTCGGCCAAATTCGACAAAAACTTTACAAGTGTTTTAAAAACATTTATAAACAAACAAACGTTTACAAATAATACAATTTCACCAGTTTATTCATTTATATGTCGCAACAAACTTTGATAAATATTACACAACGTCATTAGTTAATCGGCGCCGCTCGAGTGCGGAGGGTCAATCTGAATTAAGTAATTAGTAAAATAATGATAATGCTTACATTAAAACTTGTCATTTCCATTCCACTTGTAGGTGAAATTCTCAGTTTTATTGCATTCAAAATAATACAGAAAACACATTAATTTAAGATAGTTTTAGAATATTAGCAAACAGAATTAATAATATTTTAACTTTGTGCTGGTAAACAGTATTAGAAATATAAATTTCACGTTAATTTAAAGCACAAATGAGCATTAAAACGCAGACATATGTTTCGGGATTGCTTGGAATCCCTTTTTCAATGCGACAGGGAGCTTCTAGATGCTTCATTTGCATCTAGAAGCTCCCTGTCGCATTGAAAAAGGGATTCCAAGCAATCCCGAAACATATGTCTGCGTTTTAATGCTCATTTGTGCTTTAAATTAACGTGAAATTTATATTTCTAAACAGAATTAAATCATACATCATAAATTTATGTATGGAATTCGACTTTGTGAATACTTTCAAATTTGACAATTTTTTTATTTCAATGATTTTCTAGAAATTTTAATATTCGGCCGCCGAATATTCGGTATTCGGCCTAAGACATTGGCCGAATATTCGGCTTCGGCCTGAAGAAACGGCCGAATATCGGTATCGGCCTGGAAGAAACGGCCGAATATTCGGTATTCGGCTATTCGGCCAAATCACTATTCGTTACATCCCTAATTAAAATTATAATTGAAAAGGGTGTAAGTGACAGAAAATAATGGTATATTAATAGTAACTATGTAGGACATATACTTTACTTCCATTTACCAGGGATTAGGATTTAATCACTCTAATTTCAACCCCTTAGTGCAGTTACGTACTTGTTTCTCTAAAAATTGTTCGTTGTTCCAGAAGGCACAAACTGTCGTTCTACAGTTACGTCCATGTTCCCCTGTGTAAGGGATGTGTTTCTGATATTTTCCATGGAATTATTTGCATTTGACACATTTTTGCAGTTACGTCATTGTTCTTCCGGAACGGCAACATATGTGTTTGCGGAACAGGAACCCATTCAAAAATCTCGCTTCGAATTCCATATTTATTGGACACTGCTTTTTCTTGTAGTACTTTTACACTTTGATACTGTAATATCAAAGCTCTGAAAATGAAAACATAGCATTATTGAATGAATTTGAAATTTAGCATCAGCAATAAATATTGCTTTGGTTGGATTTGAAAATGCAGTAAAAATCGATATCTAGCGATGTCCAAGCTTCGGTAATGTTTTATTTTATGAAAGTTTTGTTTAACGTTGAAAGTCATGCTCTGAAAAAAAATTTCTGCGTTAAAAATTGGCGAAAACTTGCTCAAATTGCGGAACAAAAAGCATTTCAGACACCACCATTACAATGCTGGAAACTTTCTTGAATCGTGTCTTTTAAAAAGTAAGAAAATGGCATGCCGAAATATTGCTTCCAATGCCTTCCGCTGCCTAATTCACTTTCCGAAGTTAATATGCCCTATTTGAACATTATTTTGGTAATTAAATATCGTTAATTTGATTCTATTTACTGCTCATTGTTTTCTTTGTTGAATGAAATTGGAGATCAATACTAAGAGTCACAAAGTCAGTTACTAAGATAATCGAAAACGCTTCAGCTCTGGAACTTTTGAATACTCAGAATAACGTTTTCGAAATTGTATTGCAACAGATTTTACTATAAGTAGTTGTTCTGCGTGAATCGAAAAAAGTGGCAAATTATGTTATCAAAAACATAAATAACATTTAATAAAACAAAATAAACATACCAAATACACACATTACAAATATAAGAGCACACTACGATCCTGAAAAATCCATTTTCTATTCTCATCATATTTTAAACAATGTATAATCTCGCGAGCTGATTGAAAGAAAAAGTTAAAGTTATTATTCTTAACAGAAATATATTTTTCGCTCGTGAGAAATATTAACACATCCCTCCTTTCACACGAAGGGAAATATGATTCCAAGTTTCTGCAGATGAGTACGCATCTTCATTTGGCTCACATCTTTAGTCATCACATCAGCATCCATTTCCGTACCTGCAATATGATGTACGTCAAATTCTTTATTTTCCACTTCTTCTTTCATAAAATGGTATTTTCTTGATATATGCTTATTTCTGTTGTTTACTCTTGGGTTATATATCCAATCTATTGCGGATTGGCTGTCTGTATATATCTTTATTGGACAATGCACTAATTCCTCTTGTCTCAACTCTTCTAATAAATCTATCAACCACCTTCCTTCACATACTTCATCGCATAAGCTAACCGATTCAGATTCCATGGTTGACAAAGTTACGATCTTCTGTTTGTTACTCTTCCATCCAATGAATGAATTTCCTATCTTAACGGTATAACCACTGAATGATTTTGAATCTTTACTGGTACACCAGCTTGCATCAGAATTAATATGTAGCTTTTCTTTGCATTTATCTATCTTTAACTTGAATTCTTTAGTACCTTGTAGATAACGCAATACTCTCTTCAAAGCTTGTAAATGAATTTCTCTAGGATCTTTTGAATATTGAGATAACTTGCTGATACTGTATGCTAAATCTGGTCGTGTCCCAGTAACTAGATACATTATACTACCCAACATCTCCTGTTGCAATTTCATGTCCACTGGTTTGGAATTTTCATATCATCTAAATTCATTCCAACAACTCCTGGTTTTTCACAGAGTTACAGTTTTGCATATCAGAACGTTCTAAAATTTCTGTTATGTATTCTTTTTGGTTGACCATAATTCCTTCTTCATAAAACTCTATGTCGATTACAAGAAAGTTGATTTTATTCTTTATTTCTTTAATCTTAATTTCCTTTCGTAAATTTCTCAAAAAATCCTCAATGAGTTCTTCAGATTCTCCAATAATGATACCATCATCAACATACATTCCTAAAGCAATATATTTATTAGTATCTTGGCTGATAAATACAGATGGATCAGATTTACATTCTTTCATTCCTATTTTGTTCAATATTTTCTTTAGTTTATCATACCAGCATCTTCCTGATTCTGGGAGTCCATACAAACTTCCGGTGACTAGTAACACTTTTCCACTTTCAATGTCAAAACCATCAGGAGGATTCATATAAACAGATCTTTTTAACTTACTATTTAAATAAGCAGTTTCCACATCAAAAATTCTAATTTTGTAGTCATTTATAGCTGATATTTTCAATTGCGTTCGAAAGGATTCGGGTTTCATTGCAGGACTATATGATTCTTTGAAATCTCGACCCATTTTCTCTCTTGAACCGTCAATAACTAATCGAGCTTTGTATCTTTTATTTTCTCCCTCCTTTTTCAGTGTAAAAACAAATTTACTTCTGAGGACTTTCGTATTCATAGGTCGATCAACGATCTTCCATACGTTATGTTGTTCCATTGATTTCAGTTCCTCTTCTATAGCTTGGGTCCATTTTTGTTTCTCTTTAGAATTTAATACACCTTGATAAGTCTTTGGAATATTTTCTAAAGTGGTATTTGCTGAGTATCTTGTGATAGGTTTCTTTCCCCTAGATGATCGTCTAAACCCTCGATCTAGTAATGGTCGTTCAATTTCTTCTACGTCTTCACTTCTTCCCTGAGTTCTTTTGATTTACCAGGTGGACGTACTCCTTTTAGAACATTATCTTTCGAGTCCTTCATTCTATTTTGATTATCTTCATTATCATTGGGAATGCTCACCAATGATTCTTTATTCACTACATCATGCTTTTGGCAGTCATTTACGTCGCTTGATCGAATTGTTATGTAGTCAAGTTCTTCTAAATTATAATCACAGTCATCTTCCTTTATGTATCCCATTTCATTTTCTATAAAAATTACCTCTCTAGTCTCTTTGATTTTATTCTCTTCCATATCCTAAACCCGGTACGCTTGGCGATCTTTGGAATATCCTCAAAACACACCTGGTCTTGCTCTAACATCGAACTTCTTTTAATTGAGTTGCAGCAATCGGCCGTTTTCTTTTCCTTTTTATTTTATTTATTTATTCTTTTTTTAACATTTTCGTTTTTAACTAATTGCAAAGGCATGGCGGGCTACGGGTTGAAGGCCCGTAATTTCGAGGCTTACCAAAATTGCATTCTGCTTTCTACCTTGAAAAAATGATGCAAGTGATATATTCTTTTTTTTCCATGAAATGCACTATTTTTTTCCAAACAAGTTCTTAAACTTAAATTCATTAGATTTAAATGCTTGAATTTCAGTCTCAACTTTGTCATATTTTCTTTCATATGTCAACAAAGTTTCTCTCATCAATTCATAAGATATAACAGGGTTTGAAGAAACAGCTGTAACAACTTCGCTATATTTCTTCGGTAAACCTTCCATAATACACTCACGGACATTGAAAATAGCGCACCAAGTAGGAATCATCGGATTCAAATGAAATTTATTTTAGTGAATGATAAAGATGAAAGATGCACTTGATCAAGAAAATTCAGACAATTACAAAGCCGTCCAGCCAGCTATGTTCAATAGCGCGTCGGACCGCCTCGGGCTGCGATACATGCCGCAATACGGTCCGGAACTGAATCGAAAAGACGTCTGATGTTGTCCTGAGGCAGTCGTGCTCACAAATCTTGAACAACTCTGTCCAAATCATGCAAGGAGTGGCACGACGGCAACTGGCGTTTCAGCTGGTCCCGTACATGCTCAATAGGGGAGATGTCCGGAGAGCGAGCAGGTCATGGAAAGGTCCGAACACATCGTAAGAAGTCCCGTCAATCCGAACCGTGTGCGGACGAGCGTTATCCTGCTGGTAAATTGCACCTGGAATACCGGTTAAGTATGGAAGCACATGAGGCCGTAGGATTTCATCCACATACCGCACAGCTGTTAATGTACCACGTACCACCACCAGAGTGGAGCGGCTATCGTAGGCTATGACCCCCCAGACCATGACATATGCAGTGCGGGAACTGTGTCGCTGAATAGTGAGGATGGGATTGCATCGTTCCCCAGGGCGTCTCCACACACGCACACGGTCATCAGCTGTCCCCAAAACGAGGTGGCATTCATCACTAAACACCACACGTCTCCAATATGTGGCGTTCCACGTCGCTCTCGCTTGGCACCACTGTAGTCGGGGCCGCCGATGTGACGGTGTTAATGGCAGTACACGTAATGGGCGCTGGGATTGCAGATTCGCTTCCCTGAGGCGTCTAGAAATTGTTCGTGGACGAACAGGAACCCCTACATCTACTTGTACAGTGGAACAGGTCACTGTGGGATCCGTGAGTGCGTGGCGCATGATCCTTTGATCGTATTGCGCCGTCGTCGCCCTAGTTGCTCCAGACCCGGTACGCCGTGCGTGGGTGCTTTCACGTGTCCACTGCTCCCAACACCTTCTGATACCACACTCAGAATGATCGACCTGGTTTCCTGGCGAGAAACACGGCGCATCGACCACGCTGCAGTCTTCAGGCCAATGATGAGACCCCTCTCAAACTCACTTAATTGTGAAAAATGTCTTCTTCGATGTCTACCTGGCATTCTATACACTTTGGTACACCTTATAGCGTCGATTCGTGGTCGTCATGTTTATGAATCTTCCACAATACACCGGTTTATATAGGCCGCGTTTTTTGTTTGCAACGCCAGTGCAGCGTGCGTGGACGCGCGCATGCGCACTAAACTTACATCATTTGCATACCGGACGTCACTCTACTAATTTGCATAGTTTCGAGGTTGTATCTCGCTTCCTTCTTGATGCGCTATTTTCAATGTCCGTGAGTGTATATTCAATCAATTCATTCTCTTCTATTTGAGTTCCCAGATCAGAAATTTCATTTGCAATTGTCTGTGCTCGTATCAAGTATTCTTCTACTGATTCTCGGTTGCTTTTCTCAATCTTCTCTAATCTAATCTTCAAACTAATCTTTCTATGTTTTTCTACTCTTTCATGACGTCTTTTCAATATTTCCCACAGTTCTTTAACTTTAGTAATTCCTCTAACAGTCATAACTTACTCTGCGGACAAAGTCAAAATAATTAATCCATACGCTTCATCGTTTCTTGCAGACCAGTCATTATATAATTTAATACTCGCCTCATTTTTTCATTTACTACTGGTTCTTCTTTTGCAATTACATCATACAAATGCTTAGCTTTAATAAGTGCTACTACTCTTGTGCTCCATAAAGCATAATTTTTGCTATTTAGAGGTTCAATCCTCGAAATTCCAACACTAGAGTCAGCCATATTACAAATCTGAATTAGCGGTTAGTCTAATTTGCATGTAATATAAGATTTATTTCATTCATTTGCTTAAGAAAGCTAACACTAATGAGGAAATATCAAATTGTATTTACTTTACTATTTCGCAAACAATTAAACCACTGAACCACGCTCTGCTACCATTTTGTTATGCGCGAATCGAAAAAAGTGGCAAATTATGTTATCAGAAACATAAATAACATTTAGTAAAAGAAAATAAACATACCAAATACACATTACAAATATAAGAGCACACTACGATCCTGAAAAATCCATTTTTTATTCTCTTCATATTTTCAACAACGTATAATCTCGCAAGCTGATTAAAAGAAAAAGTTAAAGTTATTATTCTCAACAGAAATATATTTTTCGCTCGTGAGAAATATTAACAGTATTCTATGAGTGGGAATTTTTTTTACATTTCAGTCAACAGTTCTCATTGTGAGTGAAATGTGAGCAATTAGAAAATCCTTTTGAGGAAATACTAACAAGCTTCTCCTTTTCCTAGCTTTATTTTGTGAAAAATAATTTCGCCTAATAAAATCAGAAAAGACAAAATATAACCTAAGCATAATGTTGTGATAAGCTCTGTAATATCACTTACGGATAAAGATAATTTAATTTGTTTTTTGGAGTTAGTGTAAGAAAACCTTCGTTTCAAGAAATCTTCAATAGCATACTTTCGATAAAGTCCGCTCGCAGTAATTTGGGAAATTATTTTGTTTAATTTTCGTAAACACGGGAAACCTTTGACCGCAGCGACACTAACTGGGGTCAGAAGAAGCTTATCATCAGCTATTGAAATACGATCAGGATTGTAACTTTTTAACAAATTTAGTGTCGACAAGGAGGAAATTACAGCCGCTGTATCGTTGAAAATAATGCGTCGCATTGTCTCTATAGTAGGTGATAGAAGGAACCACTTGTTTTGACGAATTGCTCGATTAATAACTTTAACAGAATCATCCGTGCTTTCCTGTAAATACTCAAGTATATTTCCTTTTCCAACGACGTAACATTTATAGGTTCCTTTCTGAACAGCTTCGCTGAGATCAGAAATGCGACGAATGCCCCTTTCTTGCACAGGTATTGTTAAAAAAGACAGTAAAACAGCAGAGTACGCGAAAGCAAGAATCATCACGCAAACCACTGAGAATATATTTAAGACCTTCTCGCTGATCTTCGTAATTCCAGAAGGACCAGAACCGAAAGGCTGCCTTCTGCAGAAATCTAAAAAACATCTGATGAAACTTGATTTTTCAGTAAAATGGGTGGAAATTATTGCGCTAATTAGCACAGCTGTTGCAAGTACACTTAGCCAGACCTCGTATGAGAATGGACGCAAAATAGATATAGTTCTGGAAAGGGGAAATGTTCTAGGAGCTCTGGAAGCAAAGGATTCTCCTGTGACATCATAAGAAGTGCTGAAATCCACATCCGAAAATCTCTTATGAGTCACTCCGATATAAGATACCGCTACATCGGCTTCTTTTCTTTGCAAGAGTCCGAAGAGGCCCGTCCAGGATCCATTTTCGTGTTTTCGTCCCCATTCCCCGTCTGTTGGATAAACGATTTCAGACCTTGGTGCGAAGAATTGGAGTAGAACCCGGACAAGAAACGCTTCTTGATCTCTAAGTAAGTCATAATTGTTTCTGCTAATTTGAAGTACATCGCTAAAGTTAACAGTAGCAATCCGCAGGTACTTATTGCACTGCATTTATTCGGTATGACACCACTCATTAACAGAATGAAGTCAAGAGTTATTTTTGTTATTACGAGTGTAGTATAGTCTGATCTGGAGAATGTACAAAGAATTCTCTCATAATAAAATATTTTATCTAAGAAATTAAAAACATTTTGTTACGAGGTTATTAGTAACTTAGTAATATTTACTGTATTTTAGAAAATTAATAATACTGACATGAAAATGTATTAACGTGATTTCGAGTACTACTCGTTTTAGCAGCTTACTAAGATATAACGACTACAAAGAAAACTTCTAAAATGTTGCGTTTGATGAATATGAATAATAGAATATTAAAACGAATCATTGAAATATCTGTCTGTCCCTTTTCATTTCGCTCACAATTTAAAGTTTTCTTTCACATTAGAATGTCATTTGTCAAAAAAAAAAAAGTCGTTCAAAAAGAACTGAAAGAAATGAAAATTTGATCATATTAGGGAACAAAAGCACAATTCCAGATAACATCAATACAAAAATTTTGGTATCCTGTTTTCTACATTTTAAGATAATGGCATGCCTTTTTTTTGTTTTCACTCTCTTTTGTCAAATTTATTTTCTAAAGTGCATCTGTTAATTTTCCAAAGTGCATTTTTATGCAGTTATTCGGACATGATTTTGGTAAACTGAGCTTTCGTCAATTATATTACTATTAGATAATCATTAGTTGCTACATTCTTTGACGAATGGAGAATTAGAAATTAATATTATAAATTTTACTTAATAGGAAAATAGCGTGAAATGAGAAAAACCAGTATTAGAAATGCGTTATATTTAAAGCAAACCTTGCTTTTGCACAGATGTTCCCCTCCCCTTTTAAATACCTTGGTAAAAAACATGGTATATACCATCCTCACCTGCCTCGCGCACACGCAATTCTAATCCTAAGGTCTCGGCTAAAAGGAAGGGGTCTGTGGAGAAAAGTGTATACAATCCTGATAAATATTCGGTTTTTATATTATGCCGTTCATAAATAATGTCAAGCATTAAGGCAGACGCGAATTTGTTACTAGAGGAGAAGAGGGACAAAAGAAGTATGACATTACAGATTTTGATTGAAAAAAAATAAATTTAGAATCAGCAGAAAATAATTTCACGTTATTTCTTTTGTGTTTCCTCCCCCTTCCAGATTTTACGTTTTTATTTGAAAAAAATTCCATTGTCAATTCCATTCAGTGGAAGTAATATTTAAGCGCTTATTATTTGTTTTTAACTATCTGTATCATAGTGTAAACCAGCGGTCTCCAACCTTTTTTTACTCAAGGTCTACATTGCAAATTAGAAGTGAAGCTAGCCGACAATGCAACAGTATTTCAGGTCAGATGGCCTGGTTAGCCCTTGCCCCCCCCCCCCCCATACAACCACGATTTGTTTTTTTTTTTTTAAATTAAGCGCTGAGTGGAGGTTTTAAAGATTGTCTAGGCTTAGTTTTCCTTGAAAGGAAATACTATTATCGAATAAAAAATATTTTTCCAGTTTGTTAGCGTCCCGCCGGCCGGACGATATCCGCTCGCGGGCCAGATGAGGCCCGTGTGTCGCAGGTTTTAGACCTCTGGTGTACACTACAGGCAACGTACCGTTCGATCGCTGTTTCCGTATATTAATAAATATTTTTTGAATTTTCTGATATATGTGTGTCTCATTTTTATTTTATTATCTTGAATATAAGGAAGAAAAAAAAAATCCGAGTTAATGAGTAATACGCGATTAAAAAAATAACGAAATAAATAAAATAAAAATCTTGAATTACTTCTTTTTTTGTTATTTTCTCGAATCCAAAGAATCGGATAAATTTCAGTATAGAATATTACATAAAGTAAAGATAAGGTTGAAAGCAATACATTTTAAATTCCAAAATTGTGTTGTAACTAGTCAAGGGTTAATAAAAGCCTTCATTTAAATAAATTTTGGTCTGAAGATATCGAACTGAATTCAACACCAGTGTAATCTGCTCGATTGAGGTCAATGTTACATTTTAAAAGCTTTCAACTAAAATAATAAATTTTAACTGCACTATTTTTCATACTTTACTTCAGAATTTCAGTAAATTTCAAAGATCTTACCACGAATAAATAGAAAGGTGAAAATTATTTAGAAAATTCAAGATGCCGATTTTACAGACCACAATTTAAAAAAAAATACGGACCACATTAAAAAAGTATTTAAATTTATTATTTGAAAAAGTTTTATCTCTTTTAATTTCATTATTTAATTTTTTTTTGCCCAAAAGCTCTGGACTCGGCTAAATTCTTATCTTACATCCATCCAATTAGGAATTATTAATTTCAATATGCAGAAAATACGCAAATATAAGATGAGTTTATGGGATCATTCATAAATGATGTAATGCTTCGACGGGGGGAGGGGGGGGCTTCTTGAAATTGTGACAAAGTGTGACAAGGGGAGGTGAGGGGGTAACAACAAATGTGACATCACGCCTTATGCAACATAGCGTGACATGTGACAAAGGGGATGGGGGGGGGGGTCCGCTGAAATGTGACATATTGCGACAAAGGGGGGGGGGGGTTCCGCTGAAATGTGACATATTGTGACAAAGGGGGGAAGGGGTCAAATGTATGAGAAAAAAGCATGACATCATTTATGAACGGCCTCTATAGATAATGGATACCATGAGAGGACATCTGACAAAGCTTTGGTTTCTGTCTCATATCTTTGCGCCATAAGCTCATCTTTTTGTATTAAAAAAAAGAGGAAGAAGAATTTCTTATAAACCTGAAACCCCATGTTTGAAATCCTTATTGCGATGTGCTCATTTTAATTTATTTTTTTAGATTTTATTTAAACCAGAAATATATTCATAATTATTTAAGAAACTAATGATAGGGAAACGTTAAGGAATTCCTAGTTCAATATTTTATGACATAATGAATTTGTAGAGCTTTTACATTATTTGGCAAAATATCGTCGCAATATTTTAAGACGCAAAATAAAAAATTTCACATGGAGTTTCCAGAAAATTTGTACGGTTTTAGGGAGTTATGAACAAAATATTTTAAAAGATGAAATCTAGACAATGTTTATAAAATTTTGATTATTAACATTATGTCCGGGAGATATTAGTATTTTCAGAGATTACTGCTTGTGAAAACTTGATTGTCAATTACATTTTCTAATTTTATGCAACAAAGCATCATTAGATATCGTCGTTAAGGAAGAACGGTGACGTAAATGCAAAAACTTCAATTTTACAGGAGAGTAAAAAAAACGATTTTCAGTTGTATAAAACGTATAATTGAAAAGGGTGTAAGTGACAGAAAATAATGGTATATTAATAGTAACTACGTAGGACATATACTTTACTTTCATTTACCAGGGATTAGGATTCAATCACCCTAATTTCAACCCCTTAGTGCAGTTACGTACTTGTTTCTCTAAAAACTGTTCGTTGTTCCAGAAGACACAAACTGTCGTTCTACAGTTACGTCCATGTTCCCCTGTGTAAGGGATGTGTTTCTGATATTGTCCATGGAACTATTTACATTTGACACATTTTTGCAGTTATGTCATTGTTTTTCCGGAACGGCGACATATGTGTTGAGGAACAGGTACCAATTCAAAAATCTCGCTTCGAATTCCATATTTATTGGACACTTCTTTTTTTTGTAGTACTTGTACACTTTGATACTGTAATGTGAAAGTTCTGCTAATGAAAACATAGCATTGATTGATTTTGAAATTTGGCATCTGCAATAAATATTGCTTTGATTGAATTAGAAAATACATTAAAATTGATTTCCAGCGATGTCCAAGCTTCGGTATTTTTTTATTTTGTTTATAGATAAAAGTTTTGTTTAACGTTGAAAGTCATTTTCTGAAGAAAAAAAAAAAAAAAATCTGTGTTAAAAATTAGCGAAAACTTGCTCAAATTGCGGAACAAAAAACACTTCAGACACCATCATTACAATACTGCAAACGTTCTGGTATCGTGTCTTTTAAAAAGTAAGAAAATGGCATGACGAAATATTACTTTCAATGCCTCCCATTGCCTAATTCACTTTCCAAAGTTAATAAGCACGATTTGAACATTATTTTGGTAATTTAGTATCGTTAATTTGATTGAACTTACAGCTTATTGCGTTCACTGTAGAATGAAATTGGATAATCAATATTAAGAGTCACAAAGTCAGTTACTAAGATAATCGAAAACTCTTCAGCTCTGAAGTTTTAAATACTCAGAATAACGTCTTCGAACTTGTGGTACAACAGATTTTACTAGAAATAGGCTCTAAGTGGGAATTTTCTTTGTAATTTCAGGCAACAGTTCCCATTGCAAGTAAAATGCGAGCGATTAGAAAATCATTTTCAGGAAACACTAACAAACTTCTACCTTTTCTAGCTTTAATTTGTGAAAAATAATTTCGCCTAATAAAACCAGAATAGACGAAATGTAACCTAAGCATAATGTTGTGATAAGCTCTCTAATATCACTCACGGATAAAGATAATTTAATTTCTTTTTTGGAATTAGTGTAAGGAAACCTTCGTTTAAAGAAATCTTCAACAACATGTTTCCGATAAAGTCCGCTCGCAGTAATTTGAGAAATTATTTTGTTCAATTTTCGTAAACACGGAAAACCTTTGACCGCAGCGACACTAACTGGAGTCAGAAGAAGCTTATCATCAGCTATTGAAATACTATCAGGGTGGTAACTTTTTAACAAGTTTAATGTCGACAAGGAGGTAATAATAGCCGCTGTATCGTTGAAAATAATGCGTCGCATCGTCTGTATAGAAGTTGGTGGGATTAACCACTTGTTTTTCTGAATTGCTCGATTAATAACTTTAACAGAATCATCCGTGCTTTCCTGTAAATACTCAAGTATATTTCCGCTTTCAACTACATAACATTTATAGGTTCCTTTCTGAACAGCTTCCCTTAGATCAGAAATGCGATGGATGCCCCTTTCTTGCACAGGTATTGTTAAAAATGTCAGTAAAACAGCAGAGTATGAGAAAGCAAGAATCATCAAGCAAACCACTGAGAATATATTTAAGACCTTCTCGCTCATCTTCTTAATTCGAGAAGGACCAGCACCAAAAGGCTGCCTTTTGCAGAAATCTAGAAAAGCTCTGCTGAAACTCGATTTTTGAGTAAAATAGGTGGAAATTATTGCGCTAATTAGCACAGCTGTTGCAAAGGCACTTAGCCAGACCTCGTATGTGAATGGACGAAAAATAGATATAGTTCTGGAAAGGGGAAATGTTCTAGAAGCTCTGGAAGCAAACGATTCTCCTGTGACATCATAAGAAGTGCTGAAATCCACAACCGAAAATCTCTGATGAGTCACTCCGATATAAGATACAGCTATATCGGCTTCTTTTCTTTGCAGGAGTCCAAAGAGTCCCGTCCAAGATCCGTTTTCTAGTTTTTCTCCCCATTTTCCGTCTGTTGGAAAAACGATTTCTGTCTTTGGTGCGAAGAATTGGCGTAGAACCCAGACAAGAAACGCTTCTTGACTGCTAAGTACTTCAAAATCGTTTCTGCTTATTTGAAAAATTTCGCTCAAGGGAACAACAGCAATTCGCAGGTACTTATTGCACTTCATTTATTCGGTATGTAACCACTCATTAACGAAATGAAGTCAAGAGTTATTTTTGTTATTACGAGTGTAGTTTAGTCTGATCTGGAGAATGTACAAAGAATTCTCTCATAATAAAATATTTTATCTAAGAAATTAAAAACATTTTGTTACGAGGTTATTAGTAACTCACTAATATTTACTGTATTTTAGAAAATTAATAATACTGCTATGAAAATGTATTAACGTGAAGTTCAAGTACTACTCGTTTCAGCAGCTTCCTAAGATATAACGACTATAAAGAAAACTTCGCAAATGTTACGTTTAAAGAATATGAATAATTGAAATATCTGTCTTTCCCTTTTCATTTCGCTCACAACTTAATGTTCTCTTTCATATTAGAATGTATCATGTGTTAAAAAAAAAAAAAGTCTGACGTTGGAAAAGAACTGAAAGAAATGAAAATTTGGTCATATTAATCAACAAAAGCACAACTCCAGATAACATCAACACAAAAATTTTGGATTCGTGTTTTCTACATTTTAAGAAAATGGCATGGCAAAATTTTTTTTTTTCACTGCCCTCTTTTGTTAAGTTTATTATCCAAAGTGCATCTGTTAATTTTCCAAATTGCACTTTTATGCACTTATTCAGACATTATTTTGGTAAAAGGAGTTTTTGCCAATTATATTGCCATTAGATAATTAATAGTATTTGAAGGTTACTACGTTCTTTGGAGAATGGAGAATTAGAAATCAATATTATAAATTACGCTTAATAGGAAAATATTGTGAAATGAGGAAAACCAGTAATATTATATTTAAAGCAAAGCCTGCTTTTGCACAGGTTTTCCCCACGCCTGGTAAATATCGTGAAAAAACAGTATATACCATCCTCCACCAGCCCCGCGCACACGCAATCTTGAAAACCCCATGTTTGAAATTTATATTGCGATTCGTGCCCATTTTAATTTTATTTTCCAATTTTTAAAACATACTTTGTAGTATAACTGTGGCCTCGGGTCGGTAAAGCAGGTCGGCAACGCTCTGCCTGCCCAGCCCTTCTGGTCGGTGCTGGTTGTCAAGTGTGTCAGAGAGTTTGTGGGAAGACACGGAGAATAGAGCTGCGGTTCGCACCCCCTTGTGTTGGGGGTAGTCTGTGAAAGGTACGATTTGGAAACTTGGAATGTTGTGAAGGGTCCGTTTTGATTAATGGGGACAATGCTCAATTGACTTCTTACCATTTCGATGAAGTTATTGTTTAATAATGCCTCTATTTTCTCTATATGAGACGGAAAAATTCAAAACTAATGCATTGTTTGAGTGAAGTCATTGAAGCGTACGTTGATTTGAAAGTTGAGTTGAAGCATTGTCCAGCAGAAAAACTCGACTATGAAAAAGAGGCATTTGCCTATAAAAACAATTTTTTTCCAATGCCATCATCAAAACAAGCAGTTTGTTGCTCATTAAATGTAGCCGGTACGGTGGCGTCGTGTAAGGCGCGGGCCTCATACTCCCGAGATCGTCAGTTCAAACCCGACCATGTCGTTGGATTCTTAAGATGCAGACAATCGTCTGCACATATAAAACCCATTTTTTGCTTGAATACTCTTGGCTAAATTAAATTTCTAGTGCAGTTTCGCATCGTCAGAATCGTAGGACAGTTTCGTATTGTGCTTCACCTTTCAGTGAAGAAACTAGGAATCAAAACTTTTAGTTACCAATGGCATTCACCGATTTTGGTGCAACTTGAAAGAATAGATGCAGCTTTCTGGGGAATGCACTATGTCTGCAAAGGTTAATAACCAGTACGTAGCCCCATTATAAAGAAAAAAATGTTCACTAAACCGTACTTTGTCTTTCAGGGATCATGGCAAAAGTATTACAAAACCAACTAAATTCCCTTCTTTGCTCATAAGTCATTATCATAGAATAAAATTTTCATCATCAAATGATGTGTAGCCTTTTTGAACCACCCCAATTGAGTTTCAGAGTGGTATAAATCAAAGCAACGCGTCTTTTTAGTTTTTACATTAATTAATTAATTAAAAAAATTCTCAACAATTTTTTATTTTTATTTTGCTTTCTTCAAATGTTTTTTTATTTTCAGAAAGGAATTAACTACCACTTTCAGCTAAATGTCATCGCGAAATATTTTCAGAACATTTGCTGAACATAATTTTATATAATGACAAATTGCCAAAGGACAAACAGGGTTCCATCGTCCTGCAGAACCCTAGGGTTTTGCAGAACCCACTTTGGGAAACGCTCTAATCCCTGGCAAAACTTATCTGATGCTCTAAATTTAAAGGCATAGTAAACTGTGTGTCTTCAAAGTCGCAAAAGGAAATGCAATTTTGAGGTAAGATAGAAAGATTATAAATGTAAGTTTTTTTGTAACTCAATTTGTTTTCATTTGCTTTATAATTTTATGTTAGTAAATAAAGCAACAACTATGCTTTAAAGGTGTTTAAATTTGCTTTACGATTTGCAACTCATGATTAAAGATCAGACAGAAGGAACATATTTAGTGATTAAGAAAAAAAAAAGTTATTTTACCAGCCTTCGTACCACAGTAGTTTTATGAAATTCTTCAATTTTGGAAAGTGAAAATAATTAACTTCCTCACTTTATATATTTTAAATTGGATACAAAAAAATAAAGCAAGGTTAAGTTTCGCATTTAACCTTGTAACCTTCCTCTAGTGAGATACCATCCTCAATTTATAAATTAAATGTTACATTAAAAAAAAAATTCTGAAACTTTCAGCATGTATTTTTTAGTTGGTATAAAGATGAAATTTTTTTTTAGAAACAATCCAATGACTTTTTGAGTAGACAACTTACAAGTTATAAGAGTTTGAAAAACCCTCTAATGAAAACAGTTTTACTACAAGGAATGAAAAATTCTTCGATTGGGAGGAGAAGAAAATAAATTAGATGCCTAAACACTTAAGAAGAACTTGGTTCCTTTATTTTAATTTTACCTGAAAAAAATAAAGATTTGAAAGTCAGTAAAAGATAATTATAATATTGCATTTTGCATTACAGATTCAAAAAAAAAAAAAAAAAATCCTGAATAAATGTATTTTTTTATTGTAATTTATTTTTCCTGGGAAAAACTAAGATTAAAAAAAAAAAATAAATTTTTTTATTGAATTTTTCCCCAAAAAAAAAATTTTAAATAAATAAAGAATTTTTTGAATAAAAAATTTTTGGTTTTCAACATTTTTTGTGTTTGCAAATAATCAAAACTTGGATATGCTTTGGCATTACTGTGTTAAAAAAATTGGAAATCATGAAAAATAATAGTCTATAGAAATATTTATTGCACAAAACACAATGTAGGACACAACAAGAGGAATTTCTTGGGTATTATGTATGCATGCTATTAGGTAATTTTCAATGAAGAATCAAAACGTTAAAAAACTTCATTTATTAAATACAATTGAAGCATTACAACTAAAAGATTATATCATTTTAAGATATAATAAAATTTATTGTACATAAAAACTAAACCAACAGCACTTAGTTACATAAAAGCATCGCAATGTATAAAAATTGAACTAGTTTCATGAGCAAACATTTTTTTAACTATAGCTTAAAAAGGACTAAACTCCATGAGTTACATTTTAAAATTTAAATGCCAAGTTTATTTTGACAAAATTTATACTATCTTAATACATGTGAAAGAAATTTAGTACACGAATTGAACATATTTGAAGCTTTTCAAATCTCAGGCTAATCTTGAAATTAGGAAAAATGACTACTTCAATAGGGTTGTAGGTAGTTGGAATAGTTTACCCGAAGCGACCGTTAATTGCAGTTGGGTAAAAACTTTTAAGAAAGCTCTTGATGTTCACTGGGGACTGCTAAATTGACTAGGACCAGCCTAGCTGGGCCCTGAGCCTGTTGCTGGTCGTCACTTTTGTATTTGTATATAGTAATGCAATATCAATAAAAAAAAAAAAAAAAAGAAAATTCACCGAAGGAATTAATTGTATAGAAGAATGATACAAATTAACAATCAATAAAATAAGAAGGTAGTAAAACAACCACATAAAGACAAGCAGCATTGAGCAATGCTTTCTGAAAGCACCGGAGTCCAAAACATTATACCAATCATAAACTCATAACAGTAAATAAATACCAATAATCAACATAAATAGCTAGCACAATAAATGATTCCAATGTGTAGTTGCATTTGCAATGCTCAAATAAGAATTTAATCAGCAGATATAACTTTTGAGTCACTTAGTTTTAAGTCCGTGGCCGAGATTTTTGGCTGTTATCTAATCTACGACAGCAGAGGTGGCCATCTGGTTCACACCACATGTTCCATCACCTCTGTACACTCTATAATATCCCTATAAAACAAAACAACAATCATAGTACTGAACTCGAAAAAAAAAAAAAAAACATGTTCATTAAGGGACTGTTCATAAATGATGTAGAGTTGTAAAATTCTTGGTAATAATCTTTTGGAGAATATTCTCGAGAATATTCTTGAGAATAGTCGAACCTTGTCAATTCAAACTCTTAAAACGAATTACTGCTAAGACGAGCTACATTTGCCTTACCCGCCCTAATGTATTATCAGACAACGCTAATTTCTTCGTTTAAGACGAACACGCTTAATTCAAACTATCAGATAAGTCGAACTCTTATTTGCGGTCCCTACCGTCCGAGCTTCAATTCAATATGAAACTGTCGTAAAAGTCATTTTCCACTTTACCATACAGCGAAAAAATAGTATAATTCATCAAGAATGTCCAAACAATTTAGATGCCAATGAAGACTTCTGAAGCAATTGTTCAGAAAAGAGTAGGAAACAATGTGTTATAACTGAGTATTTTAAAAACATAATACGTTATATATCTATGATAATTTTGAAGGATTTTCTCTTGACATGTAATTTTCCTATGACAAATTCGAAATCTTTTGCATTGATTTACATATGCATTTGGTACTTAAATCGAGCATTGTGTACTGGAAAATAGCGTGAAATTCCTCCTCTTGCTTTCTAAAAAAAAAGATTTCAATGTTTTTTGGATAAGACGATCTACGGTTAAGACGAATTTCTTTTAAAAGTCCCTTTGGGTTCATTTTAACGAAGTTCGACTGTATTCTCCTAGACAATATTTCCATAATTAATAAGCACTTTAAGCATTTTACATATAAATTAATATTCTAAAATCTAAAAAAATATATTAAGAATAAGCATAAATATAAGAAAAGATAAGAAGAAAAGAAAAGATGTGCCATTGAAGCCCATTCATTATGCAGGTAACATTCTGGATCCTTAATTTAAAGGTGCCAATCTCACAACATAAGAGCAAATAACCAGATCAGAATTTGTACACCAATTAGCAGAAGTTGTAGAAAATATATCAGTAGAGCAAATTCTATCAGAATTAGCTGAATATCGAGCTCAAGAGGTTTTTATTTTTTTTTTGGAAAATCTTATGTTTTGAAGTCAGCTGAAAATATAAATGCTATTACACGGTGGAAAAGAACTTGTATTGGAATCAGTTTGGCAAAAATTGCATTGCTAATATTAACTATGCCTTAAACCACTGCTGCAACTGAACAAAGCTTCAGTACTTATGGACTAATACATACAGCAAAAATAAATGGGCCATCTACAGAAAGAAACGGGAAATTGACATTTGTGGCCCATAACATCAAGTTTTTAAAACTGAGAAGTCAAAGCAGAGTGGCTGAGTTTCAAAGAAATGTATGTAATACAGAATCAGATGACACAGAGTGTACTGAAGAAAATGAGAGTTCATCTTCAGAGCATGAAGATGATTTTTGATTTTCAACTATATAAAATTTTGTTTCAAAAAAATTTAGAAAAGCTTTGACTTTGTTAAAAATTTTGTCAGCTTTTTTTTTTTTTTAACGAAGTTTGAATTTCTTTCATATTGTTTGCTATTTGTTTTTTGTAAAATAAATCTTACATTAAAAGCTTAAAATCTTTATCTGTTTTAAATGTTTGTTTCAAAGCAAAAAAAAAGAACCAAAAGCATTCGTTCAGTTAAAATAAAATCTGTTAGAATCACATTTCAGGGAATATTCTCGAGATAAAAAAAACTACTAATTAGCTATTATATGGTGAGTATACTTAAATGTAATTTTATTATTATCTGTTTTATATAATGAATGGACTACATTTCATATACAAGTGTGATTTATATGCTTTTCTTTATTTTATGTGTAAGAAAAAATAATATTCTCGATTATTCTCCAAATTTCAGCTTCAGGAGAATTCTCGTTCTCAGAGAATATTCTCGCCTCCCATCTCTAAAATGATGTCGCACTTTTTTCAATATATTTGACCCCCTCCCTCCTTTGTCACAAAAGGTCACACTTCAGCATATCCCTAGCCTCTATGCACATGTCACACTACATTCCATAAGGATTGGTACTTGCAGCTCAGAAATAAAGCACAGCACTATAGATCTCGTTTCTAATTTTATTTTTGAACTTTTAATGACGTTTGTGAAGATAACAATAATAATAATAACTACATGTGTGCTTAGTTGTATAAAATGAGGTTGAGATTTACAACACAAAAGATAATGAGTATAGAACAGTAAAATACATTAATTGTTCGAATTCTGAAATAATGACCTATGCAATTTTATGTTAAAAGGGTATATGCTTAAGGGTACTGCAAAATATAACTAACAAAATACTTTTTGAATTCGATACACAGCAGTAATTCCAAAATATTTCACATTCAGCCCAAAATTTTTCAATTATTATTATTTTTTTAAATCTGCAAAATTTTCAACTACTTACAAAAATTTATTTTGTTACAGCTTAAAAATAATAATGGGAGCGTTTTCCCATTGCTATTATTTTGAAATGTCTGAAAATAGCAAACAGAGTTCTTTATATAAATGCAAACTGATTAAGGTAAATGACCCGGTAGTGGACACAGTTAAGAAAATTCTCTAACACTTTTACTTGGCAACATTTTTTCAAGGGACTTACATCAATATTTGCATTTTTAGCTTAGGATTTTAAAGTTAAATTTACTAAACGTTTAATTTGCATCTGTAGTGGACATTTATAAGACAGGTATTTGCATTAGTAGTAGACAGAAATTAATATCCTCTCTTTTATGCTGTTAACTTGGAGAAAAAATTTTAAAAATGACTAAAGGACCATTCATAAATGATGTCATGCTTTTTTCCCATATATTTTTCCCCAAATCCCCCACCTTCTTACTGATCGGTTTTAGTAAAGAGCAGCAAATGTGACCGCTGTGGAGGCAGCTATTAAATATTATGATCCATGAACTTGCATAGATGCTCCAAGCCAACTTTAATTCTATTAACTAGCACTAGGAATCGTTCTTTATAGGTTCTGAGCATTTCATTCAAGTTTAATGTTACATTCGCTTATTTTAGGAGCTTAAATATCTAAGTGTCCACTACTAGAGCACCACCATGTATACTTGGGGATATGTGCATGTAAAATCCGTAGACCCCACTACCTCTCCCCGTGCGTAAGCAATCCTAAGGCCTCGGCTAACAGGTAGGGGTCTGGTGAAGAAAAGAAAAGTGTCCACTACCGGGTCATTTACCTTAGATTATCATTAGTACTTTTTTTCTTTTCTTTGAGCAGTAGATAATTATTATTACTACACAAAAATGTTTAAAACTTTACTTCTATAGTATGCTAAAAAAAATACACATAACATAAATAAAAGTTACTTACTTGTTCTCCCCAACTGGCTCCCCAGCTGTTCTTAATTATCCAGAAAGGTAAAGTCTTTTTGAAAATAGGGTAAGCTGCAAAAAGAAAACAAATGAATACAAGTGAAAAATACAAAGTACAACAAATATTTCAGGAAATAAGTTTTTATACAAATACAAAACTATGAGCAGAAATGAATTGTCTAATTGTAACATTATTGCTTTAATTCAAAACATTCACAACATTTGAAAGTATTGCCCTAAAAAAATATCGATTTATTTTAAAAGTGTGATAAGTTAACCTAAATTTAGGCCTTGAATTTAGAGTTTAGGTACGTCTTTTCCATTAAAAGAAGCAAACCAGAACAATTTAAGAGCCAGAATGATACTAAGAGAGTTAAATTACATGTTACATGACAAACCTTTGGGAAATGCACTCTTGTATTTTTTTCATTTATTTTTCTGACCGGTTGTTGCAAACGTAGACGAGTCTCGGTAAAAAAGAATTTTCTGAACTTCACACAAAGGTTTTTTGGAAAAATTATGCATAAAGAATTTAAAATAAAAATTACATAATTAAGTGAAACAACCCCCCTCACCCCCACAATATATATATGTATATAAGCTCAAAATAAAAATAAAATAAAAACTCAATTATTTAATTGAAAGATCTGAAATATTACTACAAGATCAATTCCGCCCCCCCCCCCCAAAAAAAAAAAGAAAGCCATGCTAAGTATTAAATATTTTGCTTGTCTCACAGTGGGAAAAAATGAAAAGACGTTATTCCTCAAAAAAAGCTTATAATTAATAAATTTTCGGAAATCCGATTTTTTTCTGTAATCTTTGGAACACGTTCTCTAAAATTTGTTTAAATTTATGGATGGAAGAATCACTCATAGTTGCGAACTTGATATAGTTAATAGGAAAAGTATGAAATTTGACACTTACTATGGACACCATATCCAACAATTAAAACCCCATGATCCAAGTTGTCAGGATTGCAGAGGAATTTCCATGGGTGAGAAATACCACCATAATAAAACTAAAACAAGAAGCAGGTAATATTCACATATGACAAGTAATATTTATGAAAAAAAAAAAAAAAACCAAGTTCAAGTTTTGACTCATACTTTCAAGAAATGCACTAAAAAGTTTAAATTTATTAGTGATGCTTTATCTTTCCGATTCATCATTGTTGCAAAGGTACTTCAAAAAGACTCAGCTTGATTTCCCTAAAAACCTTACCCCACAACACAGAAGGTATAATAAGAGCTTTTTTTAAAAAAAAGGACAGAACATTCTGTAAGCCATAGATGTAGCTTTACAGTAATATTTTTAAAATAATGCTCGTTTGGTGATAATTTGGGATAGCATCTTACTCAATACAAATATCCTTACTTTTTCCAGGCAACTACAGGGTGGGACAGAAGTAATGACCCAGTTTTGAGGGGGTATAAAAAGATAACTAATGCTATTTGAGAGCTCTTTTTATTTTGGTTGATGTATAGTCCCTTGTTTTACATTAAATTTTGAATACCGCTTCAGCAAGATGGCGGCTTTCAGCAGCAACACACTGATGCAATCTATTCTTTCACTCAGAGAGCTCTGTGTGCATTTCAATATTCCGCGTAATGTTTTGGTCTCTTTCGGAAGCCTTTTTCTGTTGGGTTATTTGTAGGGGCGAAATTTTGGAAACATTACCCCTTTTACTTTAGAAGAACTGAAGGACCAGCGAAATATCCACCATACCTGTTGAAATGTGCAGAGAAGTTTCCCAAAACTTCAGAAATAGACTGCATCAGTGTATTGCTGCGCTAAAGGCCGCCACCTTGCTGAAGTGGTGTTCAAAACTTAATGTAATAAAAATGGGATTATATATACAGAGCAAAATAAAAAAAAATTTAAGTCTCAAATTGTATTAGTTTTTTTTATACACTCCCAAAACAGGGTCATTACTTTCGCCCCACCCTGTATAATTTTAACATTTAGGCAAATCTATAAGTTGTTTTACAGATGATTTTGTTCCCAACAAGAAAAACATGTGAATAAAAACTGTAAATCCCTTTTCCAAGAAAAATACAAACTTAAGCTCAAACAAAACCGTGTTATTTTTTAAACTTTCATTTAACTTGGATTAAAATTTATAAATAGCACAGCAATACAAAAAATTGTGATGAAAGTATTCAATGCAGAAGTTTTCTTTTTCTTTTTTTTGTAAAACAAGTTAGCATATTTAAATTGCAAACAATGCAATAAAATATACACCAACAATATAAAATACTTCATGTATAATGTAATGTTTACAAAAATGTATTGCACTTCAAAAGAAACAACGGCCGGTTCGGAAATTTCCTGATCATTGCAATTATTAGGCTAAGTCATACTCGGAATTACCTCTTTAGTGATAAGATTGACAGTATTTTTATTTTTCAAACTTTGGTTAAACTAACATTTTCTAGAACATATATTGACAATATTTTAAACTTATACAGAACCTGGATGTTATTATGCATACATCTCATGCATCTTAAAAGATCCTCTAAATTAATTTTACTTTTGTACATTTTCACTTACTTTGTACATTTAGTTTTCTAGAATATTACCAGAGTTTGTGAATTTTTAAAATTTCCTTTCTTTTAAATTAAAAAAATCTGATTTTTTAAAAATTTAAATCGTATTTTTAAATTTAAATCAGCTTTTTTCGATTTTTTAAACAGTCTTTCAAGACTTTGAATAGTTATTATGTTACAGGTATACAAATAACGACAAGTTAAACATTATGCAAACACATTTTGGGCTATTTTCATTGCAGCAGATATTTTTTAATAATAATAAAAATGAACGAATTTTGAATATGAATGCATGATTCAAATGAAATTTAACCCGAATTCTTTTGCTGTTGAAAGCTGAAAAAAAAAAAAAAAATCAAAGAATTGTGTGCACTTAATTTTACATTGAATGCACTTTATTCATTTTTCTATTTTATAAATGAAATGACAATTTGAATTTATTTTAAAATTTACGCATTTTTTCACTCCATCCATTACTAGTAAATGAAACTTTTTATTTTTATCAGACATCTTTATTGAAAATTTCTAAGATGAAAAAATATTTCACAAGGAAAAAACCTTCCGCTATTACGAAACATGGATGAAACATTTTTAAGGATACATATTCTAAATTCTAAACAACTTTGTTTTAACCACTATCATCATGAATTATTTCTTGCATGGTATTAATTAAGCAGAACTAAAATACCATATTAAAAATTAAATGTTCATTTTAAGGATAATTATATTTAAATAAGTTCTTGTATGTAAGTTGAAATTGTTCTTGAATAACTCTTTAAAACTATGATGGTAAATTGCATTTTAATACTTGAAATGAAGAAAGAGTAAGGAAAATATCTTACTTGCATGGCATTAGCATTTATGCCAATGGAAATAGGTCCATTCTGCACTAACCATTGGGCCATTTCTAAAATATAAACATTCAAATAACATTATAAAAGAATGTCCTTTTTAAAGTATAAAAAAACTCATATCATACAATTTAAAGAATGTATTTTGAACCAAAACAGAGAAATTTTTTTTATGAATTGAAGATTTGTGTACCTGTCTCATTTTTGGAAATAGTGACTGAATCATTGATATAAACTTTCACATCAGCTTTTTTAAATGCACACTTTTCGCCTTCAGCTTCGTAAGGATAATCAGTTTCTTTTTCCAAACCACCTAAAGAAAAAGTGGAACATACTTATTAGAAAAGACACGAAAGAAAATAAAATTCTGAGATAACATAAAAATATCATAAATGCAAGTTTGTATTTAACTCTTTTTTTTTTTTTTTAAATTTTGCTTCAAAATTTTACATCAGTAAAATAATGCCACATCTCTTTTTCTAAGGCGCTTAAAAATTGAGAGATGCTTTTTACTTGTAAATCATGATTAAATGTCACACAAGAGCAAATGTAATATAGTCGAACTCGTTTATAACGAGCTCGGATTTAACGAGGAAAGAGAATATTTGGTTGGATCAATGCTAAGTCTATAGAACAGAAGTCGCTTTTAACGATCAAGACCCGGTTTTAGCGAGAAATATTTTTCTGTCTTGCAATCTTTTTCTCATCTTTCTAGTCTTTCTGTCTTATCATTTTTTTTCTTCTCCGCAATTTAATACTTTTGTAGGAAAAATTCCTCCAGCATTCCAATGTCAATAGGGGGGGTTCACAAATCGGTGCAACAGGTGGGGCTTATTGTAAATGGGGGGATGGGGGTGGGAGGGGGAGAAAAGCTGCACCTGATAAGTGTAGGGGCCAAGCAGGTAGGAGGGTCAGACGGTCATTCTTCGACCTGAGTTCGTTGAGTACACACGACAATTTCTATTTAAGACTGTAGCGCAACTAGAAATTTTTTCCTGGTTGGGGGGGGGGGGGGGGGGATAATTGCCATTAAATTAAGAAAAGTATTTAATTAAATTAATTAATATAATTAAAGTAAGTATTAATTAAATTTTAAGTAAACTCAATCATTGCCCCCCCCCTTCTAGTTGCACGCCTGCCTTAAGGACCCGTTTATTAGCACTCAGATTTAACGAGTAAATGTAACGGTCCCTTTGTGCTCGTTATAAACGAGTTCGACTGTAATAATAAAAAAATAATGTTATTTACCCCCCCCCCCCCACCTAAAGAAAAATTTCAACATAATTATTCCAAAAGTCGCAAAAGAAAATTCCATTCTGAGGTAACATAAAAAGCAGGGCTTGAAAATTATATTGCCCGACATGCCTGGGGCATGGAAAAATTCCGATCGGGCATGAATTTTCCACCCTTACATGCTCGGCAGGGCATGTCACTTTGTAATCAAAAATTTCTTTCTAAAACTTTATTACTTCGAATATTATTGAAAAATCACCGCATCCCTACCGGCTCAAAATTGACATGTTGACGGACGTGCATATCTGCAATAAAATTGGTAATATAATTTAAATTTTGCGAATTTTTGACTTGTAATGACTTATTACGTAATATTTGTTTGTAATGTAATTTTTTAATGATTTAGATTGACATTAAAATAATTCTCGATTCAGATATAAAGCTGTTAATTCAATTTTTTGTATGATTAATGCTATGACGACAAGTTCAAATATTTATATTAATATGCAATAAAACAACTTCTGGGCATGAAATTTTTTTAGGATTTTTCGAGCCCTGATATAAAGATTATAAATGTAAATTTTTTTTGTAACTCGATTTTCTTTTTCATTTGCTTCAAAATTTTATGTTAATAAATAAAGCAACAGCTATGTTTTTAGGGTGTTTGAAAATTGCTTTAAGATTTGTAACTCATTATTAAAGGTCAGACAGAAGGAACTAATTTAGCGGTCAAGAAAAAAACAAAAGAGTTATTTTACCAGCCTTCCTACCCCTGCTGTTTTATGAAATCATTCAATTTTGGAAAGTGAAAATAATTAATTGTCTCACTGATACATATACAGTAAAACCTGTAAAGTTGACCACTTTTGTAAGCTGACCACCTGTTTAAGTTGGCCACTTTTGACAGGAACGGAATTAGCCCTATATTATTTAATGTATAGAAACCTTTGTCACCTGATCACCTGTCTATATTGATTACTTGGGTGGGAGTATTACAAAAAAAAAAAAAAAAAGTTTACAAGTTACCACCTAATTATTACTTTATTTGTTCAACTATTTTTGCAAAGATTGAAAAAAAAAAAAAAAAAAAAACAAACTAAATAAGTTTTCCAGGATATTTTTTATGCTATATTGTTAGACCAGAATTTGTTTGGATGGATGAAACATCAATATAAAGTTTGCCTAAATCTTTTTGTAAGTTAACCACATGCGAAAACTACTCTGAGCACTTTTTTATTCTTTAAATGAGATTCTTTTTTCTCCTATCTGATGCAGCCATTTTGAAAAATAATGTATTTTTAAGAAATATTTTCTGTCAAGTAACCTACATAATTAATAAGATATTACATAATTAATAAGATAATAACATTTGTTTGGATGGATGAAACATCAATATAAAGTTTGCCTAAATCTTTTTGTAAGTTAACCACATGCGAAAACTACTATGAGCGCTTTTTTATTCTTTAAATGAGCTTCTTTTTCCTCCCATCTGATGCAGCCATTTTGAAAAATAATGTATTTTTAAGAAATATTTTCTGTCAAGTAACCTACATAATTAATAAGATATTTATCGTTATTTCAACAGAGTACTTTACTAAGTCATTCAGGTTAAATTCCCCTAATGGTATTTTAGATAATTGTGAAAAAAGCTAATTACTATTTAAAGTAACATTAATACATAAAGCAACATTTTTAATCTGTCACAGAACTTGCGAGTAGGAGAAAACCTCACAGGGAGGTTCCCAGTCGCCTGCATTATTTCAAATCTCAAATCAAGTTAATGTTAAGAGATGTGCATGTTGTATCATGTCACTTCTTTTTGAAACCATTATCATCAATTTTAATATTTTTTAAATATTAGTTTTTTTAAGAAAAAAATAACTCTCCAAATTTCAAATTCAGGTGAATATCCTTAAATTTGTATCTCTAACTTTGATATAGCTTGTTGGTTCTTTTCCATTTACTCATAAAACAAGAGACATAGGACTTTTAGATATGGTCAAAACTAAATACAACTATGAAAAACATTCATATTTTAAATATGCCTGCAGTACCAAATAAAAATATATTCAATACTTAACATATTTCAAAATATGATTTTTAACAGTAATGCTCACCTAATCTTATAATTTCTTTGTAAGCATTGCTAGGCAGTCCCCCATTGCAACCTTCATCAACCTTGTCACAGTCAACAAGTTCTGCAAGAGAAAACAAATACATTACAGTTAAATATTCGAGATCATTACGGATAATTATTCCATGATCTCTTTTTGGTATGAAATAAAATAAAATAAAATAGATAAATAAATAATAATAATAATAAATTTATATTTAAGATGACATTTGAATTGTGCAGAAATTATTAACAGCAAACAATTTTTAGCCTCCCAAATATTTTTAAAGCAAACCTGGAATTCTACTCTAGATATACAGTACTGATAAACTAAGATGAAGCCATAAATATCAGTGACAATTAATTCCATCTTTAACAAGATTTACTATGGTAGATGAAAGTATCTCTTTATATCAGACACTAGTAATTCTCACAGCTTCAGATGCACTGTCTGGGACAATTTTTGCTGTGCATGCTTCAAAAATCTGAGTCAAAAGCTAGCTTAATTTTCATAATTTTAAACTATTCACTGAAAAATTATGAAAACCAACTTGGATTAATGAGAACATTTTGGTGGAAAAGCTGATAATGCAGAGTATTTATAGATGCCTAATATAATTTTGGAATTACTTAATTTGCAAGTGAAAGAATTTTTTCCTCTATTTCCATTACCCAGAAATCAATTTTTAATTGATCAATGCAGATTTTTGAAAGTGAGGACATAGATCTGAATATTTATCATCTGTATTGGAGCTCTTTTCTCGAGGTACATTTTTGATTTTGATTTTAAAACTAGGTAGGTGCTTTTCTCATCCGGTAAGACTAATAAAAAATCAAATAAATATTAGGAGTTCTTCAGAGGAAGGCTCAAATTCAATCACAAGAAAAAAAAAGGAACCTAATAATATTCCGAAGCAAACATTTTAATTTTACAGAGCTAAAGAAATATAAACAAAGAATTGGAGCAACTACTTTCACTTAATATAAATTCCAAACATTTTACTTGAATATAGATCAAGTTCTTTTATTTGTTTTCAGTTATCTAATTTGTACGTGGAGTTTTAAAATCTTTAAATTAATTTTCTGATAAGTTGTTCTTTTTTAATTTTTCATTGCGAGACATGTCATGTCTCGAGCTGTTTTTAGAATATTTTGACATAAAAATTTAGTTTAATCTCTCACTCCATCCTGCTGTTTTATGAACCAAAAGGCATATATATACCTTAAGTTTTGATTTTAATACTTACTTATAGTTGTGTTGTATAGATAAACTTTCTTGGGGTGGTAAACTTTTCCCAGATAGTTACCACAATCACAATTATATTAAACAAATGGATAAGGCCAGCAATACACAAGCATTAGCAATAATAGGGGCATAATCCAAAATGGTTAAGATAAAATAAAAAGCGTAATATATAACTAACTTTTTAGATGTAAAGAATTTTTTTTAAAGATGTAAAGCAACAACGGGTTTTTGTTTTGTATCTTACACTAATGCATACCTGCCAACATTTGGACGAAAACATCCAGTAGATTGCAATACACCGCAAATTTCACATGTATTTTTCATTGGTTTTTTTTTTGGGGGGGGGGGGGGGGATGAGGAGTTTTAACAATCACTTAAATTATAACTGCCCACAAGTTCCTTATGTGATATGTTTCTATGAATAACTAACAAAATAATCAGTCCTATAAAGTTATAATTGATTTTATAATGTCTAAAACTGTAAGTTTCTTGTGTAAAGCCATTTGTCAAAGAAAGTACATAGGATAATAACGTTGTTAAAGGGATTTTTTTCCCATAAAATTCCCTATTTATAGGGCATTACACCAAAATTTATGAAAACCAGATTTTAAATACAAACTGGGAGATCAATAAAAATAGGGGGAAATCCAGGAGTCTTCTGAAAAAAAACAGTAGAGTTGGCAGGTATGCATGTATAATGCTCCAAAATGCGTTGTAAAAAAAACATACATAAGCTTATGCTATTGCAAAATTTGAAAATTTTTATAATGAAACAGAAATACTTAAATATGAAATCGAACAGCTGAATCAAAAAAAAAAAAAAAATAAAATAAAAAAATAAAATAAAATAGGAATAATATGTTTAGTTTAAAAAAATATACACTTGAGTTATGCATTCTTAATTTGAAAAATCATGAATGTGAATAAGTAAAAAAAAAAAGCATCATTCATGTGTTTATGAAATAATGTCGGCAAAAGACAACTTCTTCCATAAGTTTGAAATTTCTTTTATAAATTACGAATACCAGGGATGCACAAACTTTTTTGGGTGAAGGGCCAAAAAATTAGAAAGTATCAGGTTGGAGGCCAAAGTAACGTAATGTTTTATTCATAAAAATACAGGGTGTATTTCAGTTTTTATTTAGAGGTAATATGTACAAATTACATGAATTAATAACTACTGTACTAGGGAACAGATTATTAAATAAAAGTTTAAAAAAAATAATGTAAATGAATTCAAACAAAATAAGGTATAAGATTTCTTAATAATTAATTGCACAACATTTATATACATCAATGAAGTGATTGGTCAAATGGCAAAAAAGAGGAATACTAAAATTTTTTACAAAAATTTGTGCAAATTAATGAAACAAATGGAAAATAAAAAGCTAATTTAAACTTAGAAAAACATAGCATTATTCTCTAAATTATAACTTTCTTTATAATTTAGATAATTTTTCTTTGACATTTTATAATGTAAAATTTAAAACATATATTAAGAGTTAAAATGAGAAATTAATTAAAAGTGCGAATATAAATACAGAAGAAATTAACACACATATATTAAATAGCAAAATCCAAATGCTATGAGTCTGTACATCACGTTAAACTCTTGCGATTCAGAATTACTACTAGTCAATTTAGCTGGTAGAATTGTTTTTTTAACTAACCATTTACAAAATCTTATTAGTTAAATTGGCATAGTAATATTAAATTTATACATTGCTACATGGACAATAAAAAAAAATTTAAACTGATTTCTTTATCAAAAATCAACATATCATTATTTTGTTCCATGGCATATAATTAAATTTTAATCCTTTAATCACTAGTTTTCCTTAAGATTAGAAATTGATCTTTTTGAATTAATGTAAAAAATCGTTATTTATTCATTTTCTAAATACCAACAATAAAATTTTCCTAAATATATATCAACAATAAAATTTTTAAATTTTGATTATAAATTACACTTTATAAAGTAAAATAATTATTCATATTGAGATTATTAATTCTGAAAATTAATGTTTAATTAATAAATTCATTCATTACTACTAGTCAATTTGGCTAGTAGAATTATTTTTTTTTTTTACTAACCATTAACAAAATCTTATTAGTTAAATTGGCATAGTAATACAGTACAGAACCTCTTATCCGGGAACCAGAAAACCGGGAATTTTTTCGTGAATTTCCCGCCATTTTTGAAAAGTTCGCGTTTTTTTGCCCATTTAGTAACAATACGAATCTTTTTAAATGCCTTTAAAAATACGCATTTTTCCGTTACAAGTAACATATTCAGTGTTTATAAGTCGAACGATTTAGTCTAAAAACGATGTTTTTTAATGGGAGAGGGGCGTCAACTTACCTTGCAGATGAAAATTAGAAAAAAAAAATCTCCAACGATACTTGAGAAAAATCAGACCTTTTCTCTATTTTATTTCAATAATTAAACATGAAAGAAATAAGTAATTAGATTCTTATACATTTATTTAATTGTCTCGTCAGTATTCGCAGACGAATTGCAACAAAAGTCGGACTAACGAACGTTCGGAAAATTTCTAATACGGCAGATTCGCGAATTTTCCGCAATAGCTGATCGAGGGAAAATTAAAACTCGTTTATTTTTGTTTTATATATTTTTTTATTTATTTAAGAGCTGAAATAAGGAAATAAGAATTTAAAATTGATATCAATGCAACAAAAATTGCAACTGTGAAAATAAATTCTTTATTAAAATAGAGTTCGCAAAAGTGAAGTCGTTTTACACAAGTATGAAATTTGCGTTTTTCTGCATGTAAACATGCTTCTTACATTTCGTTTTCCTCCTTTTTTAATTAATTTTTACTGTAAAAAAGATTGATAATCAGATTTTAAGAAATTAATAATTTGATAAACAAAGCATCCAA
Source organism: Octonoba sinensis (assembly GCA_038502835.1). Classification (NCBI taxonomy): domain Eukaryota; kingdom Metazoa; phylum Arthropoda; class Arachnida; order Araneae; family Uloboridae; genus Octonoba; species Octonoba sinensis. The sequence goes on from CM076603.1 coordinate 21,554,724, forward strand.
ATGGTGCTACACCTGAACGATGAAAAAGAGCAAGATAGCAATGAAGACGAAAATAATGACATTTTGCCTGCTATGTCGTAACGATCGTTGTTTTGAATTAACTAAAAAAATCATAGCAGGAATGGGACAAAATTCTTTCATAGACGAAATAACGCACATAATGGCTGTTCGAAAAATCCAGAAATCGAATTTTCGACCATTTCCCGATAAGCTAATGTTCTGAAACTTTACATATAGCTCGGAACCAGATGACAATGCAATATTCTACCACTTTTATGATGATTTGATTAGTTTCTGAAGTATTTCCAATAAAATAAAATTAAATATGGTGATTAGTTCCGAAAATTGCGACCGAAATTCAGTAGCGGTGTTGCGATCAAATTTTTTTACTGCGATTTTTCGTAAGCTTTTTTTTAAAATTTTTTTTTCGTATTTTTTTTAATTTTATTATAATTATTCTTTTTTATCAACTGTATTAGCAGGCCAATTCAAAAGGCTCGGTGGGCCAATTTTGGCCCGCGGGCCATAGTTTGTGCATCCCTGACGAATACTAATGATATACGACATTGTATCACGTCAAATGCAAGACAGATGAACTACATACCTTGCTCAGAGAGAGAAACTAAAGTTTTCTTCTTGATTGCCCACTGTCCTTCAATATTACCAGTAGTAGAGAAAGCCCAGCAGGATCCACATTGACCTTGATCTTTTACTTCACTGACCACTTTTTGATCTCTCCAGTCATATGAATCTGGGATAGAAATTTTGGGGATAGTTGCCTTTTTCATTTCTTCATTTGCCTGGAGGTCTGGTCTGAGCCCTAGAGCATGCTTTTTGAATTCTTCCTCTAAAACAATTTGAACAATTAATTAGTGTTATTACACAACAAGGAAAAATATTCTACATTTTGTGATGCAAATACCACTTGAATTAAAATTACATCATTATGTCACTAGCGCATAGCCAGGATGTATAACCAACGTGAGGCTTTAAAATATGCGTACTTTGAAAAAAAAAAAAAAAACATGGGAGGGGGGCAGTATGTATAAAAACATATTTTACACAAAAAATTAATAAAACAAGTAAAAGAAACACTAAAAAACCACCCTGTATTCAGTTATAAATACTTTTCTCATAAAGGTTTCCTTTTAAAGTTAAACGAGTGACAGAGAACTTAAGATTGATGAAATCATTTGTCAATGTTGGAAAAACCATTCTCATTCGGTACTTTTTACGTTTACAAGAAAGGAGAAAGTAGGTCAAAATTAAAAAATTATTAAGTGTCTAAACCGTTCTGAAACGGTTAAGAAAAATATGAAGTTTTAGACACATTTTTACAGAGTCATTCCTTTAACATATTTGGAATTAAATGAAATGAAGCCTCATTTACTTTAAAGTTCTTAATTGATGTTCTTAAGAAAATCTGGCTGATCATTAGTGACATAAAAAGGGCGAACCAGTTGACCACCATCCATAGATAGTTTAACCATTGAGGGGGGGGGGGGGGGAAACTATCTTATTCTTCCCAGTACCTCAGTTACCAAAAATTCAGGACAGCAAACCATCCTGTATAACACTCAAATAAGTCTAAAAAAGTATTTTTCTGCACTTTTGGCTTAAGAATATCACGAGGAGAATGTATGATTTATATATTAAAAAACCTAAGAATAAAATGAATCAGCTTTTACATTTTCCGTGATTCTTAAGTTTTTATAATTCGTGAGAGTGTTTGCAAAATAATAGATCACAAAGAATTTAGCTGACTGAAGAAACATTACCACTGGAGCTTTCCTGTGGTAATTAATAAAATATTCCACCTAGCCTGTAATACATTTCCCTCAGTTCGTTCCTGCTTGAAATAAATCAAAATGAATCATTGTTTCATTTAGTTTACATTCTAAATTCAGTGTTCACACTTCTACAAATATCACTTTATTGCTTAAGAATTCTACAATTCTTGAAACAGTTTCATACTTTTGTGAACAGCTCCACATGATTTTTTAATAAATAAAAGTGATCAAAAGTTAAATGTGATATTGCTCATATCTTGGTGAATTTTTCTCCATAATTTTAACTATTTTTCAAGGATTCCCTATTAGCAATAATCTATCTACTCCTATCTATTGGTTTTCATCAGAACAAGAAGTGCTTCTTTTAAATATGTTTCACCATTACAAAATCAATTTTTGTTTCTTTCATAAAACAAAAGTTTCGAGTTGCAGATCAACAATGCAAAGAGGATTTTTCTGCAGGAAATCATACAAGCTTGCGTCTTTTTTTCATAAATTGCTTCCAACCGTTTTTTTTTTTTTTTTTAAATGCAGCAATAATTACAAGGAACTACTATTCATATAAAATGGCTGTAAAACTTGTTATTGTTAAAAAGTGTTGAGAAACTTCTGGAGAAAATAAAATCAACTCTTTATTTTATAGCTATTTTCTTCACCTGAGACTATATTGTATAAGGATTATTATATATACTATATTATATTTTGTTTTACACTGAAAAGCATATCGAATTTTACCAAAAAGTTAATTCAGTCAACAAGTATTAATGTCAGTTGACAGATGTAACTTCAGTCAAATGAAGTCAACAAATTCAAGATTACTTATGAAAACATTAGCAACAAAAATAAACTAAACAGATAAAATATCTGTCATTTTGGCCACCTCATGTAGCAACTTTTAAGAGAAAGCATAAAAATAATATACTCACAATCCCATTTTCAATCAGTCATGATATATACTTGTAAGTTTTTTCATCAAATAAATTCCTATTTAAATAATTGAATACCCCCTCAAACATGAATAACTAGAGTTAAAAAGAAAAGTGGTTTATGTTTTACCTGTCAAATCTGCAAATTTGGTCACTCCGTATCTAGCAGTTCCACGTTCATGATCATTCAGGAATTTGATTTTGTCCAAATTCTTCTGGAAAATTTTAAACCTTGCAAGCTTTTCTGGTAGTAAAGAAGAAAGAAAAGTATGAAAATTAAGTTAAGTGCATTAAATTTTTTTGAAAAAAAAAAAAAAAAAGTTTCAAAAATTATTTTTACCTTTGTCATCTTTGTACATCTTATTGTGCCTGGATATAAAATCTTCAAACAACAATTCCTCAGCGTATTCATGATATGAATTTTTCACACCCTAAAAGTAAAAACATTATGTCTGTAATGTTACAAAGAAGAATTTGACAACAAAACTAACTTTTTGACTCAATAAATACTTTTGTATAGACATAAGATCATCCTGTATAGATTCTTATGTATTTATTCCACAATTTATAAACAAACTGTGCACAGACTTTATAAAACATATATATGTTTGTGTGGCAAAACTGAAAAAGCTCTAGTCTTATAATAAACAGGATTGTAGGCAGTTGCAGTCGAAATAGTTCAATATTCAATAGGATTGTAGGCAGTTGGAATAGTTTACCGGAGGCAGCTGTTAGTTTCAGTGGGGTAAAAACTTTTAAGTAGGCCCTTGGTGTTCTTTGGGGATTGTTAAATTGACTAGGACCAGCCTAGCTTTGCCATGTGCCTGATGCTGGTTGTCACTTTTGTATTTGTATTTTAAAAAATCCTTTGATGTTAAAGAAATAAAACTAACATATTTTCTGTAACAGATGAATGTTAGTAAGAGAAAATTGAAAATAAACGTTCTAATTGTAGTGCTATAAACTGAAATTACTGTAAAATAAAGCAAGCACTTGGATGGAAACATGAAAAAAATTAGAAGTATATAGTAAAAAAGATAAGAGCTAAAATGCAAGAATAAAAAATATGCTCAACTAAACAAGTTTTCATAAATAAGATGTATGGATGTATCAACTTAAAATAAATTAATACATTTAAAAAAAAAAACCCTTTTAAAGAATAAATAAATGGATAATATAAAGCAAAGAGAAAAGAAAGAAAGAAAGAAGAAAAACAAAGAAAACCCTAAGAACAATATGTGAAATTAATGTTCCTATGATCAATGGAACAGTTATTAACGTAATGCTCCTCAAAAGAAATTGTAACTTGTGTGAGAATAAAAATTGTTGAGTATCAAATTGTAGAAAAAATCTCCATGATGTTTTGCATTGATTCTTTTGACCCCATTCTACACTGTCAATCAATGAATTATAACAACTCCAACACATTTGAATTTGCTCCAATAATGTTACATACAAATTGTTCATTTTATGTAATAAATTCAATGAAATAAACTTATTTTTCCTTCAGTTTTGGCAAAATAATTATTTATCAGAGACATTAGAAAAATTTAATTTTGCTAGTGGTTTTATTCTAGTTTTTATTTGCATAAAAAACAAACAAAATAAGTTTTGACTAACATAACAAAACAAGTGTTTTTACTTGAATATTAAAATGTAATATTTTTTAAAAATGTTATTTTGTTCAACAAACAATCAACAAAAAGCATAAACTATCTGAAAAAATAAATACCTAAAATAGCAGTGGTACACTTCCAGATAATCAAGATTAATACTTTTTCATTGGTATTATTTTTGGATTGTAAATCTGTCAAATGGTTTCCTACATTTTAACTCAATTATTCATATATTATTAAATAACTTGAAATTTATCACTCTCTATCAAATTTAACTTCAAAATTACATTAACTTAATGTAAATGGAAAAACTAATCTGTAAGCAATAATTTTTTTTCAATAAACCGAAAAACCTAAAAACTACACTAATCGAAACTTATGTTTATCAAGAAAAATATGTATTTTTATAAACAGTTCATATACATATGAGGTATCTTCAATTACAAAAACTATTCATTCACATATTTTTTTCCCCAATGAAAATGATACTCACAGATGTGAGCATGACTATTTAATATTACTATATTTAATACATGACTATTAAAAAGTTAAAGATGAAAAACCATAACAATGGTAAGTCATACAATAAAGTTTTTAATACGTACCTCATCACTTGTAGTGGGGGAGCAATCAAAATGGGTAACTTCATATTTTCCTTGTAGACTGTGAAATACTATAACTTTGCATTCTTTCATGGAATTCTGAAATAAACAATTTTTAATGTGTTACAAAGAATAGAAAACAATTTTAAATTTACTGAAGCACATACAAAAAGAAACATCTAACTGCGTAGAAACTGCTCCATTGAAAATTTAACGTAAAACAAAAAAAATTTAAATACACATAGGATAAATAAAATAAGAGCATTATTTCTGAAATATAATAAGACTGATGCACTCACTGCAAATAGGTATGCAGTTTAGCCATTTTAATATAATTTGCTTAATGTCAAGTTACAAGTTTAACGGTAGTTTAATTTTCCCCAACATTAAAACATATGATGTTTAGGCATTATTTGACAATTTTATAACTTAATATTTCAAGTAATTTAGAAAAACTTACCTCTTGGAAATCACACTTTTCAACTTCTTCATAATCTATATCTGATTTCTTGCATGTAGTGTACCCAACAGTTAAATGAAGTTCGTAGTTTACTCCTGCAACAATCTGAAAGATTTAATTGTAATTTAGTCAGACAATAAAATTGCATCTCTGTATTTAAAGCAATAATTTATTTTTCTCTGCTAGAGTAGTCGGTTATAAATTGAAGTAGAATGGAAGTTGAGTGGAAACAGTCCATTTCTAAGTCAATTTGGTGATGATTTTTTATGAAAAACTTGGCTATGAATCTAATCATACACAGCTTATTTTGTTCTTTATCTATTCTAAGAATTATCATTTTAAAAATAATATATATATTTGTATTTGTGTGTGTGCATATGTTTTATTGAAAGGGTCCCCCCAGCACCAGGATCTAACTAGAAACTCTTTTGCGTGCCCACTCATTCCGATTAAGAATAAAATTTCTATGCGGATAAGCGTAAAAATACTATTCATAATTTGAGTTTAAGATTTCATTAATATAGTAAGGAACAAATGAAATAAAGTAATGAAGTGACATATAGTTCCTAGCTTCTAAAAATAAAGCAGAGTAGTTAAGGATAAAACAATGTTCCACTGACAAGCTAAATTATCTCCAAGTTCATTGAAAGATTTCACATTTCAGCTACAAATAAAAATGGTGTTATGACATAATGGTTTGCAAACTAAAATACAGTCTTGGTACATAAAATACCAGCTGCATTAAGCTACTAATTATAACATGAATTTCAATTACTATCCATCAAAAAAACAATCCTTTTCTTCAATCAATTCTTTTCTTGTTTTATAGAGTAAATTATTTTATTGAAGATCTAAAAACACACTTGAGGATACATACTAAAGAAAAGCCAAGTGAATTAGTATCTTCACATTATTGACAAAAATGACAAAGTCACTTCTTTTAGTTTTTACATAAAATTGCTTGTTTCTTGTCTTAATTCTCTTCCCACTCTTTTCGTATTTATTTTTTTTTTTTTTGCACAACATTATTTTGCTTAAACTTTTACTGAAAATAAAACAATATTAACCTTAACATATTTAATGGCAGCATATTAGCTTCTTCTATAATTATAAAATGCAAGCCTGTGATTTCAAAATTTTCCATGATCATGAAATTTTCCACAAACGACAAACATATTGCTTATATTTTATGCTTAAAAAAAAAAAGAGCCCAAAAAAATACATTACATTCTCCAAGTTTAAGGGGGAGGGGGCAGGAGCATAGCAATTTAAAAATCATGGGGGGGGGGGGGGGGCTCAAATAATTTGATTTCCAAATGTTCAAAGTTATGTCCAAGAAAAACCAATAAACAATTAAAAAGTAATTAGTATTCACTCATTATTATTAATATTAATTTAAAAAAATCACTAATAAATGAATACTTTTATAGATCATTAAAATAAATTCTCAGTTTTCACAAAATAATCGATTTTCCTGATTTCTAATGAGGGAGGGGGGCCTAAGCCCCCTGATCCCCCCTTTTCCTACGCGCCTGGAGGGGGGATTGCTTCTGACCCTCCGGACGGTCCTGATGTAACTTAGGAAATTGTTTAACAAGATGCACATGACAAAGACAAGAAATTTTGAACACAAGGATGAAAGCTCTTGTCATAGATAATGAATTTGACATAAAAATTTTCCAATAGCTACATTCCATCATTCATCTATACATAATTAAACAGAAGAAGCTTACCTGTCTTTTGGCTTTGTTTAAACTAGACAATTTTACGTGATATGGTGAATTCATTCGCTTGGAAAGGGATTTTGTTGCAAATTTTGCAGCGTTCACAACTCTTTCATCTTCAACCGACACTTCTCTCCATCCACCAACAGCAAATGTAACTGCAAATAATGCGACGAAAATAACGGGCTTCATAGTTGCATGAAATTCCAAATCCCGGTGAAGTTCTCGGCCTTTCCGAATAAAACGCACTCTTGCTTTAGCTTTTTTTGTTTATATACATTTTGCGTACTCCAGATAATTCAGAAGAGAAGACAATCGTCACTTATGAGCGCCATCTGTGAGCAGTGATAGTCATTAATGCAAAATTTGCTGGAATCGAGCGAGTATTCGGTTTCTCGGTTGTGATGGTGATCTGAAAATCGTTTCTCATTTCGTATTGTGAAATGAAAATGCGTTGTTTTTAATTATGGAAACCAGCCAGGCCTCAGTGGCGTAGCTAGACCTGAATTTTAGGGGAGGTGTTCGGTAGAAGTCGGCTAATTTCATTCTTTTCCAAGAAAAATTGGTCAAATTCTAGATCTAGACAATGTTTACCAAATCTTTACCATTTCAGGGGAGCTTTTATCCCCCGAACCATTCCCTTATCTACTCCAATGGTGGGCCTAATCTGTATAGGAGCTCACCTCCCTTACCTTTTCTTCCCTTTTTAGCCTACTTTCACGTAAAAGTAAAAAAAATAATAATAAAGCATGAAAGAAGGCTTAATGTATCGTAAAAATATCGTTAAAAATAAAGAAAAGTCAAAAAAAAAAAAAAAAAAAAGTGAAGTAATTAAATAAAGATTGAATAATAAAAAATTTGAAAGTAGGGTTTTGAGATGGGGAAAATGGGGTGTGTCTGTCGGTCTGTCGGTCTGTCCCCCCCTAATAACTTTTGAACGAATAGTCCGATTCGAAAAATTCTTGTTGCATTCGAAAGATCTCGGCGAGAACATCTCATTTCTATATTTTACTTTTTTTTTTGAACAATTTTTCGTTCAATTTTGAACAGTTCAAAAAAATGTAACATTATTAGCGCCTATGGGCGAAAATGAAGCAAATAATGTAAACTCTGGGTACAAAGATCCATATTCCAATGAACAAGCTTACTGGAAGAAGCGCTTAGCGTGAAATATCAATTTGAACAGATTTTGTTCATTTTTGAACAGTTCAAAAAATTAACATAGCGCTTACGGGGAAATTTCAATTCTATATAAATCCTGATCTAACGGACCGATTTGCTTGGAACAAACTTTATCGGAAAGCTCTTATAACGCAGAACATGTACAAATAGAAAGTTCTTCTAGAACTAACGAGCCTATTTTCCTATGAAATGTTTTTATCGGAATTTTTAAGGATATTTCTCAGTGAATAAATGAATGAGTGAAAGAATGAATCAATGAATAAATGAATGAGGAAAAGAATGAATAAATGAGGGAATAAATACATGAATGAGTAAATGAATGAATAAACATTTGAATCAGTAAACGAATGAATGCATAAATGAATGGCTGAATAAAGGAAAAAAATGAATGCGTGAACGAATATGTATTTTCCGTTGAAAAAGGTACATTTGAAAAAATTAAGAACTAAAGCTAAATGAGAAAGAGAGAGAAAGAGATAGCTAGATTATAAATTTGAATTTGGTGTATACGGGAAAGTAGGCTCGTATAGTTCTAGACGGAACTTCTTGTTTTATTCTTTCATTGAATTTTTTAGTATTCTAAACGAAATTCAGATTAATAAGGAAAAATCAACGTAATGAAGCACAAATTTCATTTGCGTTGATTTTCGACTTTTACTTATATATTTTAGCCCAAAGCATTTTTGATGATTTTCATGGATAATTTAAGTATGAACACATGTAACTTTTCAATGGGTTTATCACTAGTCCTGAAAAAAAAAAAAGTTGGTGGGAAGCTTATACATACTAAGATAAGCAATTGAAATTAAAGTGGAGGGACACTTATTATGCTTTCTTGTAAAAAAATTGGGGGGGGGGGGGGGACGCTTGTATTAAAATAAAAAGATAGTGAGACAATAAAGCGCTCGAGGGGGACGCCGTCCCCCTCGAGTACACCCACAGGGTTCATGCAAGAACGTTTTCTGTTAATGATAAGCCCTTGCAAATTCTTTCGTTTGCATTAAAATTAACTTTTTGTTGATAAATTAGCCAAAACTATTAGATAATTAAGTGCGTGATTAAAAGTCCATAAAAAATTGAAATTGAAGAGAATATAATTAAAACACATTCGCAGGCATTAACCTCTTCAGATCCCAGAACTAAGCACAAACACTTTTGACGCACTTTTTTGATTCTCTGATTTAAAAAATGATTACAAAACAAAATAAATAAATTTTTAAAAAAAAATTTAATCAATAATTAATTTAAATAATAATGCCCAATTTCCATGTTTAAAACGAAGTAAACTATGTGTTGATTAATTTGAAAAACAATTGGGCGTTTTAGCTTTCAAATTGCACAAACCGTAGTTAATAAACAGTATCTTAAAATGTACCCAATTGAGTACACTTGGAATGAAGAGGTTAAAGATACATAACTATCTCATTTTACAAAAAAATCTGGGAAGTGCTGCTTTAGAGTAATTCTGTTGCAAATAAGTGTTTTAAGTAGCGAAGAATTTATCGACGCTGACATGAATATGCTATGCACGATGATTGTTAATGTGAAATGCATTGAAGTTTCGAATGCAGAGTCAAAGTAGTATGCAGTTCGACTAAAAATATAGAAACAAAGAATATTGGAAACAAATTTTCACGTTAATCAGTTGTGACAAAGGTCAATGAAAGCATTTATTTTGATCACATCATTTCAGCGTGGACAATAAGAATACAAAGGGTTGTGATAAACATATTTTTATTCTTATCATTTTCGTGAACAAGAAAAATGATATGCTGTTTCTGTCAAGCTAAGAGAAATTGATAACATAAGTCAAGATTCAAAGATGATTTTAATGTCTCTTGTCAATAAGTTGGAAATTTCAATGGAATTTTTTTTTTAAATAATACTTTCAACAAGACCTTTTCATAATAAATAAATTTGAGCTATTGAGGTAAATGACCCGGTAGTGGACACTTTTCTCCACCAGACCCCTACCTGTTAGCCGAGGCCTTAGGATTGCTTACGCACGGGGAGAGGTAGTGGGGTCTACGGATTTTGCATGCACATATCCCCAAGTATACATGGTGGTCTTCAGTGGGTATCGAGCGCGCGACCTTCCAGGTGGAAGTCCGACGTGCTAACCACTAGGCTACCACGGCCCCCCGGTAGTGGACACTGCTCTAGTAGTGGACACTTAGATTTTAATCTCCTAAAATAAGCGAATGTAACATTAAACTTGAATGAAATTATCAGAACCTATAGCGAACGATCTATGCAAGTACATGGATCATAATATTTAATAGCTGCCTCCACAACGGCCACATTGGCTGCTCTTTACTAAATTACTAAAGCCGATCATTAAGAAGGTTAAGGATTTGGGGAAAATATATGGGAAAAAAGCGTGACACACACACACACACACACATCATTTATGAATGGTCCCTTAGTCATTTTCAAAATTATTTCTCCAAGTTAACAGCACAAAATAGACGATATTAATTTCTGTCTACTACTAATGCAAATAAGTGTCTTATAAATGTCCACTATAGATACAAATGAAGCGTTTCGTACATTTAACGTAAAAATCCTAATTTTTCATCAAATGACATTTTATATAGGTAATTAATTTTTAGAGAAATAGTTGGCGATTACGCTAAATATGCAAATATTGCTGGAAGTCCCTTGAAAAAATTTTGCCGCATAAAAGAGAAAATTTTGTTAACTGTGTCCACTACCAGATCATTTACCTTAATTAATTTTAAATGCAATTAATATAAAAGAAATACATATAAAAATATAACTCATGAATTTAGTGCTGTTGGCAACAGTGTAAAAATTTAGCTGTCAGGTTAGGCCTAGGCCGGCAAACCTACGGGGCCTACGTGACAGAACGAAGGGGCCCACACGACAGGAAATGGTGCACGTGTGTGCCCTTGCCCTCAATGTCGGCCTAAGGTCAGGCACCCCCTATATAAGCTGCCCTCAAAAGCGGGGGCGAGAAGATCGACTTTCGCTTGCCTACGAGGTTGCGGTCGGATGAGCAGGAGATTTTCGAATGCTGGACAGGGAGGAGTTGCGCCCATCCAGACGTAACGGGAGAGCTTGTCCCGAGTAAAGAAATACCAAAGAACTTTAGACGTAACGGGAGAGCTTGTGCCCGTAAAGAAATACCAAAGAACTTTAGACGTAACGGGAGAGCTTGTGCCCGTAACTTTGAAACATCTAAGAACTCAATGATGTGGAATTTGAACCACTGTAAATAATATGTAAAATAATAATGTAAATAGGCAGCGAAGTGAATAAATGTAAATAAGGAAGTATAGCAAAGAATCGTAACTGGCGCACCACGGCAGGATCCGACCCAACCTGAGAAAGAAACTACAAGTGATAAAAAGATACGAATTATCGCTTAATGAAGGGACCTCATCGGAGAAAGTGAAGAATAGCAAGAGGATTGCTGGTGAGCTGAATATTCTCGGAGAAAGTGCCGGAGATTACCCGAGGGAAAGTTACTATGACGCTGAGAGACCCTGCAGAGAAGGCCACTGACGGGCTCCGGAAGTCAAACGCCTGGAGCAGGAGCGAGTAGTGAAAGTGAAACCCACCACCGTGGTCTAAAGAGGCTATAAGGAAAGAGATGACATTGGGTCCAGTTTGCTCTCAGGCGGTAAAAGAATTGCCTTTCCAGCATGGGGGAGTCTTACTTCCGGGGGTCTAAGCAAGTCCCTGCCAGTAAGCTAATTATCCCCTCTAGTAACAAAAGGTTGCTGCAAAGGAGCCAGGACTCAGCGTTTAAAGTTTAATCGCCGTTTCAGAACTTTTTTTTTACTTGATTATTTTTGTTTTTACATGCTCGCAAATTTTGCGTGCTATAAAAATTATTTCTACCCTATAAAATGTATATTGCTAGTGAAAAATGAAATGACGTTTCTTCTTTGCACTAAATATATAGATGTAATATATAGTTAGATAGACAGCTATTTTTTACAGTCCCGAATTAAGTTTTTTGCTTTTATATACTTATATATACATATTTTTTAAATGTACAAATATTTTTCTTATATAATCAAATATTTCTTTCCAAAACTTTATTGTTTCGTATTTTATTGAAAAATCACCCCCTCCTTACTGGAGATCAACAATGACACGTTGACGGACATACATGTCAATAATAAAATTGGTAATACAAATTAAATTTTGCAAATGTTGACTTGTAACGACATTATATAATATTTATATGTGATGGAATTTATTAATGATTTAGATTAACGTTTAAATAATTCTTGATTCAGATATAAAGATGTTTTTTTTTTTTTTGTCTGACTAATGCTATACTACAAATTCAAATGTGTTTATTAATATCCAATAAAACAACTTTTGGACACGTAAAAATTTTGTTCGGGCATGTATTTTTTAGACAAATATGCCCGACAGGGCATGTACAATTTTAAAGATTTTTCGAGCCCTGAAACAAATACAATATATGTTTTGAATAGGAGTTTTTGGGTTATGGTGCAATATGAGGTATGTTATATAATTCGTTCCGCTATCAAGTTTAAACTTTTTATGCTTCTCAGAATCGTATGACAAAATTCGCCATGAATAAGAAACATATTTTGAAATGTTGTAAGTACAGATCCTTAAAAAGCATACTTTTAAAGCAAATTTTACCTAGGATAAAAGAAGGTTATGATCTCAGCATGCACTTGAATGATATAAGATTTAAAAACTACAAGTAGTTTTAAACATCGTAATATGTATCAAGCTTGTGTTTCAGTTCAGTACTATAAAAGACCTATTATATCCAGCCATTATGTAGAAAAGTTAATTTCTTTATTACTACCTCTATTGTTTTATTATTAATACTATTTCGTTATTTATTTATACATTATTCTTTCGGGTGACTAAAGATCTGCGTTTTAAAAATATGATTTCAAATAAAATGCAAGGAAAAATTCAAAATAATAAAGATAATTTTTTAAATGTATAAGACACGTTAGGAATATTTCAAGGTTTTTCGTAAAAATTGAATGTAAGTTCAAGGCTATATTTGTATTATATTGTTTTCATTTATTTAGAATTTTACTGAATTGAGATCAATGGTACAGTTATTTGCTTTTATTATTTGTACCCAAGTTCATATTTCAAGCTTTTGAAAATAGAGAAGGCTTGGACATTCGTGATCGTGGTATACATTAAGAAATTGATATGCAGATAAATATAATGACAAGTATCCAATCAACAAATTTACATAATTTAAAAATGCTGGATAACGATGAGATTGAGCATAAGGAAAGTCACAGTGATGGTGGGTTTTTTTATTCAGTAATTGACTTTCAATTGATTTTGATTCAGTAATGCACTGACTAAACTAATAACGTGAAGTTATTTTCTCTAAATTAATATTCAATATTAAACATGACGTTAATCCCCTATACGAAAGTTTCCTACTATTTCTCTAGTTATTGTACATCAAAATCAGATGTACTTTGTTGGATAATTGATACTTATTCATATCCAGCAGATACATATTAATCACATAAGATGCAATTGCTAAAAATTGTCAAAGACAACAGGACGGATACACATTAAATAAATGTGTATCCATCCTGTCAAAAAAATCCTGTCTATTCAAACATAATTTTCTGTTATGAATGAAAATTCCTGTGAGAAATTCCTTTTGTATTGACATATTTTATAAAAAACAAGTAGATTTAGAACGACTAAATAAAGTTTAATTAATAATTAACTCATTTAGGAACAATCTATATAATGTCACACATTTACACGAACATAATGCTTCACTAATTTGGATGAGAACGATTGTGATAGATATGCATATCATGTCTGTCGTATTTTTTTAATTATGAATTCTTAAAACTGCGAATAGTGTTGAATGCACAACTGTTTAATAATAACGGTTTCTGTAAATTCAGCACAGTTTGCATGTTAATTTTAAAAAGAAAAGAACCTCAAAAATCATTCATCAGAGTGTTTGGACATTCACTCTCCGATAAATTATTTACAGCGCCAACTACATCCGCCAAAAAACAGCCAAGGAACTTCTCTTTTTCTCCCATCAGAAGTTTGGAAGAAGATAGTAGATTCCGAACAGTAAAACATTAATTAATACAACTAATATGCGCTTTTGACACATAAAAATGGTATGAAATTGAAGCCTGTGTTTTCCTCCTTTGGAACATGGCACTAAAATTTTGTTGAAAAACATTGCTTCCGTGAAATACGCGTTTTTGTAAAGCCCTCTCGTTTCTCCTGTGTTAAGTCTACGAGAAGTTCCCCAACAAGCCCTAAGGTGGTTAAAAGTCGGTTTTTCTTTATCCCTGCATATGTCGCGTCTCTCCTTATAGCGTCTCTACCGTGGTCAACGTGCGGAGATCCAGAGATTGCTGTTTAGGGTAAGTCCCCACATTTAAACTGTTTCCATTTTGGGAGTTTGCTTTGCATGTCACCTGTACTGAGAAGTCAAAGTAAGAATAGCAAAATGGATGGGGCTAGTACTAGTGAATTAGAATTAAAATTGAAAGAACTAGAAATTAGGGAGAAAGAAATTGCTTTAAGGGAAAAGGTGTTAGAAATTAGAAAACTAGAATTAGAGCAAGAAAATAATGGTCATTTTAGACAGAGAGAAAGAGAAAATCCAATTATGGATAATTTGGAAAGATTCCATAAGGTTTTGAAATCTTTAATCCCACCTGTAACTTCGGACGTTGGAGATCTACCCTTATTCTTTGAAACAGTAGAAGGGGTTTTTGCTTCGCAGAAGGTGCCAGAGGAAGTACAGGGGAGGTTGATTGTGCCATTGTTAGGTCACTAAGTGATGCCATTATTTGTGAACTTAAAAAGTGAGGAATTAAATCAGTATGCGAGAATTAAAGAGGAGATTTTAAAGCATAATAGGTTAACTCCTGACTAATATAAAGAGGTTTGATCAGGCAAAAAAGAGACCGAATGAGTCATGGACGCAATTTGCGGACAGAAGTAATTCCTTATGGGCGTTTTACATTAAAAGTAAAAATGCTGAAACGGCAGAAGAAATTAATAATGCAATAGTGATACATAGGCTAAAATCAGAGATGCCACTAGAAACTAAACGCTATGTAGGACTTCAGGAGAAGGAGCAGGTTTTTAAACTTAGTGAAGCGGCCTACTTAGCGGAAATACATGAAAAGACTATGGAAAATTCCTATTCAATTAAAACTAAATACAATCCGGAATCAAAGGAGAGGAATAAGTTCAAAATGGAAAGATATGATGCGATAGGGAAAGTAACTTGTTATAAATGTAAAATGGAAGGTCATATCGCGAAAAACTGTAAAGAAAATAGGGATAGGATAAGGACACGAAAAGTAAAAATAATTAATGAAAAACCTGAAGTAGAGAAGCAAAGGCAGAACCAAAATAAGGTTATAGCCAAAATAAATAAAGAATTGTTGGGGAATAGTTTAAAGGGAAAAGAAAATATTGTGACAGATCTTATTAAGGTAAAGGTTAATTACAGAAACAAAGGAATAGAAGGGATAATTGACAGTGGAGCCCAAATTTCCGTAATAAATGAGAATTTGTTGCAAGAAAGGGATATAAAACCAAGTGGTAAAATATTATTAGAGCCGGCATTTGGCGAGCATATAGAAGCTGATATTATAAATATTCCGTTGAGTTTAGAAAATGAATATTTCAAACAATTAAAACCAGAAATTTATGTAACGGTAGCGAGCACACCAAAATTAAACGGAACTTTGTTGCTAACCCCTGGGGATCATGAAGCACTTAAGGCCCAAGCCGAGAGTCTTTGTCCGGTAAATGAAAAAAGCACAGAGAGGGAGAGTGAAAAAGGGGTGTTCGCGGTTGACTGTGATGAAGAGAAAGTACCAGAGAAAGGGAAAGAGGAACCCCTGCGGAGTGCAGAGGCCGAATTAGGAGCACAGTCGGAAAGAGAGGAATTAAAATTTCAGCAGCGCAGTTGTGAGACGTTAAAATTCAACTGTAATAATGTCCCGTTAGGAAAAGGGTCATCGGGATTGTTAGGTGAAAAACTCAGAACAGTGACTGTAGGGGGAAGCAAAGAAAGGTTAAAAATGATAAAGGAAACAAAATCGAATATGTCTGTCATTCCTGAGATTAGCGGGGTGAGGACAAAGGAAAATTCGAGGGTGCGAAAAGAGAAATATACTAAGGGCTCAAAGGGTCATATGGAAAATATGAAGGATAATTGCAGAAGGGAAATTCTGGATTATGATGAAATAGATTTAAGTGAAACATGTTTGTCTATATTTGGAGCAAATTTAACTCATGAAGATAGGAGTAAAGCCGAGGGAAATATGTCGCTGGGGGGTCGAATTGTCAACCAGAAAAGGTATCAGGACAAAGTGCCATTCAGGTGCCGGAAGGGATGTTCCGGAGGTTTCCAGGGCGGAGGGCCGATAGAAATACAGATGAGAGATCAGGGCAAAAGGCAGCTGATAAATCTGGAAAAGGGCACTTTGAGGGAAAAACGTTTAACCGTAAATTTAAAAAAGTGTCGCTTTGCTCTTAATTCAGTAAAGTATTTAGGGCATGAAATAGGATCAGGGAGGCATGAGCCAGATGGAGACAAAATCAAAACAATTCAAAACTTAAAGTCCCCAACTACGAAAAAAGAATTGAAAAGTGCGTTAGGTTTATTCAACTATTACAGAGACTATGTTCCTAAATTTGCTGAAGTGGCGTTGCCACTGACTGAGTTGACCAAGCGCAGAGTACCGAATATAATTCAGTGGACAGAGATAGAGGAGAAAGCGTTCCTACAGTTGAAGGAACTGCTATGTAAGGCAGTAGCGTTGTATACGACGGAGGTGGGTCGCCCGTTCATTGAGTACGCGGACGCTAGTGATTTCGGGGACGGTGCATGTTTAGCTCAGAAAGGGGAGGATGGAAAAACACATCCGATTGCTTTCGCCAGTGGCAAATTTAGTCAGACGCAGCGGCGCTGCTCAGTGGCGGAAAGGGAAGCCTATGCAGCGGTATGGGCATTAAAGAAATTTGAGATCTGGACCTTTGGGGCTGAGGTTGAGTTAATTACAGATCTTAATCCCCTAACTTTTATGTCACAGAATGCATCTCCAAGTCCGAAGTTACAGAGATGGGCCCTCGCGTTACAAAAGTACAAGTGAAAATTTGCTCATCGTAAAGGGGCAGCGCATCAGAATGCCGATGCGCTTTCCAGGGTAATTTTAAATGATGAAGAGAGGGATGGTGACATCCAAGGTATGCTCTCGGAGGGAGATGGTTTAGGGGACTCCCACTGTACATCTGCTGGACTGTCTACAGAGCTGTTAGCCCAGTAGTCAGTTTTGGACGGGGGGGTGTCAGGTTAGGCCTAGGCCGGCAAACCTACGGGGCCTACGTGACAGGACGAAGGGGCCCACACGACAGGAAATGGTGCACGTGTGTCCCCTTGCCCTCAATGTCGGCCTGAGGTCAGGCACCCCCTATATAAGCTGCCCTCAAAAGCGGGGGCGAGAAGATCGACTTTCGCTTGCCTACGAGGTTGCGGTCGGATGAGCAGGAGATTTTCGAATGCTGGACAGGGAGGAGTTGCGCCCATCCAGACGTAACGGGAGAGCTTGTGCCCGTAAAGAAATACCAAAGAACTTTAGACGTAACGGGAGAGCTTGTGCCCGTAACAAGCATTAATTGAAACATCTAAGAACTCAATGATGTGGAATTTGCACCACTGTAAATAATATGTAAAATAATAATGTAAATAGGCAGCGAAGTGAGTAAATGTAAATAAGGAAGTATAGCAAAGAATCGTAACTTTAGCATTTAGTTGCCCCCAATCATGCCCCCAATTTTGGTGTTACTGATGTTGTTCAGCTCGTGTAAAGCTGAAAATTATGCATTTTTTGATATATTTTAGACCGTTTTAAATGTTCGTCTAAAAAAAAACAGACAGCAGAATGTTTTTTTAGCATAATGATGTTTGTCAACTCATCTGTATCAAAAGTACATTACAAGTATTCATTTATTTTATTTTCATAGAAATGAGCAATGGAGGCAATTCACCGCTAGAGGGACTCATGAACGATCACCATTGCCACGTGATTTACTAAGATTTTCAATGGAATTCTACGTGGAGTTCACTAGGCCAAAATGAGTTATCTTAAAATTTATTAGACTATTCTCACAGCTTTTTCTGATTATAACCCAGTATTTGCATTTAATTTATTCATTATTCAAGAAACTTATTAACTATTACAATAGTTATAGTGTTTTATTTAGTGTAAATTTTATGTAATGTAGAAGAACTTTATTTTGTCCAACTCGAAGTAAAGCGATGCTACCTACGGCTTCCTTTGTTTGCATTGCTTTAATCGCTGCCACGTGACCAATGACGCCGCTTGAATTGCCTCCATTGTAATGACACTTCGATACGTAACAGAGTTAATAACCAGTGGTGTAGTCGTGGAAAAAACAGTTAGGGGGACGCATATGCATACCAAGATAAGCAATTGAAATCAAAAGTGGAGGGACGCTTATGTTAAAACGCAAAAAATTTGGGGAGACGCTTGTATTAAAATAAAATGGTAGGGGGACGCCGTACCGCTGCATCCCCCATCGACTACACCACTGGAGTTAACAAATTTCATGTGCTAAGAAAGATTATACTGTCTATATATTTTTTAGACAGACACGTAAAAAAATTTAAAATATATCAAAAATGAATCATTTCCACCTTTAAACCACCTCAACACCAAAAATCGCGTTCAGTAACACGTAACTAAACGCAAAATTTTTACAGTATAGTTTAGCGTTAAAACTCAAGCATTTTCTGAACTGTAAAAAGAGTTCTTCGTAGTCCCGAAACAGGTGTATGCATTTTTTGTGTTTTAGGAACGTTGTTTTTATCATTTATTTCAAAAATTAGTGTTTTATTTTGGACGTATATCTGAAACTAAATTGATTGTTGTGAATACGTGCATGGAAATGTTTTGTCAATTTTTCTACAAACTTCATAATATGGTTTTTAAGTGGAGAGTAAGAAATTGGTCAGGTTAATTGAAGGAACTGGTTTCATGTCTTGAATATTTTCTCTCCATAAAAAAGATCTCCATAATTTTCATTGTAATTTCAAAAAAATAAAAGGAAAGAAAAGAAAGAAAGAAATTTTACAAGAATCGGATGATGGGCACAAAAAAAAAAAAAAATCGAAATTTGCAAAAAGTATAATAGCTTATCACCTAGTTTAACTGCCGATAGTTGCCGAGAAATAGAAATAAAAATTTTTCCAAAGAACAAGGCGACTCCTCCTTCCACCCACCTTGTATAAGTGATAATGAAAAATAAAATGGAAATATATTTTTTTGAAGTATCATTTTTATTCAATAATATTTGAATTTGTGGTAAACCCGTTTATTACGAGCACTCGGATTTAACGAGCAAATGATCTCAGTCCCTTAACCCTCTGTTTAACCGAATTCGAATGTAATTCTCGTATTAAGAAAGAGTGAATCATTAAGCTAAATGGAGAAAATTGAATGCATAAACAGCTTTTGGTCATAATAATTTCCATTGTCCTAAAAAAAAAAAAACGCTTAATTTTTGCGCCTTATGATAATTTGCAAAGAATGTAAAAACGCTTTGCTTTTTTGCCTTTTAACAAGATAAGCAATAACCGTTTTTTGTTCTTTCGAATGTTCTAAGAGCACACAAGTCGTTTCAAATGTTTTGGTGTGTCAGTTTCTCAAATTCCTAATATAAACAGAAAGAATATGAGGAAAAAGAAGAAAAAGTGAAGAAAAGAAACGGGGGAAAAAAAACAAACCATGACGAGAATTTTATTATTACAAATGACAGCATGAACGACTTTAATGCATAAAATAAATTTCCAATTTACAAAATTTTTATTTAACAACGCCATTTGAAAAATGTAAAAAACTCTTCTTCAAGTGAAGTAAACAAAGAAATTCTTAAACAGCTGTTAAGGACCATTATTAGATATATCACTTTTGAAATTTTTTGCATGATCTTCAGGGCTGATTACTGCTATTTTGAAGAATATTTCTTTTGGACGTAGCCAGCTGTATGTGTTGTCGAATAAAATGACATCTGAAAATGAACAAAAGAAGTTACTACAAAATAACTACCTGCTTTTTAAGATCTTTTATTACTAAAAATTATATTTAGCCGTTTATGTTGTTGCATTTTTACTTCTTAGTACGAAGTTCAGGAAGGATGTATTCTAGGAAATTTTCTTATTTAACTTTGTGAGATTCGGTCATTGCACCTCGCAGGATATGATTGAATTTTGAGCCAATTTTTATTCCAATCCGTCGATTGGTGTGACTTTGTATAGCAAATATACATACAAAACTACAAACAAACTAGCTCATATATATAGCTTATATATATATATCAGTTGAACTTTCTTAATACGAACACGGTTAATACGAAATCACGGCTGAAACGAACATTTTGTTCATTAAGTTGTTTTTCAGCAAACAACTTAAATGAAAAACAAAGCATTTTAACTAAGTACAATATCACACAATATATAAAATTACCTTGCTGAAAACTATTGTAATATTTTATATTATTAACATTAAGGGGAGAAAAAAAATTCCTTTAGCATACATTTTCCTTCCCTTTCGCATTTGAAAACTCCACTTTCAGCGTATTCATCAGTGTCTATCCTCTGAATCGGGACAAGTTCCACCATTTTTTCTTCTCCAGAGGACATATCTTGGTAAAAGAGGCCGAATCCGATATCTCGGCTCTTAGTTTCGAATTCCCACTCCAGGAGGGATTGACTTTCCTTCACTTCAACTGGTTCTTCGTGGAAAGATGCTCGGGATAAAGTGATCTCCTTCACACCGGGCCTATTGGCTAATGGTCTTTTGCTCTTATGAATGTGGTACTTCTCAGGAATGAGACCTCCGTGAATGACCTGAACACAAGATTGGTTTTGGTTAGAAGTTACAAAAATGTTTACATAATATATGTTTATCTAACTGTATGAAATAATCATCATGACCTACGAAGGGACCGCTCATAAATGATGTCACGCTTTTTTCCCAAATATTTGACCCCCTTTGTCTCAAAATGTCACACTTTAACATAAAGGTCGAGACTAACGGTCGCCACTCGCCAATGCGACAAAAAAATTTTATTGGGCGACCGAAAAATCTCATGTCGGTCGCCAAAACTGACGACTTGCAGTTTTTTATTATAACTTGCCCATTAATGTTGTGTTGTTGTTGTTGCTTATCCTCAGGATCTGACATTAGTCAGATCAACTCCAATAAGCTGTTGACAGTCAGAAAGTCGATGACAAGAAGGGGATCTGTTGTTAAATCCGCCCGGAACGGCTTGCTGGCCATTAATAATGGCCAGCAATTAAAGCCGCAAACGCAAAAACGAACCTTTTATACAAGTCCGATCGCAATCACAATGGACCTTCTCGAGTACAAGTACGAAAATTGCAAATTTCCGCTGTTAAACCCCTTGATTAGTACGACTTTTGTGTAATTTTGTGACAAAGTGTAGTTTAAGGTATATGTATGTACATGTTTATAAGCAAAATGAGGCCCCTGTTGGGGAGGAAGGTTTAGTTTGAAACATGGTTCTGAGTGGCGGCCGACAGTGTCTAAGTGGCGAATAGCTTTTTGGGGTTTACTCGCCACTGGCACCATCAATTTTTTTTAGGCATTACTTCAACATATCCCCTTCTTCCTTTGCCAAGCTGTCTTGCATAAGCATGATGTCACACTTCTTGTTACCCCCTGCCCTTCCCTCCCCTTGTCACAATTTGTCACCAGTTTCACGAACCCCCCCTCGAAGCGTGACATCTTCTATGAATGATCCCGAAAAAGGGAGACATTCATTGCACGTGGAAAAAAAATCTAAATCTACAGTTAAATCTCAATTTCTCGAGGCCATTAAGAGGAAGATGTATTGAAGACACAGAAAAAGAAATGTGATATATTTATTTTGACATATCTTTGAATTTAATGATAAAACTAAAAGCAAAATGTGATAATGAAGCTAAGAACTAAAAATTCTCCTTTTTGTCAGACAAACTTGAACTAATAAGTGTAAGTAATTACAATATCAGGGTACGCACGCTGAACATTGCAACTGGTGGATACAAATATCCACCAGTAATCGGATAAAACTATTTGATAGATAAATGAATTGAGAATTCTTTCATAAAGAAAAAAAAATCCTTCTGGTGTACCTTATAAAATGCAGGCCTTATAAAATGGAGGCCTTATAAAATGGGGCGTAACTTATGAGTGCTAGCCATGAAATTACACATTTTAAGGAGGCTAATCAATCAATGTATTGCATAAAGAATTACTCATAAATTTATTGCCGTTTGGATTTTGTTGAACATTTGAGAGTAAATAATAGACCAACCCTCCTGTCCAGAGGGATGTGGTAGCCTAGTGGTTAGAGCATCGGTTCTTCGAATGAAAAGCTCGGGGTTCGGAGTCTGACCCGCTGAAGACCCACCACGTAAACTTGGGATATGTGAATGTAAAATCCGTGGGCTCTGAAGTCCCGAGGCAGTTCCAAGGGTACCGAAGGCTGGAGAAATTTACCTTCCTTTCAGCCTCAGGTTCAAAAAGGGAGGTGGCGTAGTGTGGTGGCGCCGTCTGGTGCCATCAGACTACAGCGTGCTAGGGCCAATGCTGGTCTTATCAGGTGACCCTTTACAAATGGCCAGCAATTTCTGTGGCTTTGAACAGGGAGAATGCAGACAAAGCAAGTGCCTTCACATTAGAAACAACAACACATCTTGTCCAGCAATTAAAAATCTAACAAAAAATAAACGTGTCTGCAAGTATTTTGTAATTTTGTGCGTCTGAATGTTCTCGCACTTTCAGTGTTTTCTTACAATAGCACGCGATTACTACTTAACATTAAACAACTTTACACCTGTCGTTGTTAACCTAAAAAATATAAATAATGAATAAAAATAGGAATAAATAATTATACTAATAGGAAAATTAATAATAAATAAAAAAAAAGCAAAGCTGTAAATTCTATCTCAATTTTCTGTTTTCTTTAGTTAAATAGCTTTTGATGCATTGTTACTATTAACAAACACAGACTAGCATCTTCCTTTGCTGCCATTACGGTGTTTCCATGTCTGTGTTGTCCTATGTATACAAAACTGAAAATGACTAATTTTGCTTTACCTCTCTTATGTATTGGATCGAAAAATCTCTTAGCAGTATTTGAGGAAATCACTATCCTAACCGCATTCTGCGATATTCTAAGCGTCTGACTTCACGTCTTTATTCCAAGTGTACCCAATTGGGTTTCTTTTGAAGAAGCTTATCGGAAGAAGCTCTCAACGGAAACAATTTTTGATTGAACAATTTTGTTCAATTTTGAACCGTTCAAAAAACATTTAACAATAGTGCCTACGGGAAATTTCACTCAAATTTAAATCCTGCTCGAACAGATGGATATGATTGGAACAAACTTAATCGAATGATGTTATGACGTAGAACACATAAGGATACGAAGTTCATCTAGAAGTAAACGAGCCTATATTCCCACGCATCTTTTTAATCTGGTATTTTAACTTCTTCATTCCAAGTGTACCCAATTGGGTACATTTTAAAACACGGTTTATTAATTACTGTTTGTGCAATATTTGAACGCTAAAACACCCAACTAATTTTGAAATTAATCAACAGAGAGTTTACTTCGTTTTAAACATTTAAAACATGGAAATTGGACATTAATTATTATTTAAACTAATTATTAATTAAAATTAAAATTTTTTTTTTTAGTTATTCTGTTTTGTAATCGTTTTTTAAATCAGAGAACCAAAAAATTTCGTCAAAATTGTTTGTGCTTAGTTCTGGGGTCTGAAGAGGATAATGGAATTGGTACGGTTAACTGTGGCAAACTGACATCGAGGATTTATTCTTCCAAGTGACACCGTACGACACATTCAACGAATCACGGTCCTCTGGGTAAAAGTAACTTGAAAAAAAAATGCCAATGAGTCAACACTGGGATACTACTCTTAGGGTGCATCTACACCAATGACGACGGCGACAATATGCGTCTGCCACAAAGGAATTCTTATGGGTAACTATGGCAAACTAGCAGCTAGGATTTATCTGTTACAAGTGACGTCATGCGACACAGTCAAAAACATCACGGTCCTCCGGGTGGAAGTAACTTGAATAAAAAATGCCAATGAGTCAACACGGAGCGATAGAAGTCTATGACGGATTTGGTGATGCTGTTGCCATGGGGCGTTTCTATTTATAAGATCGCAAACGAATTAATGTAGTTTTACTTACAAATGTTTCGCAAAGTGGGCTTCCATCAGGATCTGTTTTGGTTCCCCCTAGAAAGGCTGGTAGCTCATCTGCATCGATTTTTTTTAAAAGAGAAAGTCCTTGAACTCATCTAAACATAAATCAATAAACAAATAAATACATAAATACGCAAATAGAGATAAATTCATCAAATAAATAAATCGTGTTTTAAAAATACCCTTATTAAAAGAAAGCAATAATCATATTTTTTCTTACAATGTTCTCGAAAGAGTTAAAAATGCTTTTTATATCCGTCGATCATGTTGTGTCACTTGGAACACATGCTACATAAAATTGCCAATTCAAATGTTTTAAAAAATTTCGAGCATCGAAATAACTTTAGTTTGTATTAAAAGTGGTATGAATTAGTGGGAAAAAATTATTTAATGCTCCAATATAACACCGGCAGCGACAGCCACAAAACATGTAGCACAGCGTTTCTCAACCTTTCAGTATTCGCGGACCAGTTTTCAATCATAATTTTCGTTGCGCCCCCCACTTAAAATAAAATGTATACAACAATAATGTACATTGAGTACTTTGGATTCTATTTTTGAATTATTTCTAATTAACTGCCGAAACAAGACTAAAACGAGTAATTTAGTAATAAATCACTATTTGAATTTTGGGCAGGAGTAGAGGATGATTTTTCTCGCACTAAAACAAGGGCATTTTGCATTCTATTGCCATTTTCAGCGTCCTACTTTTGTGAAACTGAATTTTTTGCTGTTGCTTCTTTGAAGACAAACTATAGATCTCGGCTAAATATGGAAACAGAACCGAGAGTGGCTATTTCTAATATTAAGCCTTCCTTCGAAAAACTTTGCTTTGCAAGATAGGCCCAAGGAATTTACTGATAATTATTAAATTCGTTTTTAATTTAGTATGTTTTGATTGTGAAAGTTTTGAAATAGGGATTTGCTTTAGTTGAATAAGTTATTAAATATGTCGAAATGTATTTTGTTTTCAAAATGTGTGTGTGCTTTCCTTTCAGTCAGTTAATCAATTTTTTAAAGTAATATTTTCTCTTGGATATTCTCGTGCCCCCCTTCTAGTGTGCTCGCGCCCCCTAGGTTGAGAATCGCTGATGTAGCAGCTACAAACGGTTCCTATAGCTTTAATTCAATAATGAAAGTCTTCCTGTTTCATCTGACTTCATAGTTTTCCCGGTCAAACCAATTTTTTGAATTTTTTTTTCATTCAATCACATTTCATTTTTTGTTCCATAAGTTTTAAGTTTCTTGTATTTTTTTTAAATTTCTAATGGGCTGCTATCGGCTTTTGCCGATTGCAGAACTAGTGCGTTCCCGAGAGATTGGTACCGACTCTTTCAGCGGTTCCGCAGACGATTTTCTGCATCCTGAAAAAATTTTTCCCCCGTCACTGCCAGGCTCGACCCTCAGACAATCGGCGTACGAGCTCTGCGCCTTACCACGACGCCAGCATGCCGACTCAAGTTTCTTATATAAAAAGGTCGAAAAATACGACAAAGAAATTTTTATCTGAAAAAACAGCAAAAGCAGAGGGGAAATTTTCTGAAACGCCTCTTAATAATATCTTACCTGTGCCAAAGACATTCATTTTACTCAATGTTGTAGATGGTATGAACTTTTTGATCATGGAGAAGGCAATGGCAAAATATGGAGAACCTGAAAAATAAGAATTACAAGAAAAGAAAGAAAAAAGAACCACTTAATTTAAATTTTATATCTGTTAAAAGACTTTTTAAATTTTTACATACATCAGCATTTCGCATAACTTTAAGTACTTATAATGTTACAAAATCTGTTTAAATGTTATTTTTGTGTTATATCTGTTTATTTTGCTCTACTGTAGCTAATTTGGCTTTAATTCCATTAATTTCGATACAAAATTGGCTTACTCTTGAAATCTTTCATAGGTTTTTATATTATGAATAATTTTTTAAATATGACTTATAATACAGTATCAGATTGAAAGTTATGCTCTGAAGTAATTTAATATGTATAAATGAATAGACAAAAGCCTAATTTTTTTTGTTTAAAAATATTTTAGGTGGTACAAAACGATGTTTAAAACTTTAGTTTTGGTAATGGAAATTTATTTTGAAAAATATTTTTTAAATTTAATGTTATTAATAAATTAAAGTACGTACGTAATAAATGAGAAAGGGAAAAATAGACAAAAAAAATATATTCATTTTGACTATGGCTTATATGAACTACACCTTTTTTTATTATTTCCAACTTAATATTACTGTGAAACGTTTTCTGTGTGTCTATAAATTTTGACAAATCACTAAATGTTTGCATAAAATAAATAGATCCATTAATGAAAAGAAAAAAAAAAGTTTAAAAGAGGAAGGATAAAAAACCGATATTTTCAAGGCCAGATGGTGCTGAATACGAATAAAATAGCTGAAATAAATTCTGTACCTAAAGAGCCATAGAATCTTAAGTCCCCTTTTCGAGTTTTTGTGATGAAATTAAAAAATAAGCATTTTTAGTACTATAAGGCTAGACTTTTCCGTACGAACCTCCGGTATTTCAGAGTAGAAAAAGTTCTCGAGTCTGGGATGGTACATTCGTTTTGTGGGCAAAATGTACCAGATGAGTTTCATTACAATGGAGGTAATTCAAGCAACGTCATTGGTCACGTGGCACCAATGAAAGCAATATAAACAAAGGAAGCCGTAGCATCGTTTTGCTTCGAGTTCAACAAATCAAATTAAATACTAGGCCTAAATAAAGTTCTTCATTGCACAAAATTAACACTAAATGCTACACTATAACTATTGTAATGATTAATAAATTTCTTTTATAACGATTAAATTAGATGTAATAGTAAATACTGGGTTATAACCAGAAAAAGCTGTGAAAATAGTCTATTTAATTTTAAGATAACTAATTTTGCCTAGTGAACTCCACGTAGAACTCAATTGAAAATCTTAGTAAACAAAGAGCGGATATCACGTGAATACGATGATCGATCATGAGTCCCTCTAGCGGTAAATTGCCTCCATTAAAAAAGTTGAAATAAAAATTAACGATTTTTGCCCCGTTTCGTTAACACGAGACGAGAACACTTGCCGTAGACTATCCCTTGAACGAAATTAGTTAAAGAAAGAAAACCAATTTATAAAATGAATGAATTAATTCTCATTATTTTTCCTTAAACGAAAGTAATGTTTCAGCACAAAGCCTTTAACCTACCAAAAAGATATTTAAATCCATTTTCTATCTTTCTCTCTTTCTTTTTTTTTAAACGTAAATTTTTATTTCGCTGAGTCATTAGGATTTATTCTTACGCTATTAGGAATACCTTCCTATTTACAACGGATTTTCCTTAAATCATACGGATAAAACAAATACTTTAGTTATTAAAATTTTTATATTGGACAGTTCCATAATTTTAGAAAGTTTTAATATCGTACTCTTTCGTTGCGTCCGTACTGTTCCACTCCAACGGCCGCAGTACGGACGCAACGTAATTCTGGCTCCGTACACTGGGTTCCACTTTCACATTATTTCTTTAATAAAAGCAAACTTGGACAAACTACACTTACGCTTTAGTCCACAATCTCGAGTTATTTCTGGATTACCTTTCATCTAAAATTAATCCACTTAGAGAGAAAATGCAATTTAAATGCAATTTTTATATTAGAGTCCGAGCATCATTTCAGTACAGTAATATCTAGTTTGCTAAATCGGAGAGTGTCCGATTTAGGTGCAACATAATTCGTTACAACACCTCCTGGATAAGAATTACGGGTTATTTTTGTGTCAACGCAAAATTGTGAGCAACAAGTTAGAAGTTAAAATAGTTATTACTCATAGCTATACTAGTGCAGTTTTATCACCCATAATGTTTCCAAGCCATACTTACTATTAATAACAACTGAAGCTTTCATGCGTTCTGGATAATTTGCGTAGAAGGCATCGCTAATAGTGATGAAAGTTTCAATAACTAAAATACAATTGAATCCGTCATATTAAAAAAATAATCATTTTTATTAAACAGAAAATGCTTAAATAATGTATGAAGTACGATATTAAACATTTTAATTGTACATAGAAATGTACAACATTGCAAATGAAAAGAAAAAGAAATCTTGGAAATTAAGTTAATGAATATTATTACCGATTTGTATTTGAAACTTATTATTAAATATTTAAAAAAGTTTTTCCTGACACTCTAAGGTAAAAAATAAAAGTCTCCAATTTCCAAGTTGGTTACTGCATAGTGATAATTTAGCACCTTTGGTGTGTTCAAAAATGTCACAAGTCTTTTTTTTTTGGAAATCGATGTTTTGAGAAAAATATAATCTATATATTTATTGAAATAGCCGCATTGCTTCAAAAGGGCACATTCATAACTTGACTCTATGAGTTTTCCTGGACGTAAAAAAAAAAAGAAAACACGTTGATTTAAGAAAGAATCTTTCATATAAACAGATCTTTTTCTGTCTGGTATAAAATATGAAAATGCGCCTCGGGTCTTTTCTAAAATATCTATAGTAGCTACTTATTTATTGGAAATCGATGCTTTGAGAAAAATAAATCTATTGCGGGTAGCCACATTGTTTCAAAAG
The DNA here is from genome assembly GCA_038502835.1 of Octonoba sinensis. Lineage (NCBI taxonomy): Eukaryota > Metazoa > Arthropoda > Arachnida > Araneae > Uloboridae > Octonoba > Octonoba sinensis. Next base: position 21,583,919 of record CM076603.1, read on the forward strand.
GGCACATTTCTAACTTGACTCTATGAGTTTTCATGGATGTTGAAAAAAACTCGTTAATTTAAGAAAGCACATTCCATTTAAGCAGATCTTTTTTTGTCTCATATAAAATTTGAAAATATGTCTCGTGCCTTTTTTGAAATGAAATTGTTAATTATCTACGGTAGCAACTTATTTATTTGACTCCTTTCTAGATAATGGTGACGGAAATGTAGAAAATCTTCAAATATGATGCTGCAAACTTATTACTCTGAATACAGGAAGATTTTTATTTTGTTTTCATATATGAAGGTGTTTAGAAGAACTTTAGAATTTTGGACTATGCATAAAACATTTAATTATCTATGGTAGCTACTTATTTATCTTACTTCTTTCTAGATCGTGGTGACGGAAATAAAGAAAATCTTCAAATACGATGCTGCAAACTTATAACTTGCAATACAATTAGATTGTTATTTTGTTTTCATATAAGAAAGTGTTTATCAAAACTTTTGAATTTTGAACTCTGCATAAAATATTTAATTACCTATGGTAGCTACTTATTTATCTGACTCCTTTCTAGATCATGGTGACGGAAATGGAGAAAATCTTCAAATATGATGCTGCAAACTTATTACTCTGAATACAGGAAGATTTTTATTTTGTTTTCATATATGAAACTGTTTAGCAGAACTTTTGAACTTTGCATTTCTGTTTATAGATTTACTGGAAAAAGAAGCAAATAAAAAGGCAATTTCTGTATATATTAAACAACAAAATCTCGTGTAGCTGCAAAAATAACACTGGGCAACAATTTTTGACAAAGTTTGTGCATCTAAGTTGAAAACACGCAATTCTTAATGAATTCAACCGTGCTGAACACTAATATCACCATGAAAACTGTGTTTTGGCTCTTATTTTAGAGATTCAGGGGTGCAAAAATATAATGTACCTAATGCTTTAATGTCACCTCTGTTAAAACATTTAGATGTCCTTGTGAATATATGAATTAATAAAACGTGCAATAAAAGAAACACTTCGAGAGCAAAACAAAAGAATTTAAAAAAATAAACAAATATCATAGGCAAAATTCAAGAATTTATTCTCTATATTTCATTTGTCCGTTTGTCAGTGTAATAATACACAGAAAGTATTGTACAACTCTTTATAATCTGTTTAAGTAACATCCTGGTGTATTTTTTGAAATAAAGAGTGTAGGTGTTTGTCCTCTCCTCAGTGCGGTACTTGACTTCGTTGAAAATTAGCTTTTATATTTACGTGTAGTGTATTTATAATTTCATTTGCTTCATTTTGGGGCTATTTGAAGCTGTATGTTGGGAAATGCATTAATGATCAACTTTTGTTACATTTTCGGTAACGTAACATTTGAATCACAGAAAAAGCACATCACTGACGCAATATGATATGCATATTTCCTCTAGTTTGGTTGTAAAATAGGTGACCAAGATAAAAAAATGGGCGTCCGACGTTTGCTGTACCACCTGTGCAATAATTCTTTCTCTGTTGGTGACTGGCAAAATAAAAAGTATGCCTTTTGCGGCTCCCATGATTTGGAGAGAGCAAAGCAATCACAACACTATACTTTATGTTGCCACTTTAGATATGTACACATGTAATATGTACTGTAGGTATTGGTAGGACTGGTATGCATTAGTACTTGATGTTGCTGCCTTTATTTCTTAATAAATTAAATTGGAAACAAGACATACGATGCATTATTATTGCATTCTTTTATCCCGATCATACAAAGTAATATCTCAACATAACAAAAAAAACTAGAGCCAAATTCCCTTTTTAATTGCCATATTCATGATTAGCAAGTTAAATTAATAAATATTTCGACACTTTCATTCAAGATACATTTTCATTGTTGTTCAGTGTAATTAACTAAAAGAGCAATAATCGTAGATCTGGATTGGATGTGCAAAGCAAAAGTGGGTCCATAAAAACAACGGTGCCAGTTTATGTTGCTCTATTTTTTAGGAATGTTACACCAGCTTGATTTCCTTGTTTATTTGCACAGACCGGTAGTTTTTCAAACAAGATTATTCATGAGGGAAATAAAAAAAAAAAAAAAAAGTTTGACGAAAAAAAAAAAATACTAAAGAAATCTCAACTTGCCTTTCTTATCGGTTGCTTTAGTGAATGTGATGCCCTCCATATCATATATGTATGTTACTTGATAAATAGTTTTTCCAAGCTAAAAATAAAAATAAGAATGAAAAAAAAAATGGTAGAAACACAAACGACCGATCAACTTGATCTTTCCTAGGGACCATTCAGAAATGATGTCACACTTTTAAAAATATTTTGGACCAAAACTTCCCCCTTTGTCACAAAATGTCACACTTCATCATACGTTTACCCCCTTTGTCACATGTCACGCTATATAAGATAAGCAAATGTACTTGCAGTTCCGAAATAAGGCACTGCGTTTTTTTTTATCACGTTTCTAATTTTATGTTTGAACTTTTAATGACATTTGTGAGAATAATAATAATGATGCTTACATGTGTACTTCATTTGCATAAAACGAGGTTAAGGCTCACAACACAAAAGATAATTAGTATAGAACGGCATAATATATTAATTGTTCGAATTCTGAAAAAATGACCCACGCAATTTTATCTTAAAAGGGTAAATACCTAAGAAAATTTCATCTCAAACTTTGAGCAAGAAGTATATTTAAACCTTGCTCAGCACCGGTGTTTACGATACAAAATGATCAGTGAAACTTTAAAATCAAATTATGAACATAAGAAAAACTTTAAAAATAAATTTAATTTGCTGATTTTAAATGTTTTTAAAGAAACCAAAATGTGTAATATCACACTTCTTGTTACCCCCTCCCCTCCCCTTGTCACAAACTGTCACAATTTCTTGAAACCCCTCCCACTCGAGGCGTGACATCCTTTATGAATGACCCCAAGGAGTCTCTTAGGGAAATTAGAGAGGATTCTCTTAGAATGATTGATTAGGAATATATTTGGAGTGAATTAAAGAAGGTTTGGAGGAGAGAAAGATTTATATCTGTAGGAAAATGAGCTTTTTTTTAAGTAAAAAGTTGACACTATAGTGGCAATTTAATTTTATATCTTATTTACATATGTATAAAATATTTGTCTGCTTTGTTAATAGCTGTACTTAAAGACTTGCTTATTCAACTACTGATAAAGTATCTTACATTCTTTATCAGTGACCTTATCTCGTTTTGAGTGGAATAATGGAGTTTGTGATGCACCTTTAGCGATAAAACAGCTCAGCAAGATAGTAGAAAATGTTCTTTATTTTTTTAAGTATCACGAGCAATTGTTATGCACGGTATAAGCTAGTGAGTAGAGATATTACATAAGATTTGTCTCTGACTTCGAAAATTGTTTTTGTAGGAAGGTAAATGTGTTATTGCTATTTAGATGAACTGAATTTCATAAAAATAATTGAAAATAACGATATTGTTTCTTTCTTTTCCTCAACTAATATTTTTTCTTGGGGGGGAGGGGGGACGCTTCTTAACCCCTTAAAGCAGCGGTTCCCAAACTTTGGTACGCGTAGCACTAGTGGTACGCGAAGCATCTCTGTGTGGTACGCGTGCAGGCAAAAAAAAAACTATCTATACTCTATTGATCTTCTATTCTATATAATAAAGTTATGTAGCCGTGGTACTCAAAAGGGTTCGCCAGAAAAATGGTGGTACGCGTGCAGGCAAAAAAACTATCTATACTCTATTGATCTTCTATTCTATATAATAAAGTTATGTAGCAGTGGTACTCAAAAGGGTTCGCCAGAAAAATGGTGGTACGCGTGCAGGCAAAAAAACTATCTATACTCTATTGATCTTCTATTCTATATAATAAAGTTATATAGCAGTGGTACGCAAAAGGGTTCGCAAGAAAAATGGTGGTACGCGTGCAGGTAAAAAAAACTATCTATACTCTATTGATCTTCTATTCTATATAATAAAGTTATATAGCAGTGGTGCGCAAAAGGGTGCGCTAGAAAAATGGTAATACGCGTGCAGGTAAAAAAAACTATATATACTCTATTAATCTTCTATTCCATATAATAAAGTTATATAACAGTGGTACGCAAAAGGGTTCGCAAGAAAAATGGTGGTACGCGAAGAAAAAAGATTGGGAACAGCTGCCTTAAAGCACGAGTTTTTTTTCTGAAGAACTAGTATAGTGTAAGTTATTTCCGTTGCAAGCTCCACCCTCTATAAGTTGACCATCTAAAGTGCTGCTCTGCAAGTGGTCAGCTTACACAGGTTTCACTGTTCAAAAATGAATATTAATTTTCAACTTAACCCCTTCCCTCTCTCTCCCGTGACATGTTCGGGCTGGAGTGTTTAAAATTTCAAAATAAAAACAAATCAAAAATTAAAAATGAATTTTTTACATTGTTCATACACTTATTTTTATATAATTTTCAGGGATAAAAAAAATAGCCACTTTTATGACCGTTTTCTTGAAAATTACCCGACGTTAAGGGGTTAATATCAACTGAACACCAAAAATAGTGGAAACTAAGAGCAAAATTTTTATAGTGAACTGGTTAAGAGCTTAACATTTGAAAACTGAAATGCACAGATCTATTTACTTTTCTAAACGGTGTTTTTATTTATTTTTTATATTTACTTTTTTTCTCGCTTAATCTTCATTTCTATGATTAAAACACCTTTTTATTTGCACCATTAAGTTTTACGAAATGTCGACAGGGTGGCGTAGTGGTAAGACGCAGATCTCGTACGCCCAAGATCTCAGGTTCGAACCTGGCCCAAATCGGTGGATTTTCAAGAGTAAGAAAATCGTCTGCGCCCATGTCACATGATTGTGCGTCATGCTAAAGATCCCTTGTGTATCCGTTTGGTTTGGATACTGTCGGCTAAATTAAATACCTAGTGCAATTCACATCAAATGAGAGTTTAGGTGCCGCCATTTAGGGGAGACTGAGCGTCCAAATTCTCAGTGGCAATGGCATCCACCGACAGTGGTGCTACTTGAAAAAATGGATGTCGATTACCGGGGTGCGCACTAGGTCTGCAAAGGTTAGTTACCATGCGCAGCCCCATTAGAAAGAAAGAGAGAGACAAAAAAAGTTTTAGGAAATGTTGTTCATATTCTAATAGATTTTTAGAGACGGTTAACCGTGATGTAAGAGGGTTTTCAGGAGCCGTTGTCCTTATTGTAATGGGGATGCTTGGATGAACTGTTGACAGTAATAAATAATTGTTGTCCTGTAGACTAATGGGTTTTGTCCAATAAGAATAAATATGGAGGATTTTAAAGAAGTTTTGCTGTACTAATACAGAATATTATACATATAAAGAGTGTTTCCCATCTTCTAATGAGAATTTTTCATTAAATTCCCCCTTATTTATTTGTAGCAGAATGTTGGATATGTGACCTTAATTTTTTTCTCCACGATGGAATGATACAATGTTCGAGATAAAGCGCGTAACGCCGGGCACGTCAGCTAGTAAAAAAATAAAAAAAAGAAGCACAATGACCAAAAAAACAAATGTTTTATTACTGAAATAAGTACTTATGTTGCTAGTGCTTATTCATCTTCAGATGACTGTTTGAATGCTACGAATGACTAAACTATGTACAGGCAAATATTTATTCGAAATATTTTAGACCAATGAATGGATTATTAGAAATTACCTTTAGAAAAAATTAAGCCTATTTGATTCACCAAGAACTAAAAACTGTAAATATAAATTGATGAAATTGTTACAATTAAGTTCGGAAAATGTTATCTATGGTAACGATAACTAATAAGTAGTATTACCTTTTTACTTTGCTCCTCCAATTTCTTCGTCTCTGATTCGTGACTGTATATAAAAAACTTCTCCAAGTCGGAAAACTTGAAGCACATAAAGAAACCTATTGAATGAATTAAAAATGAATTTAAACAACTTGTAATTCAGTAGGGTGAGGCAAAAAATATAGGATTTTTTTTTTTTTTTCAAAAAATATTCTGGCTCAGGATGGGAAAGTTGCGATTTAGCCATATTAGTTTGCGTAATTCTTTTTATCGAAATCTATTCATGTCTTTCGGCACCCCAAGCGTTAAAAATACAATTGAACTTTCTTAATACGAAAACGGTTAATACGAAATCACGGCTAAAACAAACATTTTGTTCATTAAGTATGGTTTACTATTAATTTGCAATAAATATTTCACGCATATTACGAAGGCTAAAATACAAATTTCGGCTAAGACGAGCAAAATTTCTGACGTCTTCACGAAAAATTTTCTCGATTCCATATTATTATTTTTTGTTTACACAAACTGTTGGTGATTTTGAGTCATTGTGAACCACCAAGTACGTCGTATTTCGAGTCATACACTGTTAGAAGTTTCATCATGAAATTACGGATAAACAACCGGCAGCAGTCTGTTCATCTAATTCGCCGTAAAACTTACGGTTTGGAACATTTTTCTATCTTTACGGGACCTAAACCATTTCCGATCAGCTTGGTTAAAAAGCCATAAATACAAAAGTTTACGATTTTATAACCATTTAAAAATGGTTTCAAAACTAAATTTTTACCGTTTTTGAACCATTTCGAGGCGTAGAATCTTCGAGGCGTAGAAACCGTAAACGAAGAGTGCGGGAATCGAACCCGGGTGTATGGCATTTTGATTGGATCATTTTTGTTCTAAATTTACTGTATATTGACGAAAATCATTTGATTTGCTGCAAAAATTAAAATACAAACAAGCTTCAGCAACTCAAATGATGGGTTTGCTCATTCGCAAACAGTTCGGGAATCCGATCTCTCCAATTTTTGATTTACGTGTGTATGTGTTTCTATTTAAAAACCACTGCTTAAGCTACTTTCTTATTTTCTTCTTTTTTTTATATACACATGCAGATTTGAACTGAGAAATCTTTATTCATATTTTAACAACAACGTACGACTGGTAAGGTTTCGCAACCAAGATGGACACCCGATTCTTACTGAGCGCTTGAAAATTACGGTTCTTTAGGATAACGTTCTTTAGGATAAACAGAGAATAAACGATTTTTTTCACAATCAGCGGTTTGAGTACCATCTTTTTAATGGTTATTCAACTGTTGTAATTAAATATGGTAAATTAACAATCAAATAAATGGTTATTTTACTACTTTCTTATGGACATTTTTAACAGTGTATCTTGAATTTTTTTGAGTAGAGAATAAAGCTCTTGAATGTGTTGGCTTTCGGACAGGTCAGTCTCCTCAGGAATCAAACCCTCTTATCTTAGAATCATTCTTAAATAGTAGTAATTATTTTTAAATTATAAAGATTCATTTCTAATACTTCTCTTTTGCACAATTTTACTTATTCACGGTTGTTACGAATAACGGCTAATACGAACAAATTCGCGAATTTTTGGCATTTCGTATTAAGCGAGTTCAATTGTAGTTGAAAATTGGTAATTTTATAAAAAAATATGAACCACTCCCTTTTTTTAGCCTATTTTCCGGTAAAAGTAAAAAAATAAAAATAACTAAAATAAGTGTGAAAGAAGGCTTTTGTATCGTAAAACTACAGTTAAAAATAAAGAAAAGTTAAAAGTAAGGGAAGTAATTAAATAAAGATTGAAAAATGAAAAATTTGAAAGCAGGGTTTTGAGATGGGGAAAATGTGTGTCTGTTATCTGCCCGTCTTTCTTCCCCCTCAATAACTTTTGAGGGAATTGTCCGATTCGAAAGATTTTTTTTTGAATTCCAAACATCTTGTCGAGAACATCTCAAAACAGTTCATCTTTTGAACAGTTAAAAAAATCTTAACATTAGCACTTATGGGAAAAAATAAAGCAAATTATGTAAACTCTGGGCATACAATCCAAGTTCCTATGAACGAGCTTATTTGAAGAAGCTCTCGGCGCAAAATATATTTTTATTAGAACAATTTTCGTTCATTTTTGAACTGTTCAAAAAAATAATAAAAAGTAAAAGAATATACATAGCGCCTACGGGGGCATTTTAATCTTATATAAATCCTGAGATAACAGACGGATTTGCTTGGAACAATCTTTATCGGAAAGGTCTTAGAACCTAGAACATGTACAGATACAAAGTTCAACCAGAACTAAACGAGCCTATTTTCCTATGAAATTTTTTGAGCGGCATTTTAAGGAATATTTCTGAATTAGTGTTCGGCAACTACTAGTCAAAAAGTAGTTAACTACCAACTACTAACTAGTCTAAACAAAACTAGTTGCAACTAGTAGTTAACTGCTTTTTTCTGAGATTAGTTGTAACTAGTAGTTAACTGTTCTCCAAAAGTAGCTAACCAGTAATAGTTAACTAGTTTTAAGTATAATTCAATTGAATTTCATTTTTAAGCTTGTAAGCTTAAGCTTATATTTAATATTAATAATTCAACTGAATATTATTTTTAATCATTGAAACAATTTTTAAAAAAATTCTGTAAAACATTCAAAGATTGAATATTTGAAGGGAGCAAGTTATATATGTATATATATTTTTAAATCAAGATTATTGGTTTCATCAAAGGAGGGGGAGATAAATAAATAAATAAAAAATAAGCAATATTTTTCTTCTGCTTCGGAAAGAGACTGGGAAAAATTATATGTTCAGTCTAGATTTCATACTAACTGTTCTGTTTATTTGATTCTTTTGAAAAGTTACAAAAGGAAATGTTTTTATTTTTTATTTTTATGGTGAACATGGCAATTGATTCTGAAAGTTAAACATGGAAACATTTTATTTATACAAATTATTCACAGGTGCACGGACAAATTGATTTGTGGAACATTACTAGTTGTTTATTTCTTTTTCTTTGAGGCATGAAGAAATAAATTTGTTACGTTTCTATTTCTTTTTCTTTGTTTGTTTAGTTTGTTGCAAAATAAAGGTGTTTACCCTTAACATTAATTTTAAATTCTCCCTTTCCCCAACCCCCATTCATTAACAAAATATCTTTGTAAGGCTTTTGTATTGTGTTGAAGGCTTGCGTTTTATGGTATCCCAAACGCATGCATGGTATTAGAGTAGAGGTAAAAGCTTCCCCATAATGAAGGTTTGGTCCTTGAAACTTCACTATGCATGTGATGATGCAGGCGCCATTTATTGATTATTATATATGGTGTATATTAGAAAGCTTTTCCTAATTTGCGTAAATACTGCAATAAATATTGTGATTTTTTAATGAGTACTTTTGCATTATGTGACATAATATAAAAATACATTTCTGTGAGTAATATTCATAAGCTAAAGATTTAAATAATTTAATGTTTAAAAAATATTTATTTTTTTCAAAAAAATAGATTAAAAGAAATTTTTTTCGAAAGTAGTTGGAATTTTGAAAGTAATTGTAACTATTAGTTGGGAAAAAAGTAGTTTAACTAATAGTTAACTAGTTCAAAACAAAAGTAGTTGCTGTTGCTACTAATAGTTAACTAGTAGTTTCCACTTGTAGTTAAATACTTCTAGTTAACTACTGCCGAACACTATTCTGAATGAATGAATGAATAAATGAATGAGTGAAAGAATGAATGCATGAATGAATAAGTGAATAAATAAGTGAATGAATGGATGAATAAATGAGTGAATAAATGAAAAAAAATAATTAAATGAGTGATACATGAAATGAGTGAATGATTTGATGAATAAGTAGATGATTAAATGAATTAGTGAATGAATATCTATTAACCGTTGAAAAGGGTATATTTGATGTAAATAAAAACTAAAGCTATAAGAAAGAGAGAGAGAGAAAGAGAAAAAGAAAGAGAGCGAGAGAGAGAGAGAGGGGGAGAGAGAGAGGGAGAAAGAGAGAGAGAGAAAGAGAGAGAGAGAGGGAGAAAGAGAGAGAGAGAAAGAGAAAGAGAGAGAGAGAGAAAGAGAGAGAGAAAGGGAGAGATAGCTAGATTATAAGTTGAAGTTAGGGGAATATACGGGAAAGTAGGCTCGTATAGTTCTAGATGGAACTCTTTGATATTAAATGAATTTTGGCGTATATCTTTTGGTGCACCAATTAGTATATATTGGGTTCCCAAAGCATATAAATTTTTTTTTTACGTAATTATGGAGATGTGAAAATTGTAAATTAATTTAAAATATTCATAAATTTGGCAGAGTTGTAAATTCGATTATTTAACTACTTTACATTCAACTAATTTTTAATCTAAAATCGTTCTAAAAATCAATTTTTAGCACATAGTTAATTGCTTTGGGGAATCAGAAGAAATTAATTGAAACTGGGGAGGGGTAAGAGCAGCATGCATGATAAAACTAAATGGGAATCTCAATATTCATTATATTGAATATGAATCATTACACTGAATTTAGCATAAAAAAACATAATATTAAATATGTTATAAACATTCAAAGGGACTAATTTTTTACAGCGCATGCGCGAAAGCTAGCAATTTTTAACTTTCCTCGATTCATACCCAAGTAAACTGGGGAACTCCAAAATTCAGTTGAATATCTGGGAAATTGAGAAAGATATCTGCATTTAGTGAGTTGTATTTTAACTTTTCTAGGAAAAGACGTGAATCTTAAGAGATTGTTCTCAAATCAGTCGCATGTATTTGCAGTCATACAGTGCATTTGTAATAGGATTTGAGATAAAAAATTGAGTATTTGTGAAAAAATGCTAATGGTTTGCTCAGAAATAGGAAATTCGAGAAAAAATATTATAAATAATTTCATTTCCAATGACTTATCTTACCTTTGAAATCCAATTTTCCAATAGGCCAGTAGCGAATAAGGCAGCCATCTTTGTCATATCCAAGGTCAGTCAGCAGGAAATACTTCGTTAATACCTAGAATCAAAGATTGACTTAATAAAATATATTTTTAAAATTGTGGTTGATAGGTTTTGAAATATAAATTGAAACATGAGCAAACATTTTAAATTTTTCGGAAAGCTGTTGCGAAAATCTTTGTGATTTTTTTTTTCCATCTGACTTTTTTTTTTGCTCAAAAAATCTTAAAAAAAAGTGATACAATACTTTGAAATTTAATTGCGACAGCTTTGTTTTGATGTTATGAGATTAATATTTGGTGTCCTAGTTCATTATTTCCTCCCCTTTTAGTAGTTCATTCATTTAATCATTTACTTATTCATGAAATCATTCACTCATTTCATGTATCACTATTTTTTTTTCATTTATTCACTCATTTATTCATCCATTCATTCACTCATTCATTCTTTCACTCATTCATTTATTCACTCATTTATTCATCCATTCATTCACTTATTCATTCATTCACTTATTCATTCACTCATTCATTCATTCAGAAATATTTTAGTAGTGTGAGTGTTTGAAATAAATTGTGAATAAGAATATGGGTTTCACAGGATTATAAAGCTGAAATTGATGTGTTTCTTTTTAAAATTAAGCTCTGTGACAGTTAAACGTTTGCTTTGCATAAAGTATGAAATGCTTTTCGCACATTTACGAATTATTTCCTAGGAAATAGGGTGAAATAATTTCTCTTGAAATGTCACCCTTTATGACATATTTTCTAATGCAGTCTAACCCCGCTATAACGAACCCTCAACGGACCGACTTAGGAGATCGCTATAACTGAGGTTCGTTACATCCGATTTGCAAAAAAAGTGTCAACTGACTAAGATACTTGTATATAATAAACATATTTCTAATAATAACCAGGGTAGAGGAGTATAATATTAACTTTGAATATGGTTTTTAATAATAAACAAACAAATGTAAAAATTTAACTTATTATTTAGCTATAGTATGAAAAAAAGATGTAATTTTTGGCTGTAAACTTTTGGATTTTATATTCACCATTGTAAAAGACAGTGTGACTAGACTAGAACACAAATGGGAAAGAATGTTGCTAAGATAAATCGTATAAAAGTCCTTAAATTTTGGATCGCTATAGCCGATTTCCTAACATTTAGTGATCGTTATAAACGTTTGGAAATGCATTAATGACATAGGGTTTCAATTGGGACCATGTGAAAGGTTCGTTACAACCGGGGGATAGTTATATCCCTGCAAGGTTCCACTGTAATATATAACTTCAGGAGTATTTTAAGGAGTTTTGCTGGTAAAACATATAGTATAATCCGAAAAATGGCTGACGACAAATAACAGATACGAATGGTTATGAAATGGCATGAATGTCAAAACACTAAGAAAAAAGTTTTTCTAAAAGAGAGCGTACTTTATAATATAATATTTTCAACAGAAGAGTGTAAAAAGGCATAGAATGATACACAGACATAATATTTTTTAAAATTGTATCCTAATTAATTTGCAGTGTAGAAAAAATCATGTTTCACAGAGTGCAATCTGTGTTGGAACTTTTGAACTATAATTCTACAAATTCAGTTAATAAAAACATACCTCTGGTGGGGTGTACGTTTTCATGAATTCATCAATATTTTTTTCTTTCCTCCATTCCAAATGCTGAAACACAAGAAATTGTATTTTATTTTCGAACTCTATTAGAAATGTTAATAAAGATATGAGAATAAGCAATGAATTTCATAAACCGCTGAGAAAGCTAACAAATTTTTCATTTACAAAATTGAGGAAATCAGCTTCACTATTATCACCAACCCAGAAGAAAAACTCTCGAACTCTGACTAAGTGCGACATAATCAATATTCCTGAAGTTGGGTATGTAGCTGAAATTTAACCTTTATAAGCATCGAAGTTGGTTCAAAACCTAATACTATTGAGATCGCTATCTCCAATATGATTCCCTATGCTCTACCCCTGAACAGATCTTCCAACATAGAAAATAACTTCCAAACTTCCTTTCCCCTGAACAGAACTTCCAAAACTAGATCCACAATAGGATCACGCTATTTTGCGAGCATCATGCATATTTTGGAGCATCATGCTCCAAAAAACAGTGGTCAACCATTTTTTAAAAATCCTCTTCACTACCATTTCGAGTGTAAAAACCATTCCAGTCTATGCCCGGGAAATCAGTAATTCCAATAATATCTAGCTTCTCACCTTCGATAACTTTTCAATTCATCCATCTTATTTCTGATACAACGAGTATTTGTATACAGAACCTGAATCATACCCAAATTGCTTGTCTTTTATGATGTGTCTCACTACTAATAATGTTACTATAGCTCAACATTTTATCCGCATTTTAAAGCCTCCAGAACAAAAATCAACAACGCAGCATTCCGTAATCCTCGTCAAATACCCAAAACTATTTTTTTGATTCTGAAGCCTTCAAAATTATATCACTAACCTTAATGACCCGAGATAGAACTAAGATGCAGCCTAGCCTAGCGTGGTAGCCTAGTGGTTAGGCTTCCATATGGAAGTGTTCGATGCCCACCACTCTGAAGACCCACCATGTATACTTGAGGATGCGTACATGTAAAATCAGTGAACCCCAATGCCTCGCGCCCGGGGGCGGGCATCCCCTAATGCTAACGGGGAAATAGGATGGAGGAGAAAAGCAACACATTTACGCTGGCAAGAACTCCAAACATCAACGAACCTGATTGAATGTTTTTCGCAAAGTTTCTTGAGAACCAGTTTCCTAACCCTAGACCGCTGATTTAACAAGCCCCTATGCACCCCATACCTGGGAAGCAAACCATCTATGTGGACATCAAGCTCAGACGCAACGGTTGAGGGCAGCATCTTCTCCATAAAAAAGAGAAAATGAGTACTAACTTCATGACAAATATCGAAACTAATTTTTTGCATAATTCTCACCTTTCTAAGCATATTCTCTGCTGAATTCACATTGAAGTCTCGTGCTGCAACAAACAGAAAACACGAAAAATTTAAAACGACGAATTATCACAAATATTTCAGCTAGTTTAAACATATTCAATATTTTTTGCACTTCGTTAAATAATTAATGCTGCCTCAATACAATTTCATTTTCATTTAAATTGCATTACATGTACTGGTATCTTTAATTATGAAGCTGTTGTTTCAAACAAACATTTTCGCTACCAGTTATTGTCACATTTGTTAATATAATTTCCGAGAAAATTTTCTTTGATGTTAAGTTCAATTACTGACTTTTGGTGATGGGAAAATCACAACGCTCATTTTTATTTACCCGATTTGTTTTCAAGTATTACATGATTGAAAATAATTCCTAATTTGATAATGAAACATATTTAATACTTTTGTACCAATTAAAATACATTACTCGTATGTTAGGCATTTAATTGCATTTTGTCATGCTTAGTGCAAGCTCTAAAATAGCTGCTTAAGGTGTATTCAGATCAACCGCCCAACGCCAAACAACAGCGACGAAACCATTCAGGGCATTTACTTAGTTCTACATAACTTACTAACCACTCCTTAGTGATTGACATTTTTTATTGCTTCATCAAAAGCGACTTTCCATCAGCCAATCCTAATTTGTTGACTGCGTTATCGAAGCAACACGTCATCGCTGTCAGTTTAATAACCATTGCAACAGTCTATAGCGACGAAGACAAAATGCCACCGTCGCCATTGGTTTGAATGTACCCTTATGTGTTCCGTTTCCATTCTTCAACTGATAAAATTAGCAAAGCGACGAAATCCTCCTTTCTGATTTATCAATAAAGACAGACTGTGGAATTAATAGCAATACCGAAAGAAAGAAAGATATTAACCTGCCGTTTCTATAAGCAGAAGTATCAGTGCATTTTTGCTTGCTGCTAAAATTTTAAAATGAAAAAATAGGAATGCAGAAAATTTTCAGTTAGAGTGGCTTTAGAAAGAAAGCCAAAAATAAGACAAAGAATTTTTTATGGATAGTTAAAAACAATCTAAGACAAACGGGGGCTCTGTCCTTTTTAAGGAATACGTATCACTGTTTATAACCTTTAGGACCGTGTTAAAATTGAAATTAAAAGCTAAACTGCGATAAAAGTAAAATTTAATACTAACAATTGAAGACGCGTGCAGAAAGAAAACTTCTGTCAGATGTATCGGCATTTATAAACCCACAATTTTTTGCATTAAAAAAATTGGTTTCTTGTACCCTAAAACACGTGACTGCTGTTTTTATTGCTATTCTGTGCTTGTAACATTGTTTTTTTTTTTCGTCTGAGTATCGAATGCCCTAAATTAACGTAATTTTCTACTATAGTTTTAATTTGAAATTTCGGGTTAAAAAGCCACAAAGGGATCATTCATAAATGATGTCACGCTTCGAGGGGGGAGGGGGGTTCATGAAATTGTGACAAAGTGTGACAAGGGGAGGGGAGGAGAGGGGGAACAAGAAGTGTGACATCATGCATTATTCAATATAGGGTGACATGCGACAAAGGGGGGAGGAGGGTCCGCTGAAGTGGGACATATTGTGACAAAGGGGGGGAGGGGGTCAAATATATGTTGAAAAATCGTGACATCATTTATGAACGGCCCCTAATGGTGAATTCAGCTACTCTCCTGCGGAATAAAAGTTAGATCTTGATTAATTAACAATAGTTAACTTTAGAAATATTTCGTAAAAGTTAAGTTCACAAATTAGTATCATCAAGCTCAGAAGATTTACCACTTAAAATATTTTATCGCACCAGCAGCAGTCCGTCTTATCGAAAAATTATGAAATAAATGCTTTGCCGAAGTTTTGATAACTTGATATGCCTACTCAGTCAAGGTCGTTACCATTGTGCTGTAAGAAATTTTTAAAAAGCGTATACTTTACTCAAGTGGGATTGTTCACGATTTTTTTCATAATAATGCGTTGTCTAAAACAATATTTCAATTTTATTTTCGCCAATTTCAGGAGAATTCTAAGAGAATTTTTCTTACACTGTAATTAAAAAACATCCGCTGTTAGAACTTAGTGATTAGTTTGTACAAGCTAATGGAGGCAATTCACCGCTAGAGGGACTCATGAGCGATCATCGTTGGCACGTGATATCCGCTCTTTGTTTACTAAGATTTTCAATTAAGTTCTACGTGGAGTTCACTAGGCAAAATTAGTTATCTTAAAATTAATTAGACTATTTTCACAGATTTTTCTGATTATAACCCAGTATTTACATTTAATTTAATCTTTATAAAATAAATTTATTAATTATTACAATAGTTATAGTATTGTATTTAGTGTTAATTTTATGTAATGTAGAAGAACTTTATTTAGTCCTAGTTTTTAATTAGATTTGTCGAACTCGATGCAAAACGATGCTACGGCTTCCTTTGTCTACATTGCTTTCATCGGTGCCACGTGACGAATGACGTTGCTTGAATTGACTCCATTTTATGTCTGCTTTTAAAATTATCAGTTTGTGCTCTATCATTGCATTCCAAAAAAAAAAAAAAAACTTGTTTCAGAATGAGTAAGAAAATTTGTTTCCAATCTATATGCATCAAGGTTTGTTTTGTATACTTTGAAAATTTTGCATCAAAGACAAAATATAACTGGAAGTTAACAGGGCCGTTCTACCGGAAACGGCCGTTTTATACATGGATGGTTTTATAAACATACCATGGTTTTATAACAGGGTTCGTGATTTTTTTGAATTTTTTAAAAAAATAAAAAAAAATCGGATTTTTTTTATTTAAATCAGATTTTTTTGATTTAAATCGGATTTTTTTGATTTTTTAAAAAACACCTTAAATACTTTGGATATTTATTATGTCACATTCATAGAAACAATATGGCATGTTAATCAATATGCTAAAACTCACTTTAAGCTATTTTCACAGCAATAAATATTTTTTACTAATAATAATGATTAAATTTTAATACAAATGCATGACTCAAATGAAACTTAATCCCACCAGGAATAATAGTAAACTTATAAATACAGAGAAAATGAACAACTTTAATTTGAATTATTTTGCTGTTGAAAGATTAAAAAAGTAACAATTGTGTGTACTTAATTTTTACATCGAGTGTACTTTAATCATTTATCGATTTTATAAATGAAAAAGCCTGAAATATTTTTACCCATTTAGCAAAATCATATGCTCACACCATTAGTAAAAACTGAAACTTTTTGTTTTAATCAAATATCTTTATTGAAAACTTCTATGATAAAAGAATATTTTGCAAGGAATAAAAACTTTAAGCTATTATGGTACAATAGATGAAAGGAAACTTTAAGGATACATATTCTAAATTACAACAACTGTTGTTTTAAACACTATCATTCTGAATTATCTACTGTGTGGCATTTTTTAAATGGATCTAAAATACTATTTTTAAGATAAAAAACACAGAATGGTTCATGATTATTCTGAATTCTTATTTAAATGACTGAATGAATTATGCTTTGCTGTTAAGATGCTTGAAGAACAAGAGTAATATTGTAAAATCTAAATAATGGTTATTAGTTTTATACTTATGAAATATGTTATGTTCACAGATAGATAGACCTAAGAAGTTTGGTTTAAAACAGTGGTTGTAATTGCAACATATTTCATTTTCACAACACTTTTGAACATTGTAAAATCAATGATTTTTTTGGAAAAAAATCACTTGATTTAAATCAATGGTTTTTTTTAAAAAATCACTTGATTTAAATCGCGATTTAAATCATGATTTAAATCAAGCGGATTTAAATCAAGCGGATTTAAATCAACGAACCCTGTTTTATAAACATACCCATCACTTCTACTACATTTTTAAAAAATAGAAAAGGTAAAGACAGTCTTTGCATTAAAGATGTGTTTCCTTAAGCATTTGTTTCCCATATTTTTAAATAGTTTTTTTGAATGATGTTTAACTGTCACATGTAGGACAAAAATATTTTAACCAGCACCAACATTTGAAATGTACATTATATATGGAATCCAGACTAAGATTGAATTTACATCGTAAAGAAGTGTTTAATTGTCTAATTAACCCTTGCTAATTATTATAACTGAGAATACAGGAATGAATGTTTTGGCTCTGTTATGCATGACATATATAGTTTGTACTTAAAGGTGTGTTTTGTAGTTAAAATCATATTTAATATACTGCACAATTTATACTTTTTGTTACTCTCAGAAACGCATGCTCAAATCTCACGAAACTTTTGTCGTATTTGACGAAATGGCTTCGTGAAAAATGCTCCGCGTAAACATTTCGTCAAATTGGCGAAATTTGTGTAGTTACTTTTTTAAGTCACGTGATCTTGCGAAGAAAGAGTCGTTTTAAATGACGAAATTTTCTTGTCGATTGAAGAGGCGTCAAAAATGAGAGCTCTATTTCTGAGAGTGTGGATGTGAAACTCTTCAATAGTTTATTCTTCTTTGATGGGAAAAATATTTTTATTAGTTTCATTTCGTCAAGATGTTTAGGTCTTAGTTTCATGCTGAATGTTTAATGCTAGTGAAATGTAAAGTCTGATGGATGGAATTATTTATTGCTATGGAGTTTTTACAGTGAATTCTTACTTGTGAAAAATGTAAGTTATGTGATGTAAGCCCTGTCATACTCGAATATTGTAAATTTTAACTTCCTATTTTTCAATTTCTGGTGTAACTAATGCAGTTGTCTGTATCATTAAAACTGAAATCTGTGAGTAATAATAGTTTTGGTGATTATTGTTTTGTTTGGTAATTTGATAAGCAATATTAAATGTAATTTAATGTTAAATCAATTGAGTAAACTTATTCTTCTGAAATGTTATTTTTTCTTAGTTTCTTTAATAGAATGAGATTAATCTGTAACATTCTTCGTGAGCTTATTCATTTTAAAACCGACCAATGTTGGTTTTGGACCATGTTTTGAAAGTAAACAATTTATTCCATTTTTCAAAGGGGCCCACATAAAATATCTTATGGGCAAGCAGTGTCGAACTGTGACTAACTAAAACTCCCATAACGACGGGCTAATAGCTAAGGTAAGCATCAAAAAGTTTTAAATTGATATTTATGGTTTTTAGATTTTACCTTTCTAAAAGTAAGCTGTCTGAATTTTTCGCTTTCATAATCAGAGACTGAGACCTTTAAAAGGGGATGATAAAACGGTTCCTTAATTTTAGTGCCTTGTCTAGGAGAACATTTGAGTAAAAAAATTAGCAAAATTGTACTGAAAATCTAATTTAATTTTTAGTACAATGATTCTTGAAGAAAAGTTCATTTTCTTTTGAGCTTGAATATAAAGAGAAGTATAGTAAGAGCAAGAAGATTGTTAAAGTATTAACTTTAAATGAAAGTCAAGTATAATATTAATTTATGCATCAGAATGATAAAGTATAGGCTTTTATTTTTCAAAGCTTTCGTTTGCTATTGTGAATAGTTTTCTTGAATGTCAAATTTCACTCGGTATGGAAAAGACACAGCTTGCATTATATTTTCAGATACAGATAATGTATTTTGTCGACATCTTTGTCACATTTCTTTCCACTTGGCAGATTGTCTGCCGTACGCATTCTTCCGACTTTTTCTACAATATTATAAGCGTTTCAATGGCAGTAGAATTTAATGTTTTGTAATGGAGGCAATTCACCGCTAGAGAGACTCATGAGCGATAATCGCTGTCACGTGCTATCCGCTCTTTGTTTACTAAGATTTTCAATTGAGATCTACGTGGAGTTCACTAGGCAAAATTAGTTATCTTAAAACTAGACTATTTTCACAGCTTTTTCTGATTGTAACCCAGTATTTGCATTTAGTTTAATCATTATGAAAGAAATTTATTAATTATTACAACAGTTATAGTGCTGTATTTAGTGTTAATTTTATGTAATGTAGAAGAACTTTATTTAGTTCTAGTTGTAATTAGATTTGTTGAACTCTATGTAAAGCGGTGCTACGGCTTCTTTTGCTTACATTGCTTTCATCGTTGCCACGTGACCAATGACGTTGCTTGAATTGCCTCCATCATCTTGAAGTGCATGTGGGAAAAATTGCGTTATTGCGGAAATTTTTTACAAGTTGTAAAAATTCACCATGACGTTTAATTGAAACTAAGATCTGCTTCTTTCGAGTTTTGACTAATGCATAGTAAGTCTTGTATTAGTTTCTACTGTAAAGGGAAGTTACTCGCGCAAACTAGTGGTTCAGATCAAACTAGCCTAAGTTCAAAATTTGCTGCTCAGGATTAAGGATTAAAGTGTATTAAATATAATCAAACGTACTTTTGTTATATTGCTGTTGAAATTTTTTGAACTAATTCAAATTTCTGAAAAAAATTACAAAAATTACTTTAATAAGGGGGCACATTTTAAAACGATAAAGTACATAAATGGAAATAGGTGAAAGAAGCTAAAAGTTTCGTCAAGTCCGTACTCCAATTTGATTTTCTCCGCGTAGTCGTGCTTTGGATTTAGCGGTGTATTCTTTTTAGCCTACTTTCCCGTAAAAGTAAAAAATAATAATAATAAAGCATGAAAGAAGGCTTAATGTATAGTGAAAATATCGTTAGAAATCAAGAAAAGTCAAAAATAAGTTAAGTAACTAAATAAAGATTGAAAAATAAAAAATTTGAAAGTAGGGTATTGAGATGGGGAAAAAGTGTGTCGGTCGGTCTGTCAGTCTGTCGGTCTGTCGGTCTGTCCCCCCCTAATAACTTTTGAACGAATTGTCCGATTGAAAAAATTCTTTTTGCATTCGAAAGATCTCGGCGAGGACATCTAATTTCCATATTTTAGTTTTTGATTTGAACAATTTTTTGTTCAATTTTGAACAGTTCAAAAATTTTTAACATTAGCGCCTATGGGTGAAAATGAAGCAAATTATGTAAACTCTGGGTACAAGATATAAGTTCCCATGAACAAGCTCACTGGAAGAAGTTCTTGGCATGAAATATTGATTTGAACAATTTTTGTTCATTTTTGAACAGTTCAAAAAAAATTAACATACCGCCTACGGGGAAATTTCAATCCTATATAATTTCTGATCTAACGGACCGATTTGTTTGGAACAAACTTTATCGGAAAGCTCTTATGACGTAGAACATGTAAAAATAGAAAGTTCATCCAGAACTAACGAGCCTATTTTCCTATGAAATTTTTTGATCGGGATTTTCAAGAATATTTTTGAATTAATGAATGATTAAATGAATAAGCAAAAGAATGAATGAATAAATGAGTGAATAAATACATGAATGACTTAATAAATAATGATTGAATGAATATGTAATAACCGTTGAAAAAGGTATATTTGAAGCAATTAAGAACTAAAGCTAAACGAGAAAGACAGAGAGAGATAGCTAGATTATAAATTTGAACTCGGTGTATACGGGAAAGTAGGCTCGTATAGTTCCAGACGGAACTTCTTGTTTAATAGTTTATTTTATCGTGCTAGAGTAACTTTACGCTCACCGTTTGAAGTTCAAATTTTGTTACCTGTAAAATACTTTGAGATTTTAAAGATGAAACAGACATTTTTCTCGGCACTAGCCTTAGGTTCAGTTCTGGCGCGCAAGAATTGTACCTAGGTTCAGTACCAAGTAATAAAAAAATCTTTTTACCGTACTGATTATTATGCTCAAATATAGATCTGTGTTCATAAAACAGCATTAAGTATCCTCTTTGAATTTAAATTCTAACAAAGTAACCTTTTATATTTTAACACTAACTACATAAAGTGCGATTGCTTAATGCTTTTTAAATCGGATAGACAATAATAAACGAATTAATATTTTGAAAATTGTTCTATGTTGAGTTGTATGAATAGACAAGATTCGTGTAAAAATAAGAAAAAAAAAACCTAGTCAACAGAATCTAAGATTTCGCGTATAATTTGAAATAGTGGAATTATTACTTTTTCTTTAACACTAGTGTTTTCAAACTTCAAACAATCCAAATATGTCAAAACCCAGAAAAACCAATTGGAGTACAGAATTTAACGCATGTTAGCGTCCCTTCACCTGCTTTCATTTCTGTATTTTCTAGTTTCAAAATGTGCCCCATCTTGAAGTAGTTTTTGTAAATTTCAATATAAATTTTAATTGTTTTAAACAATTTCAACCGCAATTTGATAAGATTATTATTTGATTTTATGTTTAAAACTTATGAATTGTTAGCAACAAATTTTGAATTTCAGTTTAAGTTAGTTTTATGGAAAAATCGAGGCAAAACAAATCACGTAATTATTTTACCACAAGGTAAATTTCCTACAATTAAAAAAATATTTTAGACAACTTGCCGTTTGCGCGAGAATTGAATTTATTCAGTAAAATGGAGATTTTAGTTATTTTCTTTTCTTGCTAATCATTATAAATATGAAGAACATGAATAATCTACTTAAGCTTATGTTCGATTTGTATTTCTAAAGAAGGATATTATTTTATTAGAAAGGGCTCAAAGGAGGGTTACTAGGTTGGTAAGTGGTCTGTCAGACTTTGAGGTTAGGCGTAAAAGGCTCAATATGTATAGTCTAGAGCAAATTAGAATTAGAGGGGAGATGATTCAGTTGTTTAAATTCATTAAAACAGGAAACATGTTGATGGTCTACAGTTATGTGCTGAAGGTAGAACCAGAGGTCATTGTTTTAATCTTTTCAAATCTCAAGCTAATCTTAAAATTAAGAAAAATGACTAATTCAATAGGATTATAGGCAGTTGGTATAGTTTACCGGAGGAAACTGTTAGTTTCAGTGGGGTAAAAACTTTTAAGAAGGCTCTTGATGTTCATTGGGGATTGTTAAAATGGCAAGGACCAGCCTATCTGGGCCCTGTGCCTGTTGCTGGTCGTCACTTTTATATTTGTGTTTGTATTTGCAACAAGTAATGCATGGTACATTTTGTTATTAAAAAGAAATATTCCATATACTGTACAACTTGTGTTTTTGTTAGATATTAAATTTTTCAAAAGTTTTGATATTGTCTTTTAACAGACAAGATTCTGTAAGGAATTTATTTTCTAAAATCTCTAAATATTTTGCTGTTGACTTCACTATCACTTGTGGAAAATGGTTTGTTAGAAATCATACTTCTGGTACAATTATTGAAATAAATATATTGTAAAAGTGAATTTCATTTGTAGAAATGTTGCTGAATAACATTATTAAACAATATGCCATGTAATTTATTATATTGTGATTTCTTCGACGCTTAAATCAGTATTTCTGATGTGTATTGAAATATTGTAGTACTATAAATAATACTATAAAAATATATTGTGTACAGGTACATTGTCGTATATCTATACTAAATGATACATTATCAATGCTTCAACATTAAGTGTAAATTCTATGATCAGCAATATAATTTCCGATAATCACAATAGTTTTGGCTATTAAAATGTGTAATTTTGTGCGTAACCAGTTTAATAAATTTTATTTAACTGCAATATATTTTCTTTATTTGTTTATCTGTTAAGCTAATGCAATGAATTTCAAAGATTCTTCATACGCTTTAGCAATTTTTAAAAATGTAGTATAATTTTCATTGTAGAGAATGTTTGAAATTTAAAGAATTTCTTGACATTTAAGAGTGGAATTTTAACGGAAAATTCTCCGCGGTGTTTTAATCTGTCTTGGGACGCAATGTCGAAAAAAAAAGACTAATAAAAGCTTTTTAAAATGAGAGGCTAATAACTAAGAATTTTATAAATTTTTTTCTGCTGTTCATGATAATTTTGTTTGTATAGATACTTTCCCTATTGAAATTTTTTTTATGGCTTTTGTTTCGTGGATATTTATGGCTTGGATGCTAAAAGGTTTGAAATTAAGCACGTGTAGGGTAAATGAGGCCCTGCATTTTTCGGTGATAGAGTAAAGATAAAAACATCTTTTATCCCAGCGTTTCTCAACCTTTCAGTATTCGCGGCCCAATTTTCTATCACAATTTTCATCGCGCCCCCCCCCTTACCATAAAATGTACACAATAATAATGTATATGAGTACTGATTCAGTTTTTGATTTTTTTTAACTTACTGCCGAAACAAGAGCAAAAAACAAGCAATATTAGTAATAGAATTAATTTAGTAATAAATCACTCTTTGAATTTTGGGCAGGAGTAGAGGATGATTTTTCTGCACTAAAATCAAGGGCTTTTTCAACATCCAACATTCTCAACAACTTTTGTGAAACTGGATTTTCTGCTGTGACTTCTTTGAAGACAAACTATAGATCTCGGCTAAATATAGAAACAACTGAGGGTAACAATTTCTAATATTAAGCCTTCCTTCGAAAAACTTTGCTTTGAAAGATAGGCCCAAGGAAGTTACTAAATTAAAAACAAATTTAATAATTATTAGTATGTTTTGGTTAAGAATTCTTTAATTTAGTAATTTGTTTTACTTTAATAAGTTATTAAATATGTCGAAACGTATTTTGTTTTCTATATGTATGTGTGTTTTCCTTTCAGTCAGTTAATCAATTTTTTAAAGTAATGTTTTCTCTTGAATATTCTCGCGCCCCCCTTCTCGTGTGCTACGCCCCACTAGGGGGGCGCGCCCCACAGGTTGAGAATCGCTGTTTTAGCCAGTTTAAGCGTGATTTATTTCGATCTGGAAGTTTCTTAAAAGCCAATGTCTTTTATCAAATGAATTAATCAGCTACTTACTTTGGAATTTGTTTTAGGGGGACATTTTTGACCCCAAAAAAGAGGCAAAAATCTGCAATGCGTAACTTTACCCAAGACGAGAATTTTGGTGGAAAATAAAAAATGAAGTTAAACGCTATAACTACTTTTATTCCTTTGAATAAAGTACGGGTTTTTAGGATTCAAATAAAAGCAGTGTCTCCTTCATTATGTGGCGACAACCATTTTTTATAAAAAAATCATTCCATTATTTCTTGAGAGCAGTTACGCATAATGAGAAAAACACTCAATTGAGTCATCCAGGCCCAAAACTAATTAGCAGTACTTCTCATTAAAATCCATGAGCGGAAAAAATTTAGTTCCAGTCCAAGCATTATATTATCAGTCAGGGACTGTTGATAAATGATATCACCTTTTTTTCAAAAAATCTCCCCCTCCCCCTGTGTCACAAAATGTCACACTTCAACTTACCTCCTACCCTTTTCGTCACATGTCGTGCTTTGGTATATGTACTTGCTGTGTTGCAGTTCAGAAAAAAAAAACCCTACGTTATAGATCACACTTCTAATTTTATTTTTGAACTTTTAATGACATTTAAAGGCATAATAATAATGATTGTATGCTGTGCACTTAATTTGTATAAAATGAGATTAAGTTTACTACAAAAAACGATAACTGGTATATAACAGTAAAAAATATTAGTTGTTCCGATTCTGAAAAAAAAATAAAAAAAATACTGCTCTTTTTATCTTAAAATAAATATAAAAAATTTCAGCTAAAACTTCCTACTAAAAGTAAATTTAGACTGTAATCAGCATCGGTATTTTCGATACAATTAAGTCAGATACTTTAAAATAAAAAAAAAAAACTTTAAAAATAATTTTAACTTGCTGATTTTAAATATTTTTATAGGAACTAAAATATATAATGTCGCACCTATTCTTGCTACCCCCTTCCCTACCCTTGTCACAATATGTTTCACAATCTATTTTTGATAATTTCTCGGACATTCCCTTTCCCCCCTCGAAGCGGGACATCATTTACGAATCACCCTTTAGAGTGAGCACAAAAGGTAAAAGTGCAATCTTTCAATCCAACTCCACTGTAAATTTGTTAATTTTACAGTCGTTGGACACAGCAAAACAAACTCATTTACAATGGGATTGGATTCAGAAAGAGCTGAGAATTTAACGTATTGTTTTGGGGTCAAAATACTTGTGTGAAAGTCTGTGTGTAAAATATAATTGGGTCGCTGGTTGTTTATTTGTTAAAAATGGGTCACGACGGGAAAAAGTAGGGAACCACTACTTTTACAAAGTTAATAACATCACTGAGATTACGAATTTACGATTGAGAGAACTCTCGCTCATACATTGTTTAAAAGGAATACCTTACTAGTGCCATCTATTGTCCGTAATACAAAATAAATAATATAGTAGTATTCACTATGTAATTCAAAAGTCATTTTATGTTAGTAAAAATAAATAAGAAGTTAAATTTTTTTAGAATGTTTCGACGAATAAAACCAACAAAAATGTTTATGACTGTGAAAAAGATAAGTTTTTGTTTCCTGAATTGACATAAACGTTAAGGTTGAAAAGAAAAACTCGTGAATATAAACGTAAAAATATGATATAATTATCAAAATTGTCAAGACTAACCAAAGCGAAAGTTCATCTAGAGCCTTGACTTACTGTAGAAGTATTCAAAAATTTGAAATTATCAGAGCTTTAATCTACTGAAATAATACAGACAAAATTTACCATACAACAATCAGTGCATTAAAAACTCAAATTGTTATAGCAAAAAAAAAAATAAAAAGAAAAAAAGAATTTCAGTTAACTGATTTTGCTGTGCATTTTTATAAATGAAATTGGCAAGGTATGAATAAAAATAACAATTAACTTCCAACTCTAGGTTTGTTTTCACGGAATGCAGGACTCAGATTGAAGTAAGTATGGTAGAGAGAGAGAGAGGAGAATATGAAGGCATCCTGCGCAATAAAGAAAACGGAGGTTAATCATTTTTCTGACATATTATTATTATCCAGGGGTTTCCTCTAGGATGGGGCAATTCTTGAATACTTCTGGTGTGATTCTTTGTCATATCTGATGCAAATGGGGAAACTTCGACGCAGTGGCGTAGCTAGACCCGGATTGGGGATTCATTGTTTTCCGGGAAAAATTGGTCAAATTCTAGACGATCCTTACATTTCACTAAGTGAGCTAATTTCATTGTTTTACAGGAAAAATTGGTCAAATTCTAGACAATCCTTACCATTTCACTAAGTGAGCTAATTTCATTGTTTTACAGGAAAAATTGGTCAAATTCTAGACAATCCTTACCATTTCAGGGGGTTTCTTCGGAAGATGTGAGCTGATTTTAATGTTTTACATGAGAAATTTGTCAAATTCTAGACAATCTTCATTTCAGGGGGGTTCTTCTGGATAAGTGAGTAATTTCATTGTTTTACCGGAAAATTTGGTCAAATTCTAGACAATCTTCATTTCAGGGGGGTCTTGGATAAGTGAAATAATTTCATTGTTTTGCAGGAAAAAGTCAAATTCTAGACAATCTTCACTTAGGAGAGTCTTGACATCAAAACCCCTTATCTACGCCAGTGCTTCGACGCAAATTTTTAGCAACATAATCTAAAAAACTAATAACATATCTTCATTATCAAAACTATATCAAATTTCACCCTAAAGAGGCATGAAAAAATTTAAAATTTTATTTTTTGAGTGCAATCTTTGCGAAAATTGTAACTAAGATCAAGTTATTTTAAGGGAGTCAAAGAGCAGTTTCTTATTTTTTTTCAAATAAGTAATGGGCACATAATTCAGTATTAAATTACAAAAAAGATAGTTGGAATATGAGTAGAATATGTCTAGTATTTTTTAGACCTTTAATAATGCAAAAAAAATCCCTGTTCAAGAATTACCCGGAACGTTGAAAACTTTGTGCAAGAATAGAACTAAAGCTCACGAGAAAGAGAGACAAATAGCATTATAAATTTGCAAGACTGGTGTTTCGGGAAAGTTGGTCCATATTCAATAGAGGGAGCTTCTTGTATGCATAACATAAATTGAGCAAATATGAATAACAAATAACAAATTATTTCCAGAATTAGGTATGTTTCAAACGAATGTAGGACTCGGATTGAAGTGGAGTAGAAGAATATTAAGGGCATAATTCTGAAGAGTAAAAAAATTAGTTGGCAATCCTTTTAACAGACAATTATTAATAAGGGGATTACCTCAAAGGAGCAACAGTTCTAAAATATGTGAAGAATACTTTGACATATTGAACAAATAAAATATCAAAAGCTTACAATTATTGGAAATAAATAAGTACAATCATAATACCATACAAAAGCAAAACAAATGTTCACCCTAAAAGAGGCAATGAGAAAATAATTAAAATTAATAAATTTGGAAAATAGAAACCTGAAGAAAGTATATCATATCTAAGAACTTTCAATGTGAAAATTATTTTAAGGAAGTAAACAATAACCAAGATTATCAATTTCCTGTTTTTAACTTCAAAAGTAAGTAAAGGGGAAGAACATTCTGGAATAATTTTCCCAGAATTAAATTACAAAGAGATGGTTGGAATCATGGTATTTCGCTTTGCTCTTGTAAGAATGCAGAAAGATTGCCTGCTCAAGAATTACCCGGAGCGTTGTTGTGCAGGAGCTGCCCCCAGGGTGACTACATTTGCTTTAATTTTCCAATGAGGCTTTGTGATGGAAAGTTTCAATAATAAGACGGAGGACCTTTTTCCAAGCAGTCAACTTATTAGATTGACAAATATTGTTGATCTAAAAAGAAATTACTTTGGAGGGAAGAAGGGTAGATGTAAGTTGCAAACTATATTATTGGACCATTAGGACCAGTGGCGTAAGCAGAATTTTTTCAAGGGGGGTTCATAATTTTCTGAAATTACTAAAAGAAATTCGAGTATGTAATAAAGCACTATTTCCCTAATTTAGCCAGCTAGACAATTTTGACTTGAGCTGAAGGGGGGGGGGGTTTAAACCCCTAAACCCCCCTTGCGTACGCAACTGTTGTGAACCAATATTCAAGCAATCACTTTGCCGCATATTTACAATAATTTATTTATATCAAAAGCTTAGAAATTACTTGCGAAATTAAATAATACAATTTCTAAACAAAAAAGAAAAAAATGTTGACTTAGAGAACATAATGAAAGAAGATATGGAATTGAATTCAATTAATAAAGCATTGGAAGTTATAAAGACACTGACAGTCAAATTTTAGTTTATATGCTTAGAATCTTTCAATGTCGAAATATTTTACCTTTTAAGAATCTGTAGAACAATAGGCTATTCCCATATGATTTATCTACAATTCCTTGCAGTCTTTCTTTCAACTGAAATTTCAAAACGATATTAGTACAGGCACTGCAGGACTACGAAAAATGTACAATGAAAAAATTGTATTTAGTCCCAATTTTATTACAGAAAAGGTAAAGAGCAAAACATGGTTGCTGCGCTATTCGCTACGTTGATAAATAAATGAGAAGTTATTTGGTACCAAAATATGACACACACATACACGCAAGCACAAATATAACATAAATGTAACATTAACAAATTATTTGAAAAGCAATAAATTTTAACGATAGAATTAAATTAAATTCACTTTTCGAAGAGCGGAAAAACTAGTGCTTCTGATTTAGTTTTAAACTAGAATCAAAGTTGCTATTTGTATTGCTTTTTGCACTGAAAAATTGCAGTAGTAAGGTTTGTTGCACAATCTGGCAATAAAAATGACAGCCAAAAAAAATCAAGTTTTCGAGAGAAGTTTTGATTTTTCTGGTAGGATTATTCCATGTGTATCTCACAGGACCATGTTTAACATTGCTGGGCAACCTTTGGTCAAATTGGCGAAATTCGTGTGTACCTTTTTAAAGTCACGTGATCGCGCGAGGAAAGAATCATTGTAAATGACGAAATTTTCGTGACTATTCGATAATCGTCAAAAGTGAGAGCTCTATTTTTGAGAGTGAGCGTATCATTTTCTAAAAGCATACCGATTAGTTTAGTTTTTTTTTTTAAGTTTGCATGAATAGAAATAATTATTACTCATACAATATGTTTAAAAGAGATATAAAATCAATATCATCCCTTTTCTTCTTGATTGCATCATTTACTAAAGTAAATAAATAGGTAAGATATAATTAAGTAAAATGATTTTTGGGAAGACCCGGATAACTGGCCAAAGGGGCACGTTGGCTCAACATTTTAAAATGTTTCTGCCTGCTAAAGTTGTCAGTCCAGCCAAAATATTAGTAATACTTCCTTTGAGTTTGTATGAATAGAAATAATTATTACTCATACAATATGTTTAAAAGAGATGTAAAGTCAATATCATCCCTTTTCTTCTTGATTGCACTATTTACTAAAGTAAATAAATAGGTAAGATATAATTGAGTAAAATGATTTTTGGGAAGACCGGGATAATTGGCCAAAGGGGCACGTTGGCTCAATATTTGAAAATGTTTCCGCCTGCTAAAGTTGTCAGTCCAGCCATAATATGCGTTGCACTCCCTTTAAGAGGAGTATTTTGAAGAAGATGTACATTAAAAAACCAGCTAGATTTTTCGAAATTTGAGGAAATTCAATGTATTGTAAATAATGCTTTTTAAGCCTACTTTTACGTAAAGTTTTAAAAAATTTCCTGGGTTCAATTCCCGGGCTGGGCAGGGTCGACTCAAGTCTTTCATCCCTGAGTGGGGTCGATAAAATGAGGGCCAAGCATGCTTGGGAATAAACACTGGGGTTCCGCGTACAGGCCGACCACTTCTGCTTCTGCTTCTACAGCCCAGGGCCCTCGGTGTCGAAAACTGGGATGGGACAGTAGGCAACGGCCAACGAAAGGGTTGGCACGCCACTGAGTTTAGTTTTAGTTAAAAAAATTAATGATAAATAAGTACGGTTATTAAAAGTTCTGTTCGTCTATAACGAATGTCTGCAATCATATCATTCGAATGTTGTCTGATAAAAATCAGATGATTGCATTCACTTCATTGTTTAAGATAAGTATTAGCTCAAAGAAGAGTTACAGGTCATAAAATTGGGATTCTCGCAAGAAGGTGAAGCATAAGAAATGTGTTGAGTGAAAGGTTCCACGCAAGGTTTTAAGGGGAGTAAAAACTGATTTTATAACCTAGCCAACTGAGTGAAGCATAGACCTGCTATTTTCTCAAAGTCAAAAATACTAAAAAATATGACCGTGGTTCAAAGTTAACTCTTTTTCCCATAGTTTTCAAAGTTACCCTGAGTGAATAAACCGTTATCCTATAGTAAATTAAACTTAACCGATAGGTAATGCCGTATCAGTAGAGCTATTCTATTATGATTCAATAAAGTAAATGATAAAGAAATTCATATTTCACTTGTATGTTGGAATGTGTTCCCTGACTATGTTTTTCAGGTTTGAAAAATAAAAATAAAAGTTAGAAACTTACTTCTTTCACAGCTTTTTCTTCTTCGGCGCTCATCATTTTCATCTCTGCCATGTGTAGTGACGACACTAATTTTAAAAAGATATTGATTAACTTGAAAGGATCAAGAACTGTATCAGAATCGGACGATGCAGTCACCCAAATCTCAGCGATGATGGAAGGTGATAGTAGAAATTGATAGATGAAAGTAGAATGATAAATCCATTTCGATTTCTGTATATTTAAGGTCAAAATCTCCTCAAACTTAGAAGGAAATTCGTCAGCGAAAAACAATGAAATTGCTCAGGCCTTCGAAAAAATAAGAGTATTTAATAGGTGATTGGAAAAAATGTGATTATAAAGCTGTCGCTGAAGGTTGAAACTCGAAGAACGTAGCAGAAGGCAATGTTTGCAAACAATATGATCATTAATGATTGTTTAAAGATAAAAGAATCGGAGTAAAAACATAAATTCATATTTTGGACTTAAATTTTACGACCTTGCAAGTTTCTTATTTCTTGTAATTTTTATATTTCCGTTTTAACTAGATTGTAGTGTCGTGCTAATGATGTTTTTCTTTAGAACGGAATGTCATATAGCTTCAACCTCCTCCTCCATTTTTGGACTGTTGGTTGGAGTGCATGAGTTGACCAAAAAATGTACCAGCCTCTTTACCATGTATTCTTTATTTTACAGATTACCACAAACTATATGTATTTGTGCATGAAAATTTCAAATTGTAACCGTTCTTATATTTCCGTTTTAATTGGATTGTTAGTGTCGTGTTAGTGATGCTCCTTTAGCCTCTCCATTCCAAGTGCCCCTAATTGGGTACATTTTAAAATACTGTTTATTAACTATTCTTTGGGCAATTTGAAAGCTAAAACACTCAATTGTTTTTGAAATTAATCAACAGGTAGTTTACTTCGTTTTAAACATGGAAAACATGGAAATCGGGCATTAATTATTATTTAAACTAATTAAATAAAAATGAAAAAATATTTTTTTAGTTATTTTGTTTTGTAACCATTTTTTGAACCAGAGAACCAAAAAATTGGGTCAAAATTGTTTGTGTTTAGTTCTGGGTTCTGAAGAGGTTGAGTTTCATGTCGTATGGCTTCAACTTCAACACCAACCGCCTCTTTTGTACAGTTGGATGGAGGCAGAGCATGGGTTGACCTCTACATATACTACATTTTACGACAGATTAACGCAAATTATATGTATTGATAGATTCATTTATACATGAAAAGTTTAAATTGTAATTACTAATTTTGAAACATTGACTAGTTCTTAAAACAAAAATGCTTAATAGCGGACTATTTTAAGAAACACTACAGAGTACAAACGCTAAACGTTGCTTGTAATTACTTGTGCTAAGTATAGATAATTCAAATATTATTAAAATTAAATTATGATAGCAATTAGCGATTTTGAAATTTATATTAATTTGTTAATAGAGGAAAGGAAAGAAAAAGTTGAACCTGGAGTCGAACCAGAGACCTTTTGACAACCGTTCTATCGAATTACAGGCTTCAAAAGGGATTTTACTGCTGACGTCTAACGAAATTACTTTCATCCGGGCTATTCACTAGACACATCCTGGATGTTGTACCACGCCTATAAGATCGGAAGAAAATAATTGTGTAACTCGAATAGATTTTTTTCCATTCCAGTGTTAATTAATCTTAGTTGATATTCATATATCCACTGGCGGGTCGTCTGTTTGTACACATGAGCGCGTGAAGCCACTTGGATATAATGATAATTTTTTCTCTTTAAATGTTCCCTGAACCAAGAAAAAATAACTTTATACATGAAAAGAAGAAAAAAAAATACGAAGATGTTGTGATTTACAGATATAGAAAATAGATTTCATCATTTTCCCTTTGTTTAATATTTTATTTTTTTATTTGTTTTTTCCCCTTTTCGGGAAGGGAAAACTAATATTATTCTGAGCTGACATTGTTTCCATGTCGTATAGGCGCAAATTATTGATATAGTAAGCAATTCAGATTCAATTCATGGAATAATTATTTAATGACAAGACTCATACTAATATGAAAAAAAAAAAACACCAAACTGAAGACATTAGAAAACAAAACACTCCATGTCACAAATAAAGGAATCAGAGGAAAAGGGTCTGAAAGCAAAAGTTTTAAAAATCTAAGAATATAATATTAAGTTAACGATAATGATTATGTTAATTAATGTCCTGTTAATTAATGATTATGTTAATTAATGATTATGTTAATTAATGTCATGTTAAGTAATGATTATGTTAATTAATGATAGTGTTATGATGATAATCTGCTGATTTCTTTCGTCGCATCATGATGGAACCTTGAAACCATTTTTGATATGGCAAAACAAAAGATATAATCATTACCCTCTGCATTCTATCTTAGTGGTTTTTTAATCCCAGTTAAAAAAATTCCAGGTAAAATTTGCGTTCGTGAGTGCATTTTATGTAAAGATTCAGTTTTCTTTGTTTTCGAACACTTTTTATTTTTTATTACTATTTCATTCTTATTTGTTTAGAGGGGGTCTATTACTCCTCCTGTGAATTTCATTTGGTGGGAGAAGCGGGGGGCGGAGAGATCACCCCAATCGACCCTCCCCCTGTGGATCAGCTACTGATGCAAAGTCATAAATGTATCACGCATAGATCTTATAAACTCGTAGATACCGCTTGGAGGCGTTCCAGTGTCACAAGGGCGGGAATAGGTCTCCCTCACGTGTTCAAGAGGAAAAGCCAATCTCTGCTTCGAAGGAGTTTCTGCAGTTGATAAGCGAGCGTTTCGAATTCCACTCGAATTGGGGTCCTCACAAATTAGCCGTAACGAGCACAATCGCACTGGGGCTTATTGAGTTATTTTATCAA
This sequence comes from Octonoba sinensis, assembly GCA_038502835.1. Taxonomy (NCBI): domain Eukaryota; kingdom Metazoa; phylum Arthropoda; class Arachnida; order Araneae; family Uloboridae; genus Octonoba; species Octonoba sinensis. The sequence continues at coordinate 21,617,623 of CM076603.1, forward strand.
AAGGTTTTTCTGGTTTATTGACGTGATTGTTTTAGCAGCCGCAAGCACATAAATAGGCTTGGAATAGTTGATCACTGATTGTGTAAATATTATAAATTAATTTCAAAAGTAAATGTGTACTAAGCAAGGGATTTCAAGTTGAATTCAAAGGTTAACAGCTCGCTCAATAAAGCTAAACTATTATTTAAAAAAAAAAAAACAGCTTAAAAACATGTATATATAATGTCAATTTTCCGTTGCCCCCCGATATTTAAATGTCTTTATTCCAAGCATTCCATTTAGAGTGGCCAGTTGGGGGCAGTTGCCATGTGTTTTTTCCCTCAGCTAAGCATATAAAAATAATATACACTTTGCCCCCCCTCCCCCCGGTAAAATTCGAATGACGGTTCTGATTTGGTCTTACGGATAGAGGATTGATTTGTAATTCACTGCAATTCATAAAATGTGTTTCGAAAAGAAAAATATAAAACAAGATGAAGCCGCTAATAACTGAAGATTATTGAAGATATTCGTTTTGGTTATAAAATGATAACAGTCGGGAAACCTTAAGAGGCATTTAAATTTTAATTTATATTCTTTAGACTTCTTTTTTAAAGTTAATTACCCAACGTAATACATATATATATATATATATATATATATATATGGGCTCTTGACTTGGGTGTCTAGGGGTTACTTAAATGATGACTCACCATAAAGGTATAAAAAACTGACTATATTAACGCTTAACTATTTACAAAACAAACTTCAAATAAGAACATCAGCACCATTCTTTTTTGGGACTTTTTTCCTTATCTGCAGTGAACTCAGCATCACTTCCACCTTCAGATTAACCTATCTCTTCCTCCTTAGAACCTAAATCCTCAGCATACTTCGGTGCAGTTTTTTGTCACCTTGATGAAGCTGATTTCTTTTCTCTTTGAGTGTCATCACTATCAGCCACGAGGTCTTCATCCTCAGACTTTGCTTTTTACTCTTTTTTTCTCAGAGTCAGAATTTTCTGCATAGACTGCTTGCTTCTTAGGGCGTCCACGTCTCTCTGGTTTCTTCTTGTCATCACTTGTGGATTTTTTTGATGTGTGTTTTCTAGATTTCTTCTCTTTAACCTTAGCATCCGAATCATATTCACCTTCGGATCTAACAGCTTGATCTTTATTTTTCTTTGATTCTGATTTATCATTGGAATCTTGCTTCTTTGATTTCTTTTTTACCAGTGCTCTCTGCTTCAGAATCTTTATCTCTTCAGCTTACTTCTAGATTTTCTGTTTTCTAAGACTTTTGCTTGTCTTCAGTTTCCGTAGCAGAATCTTCTTCATCATCCGAGTTGGGAACGGCATTTTTCTTCGACAATTTCTTCATAGTATCTTCTTCAGAATTTTCTACTTCACCACTTAAATCTTTCGCATTGTCTTTTCCCTTGCCCTTGCCTCTTTCGTCTCCATATTCGACATCTTCCTCTGAATCGAACTCGTCATCTGGTTTAGGATTACTTCTTCCAAGCTTTTTTTTTCAAAGTTTCTTTGTGATTCTCTACGTCACACGTCCACAGAACGAAGTCGTTCTCAGAACTACTCGCTTACGTTCCTTTTCGGCCTGATGGCGCTGTTGTCAATGTCTCCTCGCACTCGCATCCTACATATATGTATATATATATATATATATATACATATATGAGCATATTTTTCTTTAGATTGAAATTTTAAATTCATAGATTTGTTCTTAAATTAAGCGTTACTTTAGGTAAAATATTAAAAAAAAGAGAAAGAAATTTTACCTAATTATTCTTGTTTGTTTGTGCCAGGCATTTAAGCTCATTAAAAGTATTTACATGTAATATCAACTATGCACAATGACAGTTAAACATAATTTTATTGGTTTTACATGGGTACTTCGCACATATATATGTATGCGTATGTTTTCTTTAGACTGCATTTTTAAATTCATACATTTGTTCTTAAATCAAGCGTAAGTTTAGGTGAAGTTGAAAAAAATAATAATTAAGAATGAAGTTTTTAGACTTTTTGAACTTGTAGATGATTATTTTCCAAAAATTTCATTAAAGATTCTGAACATCGATTTTTTAAGTAGTTACCCTCCCACGCCTAACCTGTGTATAAGTTCACCCTTTTTTTGCTTCCAAATTTTGTAAAAAATACTTCGACTCGTTCATGGGTACGGTATTTTAAAAACCTCACCTTATATTCAAAATTTTCCTCTCAGAAAACCAAGTTTATTCTACGAATAAACCTGCCTTTTCCCTTCCTTTGCGACTTTTGTTTAAACATTTCTTTACAATAAAGAACCTCGTTACACAGCATTAGAAGTAAAAAAGTATTAGACTGTGTGAGATAGATTAGATAGATTTCATGACATTTTATTGAGAAGTTAGTTTTATACTTTTGAAAGGAAGGTTCTTCGTTCGGTGCAATTTAACGCGTAGCATAAGTGCATCTTGAAACTTAAAACTTCGCACCGCGTAGGAAAAAATTAAGGTAAAAGCAGAGAAGGCGAGGCGAAATAAGACAAGAGACGCTAATTGGTGGTCACCGTCACGTGACGTATTCGCACCTCAGTCACTCGTAAAGCGAAGAAAAAGCCAGCCTGACTCCGTCTAAGCTAATATGTCTATGGTATCACGCATCCAGATTACAAATGCAATTTCAACTAAGAATTTTGAAAATTTTTCATGACTCAAACTTCTATTTTGACCTCTTATAGAATCATAGAAATGTAAGCTGTGTAGTAGTAATATTTAAAGATGCATGGCGGGTAGGAAAAGGAGTCTTAAATTCGATATTTAATGTGTCGATTTCGTCTTAGTCTACTTGAAACAACAACAAAAATGCTGTTGTTTCTAATGCCACTTGTGGTATCCAAGCTCCTCTTCGCAGAGCGACCAGGAGTCAAGGCAGTAAGGAGCGCCTCCTGTTTTTAGATGAGCACCACAACCGTGGATGTACGACTTGGCTTATTATGTATTTGTATAATACTAGATGGCGCCCCACATAAACACCACCTTCCTTTTTTGACCTAAGAGTGAAGGGAAGGGAAATTCTCCACCCTCCGGGTACCTTCGAAACTGCCTCGGAACTACAGGGTCCACGGATTTTACATGCACATATCTCCAAGTGTACATAGTAGGTCTTCAGTGGGTCGGGTATCGAACACCCAATCCTCCGGTTGGAAACCACTAATCCCCTTTACAATAATAGCCTGTCTGTCCTCATTTTAAATGAGTATACAACAAAGTCGCTTCCCGCCGTCTGTACGCTTCGATCATTTAAACTACGCAACGGATTTGAATGCGATTTTCATCAATAGACAGAGTGGTTCAAGAAGAAGGTTTCTAAACCCGTTAGAAAAAAAAATCCTGCAAGTAGTTCTTTTTTTATTCCAATTTTACGCAAATTTCCACATAAATTCCCCAATATGGGGGTGAAAAATCCGTACACATATTAATATAATATATCAATCGAAAGCGTTCATTTTTCTGCATAAGAGGATATTTATTGTAAGTTATAATCTTTTAGTTCGATTTTTTAAGGCTTACCTTGACCCCAAAATAATAATTTGCAGTCCCTCAACTCCGGGTGAAGGGAGTTAGCATAATTTCAATTTTAAACTCATTTTTAAAAATAGAGACATTAGTTTAGTTTTCAGCGGAATCAATCTAAGATCATCGCCAAGACTCATTCCAGATAAAAAATTCGCAGCAAATGACACCGTGCTAGAATTTCACAGTTTTAAGTAAGTACCCTTTGGTGACAAATCTGACCCTACTGACGGAATTGTTCCCAAGTTTTCTTAACTGATAATTTTACATGTTATGTTCCTTTTTCAAGCGTTAACAATGTCTAATGTTTTTTTTGACAAATACACAGACGAAGTCTTTCAAATGCTACAGGCTTTATGCCGCGGTTTTTTACACTCCTGGCAAGGACAGCGCTACATACGACGTTTTTTTGCATTATTTGCTGGAACAGTCCCGCAGTGGAACAGTCGGTAGAAGCTCGGTTCCCGCAGAGCACCGAAAGTGAAGCAACATCGACTAAGGTCAGTGTTTGGGAGGGTGACAACCTCTCGCGGTTGGTTCCTGTGGGGCCGTGTACGCTAAAGGGAGCTGGTGCACGTTACATAGGTCGTGGCTCCAATGTCCTCCAAGTGAAACGATACCTTTGGGGTGCCAATCCCAGGGGACGGTCTCTCATCTGGGAGCCTTGCAAAGGGGCGGAAATCGGACTCCTGCCTATAAGGCCCCGTCAGACTCAGGAGCAACGTACCTACTCTTCCTCGCTACGAGCGAGGACACGACAACAATAACATTAGCTTTAACAGCGTGTCAGGCGACGTTTTTTTAGCCTACTTTCCCGTAAAAGTAAAAAAAAAATAATAATAAAGCATGAAAGAAGGCTTAATGTATCGTGAAAATATCGTTAAAAATCAAGAAAAGTCAAAAATAAGTGAAGTAATTAAATAAAGGTTGAAAAATAAAAAATTTGAAAGTAGGGTATTGAGATGGGGAAAAAGTGTGTCTGTCGGTCTGTCTGTCTGTCCCCCCCCCCCTAATAACGTTTGAACGAATTGTCCGATTGGAAAAATTCTTTTTGCATTCGAAAGATCTCGGCGAGGGCATCTCATTTCTATATTTCACTTTTTGATTTGAACAATTTTTTGTTCAATTTTGAACAGTTCAAAAAATTTTAACATTAGCGCCTATGGACAAAATTGAGGCAAATTCTGTAAACTCTGGGCACAAGAGCCAAGTTCCTATTGCAAGCTTATTGAAAGGAGTTCTCGGCGTGAAATATTGATTTGAACAGTTTTTGTTCATTTTTGAACAGTTCAAAAAATTAACACAGAGCTTACGGGGAAATTTCAACCCTATATAAAGCCTGATCTAACGGACCGATTTGCTTGGAACAAACTTTATCGGAAAGCTCTTATAACGTAGAACATGTAGAAATAGAAAGTTTATCCAGAACTTACGAGCCTATTTTGCTATGAAATTTTTTGATCGGGATTTTCAAGGATATTTCTCAGTGACTCAATGAGTGAAATAATGAATGAATGAATAAATGAAAGAGTGAAAGAATAAATCAACGAATAAATGAATGAGGAAAAGAATGAATGAATAAATTATTGAATAAATGAAAATATAAATAAATGAGTGAATAAATACATGAATGCGTAAATGAATGAATAAACACTTGAATGAGGTAACGAATAAATGCATGGCTGAATAAATGAAAGAATGAATGAGTGAGTGAATGAATATGTATTATCCGTTGAAAAAGGTATATTTTCAATAATTAGAACTAAAGATAAATAAGAAAGAGAGAGAAAGAGATAGCTAGATTATAAATTTGAATTTGGTGTATACGGGAAAGTAGGCTCGTATAGTTCTAGACGGAACTTCTTGTTTACATTCTTATCAAGGACATCGTGGCAGGCGACGGTTTTTATACTGTTTGCAAGGACAGCGACGTAGGCGACGTTTTTACAGTTCAGCACGGGCGACGCTGTGCGGGTACCGCTAGTAATAATAACAATAATACAGTAGAGTACCGTAAACTCGGCACTCGAAAGTCCGACAGTCCGGATAACTCGGCGCCACATCCTGGCCGGACGAAAAAACCTGGCGCGCAGACCTTCAAAATAAAATATCCAATTTTTGCAAAATCGGATGTTTAATTTTCATTATGGAGAACTTTATGTCTTCATAAAGTATCTTTTGAGATGTGTTTTTCAGCTAAATTACTGCACACTGTGTATTCATTAAATTTCACTTTTATGTCGTAAAGGCTGTATGTACTTTTCCTTCGATAAAGCCATTTGGGCAGTTTATTCTCCGTTGAATATACAAACAATAGGGGCATCAGTGGCCGGGCGATCTTAGTACCAGTTTCCGCTGCCTGCCTGCGCGCAATGAAAGAGGCGGGGTTCGATTCCCACTTTCCCCTGGGTGTATTTCCCTCTTTGTATTGTAACATTCTATCGTGCTGTCTTGTTTTATCTGTCATATTGGACAAGAGTTTGAGGCATATCCTTGAGAATAGCAAATAAACTCGAAAATAAATGTGACTTGAAATGGTCGTTTACAAACAAACACGCAAGCAAACAATACCTACAAGGGCAGTATAGTAGAACCTCTGTTGAACGGCTTAACTGGGACCGATGATAAGCCGGTTAACTAAAAATATGGTTAAAGCGGCGGATAGCAATAGCAAAAAATGGGAGATTATTATGCAATTTAACAGAGAGTGGAGGCGTCATGATTGCATTTTAGTACAGTTACTTTGAGAGCTACGTACCAGTTGTCAAGCGCTTGGAAAGGCTTGATAACTGACTGACCCACTGAGCCTGAGATTAGCCAATAGACACATTTGATTTCATACGACCCGTACACGGATACCTAGAAGACCCACTCTCCCTCGACCAGCGATCTAAAAGCTATTTTTGTGTTTTGAAAATATGGGACGGATAAAGCAAAGGCCGGTTAATCACAGGGTTCGTACGCTTTTGTCAAAATCAAAAATAAGGACTTTCTAAGGACTTTTTAAGGACTTACAAAAAAATTTCAGGACCTCACAAATTTTTCGAAATATACAAACTTATATTTATTTCAAAAGGAAGCATTATTGAAAGAGGAAATTGATTTAACATCGCATTTTTATTAGGAACAAACCTACGAACACTCTTGTGGAGCTTTCTTTGACTTGTTGCTCTTCTAATGTCCAATACAGTCAGGGAGTTAAGTAATTATTGGAGATAGTAATAAGAAGCACACAACACAAGTATTAATCATATATAAGCAAATTAGAATGATAAGAAAAATTATCAAAAATGGTTAGTGCTATAAAATACAAGTTAAATGAAAAACAATTTAAAAAAAAAAATGTTAAAGAAAACGCTGCACTTTGTCTTGAGAACTTGTGTTTAATTTAGATTTTTTTTCCCACTTAAACTCCTTATAAAACAAGCAGCCTACAGGCTGCAAATACTAAAACAACTGTCAACTTTTTAAATAATTGATATATTTAATGGATGCAAAAAGATAGAAGTCTCAAAAGCTTTCGTGCAATTTTCGGCGAAGCACATGTTAGATGTTAGCAAGTTTCCGAAAAATAGGTTTTTACATTTTCGCGTTATAAGTTATGAAAATTCATGTAAATTAATACATGTATTTTTAAAAAGTTACTTGAAAAATTTTCTTGTTTTGTAGTACAATCCCTTTAGATAAAAATACTTGTACATCAGCTTGAAAAACCGGATCTTTTTGCAAAAAATCGAACTTTCGAAGTTCACAAATAAAAACAGAAAAACTAGGGGGAAACGAGGGCGTTTGGCAACTACGGTGAAAAGGTTTAAGAAGAGGTCTATTCCTTCAATTTACTGCAAATTAAGGAATTTCACAAGATACAAATTTTGATTAACGCAGCAAATATTCATCATCTCCCACACAACAAAACCCCACAGCAAACGATCGCGAAGCTACATTGGTCGATAAAAATTTACTAACTATTAAAACATTGACTTTAAAACAAATTTTCGATACGGGAATTTATTTAATCTAAAAACAAATAATGGGAGAACAAACTGTTTATCGAAAGGTCAGCTGAAAAGCGATCGGGAGAGTTGGCAACTCAGCGCTTATTATAGTGTACGACGTAAGGAAAATGATAGTAAAAATAAATCATTCTTTTCCCTTTTACAGTATCAATAAGTGATAATTATATATGCTATTGGTCAAACGCAAAAAAAGCTGAAAGTTTTTTTTCTTTTTTGCCTACATATTAGTTAAATGTATCTGTTTTATTGAGCTAAAAAAAAGTTTCAAAAGCAATATTTATTTACTGATTACTTGTTAAGAGCTGCTCCTACTTGCTTTATTGATAATTGTTTAGAATGTAGATGATTTAGTAACAATTTTATGAAAAAAAAAAAAAAAAATACTTTGTAACTAAACTTAATAAATAGTATCGAATCCCAAATTTGAAATCCCGAAATTTGGCCCTTTTTCGAAAATTCCCGATTTCTGTTTATTTATTAAATTTTTTCCCCTTGAGTCCTTAAAAGTCCGTTTTTCAAATTTTATTCCTTTTTCTTTTTTCTTTTAAAGCAAAGTGAGGGAACTTGTGTGATTTGTTTCCTTGTGGTCTTAAATGGTGCCCAGTTACTGGGCACCAGACTGTTAAAAATTTCCGTAAGAAAATAGTAAAATAACCATTTATTTGATTGTTATTTTACCATATTTAATTATAACAGTTGAATAACCATTAAAAAGATGGTACTCAAACCGCTGATTGCGAAAAGAAAATCGTTTATTCTCTGTTTATCCTAAAGAACGTTTAACTAACCGTCATTTTCAAGCGCGCAATAAGAATCGGGCGTCCATCTTGGTTACGAAACCTTACCGGTCGTACGTTGTCGTTAAAATAGGAATACGGATTTATCAGTTAAAATCTGCATGTGCATATAAAAAAAGAAGAAAAAAAAAGTGGCTTAAGCAGTGGTTACTTAATATACTACTAACACGTAATCTAACACGTAAAACAAATACACACGTAAATCAAAAATTGGAGACATCGGATTTCCGAACTGTTTGCGAATGAGCGAACTCATCATTTGAACTGCTGAAGCTTGTTTCGATTTTAATTTTTGCAGCAAATCAAATGATTTTCGTTAATATACAGTAAATTTAGACTAAAAATGACTTTGGATCCAATAAAAAACTGAAATCTCAATTTTAAGGCAGTTTGCCTGTTGGAAAAGAAGATTTATTGATAAATAAACGGCGCTTCACGTGGTGTTGATGGCCGAATTGCTAGAGAGCAATGTTGGTATACCATACACCTAGGGTTCGATTCCCGCAAGCTTCGTTTACAGTTTCTACGCCTCGAAATGGTTCAAAAACGGTATAAATTTTGTTTTGAAACCATTTTTAAATGGTTATAAAACCGTAAACTTTTGTATTTATGGCTTTTAAACCAAGTTGATTGGAAATGGTTAGGTCCTATAAAGATAGAAAAATGTTCCAAACCGTAAATTTAATGGTGAATTAGATGGACAGACTGCTGCCGGTCAATTAACCGTAATTTCATGATGAAATTTCTAACAGTGCACTGCGTTTTGTACAAATACTTGGAGTTTTGATTCGACTTCTCTACTAATATTTAATTTTTTTTAGATGTAGCTCTTTTTTCACACAATTGCAGGAAATAGCAAATTGGGAGCTGCCATGTGGGTGGGTACAAGTTCTCTTACTGAATTGGGTGTTGTAGTTTGAAGCATTTTATCAAAATCCATTTAACATTTTTCTTTTTTTTTGTAAAAATATATAACACATCAATTTACTTATACCTTTTCAAAAAAAAAATTGAAAAAACAAGAGTTAATTATTTATCAACCACCTGAGAGAGCACTGCAATTTGTAGTAAAAATGCGATGATGTTTATGTAAATCCGCCATTTTTGGTCCTGTCAATCCGACGTTTTGGGTCTGTCCGAAAGCCGCGATAGTACCAGACCCGAGCAAACCAAATTTGAGGTTCGATTAAGTAGTTGGAATGAAAGAAGTTTGATTCTTGTGAAGAATACAAATATAGCAAAACAAATAGAGCGCATGGGTACCTTCTTATTTTAACAAAAACAAAAAAAAAAAAAAAAAAGCACCTGGAATAAAAAAATAAGGACTATTTAAGGACTTTTTAAGGCCTTAAAAATGAAAATGAACATTAAGGACTTTCTAAGGACCTTTAAGGACCGTACGAACCCTGAATCAGGAGCCGGTTAAAAGAGGTTCTACTGTACTGTATTTTCTGAGAAAACACTTGTACTTATTCTTTTTAACCCCATTCCCATTGACCCCGTATTTTCAAACTCTGCCACCCTTCGGCCAACATAAGGCCGAGTTTTCGAGCCTCTACTGTAATAAATAAATAAAAATAAAAAAAATAGTGGCCTCCACTAAAAAGAAATGAAGAAATATCATTTTCTAAATGATAGCTACATCGTATTTCTTGAAAATAATGTGTGTAACCTTCGCTAGCCAACACGGCAAAGCAATAATAGGGAAAACAGGAATAATATTCCGGCAACTGTAATTTTGATTTTTCTTTTTTTCTTCTGTTTCTAATATTGTGTTATTGTGTGATTAAGAAAAATGAACAAAAGTTTTTCCAAAGGAAAATCATAAGAAGGGGTTTCACGTTTTTATTGCCTTGCAATGAAATGTTTACTCTAACTTGTAATGACAGTCATTGGACATTATATATCCTTGTCATTATGATCTCTGTCTATTGTAATGCATGGATAAGAGGAAATTTAACCTTTTGCTTTATCAAAGAAAGAAATATTGTTTAAAGTAGCTACTTGGCTGTTAAACTGAGCCATGTGAACACCCAATTTTTGATTAAAATTAAATTTTTAACAAAACGGTCAAACCACTGAAATCTTGAATTTCAAATTAAGGGGATAGATTAAACATTTTAAGCACGGTGCTTTATGTTGAAGTTTCGTAAATGCAGTAGGATAGCAGACAGATTTTTTTTTTTTTTGAGTAATCGACGAAATTATGAAGATCCATGTTAGTCGGCTCTTAAGCTCTCCATTCCAAGTGTACCCAATTGGGTACATTTTAAAATACTGTTTATTAACTACTGTTTGTGCAATATTTGAAAGCTAAAACACCTATTTTTTTTAAAAATTAATCAACAGACAGTTTATTTCGTTTTAAACATGGAAAACATGGAAATTTGGCATTAATTATTATTTAAACTAATTATTAATTAAAATTAAAAAAAAATGTTTAGTTATTTCCCATAAGTAAAAAAAATCAATTCAATTTAATGGTGATTATTTGTGATGAGGTTTTGCGACATGTTATCAGACAAACGGGGTTTCCCACAGAGTAAATAAAATTTCAATTCAGTTTAATGGTGATTATTTGTGATGAGGTTTGCAGAATGTCGTCAGACAAACGGGGATTTCCCATAGAGTAAATAAAATTTTAAGTCAATTTAAAGTTGACTATTTGTGATGAAGTTTGCGGAACGTCGTCAGACAAACGGGGTTTCCCACAGAGTAAATGAAATTTCAATTCAGTTTAATGGTGATTATTTGTGATGAGATTTGCGGAATGTCGTCAGACAAACGGGGTTTCCCACAGAGTAATAAAATTTCAATTCAATTTAAAGTTAATTATTTGTGATGAGGTTTACGGAATGTCTTCAGACAAACGGGTTTTCCCATAGAGTAAATAAAATTTCAGGTCAATTTAAAGTTGACTATTTGTGATGAGGTTTGCGGAATGTCGTCAAACAAACGGGGATAGAGTAAATAAAATTTCAATTCAATTTAATGGGGAATATTTGTGATGAGGTTTGCGGAATGTCGTCAGACAAATGGGGTTTCCCATAGAGTAAATAAAATTTCAATTAAATTTAATGGTGATTCTTTGTTTGTCATGAAAACATGAGAAGCATGTTGGAATGCACAAGGTACATCGCCTTCTGTACACATGTAGTGGGTCCTCTTTTCATGTACCTTTGTGCTACATTTCCAACATCGATGCCTTTGTAATCGAAAACCATCTTTGGCATATATGCCTTTGTTACCCACTCACCCCATATAGACATTTCCACAATCACTTGACTGCGAATCACCCAAATGCATTACGCGAGAAAAAAAAAATCATTCGATACGAAATTGCTTGAGAAAAGTACTCGAGAATTTCCATTTGAATATGAAATAGCTCGCGAAAGAAATCATTCGAGACATTCACTCGATTCTGAAATAGCTCGAGAAATAAACCATTCGAGACATGCATTCGAGAAGTAAAGCAATCGAGGTATTCGAGAATCGAGAACCTGAGCTGTCCGAGAAGTTTGAGATCTCGAGAAGTTCGTTAGAATCGAGTTCTCGAGTTATCCTGGACAATCGAGTTCTCGATTATGATCCCTCGATTATGCCCATCACTACAATTAATGTTAATTTTATACCGACGGCGACAGCAATAGAATTTGTGCCGCTGATCTGTAGCGCGAAGTATTGGTTTTGTGTACTTTAATTAAGGCGTCGAGGAGGATTATCATTGGCGCTCAGTTATCGTGTTATTAAAAACTAGTAAGCCCGGCGGTCATATGAAATGACCGCTGTTCTAGATATTATAAATGAATTGTGCAAAGGTGTCTGCTAATTCAAACTGAATAACCCGGTCAGGGGCGAGGACGCTAGTTTGCTTACTGTCCCACACTGCTATATATTTATTTACTATATAATAAAATTGTTTGTGAAAAAGATATATTTATCATCGAAAGAACTTATTGAAAATTTTATTATGCTTTTCAAAACAAAAGTTTTAACGAAACTGGGAAAAAGACGCTGCCACTCTAATAAGAAAAATATAAAAAGCAGACGATAAATAAATAAATTAAAAAGAAAGAAAGGATTAAATAAAATTCGAGTATACATTAATTTTTAACGAAGATTGCAAATACAGCGAAGCGTTACTCAATATGCTCGAGAAAGTTTTTGATTATTATTAGTACATTTGTTACAACAATGGCAACTGCATTGATTTGTTTGTGCACACGGCAACTGTAATTATATGGTTGGAAACGACGGCAACAATGCAAAAATACAAAAAAAAAAAAAAAAAAACCGGATAAAAAAAAGCATTGAAAAATTAAAAAAAAATAATTAAAAAATAACTAATTGAGTCTCAATTTTCATTTTTGCAGCGATGAGTTTCTCGGGTCGTAAACATGAACCGTGCCGAATGGGGTCCCGATCAGTAAAACGGCCTGGGATTCTATAGCGAACAGACAGACAGAATAAGCAGCTTATATATAAGATTACTTTCACGCGTACGATCCTTTATTAATAGAAAGCGCAATGATGTGATGCGGAAAAGACAATTCCTAGTACTTAACGGTTAGAGGGCCTATCTTGGCATGTCTTCAACATGACTTTATAACAACGGCTTTCCTGGGCAATAAATTACATACACCTTAAAATCCAGAAATTTAAATGATCAGTTTAATTAGCGTTATTTAATAAATATTTCTGAATTTATGAATTACATGTATCTTTCGTTAGAATATTAAAATCTAGAAATTTAAACGATGAGTTTTAAAGCTTAATGAAATAAAAATACAAGATGTATGAAACTAAGTGTGATTTTTTATCGACATTTCTGTCGTCATAGAAATGCAAAACTATATAACGGAAATTAATAAAAATTTTAATATTTCGAAATAAGTACGATCCTTTTAAATTCAGTAAACTTGTTTTGTTCACATCTGATTTGGTGATGTAGTAATTCTGGAGATTTTAGCACTGAAGACCGTTTAGCTGATAAGTACCAAAACTCTCACTATAGTCCTATAATACGAAAGTACCCACAGCAGCAATATTGCAGCTGACGTAGTTTCTATCTCTTGCAGTCGTGTAAATTATGCATAACTTGAGTCATGCTTTCTTATCATAAACATAGATGGGAACAAAATCATCTCTTGTTATTTCTCATCCTCTGGTATGGATATTTGTCCTTTTATTATTCATTCTGCAGCTGCTTCATCCATATTTTGAAGCTTGTCATCATGGTCTTGAGGACTTATTACTGCAATTCGAAAAGATATCTCTTTTGGACGTATCCAACTGTAAGTGTTATCAAACAGAATGACATCTAAGGAAGAAAATGAGGCAATGTAAATATCACTCCATATTTTGTATGAATTCATATTTTTACAACTTACAACAAAATACACTCACATGTTCCTTCTTTTTCGCATTTGTACACGCCACTCTCTGCGTATTCATCAGTGTCTATCCTCTGGATCCCGACAAGTTCCACCATTTTCTCTTCGCCCGACGACATGTCTTGGAAGAACAGCCCAAATCCAATGTCTCTGCTCTTAGTTTCGAACTCCCATTCAAGGAGGGATTGACTTTCCTGCACTTTGATGGATTCTTCGTGGAAAGAAGCTCGAGACAAAGTGATTTGTTTCACTCCAGGCATTTTCGACAATGGTCTCTTGCTTTTATGTTTGTAATACTTCTCAGGAATAGAGCTTCTACTTGTAATCTGTAAAGAATTACGCTAAGGTATAGTTTAAAGCCAGTTCAGAACGAATCAAGTTTTTTGAACACCAATGCAAGTTATTTGCGTTTTCAAGAAAATCAAGCATTGTATGAACTTGTTCAAATTATAAGTAATTAATTTTAAAGTACTAAGTGTATTAGCTAGAACGTTTTATGAGTCGGAGGCAATAGGGGTCCTTCCTTAAATTAGAAAAAAAAAATGAAACAAATAGTTCCCTTGTATCTCATATTTTCCCGTCTGTAAGATCATTGATTCTTCTAGTGACTGAGCATTCCCACTAGAACTGTGACTAAGGAACTTCAGTAAAAAGTTCAATCACTTGAAATTTACGAATATTAAAACAGAAAATCGCCAAACTATAAGGTCTACCGGAAAGGTCTGTCAATTCAATTACGGTTTCAATTACAACAAGTTTAGACACGTTCTATATTTCATGTTCTAGCGTGTTTGGTTCTGTATTTTTATCGCTTAATGTATACATACTTACGTAGCAAATTGGATATAGTAAATTCTCATTATTCTGCAAATGTTCAATAGGAAGGACATCATACTGCATCATGATAATGCCAGGCCATATGCTGATTTGAGGACTCGCCAAAAAATTGCAGAACTAGGCTGGGAAGTTCTATCGCGTCCACGATATTCCCCAGACATAGCACCCTCCGACTAGCACTTGTTTTTGTCTTTACAAAATTACGGTAGACCTTATATTTACATATTTATTGAATATTTATTCAATTTATTCAAATCTAATAAATTGAATGAACTTGTTCTAACAAAAGGTATTAAAGAAATCTTAAAGTCCCAAGATTAGAACGTATATCAGTTAGAATCTATTTGAGTCAGTAACAAATCATCTTTTATCAGCAGAAAAGAAAAATGAAAAACAGTTCCCATGTGTCTCAAATTTTCCCCTTTGTAAGACCCTTGATTCTTCTAGTTGCTGAGCATTACCACTAGAACAGTTTCGCCGCTTCCTTTCATTCATCCTTATATTCAGTAAAAAGAGGAATAACTTGACATTTACGAATATTAAAACAGAATATCACCCAACTGATTCGCATATTTATTATTTCAATAAATTAAATCTGGGCTGGCTCCTGAGGAAGCGGGAATTGAAAAGAGGAAATTGTGCCTTCACTCGTTAATGTCAAAAATAAATTAAAAAAACTTATTCTTGATGGTGATACACTTTTATTTTTACATCTTTATTTAATTACTTCACTTATTTTTGACTTTTTTCATTTTTAACGATACATTAAGCCTTCTTTCATGCTTTATAATTTTTTGTTAACTTTTACGGGAAAGTAGGCTAAAAACATTACTTTTGGTAACGTTAATTAATAAATATTACCTTTTCTTTTGTACTTTTCCATTTTTTTTGTGACCGTGCAACGCCGGGCATGTCAGCTAGTAATAATAATAAAACAATCGTCTAAAATTTAAAAGTTGCCTATAATAATAATAAAAAAAATGAATAAATAAAAAATAATAGTAAAGCCTGCGTAAACTTAAAAATTTTAAGGAATGTGAAAAAAATTTGTACAAACGAAGAGGGGCAAATGAATTTCGCTCAAGGGAAAACGGAAATGTGAATCCCATAAGCAAGTGCAATCCAAAACTTCAACAATAATAGGTATAGAAATTACTTGCAGAAACAGCAACTGAAAACCAGCGGATATTAAATAGCACTAATAGGAAATAATTAGTAATTATTAATTACTTTAAATAAAGCCTTTTAAAAGGGTCTTAAATAGGTTTCTAAGGATGGAAAGAACAACACATAGAAGTACCATCTGTAACAGCTAATTAAAGAACATTTACCAATGTCTCACACAATGGGTTTCCGTCGGGATCGGTTCTACTTCCTCCCAAAAATGCTGGAAGTACTTCAGCATCAATCTCCTTCAAAAGAACATCTTTCCACTCGTCTGAAAAATTAAATAAGTCTTGATATTTCCATTTCTTAAAAAGCTTAAAGGTCTCTCCCAGAGCTCGAAAAATCTTATATACATGCCCTGTCGGGCATGTTTGTCTAAAAAATGTCCATGCCCGAATAAGTTTTTAAATGTCCAGAAGTTGTTTTATTGCATATTAATAAAAACATTTAACTTTGTCATATATCTTTAATAAGAGAAAAAAATAAATTAACAGCTTTATACCTGAATCAAGAATTATTTTGACGTTAATCTAAATCATTAAAAAATTACACTGCAACTAAATATTACATAATAAGTCAAAATTTGCAAAATTTAAATTGTATTACCAATTTTATTGTTGACATGCATGTCCGTAAACACGTCAGTTTTGAGCTCCGGTAATGATGCGGTGATTTTGCAATAAAATACGAAATAATAAAGTTCTAGAAAGAAATATTTTATTAAAAAATTACCTGCCTTGCCGGGCATGTAAGGGTAGAAAATACATGCCCGATCGGAATTTTTACATGCCTCGGGCATGTCGGACAATATAATTTTCTTGCCCTGGTTTCCACTCGCACTCATTTGCAAAGTTCATTACATCGTCAATATTTTACTACTCAGTTTTTAAAATATGATTCATTTGTGTATAAAGTACTTTTTAGAAAAAGTACAACTGAGGGAAAGTTAATCAGTAAGTTCCTTGTTATAAGCTGGTCTAAACCTTTGATTCAGGTATTTTCATACATAAGTAAGGAAAATAATTGTACACTAATACAATTGTTTATCTAAAATGTTATGTTCTTCTAACGTTCAGCCATGCAGTTTTTAGAAATTTAATTACATATTGATCAATGCCCACGATGTAATTAAATTAATAAACCCATAGACAAGTGCACAAACATTTATTTATTCGCATATACGCATACATTATGCAGAGTGTCCCAAAAGGATTGGTTCCACAAAACTTTTACTTAAAATAAAAAGATATAGGGGACATTAGGGTACAGCAGTGGACTACTTTCTTTAAATGTATTACTCTACGCATGGTTATGGTTGTTTTTCTGACAAAAATATCAAACGAGAAATGTTTAAGTTCTTTTTAATCGAGTACCTAAATATTTCCCGTTTGATATTTTTGGCTTTGTCTGATATGTGTGTAGATCTTATGTTTTGAGTGGCTAAAAGTATGTTTTTCATTTTCAAGTTTGTTTGATTTCATCAGGCCCGGGGGGGGGGGGGGGGTACCAATATCTACAAGTACTACATAGTCCTTCTAGAAAGGTAAAACTGTGCTGTTCTTAGTTTCTAAAAATTAGGGATGTAACGAATAGTGATTTGGCCGAATAGTCGAATACCGAATATTCGGCCATTTCCTCCAATCCGAAGCCGAGTATTCGGTCAGTTCTTCTAGGCCGAATACCGAATGTTCGGCGGCTGAATATTAAAATTTCTAGAAAATCGTTGTTATAGAAAGAATTTGTCAAATTTAAAATTACTCAAAGTCAAGCACCAATTCCTGACATTAATCCATGAAGCATGATTTAATTATGTTTGTTGATGATCTCAAACTGTTTAAAATTAATGTATTTTCTGTATTGTTTTGAATTCAATAAAACTGAGAATTTCACCCACAAGTGGAATAGAAATGACAGGTTTCAATGTGAGCCTTAGCATTACTGTACTAATTATTTAATTCAAATTAAATAAATACTATTGCTTAGGGAAATTTAACCTTGCTCAAAATAGTTTAATGAAAATATTTTGAAAGTTAATAGGAATGAATATTTTTCTTTCATGGGTTTCATACCTATTTTTAAAGGGTACATTAAAATTTAATGCATTTAACTGGAATATATTTTTAAATTCAAAAACCTCAATATTTTATGCTATTTCAGTATTCATGATATGTTCTAGGCTTTTCACATTTCTTTCTTATCCGATATTCACAATAAATCAGTCTACTTAAACAAAGTCTGACTTCCATTTTGTTAAAAATAACAAAATAAAAGTTTCATATTCTCCATCATAATTAACTATTGCCATCTTTTGGGAGCGAATGTCAAGTATAAAATACAATATTATAACTTTAAAATCTGTTTTTGTTCAGTCAAACCAAAACCAATGGTTTACCCCTTGGTTTTGTACTAGTTTTTAACTATATACTATTGTTTTTATAACTATTATTTTCACTTATTAAAACTATATACTAATGCAATCTCTTGCAATAACTATAACACAATTTTAAATGTTTAAAACTACTAATTTCTTTATTTTTGACATTTCTACTGTAACAGAGCTATTTGGCCGAATAGTTCATCAATATTCGGCCAGGCCTAATTTGATCTTACCGAGTGTTCGGCCAAACCGAATATTCGACTCGGTGACGAAATGACTGTTCGGCCAAAGGCCTGAATAGTGGCCGCATATTCGTTACATCCCTACTAAAAATTATTTGCATATTTATAGTTCATATGTAATTTTAGTGCCTTTATTTGCTTCATTTCGACATGGGGCACTGTGGACTACCATACAGGTGTCTAAAAGTAGAAATTAGGTTCAACAGTTTACTTATTTTACTTGCATTACTGGTATACATGTAATGCAAAGAGCTAACATGAAAATAATTAAAAAAACATTAAAATTCTGAAAATAAAATAAATATTTGAAGAACATGGAAACATTAATGTTGGCTGCCCTGAAATTTAAGCAATTCAAGCAACGTCAAACACGTCATTGGTCACGTGGCAGCGATTAAAGAAATGTAAACAAAGGAAGCGGGAGCATCGCTTTACTTCGAGCTCGACAAATCTAATTAAAAACTAGGCCTAAATAAAGTTCTTCTACATTGCATAAAATTAACACTAAATAAAACACTATGACCATTGTAATAATTAATAAATTTCTTTTATAATGATTAAATTAAATGTAAATACTGGGTTATAATCAGGAAAAGGTGTGAAAATAGTCTAATTAATTTTAAGATAATTCATTTTGCTTAGTGAACTCCACGTAGAACTCAATTGAAAATCTTGGTAAACAATGAGCGGATATCACGTGATAACGATGATCTCTCAAGAGTCCCTCTAGTGGTGTATTGTCTCCATTGCAAAAGTTGTAAAAAACAAAAGAAAACAAAAACATTGAGGTTTTTTAAAAACATTGATTTTTTAAAACATTGAATCTTATATGAATACTATATTCATATAAGATTTGTGTGGAAAAAGTGAATTCTCCTATTTATAGTTCTTTAACCGCCTGTTTTTTGTTACAGATACTGATGAGCGACCCTGAATACTATGCGTTTAGTAGGAAACGTGGCTTGGTCAAAAAAAAAAAAAAAAAAATAACAAAAAGTGAATAAATACGAGCCTTTTTTCTATTTTTCCCCATGAAGGTAAAAATGTGTGCTTTTATCTTACCTGCACTAAGGAAATGGATGGTATCCAATGCTGTAACTGGAAGAAATCTTTTGCAAATTGAAAATGCATGAATAAATATTGGAATAGCTGAAACAAAAAATAGTTTTTCTTATAAATCAAAACTCGCACAGGAAAAGGGAAAAAAAGTAAAACCTTTTTTTATGATATGGTCTACAAAAACTACTTGAAGCAATGATATACAAACTAAAAGCGTTTTAATGAGCTGTTATAACGTTTTTTGAAATTTCTTTCCTCTTTTATAATTTCAGATGAATGCTTATGTTATACATATTCAGACAGAAATATTGTTAAAACGTTAGTTTTAACATACATAATATAAAAAGAAATTTTAGGACCCGGATTTGTTTTTTTACTCGGAATTTTTTAGATAAGAGTGGGTTATTTTAATTATTTTGGTAGCGGGTCTGTTGGTGTGTCACTTATTTTAGTCTGTGGACGGTGGCATGGACGACACCCCACATTTTGTGTTTCAAATTTTAATTTATGATTGTTTTGATAATTTTCTGGCCCCTATTGCTGTCGGATCTAGAATGTTTTTGTTTGGGATTTGTGAGGTGTTCTGCATAGCTCGTTCTTTGAGACAAACCAACACTGAGGAGTCCTTGTCTTATTCTCAAACTTAATTTTTTTTTGATTTGATAACCTTTCAAGCATATTTTACAACATATCTGTTCTCTATCTATCTATCTATCTATATATATTACTGAAACAAATAGAAGCTAAATTACTTTAGTCGTTATTCCGATTTTTTTAAACAAATTTATTTTGAATCCAAGTTAATTTATGTAGGTGTTATGTTAAATCTTTTTCAGGCAATAGAATGGATCAAAATTATTTTATCTGTTGGAATTGAACAAGCTAATCTATAGTATTACAATATAAATTAGATTGTTTAAAGCAATGGGTGCACTCTCAGAAACGCAGGCTCAAATCTCGCGAAACTTTCGTCGTATTTGACGAAATGGCTTCGTGAAAAATGCTCCGAGAAAACCTTTCGTCAAATTGGCGAAATTTGTGTGGTAACTTTTTTAAGTCACGTGATCGCATGAGGAAAGAATCGTTATAAATGACGAAATTTTCTTGACGATTGAAGAATCGTCGAAAATGAGGATTCTATTTTTGAGAGGGTGGCAACCCGTCGATCGCGTTCGACCGGTCGATCCCGAGCCCATTTTCGGTCGATCGCGACAGCATTTTGGACAGTTTATAGTTTAAAAAACTAAATAAAATAACTTTTGAATTGGATGGAGAGATTATTTTTATTTTTACCTTCCGAAAATATTTATTAGTTTGTCAGATCATTCACCGGACCTAAAAAAAACTTCCAATAATATGGATTGTCAGTCGTCACTTAAACTATGCTTTTGGTGAGAGTTAATTCAAGAATATATACATTTCACATGTGTGTTTTACTTAAAACAAAACTAACAGTGCTTTTTATCAAATTCGAAAGAAATAATATATTTGTATTATTTTGATGCGCGTTAACGGTTTTAGCAAACCATTGTTTTAGAAATTTTAAAGTAGGTGTTTTATAAGCATCAGAACTTGTTCTCACAAGAGTTAACCTGCAATTTGAAGACTGGTGAAACCCCAACATGCCCTATTAATAATGTATAACACCCCCTGCCCCGGTCCTCCGAGTCTTAGACCATAAAGTAGAAGCTCCGGCTCTAAGCTCCGAGTCGATCTTGGTGTTCGCCGAACTTGGAAAGTAGATCCTCAGTCAGTTTAGGTTGCCGACCGCTGGTTTAAAGTGTACTTACTGTTTATAAAATAACATGCTTTCATGCGTTGAGGGTAATTTGCGAAATAAGAGAGAGCCAGATAAATCACAGCTTCCAGAGCTTTAAATAAATAAATAAACAAATAAACAGTAGGAATAATAAATTAAAACATAAATAATTTAAAATTATTATCGTTGAAAGATACATTCCGCTTACCTTTTTTATCTGTGGCCTTTGCAAATGTAATGCCGTCAATATCATATATGTATGTAATTTGATAAATGTCGCTTCCGCGCTGTAGAAGAAAAAAAATGGAGTTCATTTTTATTTATTTGAAAATTTGATTTTATTTGAAAATTTATATTTTATTTGAAAATTATCTTTCTAAAAGTTAGATATTGCAAACTTGAAGGAAGAAATTTCTCTATCCTCCTTCTTTGAATAGAAGATAAGATCATGCATTTTATTGTGACATATGAAAACTGACTGGTGTAATTGAAGTTAGCGGGGACATAAAAATTTCAATAGACGACATCTAACTTACAATTACATGGAATTTGTAGTTATTGATGCCATTTATCTTGTTACTTCCTAAATGGGTCCCGCTGTGGACCAGTCGGTAGAAGCTCGGTTGCCGAAAAATCAAATGTGAAGCAACATTGTCTGAGGTCAGTGGTTTGGGAGGGGACAAGCCCTAGTGGCTGGTTGCTTTGAGACCATGTACGCTACAGGGAACTGGTGTACGTGAAATCTGTCGAGGCTCTAATGTCGTAAAAGTAAAACGATGCCTGTAGGGGTGCCAACCCTAGGTGACGGTCACTCATCTGGGAGCTGGTTCATTAGTTAAGATACCTCTCAAACGGGCGGAACTCGGACTCCTGCCTGTAAGTGCCCCGTTAGACCCGGGAGCAACGTACCCATTCTTCCTCGCTTCGCACGATGGACACGACACCAACCAACTTCGTAAATGTGCAAAATTCCAATAGTAGTACTCTAATTTGCCCCGGGAGCAACGTACCCATTCTTCCTCGCTTCGCACGATGAACATGATACCAACCAACTTCGTAAATGTGCAAAATTCCAATAGTAGTACTCTAATTTGCCCCGGGAGCAACGTACCCATTCTTCCTCGCTTCGCACGATGGACACGACACCAACCAACTTCGTAAATGTGCAAAATTCCAATAGTAGTACTCTAATTTGCCCTGGGAGCAACGTACCCATTCTTCCTCGCTTCGCACGATGGACACGACACCAACCAACTTCGTAAATGTGCAAAATTCCAATAGTTGTACGCTAATTTGCGGTAAAAAAGCTGCATAAAAACTTTCGAATAGGCTTGGGAGCTATATTTGTGCACTGTACAGAAGCGGTTTTTCTGGGGAAATTCTAAACAGTTAAGTGCTAAGGAGAAATGCGACTTAACTGATTGTTTTTAACAATCGAGTTACAATAAATAAACATTTATCTCAACGTTCCTATTTTAATTAAAAACTAAATATATTTTAAAAATCTGATGATATTATTTAATTGGTAATATGTTATTATTACTATTATTGCCCCCAGATATAGTTTGAAAGTGTACTAACTTTTGCAGGTAAGTAACAATAGACTCCAAAATATGGTTTAAAAGTGTTTAACAGTATATAATTCTCCCAACTGAACTTGAAATAGTACGAAATGTGGCTTTGACTCTACTGATCTTCAAAATTTTAATCTTTCGGCCGACCGACTTTGCTAATATGTATTATTATTGGGGTTTTTTACTTTTGCGCTGCTTATAATTAAAGATCGCTAAAGGAGTCTGTAAAGACAAGTTGTAACTAAATGATTTCCCCCTCAATTGCGAAAAATGGCCTATATACCCCTGACGAAAGAACTTTGCGAATATTGTTTAAAAGTGAAAAGTGAGTCTTTGGAGTTGTCAAAAATATTTCAGCATTTTTGAAAATTTAATTTCTGAAGCCTAACTATTTCCAAGATCGCAAAAATTGCCAGCACTCTAACTGCCTTAGAATTCTTTATTGTTAAAGAAAAGGGTCACTTAATATGGAATCTTTTTTTAGTTCTGATTTGAAATACAGATTAATAATATAATAAATAATTGTTTACAGCAGGAGTTAACAGAATAAATAAGAGAAGCGTGGCTTCAGAATTTCGAGAAATATTTAAAAAAAAAATATCTCCAGTCTTTAAAATCTTGTTAGTGCCGGCAGGATGGCGTGGTGGTAAGGCAGCAGGCTTCGTACGCCCAATATCGCGGGTTCAAACCTGGCCCGGGTCGGCGGATTTTCAAGATGCAGAAAATCGTCTTCGCCCATGTCGTATGATTATGCGAGATGTAAAAGATCCCTTGAGTAGACATTTGGCTTGGATGCTCTTGGCTAAATTAAATTCCTAGTGCATATTGCATCAATGAGAGCTCAGGTACCGCCTTCTAGTGGTAACTGAACGTCAAAATTCTCATGCGGCGAAGGTACCACACTCATTGTGGTGCCGCTGAAAGAGATGGTACCATTACTGGGGAACGAACTAGGTCTACAATGATTGTAGGACTCAATACCGCCCATTGGAAAGGAAAAAAATCTTGTTAGTTGTTAATTTTTGTGCTTCACAAATAAGCCAACAATAGACTACGCAATTTTAAGTCTTTTTACCCTACTTTCCCTCAAAAGTAAAAAATAAATAAATAATGAAGCATGAAAGAAGGCTTCATGTTTCGTGAAAATATCATTAGACATCAGGAAAAGTCAGAAATAAGTTAAGTAATTAAATAAAGATTTTAAAATAAAAAATTTGAAAGTAGGGTTTTGAGATGGGGATAAATAGTGTGCCGGTCGGTCTGTCGGTCTATCATGTATTCTATACGAGCCAAATTCGGTCTGTCTGTCCCTACCCCTAATAACTATTGACGGAATAGTCCGATTCGAAAGGGTTTTTTTTTTTTTTTTGCATTCGAATGATCTCAGCGAGGACATATCATTTCCATGTTTTCCTTTTTGACTTAAACAATTTTTCGTTCAATTTTGAGCAGTTCAAAAAATTTTAACATTAGCGCCTTTGGGCGAAAATGAAGCAAATTCTGTAAAGTCTGGGTATAAGAGCTGAATTCTTATGAGCAAGCTTATCGAAAGAAGCCCTCTGTGTGAGTAATTTTTTAATTTGAACAATTTTTGTTCATTTTTGAATAGTTCAAAAAAATTAACATAGCGCCTACGGGGAAATTTCAATCCTATATGAATCTAGATCTAACGGACCGATTTGCTTGGAACAAACTTTATCGTAAAGCTCTTATAAACGTACAGCATGCACAGATAGTAAGTTCATCCAGAACTAACGAGCCTATTTATCTATGAAATTTTTTGATCAATATTTTCAAGAATATTTTTGAATTAAGAAATGATTAAATGAATAAGTGAAAGAATGAATGAACAAATGAGTGAATAAAAATTTTAAAAAATGAGTTAATAAATAAGCGAATGAATGAAAAATAAGTAAATGCGTGAATAAATACATGATTGAGTGAATGAATGACTGAATAAATGAATGAAGGAATGAGTGAATGAATGACTGAATAAATCAATGAAGGAATGAGTGAATGAATGAGTGTATATGAATGAATGAATAAGTAAGAAAATTGTATTAACCATGAAAAAAGGCATTTTTGAGGCAATTAAGAGCTAAAGCTAAACGAGAAAGGGAGAAGAGATAGCTTACACTGTTAAAAATTTCCGTGAGAAAATAGTAATGTAACATTTTTTTTATTGTTATTTTACAAATTTTTAATTGAAACAGTTGAATAACCATTAAAAAGAAAGTACTTAAACGGCTGCTTGTAAAAAAGATCGTTTATTCTCTGTTTGTCCTAAAAAACGTTTAACTAACTAATGTACAAGTGACACTAGTTCTCGTAGTCAATAAGAATCGGGCGTCCATCTTGGTTGTTTAACCTTACCGTCGTACGTTGTTGTTAAAATATGAATAAAGATTTATCAGTTCAAATCTGCAGGTTATATAAAAAAGAAAAAAAAGTGGCTTAAGCAGTGCTTACTGAATAAAAACGCATACACACGTAAATAAAAAATGGGAGACATCGGATTCCCGAACTGTTTGCGAATGAGCGAACCCATTATTTGAGCTGATGAAGCTTGTTTGTATTTTAATTTTTGCACCAAAGGAAATGATTTTCGTCACTATACAGTAAATTTAGACCAAAAATGATTTTGGATCCATAAAAAACTGAAATCTCAAATTTAATGCAGTTTGCCTGTTGGAAAAGAAGATTTATTGATAAATAAAGTGAAGATGGGCCAATGGTTAGAGCGCAAGGTTGGTACACCATACACCAGGGGTTCGATTCTCGCACTCTTCGTTTGCGGTTTCTACGCCTCGAAGAGGTTCAAACACCATAAAACTCACATTTACAGTTTTGAAACCATTTATAAATGTTTATGAAATCGTAAAATTTTGTATTTACAGCTTTTTAACCAAGCTGATTGGAAATGGTTTAGGTCCCGGGAAGAGAGAAAAATGTTCCAAACCGTAAATTTAACGGTGAATTAGATGGACAGACTGCTGCCGGCTATTTAACCGTAATTTCATGATGAACTTTCCAACCGTGTAGATTATCAAGTTGAAGTTGGTTGTATACGGGAAAGTAGGCTCGTATCGTTCCAGAAGAAACTTCTTTTTATTTATTTATTTTTTGCTATTTCTTGGTCTCAAGCCCTATTACAAGGTGGGAAATAAAAACACTACACACGTAAATCAAAAATTGGAGGCATCGGATTCCCGAACTGTTTGCGAAGGAGCGAACCCATAATTTGAGCTGCTGAAGATCCTAAGGTATCCTTATTTTTGGTTCATACAGAAAATTATCTTTTCTTAGACTTGCTTTTATAAGGGATTTAATAGTGTTATAATATTTTTTTTCTTTCTAATGGGGCAGCGTATGATCACTAACTTTTGCAGACCTAGTGCATTCCCTAGAAACCGGCACCCCTTCTTTTAACTTGCACCACTATGGACGAATGCCCTCATGATAATTTAGACGTATAGTTTCTTCATTGGAGGTGAAGCACTGACAATGTAAATTTCACTAGGAATTTAATTTAGCCGAAAGCATCCAAACCAAATGGGTAATAAAAATAAGACACAGGCGCAGACGATTTTCTGCCTCTTGAAGTTCCAGGCTGCTGGGGCGTAAGAGTGTCGCGCATTACCACAACGCCACGATGCCGGCTTAATAATTGTGAGATGCATTTTTAATAAGCGAATTTTTATTTAAAAGAGCTGTAATTAATAAAACACCTGCAATTTTACCTTCTCACTTTCTTCCTCCAATAATTTTGTGTCTGTTTCGTTCAGATGTAAAAATAGATTTTCCATATCACAGAATTTGTAACACAAAAAAAGACCTGTTTGAGAACAAAAATCACTTACAAATTTTCAAAATACTTTGAATAATAACAGATAAATATATAGAATAAAATTTTGAGATTCCAATATATATATATATATATATGAGAGAGAGAGAGAGAGAGAGAGAGAGAGGAACCTCGCTATTCGTACACAATTCGTTCCAGGAGGCAGTTCAAATGGCGATTTGTATGAATGACTAATTATTTTTTCACATAAGATACAATATAAATTGCTTATTTAAACCTATAACAAACAAATGTACTGTACTGTACATGAAATAATACATAAATAAAAATTTAACTGCACTTTTTTGGCACTGAGGTGAGCTGATGGCATAATTAATTGGAATGTCGAGAGGAGGAAGAGAGATGTTGATGTTGCTGTTTGGAAGAGAAGTCACATTCCATAAAAACATCGGGTAACATCCCTTCAGGTTTTTCTCTCTTTCTGCTGTTTTTTTTTCTGTCTTTTTGCACTATAAGAATTTTGGGTTTCTTTCTTTAATAATAATCAACCTGTCCAATGTTGTCTACCTTTGACAATTTTTCAGAAATTTTCTAAAATAGTCAATAACATTCTCGTTGAACAAGTTGATGCTCCTGTTGACCACAGCAGTGTTAGGATGCTATTTTCCCACCACCCCTCTCTCTCTGTTTTCTCCCAGTGGTAACACAGCTCCTTAATTTCTGTAAAGGAAATGCTTTCCTTGCTGCTTTCCTCCTCTGAAGAAAGCTCTTCAACTACTTCCTCTTGCTGCTCCCCTTAGAAAGTTAAAATTGGCAGTAAAATCTCAAAAAGTATTAAAATTAAAAAAAATTCAAAACGCCAAATGACTTATTTCCAGGCGAGTTCAAAAAAAAATAAAAAAAAATCCAAATTGGCAACCCTGGCCCCTGGCGCCGTCCGAATCGCGGGACAAGCGTACGAATTTCGAGTTGAATTTTACTTGAACAAGTTGGACGAATAACGAGTTTTATAAGTAGAGAGGATGACGATTGGCGGGGTTCCACTGAATATATATAAATATAAATAAATATATATATATATAACAATTTTTTTGCCATACCCATGGTAGATTAGATATTTTATGCAGAAATATCGGAAAACGTTTTGACATTATGAGACGTATTTTCCTCAATTAAGTTCTGAAGCGACGGAAGAACAGAATTACATGAAATTTGGTATACAAAGCTAAATTTTGATGCTGAATACAAATATGTCATAAAAAAGTGGGGTACTCAAATCTTTAAAGTGGATGTTTATTTTAATATGAAGACGACCCCTTAAAAATTTTTAATAATAAAACTTTATAGAATATATTATTCCTGATAAAATGAAATATTTAGTGTGTATCTACTGAAAATAGTGTCCAAATACAATGAGTGTTTAATTTCTTTGTCTCCCTCCACAATATCATTTGTTATTGATGCTATTTTTCAGTAAACAGGAAAAATAATTTATTGAAACTTTGATGATACGCACTTGAACCGGAGTGCGTCTAATTTAGTTGTAGCTGCACATTCCTCCAGTGTACTTCAACACCAAAAAGTCGCTGCCGTCATCCAAAAGGACATTAGAGTTATTTAAAACACTATATATTTATTTGGGACGTTTGACAATACACTGTATCCTCTGTTAACCAGCTTAATTGAAACCGATTGTATGTGGTATTTCGGTTAAGTAAAAATACGGTTAAAGCGGGGATAGCAAAAAAGGGGAGATATATTATGTAATTTAAAAGAGAGTGGAGGTGTGGTGATTTATTGCGCTTTAGTACAGTTACTTTGAGAGTTACCAATATCCATACCAATTATCAAGCGCTAGTTAAGAAGTCTGTGACCCCATTTTTGCTGCAGACGATTAGCCCGGCACTACCCCGCATAGTCCGGAGGATAAGGATTCCACGAAAAAATTCACGCGAGTACCGCAGCACTTTTTTGTTCCATATAACTAGCGCTCTAAAACTATTTTTGTTTTTTGTATTTTAAAAATATGGGCCGGATAAAGCGAAGGCCGGTTAATCCGGAGCCGGTTAAAAGAGTTACTGTATTGCTTGCGATTGTACGGATGAGAAGCAAGTCCAACTTCAGTGTTGGAATATTTATGGCGTCATAAAATTACCTTTGCTAGCAGCAGCAAATTAAAGCAAAAATCAGATTCTTAAAACGATATTATAAAGAAAATAGATTTTGCTTACGTAACTATACCTTTAAGATCTAAGCGTCCAAGAGGCCAGTACTTCACTAAACAGCCTTCTTTGTCTCGACCGAGTAGTGTATGGGCAAAGTGTTTCTGCAGCAACTGCAAGTTTAAATTTAAAAAATCATTATCTTCTGCAACTCGGTACTGGTACGAAAAAAAAAAAAATTGCAATGCTTTGCTATCCCATTGTTAGTTCATTTGAATTTTTACATAAACTTAATGTTATGTAATTTAAAATCCATTCTGTTTTATTGGATGCAGACATAAGATTGAATTGAGGAGAAACTACCGAGTCCTAGAAGCATAGCCCCCTTAACTAGATGCCTTCCGAAATGAAGCGAAACCCATTCCCCTACCGGCAACGATTTTCTCCCACTGATAACGAAAACACCGCTAGAGGGCACTACCTATTTGCTATTGGAAAACGATGTTTTACTTGTTAACGCTTGGTAAATTGCGATAAAAATTGCTCTTTTAAAAAAATCATTTGATTTTTTAAAAAATATTTAATAATATGACTCATTTATTACATTATTTTTTTCGCTCTTACTTTATGGTGCAGTAAAACAGTGGGTAATTAAGTGATAATATTTATTTTTGATATCTGGTTGGTCTAGGAACATTTTAACGGAGCATCAACTTAAAACTTTTATTTTATTAAAGTGGTTTTCCCCTAAGTGTAGGTATTAAAAAAAAAAAAATTGTTACACAAATGATTAGAATTTTCGTTAACGTAATGATTTAATTATATTAGTCTGTAAAATGAAACTTCGCTTTAGAAACAATTATTTTTTAAAAATTTTGCAAGCGTGCTGTGCAGCAAAATAAAACATTGTTTCTTTAACCTATAAATGCAGTTAAAACTATAATTGCATGTCATCACTTATTTTGAATTTTATTATTATTATTACATTTTCGAGTTAAATAGAATATGTATAATATATAAAGAATTATTAAAAGAAGAAATTTTAAGCATTTCCATTTGGAAAATATTTTTTGGGGATTTTTTTCTATAAGACCAGTTGCAAAAGTCGAGAACACTCTCGTACTTAGCCACCCTGTACCACAGACAATGCATCAAATTTCGATTACGAAATACTACTTTAAATACTTTTATATCTTAAATCGAAATCGAACTTATGAAATTTTAATTTTGTTACAATCGAAGGTTCTATTGCAACTGAATTAGGCAGTTGATCATAACATTTAAACTAATACATTATAAAATGTTTTAAAAAAATTAAATAAACAGAAAAAATGCACTGAAAAAAAAAGAGAATAATTATTTATGCAATTCATACATAAAGAATATAATACACTTAATTTCAATTGAGCATTTTTACCGATGTAAGAAAATAAAAATCCAGTTCTTGATTAAAACTTTTAATTTTAATATTTGTTTGAGAACAATGCTATAGATAAAATAATTAAAGACCTATTTGGGGCATTTTGAAAATTTTTGAGAAGATGTAATGTATAAATTCCATGATCGCAAAACTATACATGTGATACATATTTGAGTAGATGCTTATATGGACTCATCTGTTTTAGAAAAAAAGAATGTATTTTATTATTATTATTTACTTATAGTGATCTTGAAAATTAAAACTTCTCCCTGAATTTTAAAAGTCAAGATTTTTGCAAAGACTCTGAAAAGATGTCCGAAGTTTTGAAAAGCTTTTAAGTGTACTTGAAGTAGCAGATATATTTTCGTACTATCGTTTATATTTTCCAAGAAATCATTGCTTCAAAAAGCGAGCAGAACAATGAGGACGTTAAATTGGGGAACTTGGAATCAAACTCTTCATTTAGCCGAGTTATAAAAAATTTGCATAAAAATCAAGTTTTTATTCTTATAATTGAATCAAATTTAATCTTATCATATAATCTGATCTATCCCCCCCCCCCCGAAAGAAAAACTAGTCCTTTTGGTTTCAATAAATGAAATTATAAATTAATAAATAAATAATATACATACATACAATAAAAATTTTGAAGTATGTGAATAGTTACAATTTATAATATACTGAAGTCATATTTTAAGCATGAAGAATAGGACAAATATTACTTCAAATTATTCTCATTAAATCATCCATGGAACTAAATATGTTCTTGAAATATGGTTAGAATTCAATTCTATGCATGAATAATAATTTGAATATCTTTCCTTACTAATTTTTATTATTTCTTATTGATCCATATATGCTTCGTATAACTAGTTAATTTTTTTCAATAAAAAAATCGATAGGTTCAATTTAATTAATATTTGCATAATATAAAATGCATCATAATATATAATCATTCGTATTCCAAGGATAAGCTACAGTAAAGATTGGACAACATAATAAACAATGTACATTTATAAAGAAATAGTTTTGCACTATATTATTATTAATTAAATAATTAGTTTTAATTTTTTGCCAAATAGACGTTATAAAAGACACACACATAGTACTACTAATAATACTTATAATAATAATAATTCCTTTGTCTTGATATAGCGGAGATCCATTTTTCACTCAAACTAATGTCCGATTGAAACTAATTTTTTCTTTTACTGAATTTGTTGTGAAAAATGGAACAACACAGTACACCATCTTTCATTTAGTTATACTGGTCCTGAAAAGCACCGTTTTTTATTCAAAAGAATCAAATTATTAAGGTAAAAAAGAAGAAAAAGCAATAAAAACCAATCTTCTACCCTTCAAACTAATGGAAAGAGCGTGGTTTGTTATAGCAGATAAGTAGCGTTCCTGGTGGGGGAAAAGGTAACTAAAATCCGCGGCCAACTTTCCCCGCAAATCGCTAGGCATCTAGTTAAGGGGGCTATGCCTAGAAGCAATAGTGCAGAGAGATCATCTATACAAAAATTGAGTTAATTTGGAAACAGGCACATTATTTGAGGTTTTTCATCGTCAATTTGTTCAAATAAATATTATAAAAGTTCATTTTTCTCATTTGATTGCTAGCAAATAGTAGGAGTTTGCATTTATATGAAATAAAATTACTTCATCTCTTTTACCTCTTTTGCTAGTGGAAATATTTTTCTCTCGATTAGTTCTTCATGTATTTGAAGCGTTATTATTATTATTACTTGAGTTAAATAATGTGAAATGCAATTGTTTTGATACCCTTACATGATAGCATTAAAACATACCTCAGGCGGAACATAATTTTTCATTTGTTCAACGCATTTTTTCTTCCGCCATTGCAGGTGCTGAAATAAAATGAAATTGTATTATTTGTTAAGGAATTTATATAGATACTATTAAATGCAGTAGACGTTTCAAGATAATAATAATTTCTTACTTTTTTGAGCATGTTTTCGGCTGCTTCCAAATTGAAATTTTGCTCTGAAAAGATCATAGAAATATTTGTAGTGGAAGAAAAGAAAAAACAAATATGAACTTGACAATGACATCACTAAACTATCGATACATATAACCGACACTGCTGTTAAAGTTATTAAAAGCACTCAAGAAAAAATTCTAATGATCATTGGCGAGAAGGTTCTTCCATTTATATGTATTAAGGAAATCTATTTGATGCATTGTGATGAAAATGATGTAAGGGATAAAAGAATGATGGAGAACAAAGCACGTCCGAAGTTAAAAGTCCCAAGTTATGCTGGATGGTTAGCAACCGTCAGGCCTACCACTAAAAAAATGTATCTTGCCACAACATTAACATGGGTGTTTCGCACTAGTTTTGCCTCGAAATGTCTCGTTTCGGGTTTGTGAAAATGGAAGATGTTTTCAATTATAAATCAGCTATGGAACGAAATGTTCTGAGTAGCAACATACAAATTTGACAATATAGTAGCCCTGATCTATACGAGGGTAAGGTGAAAAGTTCTCGGTCGGACATAAAGATGGCGCTCTCATCGGCAAAAATTTAGCTTTCCCGCCTTAGTGCAGTATCGTTAGTGCGTATGACAAATTTAAGCTTGTTCTCTCAGATAGTTTGTTTATACGAATTTTCGCAGCAGACGTCTTGCGTGTTGTTCATTAAAACGGAAAAACTTGAATATCGTGCGCAGAGGCGTAGCAAGGGGGGGGGGCAAGGAGGGACAGCTGTCCCCGGGCGCAGCGTCAAAGGGCGCCAATTTAATGTTCATTTATTTTATTTTTAAATGCGAAAAGAAAATTGTTTGAACTGAAGAGGTGTGAGTATGTTAGGCAAAAAAGTGTGAGCACCGCAAATCATATCGGGTATGACCATTGTAGCGCAGGAGTGCGTGGGAAATCAGACAAATAATTTTCAAAGACAAAGTGTCCCCTTTTTCCCTTATAAGTGAATGGTCGCTAATAAAAATGGAAGTTA
The DNA here is from genome assembly GCA_038502835.1 of Octonoba sinensis. Taxonomy (NCBI): domain Eukaryota; kingdom Metazoa; phylum Arthropoda; class Arachnida; order Araneae; family Uloboridae; genus Octonoba; species Octonoba sinensis. Next base: position 21,650,761 of record CM076603.1, read on the forward strand.
AAACGGCTGCTTTTTAGAGCTATTTATCATTTAGGAAGCATAAAAGTTTTCTAATCCCTTTAGGTTTACCCCTAGGCCCCCAAGGGCGCAGGGGGTGCAAAATCTTCAGTTGTCCCCGGGCGCTGAAAACCCTAGCTACGCCTCTGATCGTGCGGTGATAAAAGTTCTTAGTTTTGGATGGATTAACTTCTAAAGAAATTCATCCGACGAAAGTTTTCCAAGTTGACGAAAGTTTACGGGGACTCTGCTCCTTCCATGTCAACTGTTAAAAAGTGGCCAGCTGAATTTAAACGGGGTCGCACATCCCTCAAAGATGACCCACGTGAAGGAAGGCCAAAAACCGCAACCCACACCGGAAACCATAACAAAAAGTGCATGATATTGTGTTGGACGATAGAGGAGTGAAGTTGAGTGAGCTAGCTCAGACTGTAGGCATATCAGAAGAAAGGGTGCAAAGTATTTTGCACCAAGAATTAGGGATGCGAAAGCTCTGCGCAAAGGTGGGTGCCGCATTTGCTGAATGCCGACCAAAAGCAAATGCGCAAAACATTTTCAAAGTAGTCTTTGGACCGATTCAAAAGGAATCCGATCGATTTTGTGCGTCGGTTTGTTACTATGGATTAAGGATGTAACGAATAGTGATTTATCCGATTAGCCGAATACCGAATATTCGGCCAATGTCTTAGGCCAAATACCGAACATTCGGCTGCCGAATATTAAAATTTCTAGAAAATCGTTGTAATAGAAAGTATTTGTCAAATTTAAAATTATTCACAAGTGCAACACCAATTACACACAATCTATGATGTATGATTTAATTCTGTTTGTTAAGAATTTAAAACTATTTCAAATTAATATATTTTCTCTATTGATTTGAATGCAATAAAACTAAGAATTTCACCCACAAGCAGAATAGAAATGACAGGTTTTATGGTAGTAAACATTAGCAATATTTTACTAATTATTTAATTCAAATGAAAGAACTAGTACTATTGCTTAGGGAACTTTTACTTTGCTCAAAACTTCTCTATGAAGATATTTTTAAAGTTATAAAAGTTTTTATTTTATGGGGTTTTTACATAGCTATTTTAAAAGATCTATTAAAATTTATTACACTTAACTGGAATATATATTTATTTTCAAAAACCCCTATAATGCTATCGAAATATTCAAGATCTATTCTAGGCTTTTCACATTTCTCTCATACCCAATATTTACAATAAATCAGTCTACCCAAACAAAGTCTGACTTCCACTTTGTTAATAATCACAAAATTAACTTATCATATTCTCCCTCATAATTAACTATTGCCAGCTTTTGGGAGCAAATGCTAAATACAAAATACAATATTACAACTTTAAATTTTGTTTTTGCTCAGTCAAGCCTAAAACAAGATTTTAAAAATGTACTTTTATTCTAAAGTTTCTATTGATAAAAACTATACACTAATGTATACTTTTGCAATAATTATAATGCAATTTTAAATGTTTGAAATCTACTAATTTCTTATTTTTTTTAACATTTCTACTGCAGCAGAACTATTCGGCCCAATAGGCCATCAATATTTTGCCAGGCCGAATTTGACCTTATCCAGTATTCTGCCCAGCCGAATATTCGGCTAGGTGATGAAATGACTATTAGACCTGGCCGAATATTCAGTCAAAGGGCCGAATACCGAATAGTGGCCGAATATTCGTTACATCTATGGATGAGACATGGGTCCACCATTACACATCGGAAACGAAACAGCAGTCCAAGCAGTGGAAGCCGGTGGTTCAGCGCCAAAGAAAGCGAAGTCCATCGCATCTGCCGGAAAGGTGATGGCCAGTGTGTTTGGGGATGCTAAAGGGATCTTGCTAATTGATTACCTTGCAAAGGGGCAAACAATCATGGGTGAATATTACGCCAACCTTCTCGACTAGCTGGATGTCGAAATTTGCGAGAAAAGGCCTGGTTTGATGAAGAAAAAAATCATCTTTCACCAGGACAACGCACCTGCTCACAACTGCGCATTGGCGATGGGAAAACTTCGTGATATGGGGTATGATTTGCTCGGCCATCCCCCCTTTTCTCCTGATTTGGTCCCCTCAGACTTTTATCTGTTTCCACACTTAAATAATTTTTTTTCTGGGTAGCGTTTTCCATCCAATGAAAAAGTTGAAAATGCCGTAAATGATTATTTTCACAGCGTTCCAGACTCTCACTTCCGGGAATTAATAATTATGTTGGAAAAACGCTGTACCAAGTGTATTGAACTCACTGGTGATTATGTTGAAAAATAAAATCATTTTTTTACTGGAAACCGCAATCTTTTATTGTCAGACCGAAAATTTTTCACCTTACCCTCGTAAATATATCTACCAAACTGTTGGATGGGGATTTACATTAATGATAACATGTTTTCGGACATCAGCTGTCGGGCTGTTCTTCGTGAAGTGGACAAGTGGTCTCCACCAGGCAATCACCAACCTTGATGAAAATTGGTACTCGGATTCTAGATACATGAAACTGAATTTGATAAAGTTCATAAACATATCCCAAATATGAAAAATGAAGCATTAAGGGCAATCCAAAAGTTGGGCTCAAAAAGTTCGTGAGCGCCATGCGAATCAAGTTGCTATGCTTGGATACCCATGGAAAGGCAAATAATAAGACCACCAGCTCAATAGTTGCTCCGTCTAGACAGTAATTTTTGTTTAGTAGACATTGAAAATTTGGGGTATCATAAATTTAATTAATTCGAATGCGAGAATAATAAAGTTAGAGTTTTAAAGCTTTCAGATTTTGGAATCAGCTAATTAATTTTAAAATCACCTGAGTAATAGACTCTGAAATTGATTTACACCTAAATTACAGCACTTAAAAGTTTAGGTTTTGGTTGCTGGGCTGAATTTCATGCTAACTTTGTCTTCATGAGCTACAAAACGTTTAAGTTTAGGATTCTTCCAATCTAGTGGGCCTAATAAGCAAAAACTGCTGTATAATGTTTGTGCAGAGTAATGAGTTTATGTTCTTATTTGCATTTTCTCCCCCAGGACATCCCCATCCAACTGCTTGATTAGTATGGCATTCACGAACTTTTTAAGCCCAAACTTTGGATGGTTTTTAATGCTTCAATTATAATGTAAACTTCATCAAATTTAGTTTCATTCATACTAGAAACAGGGTACAAAGTTTCATCAAAATTGGTGATGCTCGGATGGGGACCATTGGTGCACTTCACTTGGTTTGACTCGTTTGGTTAAGACCTCCCTTATATCGGAAATCGTTGAAACGTGAAGCTGCAAATGCTGATATGTTTCCCAAGCAGTCTAATTGCGTCGGCTGGAGTCATCTTCTTTATGGAAGTTAGAAGCACCATTTAGTATCCAATGAACCTCAATCACATTTTGTTTTCAACCAACGTTGTGCCCATCCGAAAGTGCCGTTATTTTTCCTGCGGGCGTTACTTTTCGTAACAGCAGAAATGCCCATATCTTATACGGTTACGGACAGGACTGGCGCTAGCACGAATGGCTCCCTGAGGCAAAAAACTTTTTCCCGCCCCTAATATACATTATGAAGAAATAGAGATTAAAAATGATCGATACAAACTTTAATTGTACATATTTTAACTTTCAAAAAGCTCAAGGAAAAGAATCGCTGATCCGAATAGATAAGGGAAAATAAAAAAAGCAATAAATTGCGCTTTACTCGTCATAAAATAGATAGGTTTGACTACCACTAACTTTGAAGTCCAGCTGGGGCGGCTATTGAATTAGAGAGTTAATCAATTCCACTATTCAATTACAGTATAGTTTAATTACTTAGAAAAATCACGGTTAGAACATTCGGAAGTTGAGGCGTTCTTAGGATAGAAAGCCAATCCACCACGACAAGATGGTACAAGGTTGAGAAAAATCGGTTTTTAACTGTCCAGAGGTCAAAAACCGCATAAAAAGCAACAGTAATATCGGTTTTTAATTTTTTTCGGATAATAACTTTTGTTTTTTTTTCTGATAAAGATCCAGTCAATATTTATGACTAATGCGCCCCTAAGAAGATGCGCCCTGAGGCGGGAGCCGCACCGCCTCAGCCTAGCGCCGACCCTGGTTATGGATAATCCCACATAAAGAGCTCCGACAATTCAAAATCCTGTGAACCAAATTCCAATGTGATGTGTCCCAAAACGACCCCTAAATTTGTGTTTCCCAAATTCTGTGAATTCGAATTTTGTAACAATTTGCTGACAGTAAAATATCTAATATTGTCTGGGAAAAAAAAAACCTGGTGACAAACGGTGCACGAGCTGTTGTTAAACGCCATTTATGCTTCCCCCCACATTAATAACTGTTTTTATTATTTTAAAAAGCCCTAGTACTGCCGTGCCAAACACAAATGTCGTATTTTCAGTTGAACTCAAAATTAGATATTGTAGATCTAGCTTTTGCTTCTTCATGTATTTGATTTAATAATCACTTTTTTGGAATTCTTTGAAAAACGCTTCTCATTCACTTTGGAACACAAAGCATTCTATTTATGTAAAATAAATGGCAAAGAACCACCGGCTGGCAATAACTATTTCATAACTATTAAGGCAAATGACCCGGTAGTGGAAACAGTTAAGAAAATTTTCGTACCCTTTTACGTGGCAAAATTTCTTCAAGGGACTTACATCAAAATTTGAATATTTAACTTAACCGCCAACTATTTCTCTAAAAATTAAATGCCTAGAAAATGTCCTTTGATGAAAAATTAGGATTTTTACGTCACATTTACTAAACGCTTCATTTGTATCTATAGTGGACATTTATAAGACACGTATTTGCATTAGTAGTGGACAGAAATTAATATCCGCCATTTTATGCTGTTAACTTGGAGAAATGACCTTAAAAATGAGTAAGAACCTTTCATAAATAATGTCACGCTTTTTTGCCATATATTTTCCCCAAATCCCTACCCTTCTTATTGTTCGGCTTTAGTAAAGAGCAGCAAATGTGACCGTTGTGGAGGCAGCTATTAAATATTATCATCCATGTACTTGCATAGATGCTCCACGCCAACTTTAGTTCTATTAACCAGCACTAGGAATCGTTCGCTGTAGGTTCTGATAATTTCATTCAAGTTTAATGTTACATTCGCTTATTTTAGGAGCTTAAAGATCTAAGTGTCCACTACTAGAGCTTTGTCCACTACCGGATCATTTACCTCACCAAAAAAATGCAGATACGATTTTTGTGCCTAGCGAGGCAATGCATGTAACTGGTATTTGAAGATAAGCACATTTTAAGAATAAATAAATAAAATCAGTAACAAAACAACTAAAAAGAAAATAACGTAGAAAAGCGCGATTGCGAAGCACTAAACAAATAACTTCTATGATTTTTTCAAATGCATTTTTTTTCTTTTCCTAAAATGTCAATTACACATTTTTTTATTTAAATTAATGAATCACTGATAGTATTTTCATTAAATTTATAAGAATATTTTAATAGAAAATATCTCTAAAAGAAAAGAAATTACCTTTGAGAAAGAGATATATCTTGAGATCATTACATGACTCATCCAATTCATATTTCATCCTCTTTCTTAACTGTAAATTAAATAAATAATTAACTAACAATGATAATATTTGTATTTGAATAATTCAAATTAATGGTCGTTGCATGAAATTGTACATGATGATCTTTTGTGCCTACTAATGTAGGCGCAATAAAGTAATGGTTCCTTGTAACTCCCAAAATATACTTATGCAATGCTTCCTGCGAATTCTTAATTCACAACGCTCCTTGCATGAGCATTAAAGTACCGGTAAAGAATAATTTTTCTATAATAAATAGTTATCTCTGCAGCAAATCAGGGTTAAATGAAAACAAAGCTGGAAAAACAAATTTGAAACTAAATTTTTCATTCACTTGTTTAAAATATTAATCTCATTTGCTTCATATCCAAAAAAATTTTAGCCCTATTTCCCTGATGCGTATGCAAATTTACAGAAAAAATTACTGTAATGATCGTAAAATCAATTTAAAAACAAAATTATGCACAATACATGTGTGCGTCACAGCAGTTCTATGTCGAATTGCGGATATTTCGCGTAAGAATTGAAATTTGTTACTTGTAAGAAAATATGAAAGAAAATAAAAAATGAATCGCAATAAATATGAATTTATGACTGTTAAAAGAGTATTAAATCATACCCTAAAAACACTTGACGGCACAAAATGCATAAATTAAAAATAAAAAGAATAATTTTCCTGTAAAAATCACTTTTTTAATAGTACGGAATTTGGAAACATAAAAGCCACCTCCTTTTTACAACACAAAATTGAAAACCCAGTCAAATTGATACATGATATATTTTACAAAATTTGACATGCTTTAACTGAATATATAAATAAAAAAAGACTCTTGATACGTGTGCTGCTGTTTGTATTCTATTGCAACTTGTAGTCTTTTAATTTAGCAAAATGTAATTGTTTTTAAATGTGATTCCCAAATGAGCAGTATCGTTTAAATAATAATAACTGTTATGCAGAAAAAAACCTTGTAACGCACAAAGAAAGGAACAATGCATTGCATGTAAGACAAATGATCAAAATGCTTTGTGCTAAAATGTAAGTACAAAGATATAACAACGTAAAAAAGCACAAATTCAGAATAAAAAGTAACGCAAATAGCTATTTCGAAGCTACAATGGAGCCTCTTCATCAGTGCAAAAAAGAAACGCTCAACACGCAGCTAGAAAGCTGAGAGTGAACAGGCAAGAACCAGAGAAACAACCGGTATTTATACCAAATGTGTCGGATTAGCGATTGACCAATCAGAGGCCAGGAACAAGGCGGGAGCAGAGCCCAAGAGGAAAAGGAGGGAAACGAACTGGAAAAGTCGGGAAACGAACTGGAAAAGGCGGGAAACGAACATGGGAAAGGAGGGAAAGAACAGGAAAGGAAAGAAAAATTATAAAAATTGTTGTGAAATTATAAAAATTATATAAAAGTCCACAACTTTTCCACAGATACCAGAGGTTTTTGGAAAAGTTGTGGACTTCGGGATCTTAGTACTTCACAATTGTATATGCGTAAAGCAAAATTTGCCGAATCTTGTCTTAAATCGCGATTATTTTTGGCAACGGCTTGCATAAAATTTTTTACTCTCAAATCAATTAGTCCTATTTGTTGACTGTGTCTTTAAGCTCTTTACACCCCAGAAGTAAGCACAAACAATTTTGACGCAATTTTTTGGTTCTCTGGTTTAAAAAATGATTGCAAAACAAAATAACAAAAATTTTTTTAAAAAATTTTAATTAATAATTCGTTTAAATAATAATGAGTGCCCAATTTCCATGTTTTCCATGTTTAAAACGAAGTAAACTATCTGTTGATTAACTTCAAAAACAATTGGGTGTTTTAGCTTTCAAATTGCACAAACAGAAGGTAATAAACATTATTGTAAAATGTGCCCAATTGGGTCACTTGGAATGAAGAGGTTAATTGACTAAAAGCACGTATAATAGAAAAAAAAAAAAAAAAAAACTTACTTCATTCACACTTTTGATATTATCAGCATTCATATTTCCTTCGTTCAATTAGCCCCCAGTACGAAAACACCTGGAAAAGTTGAAATTGAAGCTAAACCATTAAATTTTGTTTCAATTTGATTCCGAAGTATTTCAAAACAACAGTAGCGTCATCAGAATACATTTAAATTTCATCGCTTTCAGTTGAGATAAAGATAAAAATTTTTTCAAAGTGAACCAACCAGCAGTAATCAGCCAGATCTGAGCAAGTGTGTTTGTTTTTAGAAAATGTTGCTGTTGCATATATTATTTTAGAGCTCAGCTGTGGATCCTAATATCCTATACGGTGGTTTAGGTTGTGTTTCATTTTACATTTAAGTCATTTCTGAAAATTATATTGTCATTAAATATTATTAAGCGATCAAGGAGATCGATTTTTGTTTTCTCTGCTTTAAGACTGCTTTTCCTCTGATTTTTTAGAATAAAGGGAATATATATATATATATATATATATATATATATATAATGCGTGCGTGGTGTGTGTGTGAATCTTGGAGAACGTTAATATGAAACGGAATGCAAGAGGAAGTGACTTCATATACCTGCAACCGCTGAGGTTCCAAATCCTACTACCTATGTTTGACTATTTTGGATAAATTAAAATAGTTTAGGATTACCATTGATTATCAATGGTTGAATTGAGTTTTTTTTTTCAATTAATTGTGTTTTTTAAATATCCTTAAATGTATTCTATTGATAACAAATTATTGAAATAATGTCCAAGTCCTCAAGTTAATTGATTATTTGACTTGGATGACATCCGCTAAAGAAAATGCGATATTAGTTTTTCTTCATTTAAAATACCATCGGTAATCAAAACATAGTACCTCCCAAAATTTACTAGGCCACAACTAATTATTATGTTTGCTTTCACAACCTTATAGTCTGTTATACTTCTGTGTGTTTTATGCCTAGATCACAACAAATTTCACCGCAGCATTTACATGTTTCAGCAAGAAATGGTCGCATGTGATACTGTAGAGAATGTTTAGTAAGCTAGTTAAGAAACAAGTTTTTGGAAAATTGTCTCGAAATCAGCGAGGCAGACGAAACGCCACAGCTTCACTAAACCTGGAAATGTGATTATCAAAAAAAAAAAATCTGTTGTCAAAAATTATTTGTAGTAATGTATTGGTGCGTTAAACTTAAAAAAGAAAACAAAATATCACTGCTATCAAAAAGACATGTTTCACAATTTTTTTGTTTTCTTTCTAATGAGGCTGCAGCATTGCTCCCCAACCAAACCTTGCAGACCTAGTGCGTCCGCAGAGATTGGTACCAACTCTTTCAGCTGCACCCCAATGAGTGTGGTACCATTGCCGCAATTTTTGACGCTCAGTTTCCCTCCAGATGGCGGCACCCGAGCTCTCGTTGATGCAAACGGCACTAGGAATTTAATTTAGCCGAGAGTATCCATGCCAAACGGATACTCAGGGGATCTTTAACTTGCCGCATAATCATACGACATGGGCGCAGACGATTTCCTGCATCTTGAAAATCCCCCGACTTGGGCCAGGTTTGAACTTGTGATTTTGGCGTACGAGGCCTGCACCTTGCCACTACGCCATCCTGTCGACTGTTTCAAAAAAAAAAAAAAACATCAAGCAATTGAGTTGCATAAAATTAACACGCAATACTGCGCATTTTATTATTTTACAGAATGGTTGTTTGATTTGCAATGACTAAAATCGCCTCGCTTATATTTTATCAGCCAGTTTTAACGTCATTAATACTGCGGACACTTTATTGTCATGTAACCCAGTTCGACTATATACACAGTGTGTCAAAGTATTTCTAAGACTGGGTTTATAAAATAAAATAGAAACTAGTAATCATACTTTTTAAAGTATTTTTGTTAAAAATTATCTCCTTCGGCTTTAATACATCTTTTACAGCGGTTTATAACAACGGTTCCACCTCATGTTGTGGGACTGAAAAAACTCTTTCACGCACTGTGTGTATTTCATTTTTTAAAACAATACGTAATACCGTAATATATTTTAGAACAGTGTTTCCCAACCAAATATAACTTGCGAACCCCTTCGAAGATCCCAAAGAAAGTGGCGAACCACCTTCTGTAGTCGGCAGTAACGGGTGACAAAAGTATTAAAATTTGCTAGCACATTTATTTCCCATGTACAATACTTCATAACAAGAAATAAAAACATAATTATTGTAAAACATCTAAGTTTAAATTAAACGAAAATACAGCTATAATTTTTTCATTATTGTTATTACTTTTTTCGTATTTGTTCTTTTTGAATAATTATTAGGGCAGTAAACATAATGTATTCCTAAAACAATTTAAAAATTATTTTCCCGATAGGCTCCTCTTTCCGGCTGAAATATACAACATTCGGTAGAGTTTTGGAAATTTAATGAAAAATTTAAATTTACTTATTTTCAAATTGAGATAATGAAGAAAAGTTGGAATAAAGCGTTATACATGTCCAAATTTAAAATTATTGAATAAACATCTTTTGGTTACATTTTAGAGTCCGATATAATGCTAAATTTTACATTTTATTTATTAAATTTTCATATTTCCGAATGGTTCTTGTCCCGCCAAAAATGGCGCCTCCGGCGCAATTTCTCACTTGCGATTTTGGACAAAAACTTTCAATTGCTCTACTTACTGAACGGTGCAAGACATTTTGATGCGGATTTTTTATTTGAAAGATAGTTAGATTCTGCTTAAAATAAAAAGCTAAATTTAAAAATATCTTTTCAACTTTTTTTTCTGCAGCCTGCTGAATTTAAAAAAAAAAAAATATTTTATATTTTTTTCTAAAAAAAGCAAATTTAAAAATTTTTATTTTTTTTACTTTTGGTTAATACCATTAAATAGTACATTCCCTGAAAAGGAGAGCTTCCCCTTTTGCGTTTATCGTTTTTTTACAAACAATTTCAGATTTCGCCATATATTCTATCAGTTTTATTAATAACATAGTCATGGCCGCCCTCTTGCTGAAGTGGTATTCAAAACTTAATGTAAAAAATGGGATTATATACCGATCAAAATAAAAAAAAGTTTTAAGTCTCAAACTCTATTATTTTTTATGACCCTGCAAAACCGGGCCATTACTTCTGACCCACCTCGTACAAATAGTCAAAGGCAAAAGAGGTAAGTACCACTTTCTTCTATTTTTTTAAAATTTAATGCCTATTAATTAGTTATCAATTTAAAAAAAATGGGAAATTTGGAAATCGCTATTTTTCCATCCTCCTACATTCGACGTAGATTCGAAGCTTTTTTCTTTAGAACTCTTCATTTGTTATACTTTGTGTTACTTGTTACGTCTACTATCTACAATATTTGTACAATACTCAATATATTTTTTACTATTTATGATTCACGGAAACAAAAAAGAGCAAACCAAAAGAGAAAAGGCAATCTATTAAATAAATGTCAAATCAAAATAATACTAATCTCAAGGTATCAATTTACCGATTTTCAAAACATGTATAAGTGATAAGTCAATCAGATTGTTTGTCCAATTAGCGTTTTTAACTCTTTCGTTAAATTGAAGGTGAATGTTTGCATTTCTAATTTATTCAATAATAACAGGGTGATATGAAAATTTTTATTCCATTTGCTTTGCAGAAAGATTGGAGAAATATATGTGTTACAAATGCATTAAATTAAATAACTAAATCAGTGGTCAATCAGTGGTCAATCAGTCGCCCTGTGTGGAGATAATTGCAAATTGAAATATTTAAATAAAACAGCTAAGCAAAAATGTCTAAATTACGGTCAAATTTCAACCACCGGGCGAACTTTAATAAAATGTTCTTTCAACTAACGTTAAAAATATATTAAAAAAAAAAAAACTAGTTGCAGAAAAAAGAAAAATTTAACATACATTATATTTAACTTACCAAAAGTAGTGAAAAGTTCCCCGCGATATATTTTCTGTGAAAAAGTTAGAAGTGGAATGAGATTAGTATGGTATGAAATGCTCCAGACAAATAATCTCCAATTTATCTGCAGAAACTAAATTATTCTAAAAGTGACGATTTACGAAACACATACACAAAAGAATTGTCCCAATCTTGATCAATTGAGGAAGTTACTAATGGTCTTGGACAGATAATACGAAGGAACATCCTTACGTCTAAATAAAGTAAACTATAAAATCAAAAATCATATCTATCTATATATATTATTTTTCTAGCCTGTTTTTCTGTCGGTCCGTAAGGTCTTCCTTATTCGTTTATCAAATTCTATTACTTACCCCTAATTTTGAAGCTTATCGAGCCTGCTAATGACGAAAAATAGACCAACGGTCCAAAAAGGTACGGCTTCCTTTAAATTTGAGATTCGAAATCATTTAAAAAGAGGGCCTTTAATGGATGCCAAATTGGTGGTGCCTATGATGGCGCCATCTGTTATCAAGTAAGCAAACAAGAAACTCTTCGGTTTCTATTGTGTAACAAATTGGACTGTTTGTTTGTTTGTTTTACGACCATTTCAGGTCACATAAATATTCGAGTTTATTTGCTATTCTCAAGGATATGCTTCAAACTCTCGTCTAATATGACAGATAGAACAAGACAGCACAACAGATTTTAATATACAAAGAAGGAAATACGCCCAGGGCAAGGTGGGAATCGAACCCACGCCTCTTTCTCTCCGCGCAGGGAGGCACCGGAGCCAGTCGATTTAACCGCACAGCCACTGAGGCCCCAAATTGGACAGTTTTAGCTGCTTCTGTGTCGATCGAACTTGTTCAATCGTTAGGCTCTACACGTAACACAGTGCGGAATTCCGCATGAGTCGACTAGTTTACATAAATAAAAGGAAACCTTTCTTGAAGTAAAGTACATTGCAGGTTCCTAACCTATCGCTCTATCCCGCGAAGTAAAAGTAACTCAATTTGAGCAAACAGCCATTTCTGCGCATTTATATTCTTCCTCTATATGAGCGTTTCTTAATTTCTTTGATCCGCAGAACCCTTTTTAAGGTATACACTGCTAACTACGTCCCACCGTATGCAGCATCTACGGCAGCGATTCTCAACCTTTTAGTATTCGCGGCCCAATTTTCTATCATAATTTTCATCGGGCCCCCGCTTACAAAAATAATGAATATTGAGTACTTTGGATTCTGTTTTTGAATTATTTTTAACTAACTGCCAAAACAAGAGTAAAAACGAGTAATTTAGTAATAAAATTATTTTAGTAATAAATCACTATTTGAATTTTGGGCAGGAGTAGAGGATCATTTTTCTGCACTAAAAACAAGGGCATTTCGCATTCTAAAACCACTTTCAACATCCTACCTTTGAGAAACTGCAATAACAAATAAATTTTTTCTAAATTTAATATGTTTTGATTGAGAAAGTTTTAATTTAGTAATTTGTGTTCCTTTAATAAGTTATTAAATATGTCGAAATGTATTTTGTTTTCTATGTGTATATGTGCTATCCTTTCAGCCAGTTAATCAATTTTTTAAAGTAATATTTTCTCTTGGATATTTTTGCGCCTCCCCGTCTCGTGTGCTCACGCCCCCTAGGGGGCGCGCCCCACAGGTGGAGGATCGCTGATCTACGGCCTTCACGGATTACCCTGAGGGGCACGGAAAGGCGTTTTCGCTGTTCGTTCCTACCAAAAACTCTGAGACACTTAACAACTAGAACCGGCCATAAGGACCGGACTGGTGCTAGTTTAATTCATGGCTGAATTCTTGTTTCCAGTTAAGCGCCACATAGCTGGAACATGATTCTTCAGAAACCGACTTTAAAGTTATAGAAACACTGAATTTTGCATAGTGGTACCTCTAGAAGGCCCGTGGTAGCCTGGTGATTAGCACGTCGGACTTCCACCTGGAAGTCCGCCTGTTCGATACTCGCTGAAAACCCTTCATGTACACTTGGTACTGCGCCCCGTGGGCAAGCAATCCTAAGGCCTTGGCTAACAGGTGGGGGTCTGGTGGAGAAAAGTAGTAAAAATCGCAGTTAGCAGAAAACTACTCCAAATGTTAGCATTTGGAATAATACTTTAAGAGGTAAACGATTGGAGAACAACTTGAAGCAATTTAACAAATCTATATTTTTGGGCGATTTTAAGTGTGTATTTATTATTAAGTGTGTACCTTAATTTACAAAAAAAAAAAAAAAAAAAACAAGTGAAAACATAGAAGGTTTTGAAAACAGAACACATTTTAAATTGCTCCACAAGCTATTCAGATTCGTACTGAGACTTGGGTTGGGCTTATTTAACGAGGATTTTTCTTGGGCTTTTCAACGAAATGTTAAATTTTAGGTGCTAAAATTATCAAAATGTAATTTAAATTTTCATTTTTTTTGAAAGAATCAAAAGCAAGTTTACATATCTTGCTAAAATTTGGTATTTTCCCAAATTTTTATAAGTACATTTGTGAAAATTTAAAGAAAGATCTGAGTTGGCGAGATTATGACCTTAGCATAGGAAGGTGGAAAGCCCGCTTTTGGAAGAAAGCTAAATATTTTTTTTTTACTGGAAAATTAGCCTTTTTCGAATATGTAAGTAGTTTATGATCGTTAATTGAACCCAGCCACGTTTTTGACTCTAATAGTTTGATTTTAATGACCGACAGGTATTTTTAACTTGGTAAACGAGAATAGTTCATTTTTTTAGAAAGTAAACAGAAAAATTGTAGTTTTTTTCCACAATTATAAAAGTTAATTAGTAAATAAAAAAGTGGATTTAATAATAGCGGACTGTTTGCTCAAATAATAGACACCAGTCTACCTCCTCTGAACACATATGAATGGAGGCAATTCACTGCTAGAGGGACTAATAAGCGATCATCGTTGTCACGTGATATCCGCTCTTTGTTTACTAAGATTTTCAATGGAGTTCTACGTGGAGTTCACTAGGCAAAATTAGTTATCTTAAAATTAATTTGACTATTTTCACAGCTTTCTCTGATTATAACCCAGTATTTACATTTAATTTAATCATTATAAAAAAAAATTATTAATTATTACAATAGTTACAATAGTTTTATTTAGTGTTAATTTTATGCAATGTAGAAGAACTTTATTTAGGCCTAGTTTTTAATTAGATTTGTCGAACTTGAAGTAAAGCGATGCTACGGCTTCCTTTGTTTACATTGCTTTAATCGCTGCCACTTGACCGATGACGTTGCTTGAATTGCCTCCATTGTACATCATAAATGCTACAGCAATCAGACTTATATAATGTGTAAGTGTTGTTAAAGCGTAAAACGATTTGTGCGAATCAATGATTGTTGCAATCTTCAATGTAAAGACTATACCTTGAAGACTGCAACAATCGTTGCAATCTTCATGTAAAGACTTGATGTAAAGACTGTAATGTGCAGTGAAATATAGAGCTATTGTGTTCTCTTGTTTTATTTTTTTAAATTAATTTTCTTAGAATTTTTTCAACGGTTATTCTGTAAGAACAACACGCGTTTCTATAAAAGAACAAGAACTTCGGGAATTAAATCCTCGTTTTGCAAGACTTTTTTTGAAGGGAACTTCATCGAGACCTAATCTATACCTTTTATGAAAGACTCGATTTCATAAGGAATCAATAAATAAATAAATTGATATTCGTTTTATAATATCACTTGCTTTCCTATTCTGCTTTGCGAGATACATTCTTGATCATTCTTATTATTATGTTCATTTCAATGAAAAGTACTTTCATAATGTCGCTAAGCTATACATAGTGAAATTACAACCAGTTATTCTGAAAAGAAAAGTACAATATGAAATAAAAAGTAAAAATCATGAAGGTTAAACTTAGTGATGGGCACTGTCGTTCTTTTTGAGGGGGTATTCTAGTCTAAAATTTTCAAAAAAAATCGATTTGTTTTGGCATATTTTCAAAGTTTAGACCTTTAAAACTATGCCTGTAAGAGGATTAAGAAAAAATATTTTCGAAGTTACAGGCGTATTAGTGACGTGGCAGCGAATCAATAGCCAGCCGCAGGCCACTTCTAGCTGCCTGAATGCTTCCTGTATCGTATAAAATCTTTTATTTTCAACATAAACCTTTAATAAATGTAAGTATAAAACATCATATAAAATTACTTAGACTGCTTCAACGAGGCTCAAAACTTCAACCTTTTATCTACTGCATTATGATCTGCTGTGATTTTTTTTTACAGAAATAGCTTGTTTAGGTATTTACACTGAAAATTAAGGGGTTTACATAAATAAAATGCTCAGTCTATAAGTATTTATTTTTTCAAAGCTAATAAGTGCCACAGAGTATTTACACTGTGAAATTAATTACGTACACTTTATAATCAAAATATTTCGTCAAATAGTTTTCTAAGTTCTTAACTAAAACATTTAAAAAATCAGTGACTTCATTCTTGAATTTTTCTGCTTTTCTGGAGCGAAACTCTACGGGAGCAATCTGAACAAAATGGAAGTTCAAAACACAGCATCGGTTTCCAAACTATCTATGCTCCTTTCCTCGCTAAAATACTCTTTATAGAACCCTTGCTGATATGTATCCTGAAAAAGGGGAATTTAAAGACTGTTCCGGCAAAGTACCATCAGAATATTGGTAAAAATGGTTGCTGGGATGGAATTTATAGAGAATGGTACTTATAAGTACCGTCGGTAGATAAAGGGTTAAACTCATTTTTCTCGAAAATATGTTTTTCGGAACGGTTGACATGATATCTCAAGTTTCAATGGATCGATTTACTTTAAATTCAGTGTAGAGCTTCTTAATATATGTCGCTATCGTTTGGAAAAGTTTTTTTAACAATATTTTTCTATTATTTTAAAAAAATTGCCAAGTTTGAAAATTTGAGGGAAAAAATTACTTTTTTTTTACATGGCTAGCGGCATTTTGCGAAATTTTCTCCTTTTTTTTTTTACAAATTGTTCTTCTCAAACGAAAACTTCATCTCTACTCTTTAAAAAATAACCAAGATTTTTGTTTTCAGGGGGGTAGAATCGTGTCAACCAGGGGGTAGCTTTTTTTTTTTGAGTCTCCACTTTGCGGGCCTGTACTTTTTTGAATTTTAACATTTTTTTACTAATTTTTTTTAGTAAAAGCTCTTTAAACAACCGATAAAAACCCGAGGATTAAAATCTTTACAGTTTTTTATCTACAGCGTTTTAAATAGCACCTAAAATTTGGCCCTCTAGACTAGAATTAACTCTTAAGAATTCGTTCATCAGAGGGTCATTAATTTCTTTTTTTTTTTTTTTTGCCCGTTCATCGAACTCCTTCGTTTGAACGACTTCGATCATTCTTCGAAAAAAAAGAGCATTTTATTACTAAAAGGCAATATTCTGTTCGATCCTTTTTGTCCTCGCGAACCCCTTCTAAAATCCGAAAGAAAATGGCGAACCCCCTTCAAGAGTTGTTAGTAACTTGCAACAAAAATAAAAACCAACATAAAAACTGCGAGAAAATGAATGTATCTCTTTTTAATTATTATTTTTTATTATTTGTTCTTTCTGTATTATTAATAGTGCAGTGAATATATGTATTCGCAAAAAAATATTTAAAAACTTTTTACCGATAGTGCGAAAAGAAAAAATTGTTCAATCGCACGAAAAAATATACGAAAACTGTTTTGAATCCATCAATAAATATCTATCGGTTCCACTTTTGGGTTGAAACATACAGAATTCGCAAAATGAAAATTTATAGATGTATTAAATTTACATATTTTCAAATTTCTCACTGCGATAATACAAAAAAATTGAAATAAAGCGTGATAAATGTGAGTACAAAATTTGAAATTAATCAATAAATACATTTCGGTTCTGCAGACAAGAAAGAAACATTAATTCAAAATTTAAAACAAATTTATGAATATCTTTGGGTACCACTTTGTGTTACACCTGTTCGAAATCAGGCGAAAGTAGAAATATGTGTTCCGAAATTTTGTGCGCATGGCTTCTTATGTCAGTCAACCACTTTTCCGCATGATCGGGAAAACAGTTATTGAAAAATCATTTTTACGCTTTGTCCTAATATGTATATGTCAATTTATGTATTCCGTTATTTCATTTACTTTAGCAGTTGAAAGTCCGCCATTGCAACATTATTTTCGCTAACCCCTGGAGGTTCGCCAACCACTGGTTAGGAAACGCTATTCTAGACTATGCGCTAGTTCTCCATCCTTGTACATATGGGACCGTTCATAAAGGATATCACACTTTTTTCAACACATTTGACCCCCCTCGCCCCTTTGTCACAAAGTGTAACACTTCAACATACCCCCTACCCTCCTTTGTCACATGTCACGCTGTGCTACATTAGCATAAAATAAGTAAATAAAGAATTCAAAATGTACGATGTCACACTTATTGTTACCCCCTCCCCTTGTCACAAACTGTCACACTTTCTTGAAGCCCCCTTCTCTCTCGAAGCGTGACATCATTTATGAATGACCCCTATGGGGCTTTGGTTTGTGTGTGCTGGACTTCTGGTCAAGGAGCAAGCATGTTTTTATGAATAACAAGTTCATTAATAGCAAAAAAAAAAAAAAGGTTTAAGCTTTGAACACTAGCATGCCAAAAGGAGCTCGGAGTTACAGCCGAAAAAAATGAATCCTAAGTTGCAGATATCGCAGCCCACATAATTGAAAATAGCCGTCGACATCTCAATCAATACGACAATCGCAAAGCATAGCCATAAAAAAAAAAAAAAAAAAAAAAAAAAAAAAAAAAAAACGCCCCATCCGACACCAAGATTTTCAGCAATACTGACAAAGTGCGAAAAACCTCACGAGCTGCCGAAAAAAATGGTGAATCTTTTGCTGATCAATATATGTTGATATATATATATATATTGCAAACAATTCAAAGCACATCCCTGAAGAAATGATCACTTTTCTTTTCTTGAAATTTTTATGGAAAAAAAAAAGCGTATCAACTAGTAGCAAATTACAGTTCGACCACGGAATTTTGACACTTGGACGCTTCTGCGCATGGCAGAAAAGAACGAAGCCGTTCGAGTTTTGGGGAAGTTCGTTTTGCCGCTTTTATTTAGCACGCAAATCAGAATGTTTGCTTCACTGGTTGTTGAAAGCAGCTAAGTTTATAAACTGGCGTATAGTATCAGTTCGGAAGAAATCAAATGTTCTAAACGAACTAGAAGAGAACAAAAACTGCACATTCTTTATACCAGCAGTTCCTTCCTTGAACATGAATGAATTCTTCTGGGTACTCTGCCAGGCAGCTTGCTTTGGATGATGGTAGAACTGTAGCATTTGTCAGTTCCAATAGTATAGAAAAAATAAATCAATATTATTTAGTTAAAGTAACACAACTATATTGCACTAGTATCAACTATGTCGCAGGTTGACAACCATAACCTTGCCTGCGAGCTGTGAGCGTGCAGTCTCCTTTTTTGGCAGTATCACGTGAGCAAATTTAAACTGGAAGAGAGGCCAAACGTAATTTAATTGTTTCGAGTTTAATATTATTTGTTTAGTTTTGGTTTTTAATTTTCGCTTAATTATAGCTGTTTTGTTAATTAATATATTAGAAAAGAGAGAGAGAGAGGGAGAAAACAAAAGGGATATGAAAAGGAAAAATAGGCTTTTCTATGAATCAAAAATAAAAAAAAGTTGGAGCTTCAGAGTCATGTCAAGAAGTACTTTGCTTAGCAAATGTGATGTACGCTGCATATGAAACGCAATTGTAATCCAAATAAAGTGTTTTCCTGTTTTAAGAGTATGTAAGTATTTCATTTCCAAATTCATTTTTTTAAATATAACTCACACGCATTCATAGCCCATGGGTCAAGTTTCAAAAACGATAAAATACTTTGCCATTACTCTTTTATATTACTTAATAGAACATAGAAATATTTCAGGTATCAGTCTTAAATAATATTTAATATATATGTAAAATAACATCACAAAAGTGCTTCAAAATATAAAGTACAACAAAAATTCAAGGCATATTCTGCTTGCAGAAACATAATAAATAGCCAAATTATATATTGCTATCAACAAACAAAAACAGCACTTGAGCCCAATCTGTTCAATGGATTCAATTCACCTCTAGAGGGACTCATGAGTGATCATCGTTGTCACGTGATATCCGCTCTTGGTTTACTAAGATTTTCAATTGAGTTCTGCGTGGTGTTCGTAAGGCAAAATTAGTTATCTTAAAATTAATCTGACTATTTTCACAGCTTCTTCTGATTATAACTTAGTACTTTCATTTAATTTAATCATTATAAAAGAACTTTATGTATTTTCTTTACAATAGTTATAGTGTTTTATTTAGTGTTAATTTTATGTAATGTAGAAGAACTTTATTTAGGCCTGGTTTTTAATTAGATTTGTCGAACTCGAAGTAAAGCGATGCTACGGCTTCCTTTGTTTACATTACTTTAATCGTTGCCACGTGACCAATGACGTTGCCTGAATTGCCTCCATTAACGTTGGCTCTATACCGACGGCGACAGCAATAGAGTTCGTGCCGCGCGTAGTATTGCTTTTGCATAGTTTAATTAACGCGTCATCGTGCTTGTCATTTGGTACTCATTTATTCTATCACTAACAGTTACTTTCACGGGGAGGATCCTTTATTAATAGAAAGCGCAATGATGTGATGCAGAAAAGACAAATCCTTGTACTTTTTGGTTAGAGGATTTACATTGACATGTCTTAAACATAATTTTATAACAGGTATAATCCGTGTCGATTCAGGCAGGGGGGGTACCTTCATAGTCACAGAAGTTTTTGAATTTCACATATGTTAAAATTTAGAACTTCGTGAGTTATAGGTATGTTTTTGTTTCGCTCAAAAAAATTCCTGGTCCGAGATGCAGGCCGCCAAAGATGCAGGCCGCAATTTCTCACTTGCGATTTTCGACAAAAACTTTCAAGTGCTCTATTTCAAGAACAGCGCAAGATATTTTGATGCGGTTTTTTTTATTTGAAAGAAAATTATATTCTGTCAAAAAAGCCAATCTCAAAAATTTTTATTTTTTTACTGTTGGTTAATACCGTTAAGTACTACATTCCCTGAAAAAGAGAGCTTCCACTTTTGCGTTAAACAGTTTTTACAAACAATTTAAAATTTTGCCATATATTTCATCAGTTTTGTTAACAACATGGTCATATATTGGTCTCATTAAGTCAAAATGATATTAATTTTTTTTTTGACATGGCAATTAATTCTTAATAAATAATGTTAGCGCGAAAAATTCATGACTTTTTTTTTTAAATTAAAAAAAGGTTTTTTTTTTTTTAAATTTAAAACCAGTTTGCTTATCACAACCATAAACATAACTGAAGATTGACATTCTGAGTAAAATGCATTGAATATAATATTTATTTAAGTGAAAATAAGAATTTTACATTGAAAAGTGTATATTTATGCTAAAAATTTAGAAAAATAAATGCAATACACTGTACTTTCAACCCAATACGCATGTGTAAGAAAAATTAATTACTGCACATTCGCCAGGTTGTTAACAAGTAACGTAAATATATGTATAACAACCATTAAAATTATTTATGTATACCATTTATTTATAATCGCAAATTGATTAATAATTAATTTTTTTATATATGAATATTAATTCAATTTATTGAAAATACCTAACACATACAGTTAGGTATTTTCTTGATTTCATTTGCCATCAAGTAATTTGAAAAAGAAAACAAGTTTGGCTGTCTTTTCTACCCCAAGTGTTATAGTTTAAGCTTGTTGTGAACAAATCCAAATGTAGAAAACTTTAGTTCAACTGCTGCTGAAATGAGCATCTGAATTATTTTTGGATGTTTATTACCCATGAATTCTTTTACAGCAGTTACAATTTCCCACACTCAAATGTTGACATAGACTGCAATTTCTTTTTCAAATTAAATTCCACAAAAAGGATGTGCACAAATTATGAACTTCAAGCCATTACTTCATAGTTCAGTGTTTTCTTTAACCAAATTTAATTGGCTCTTAAACCACTTATTTTATATTTTGGGGTTAGAAAGAAAGGTGTTAATGCATGCGTTCATATGTTTTAAAAAAAGGTATTGTATAGTAGCTTCATCTTGCTGATTTATGTTATTTTCTAGCTTTTCTGAATACTTGTAACAGCTTTGGCTAATTTAGTTATCTTCTTCAAATTATTTAAAGCAGTTAATATTGGTTTTAATTGTTTAGGCAGATCCTCAACATTCTGTTCCGTTGCCCCATTGAAAATATTTTGATTTATTTCTCTATTAAATTTCTACTTCCTTCTTTAAATACCTGCATAAAAATTAGCCGATTGCTTATGTAACTTTTTATTGGGACGACATATTAAATTAAATTGTACCTCTGCAGGTAAGATGAATGCCATTTCGTTACTATCAGGACAACATTGTTAATGAAATTATTTTTTCTTGTTTTGAATTGAGAACATGTTTATTGTCCCCATACCTCGCAACTCATAATGCTAACTCAAATTAGTAATAAATTCTTTAACATTTTGATTGATTTGATTTTTGTTAGAACTATTGAGTTAAATCAATGATTTTTTTTTTTTTTGAAAAAAATCATCTGCTTTAAATTATGTACAGCCTGATAAATATTAGAAATATCTTTTCAAAAAAAGAAAAAAAGGGAAAGAAAAAAAAAAAAAAACGCTAATATATTACAACCAAAAACATATTAAAGCTTACAATATATGAACATGTTCCAAAACATACCACTTCCCAAAATTATGTCGTTAACTTTTAGTCGTAAATTATAGATAAAGCAATTAGTGGTGCTTCATGCATGTGCTTTGTTTTTGTTAATTTCCTTATGAAAGAAAAGGAAGAAAAATGCAAAGTGATTGTATCCTAAATTGATCCCCCCCCCCCCAACTAGTGTTCCTCATTTTTTTTCTTAACATCAATAGCAAGATATGAAAATCAAATATAGAAAGCTATGTTTTACTGAATAACACATGTATTAAATTTAACAACTAATATATTTGAACCCTACCTATAAAAAAATGGGAAAATGATATTTTAAAAAAATAAAGGGAATCAATAAATAATTTAAAGTAGCGGGCAATAAGACTGGGCAATGTATGTCTGTTTGTCTACTGGTAAATTTCTTTTGTGGGAGAGGGGGATATGTTTCTAATATTTATTTAAAAAATTAAATTAATATAATTTTGCCTTAATGAGACCAATATATGACTATGTCATTAACAAAACTGATAAAATATATGGCAAAATCTTAAATTGTTTGTAAAAACCGTTAAACGCAAAAGTGGAAGCTCTCCTTTTCAGGGAATGTAGTATTTAATGGTATTAACCAACAGTAAAAAAATAAAAATTTTTGAGATTGGCTTTTTTGAGAAAAAAAATAAAAAAGATTTTTTGAAGAATTTTTCAAAAGGCTGCAGCAAAAAAATTTGAATAGCTATTTTACAATTTAGCCTTTTATTTTAAACAGTACATAGTTATCTTTCAAATAAAAAAATCCGCATCAAAATATATTGCACCGTTCAGGAAATAGAGCACTTGAAATTTTTTGTCGAAAATCGCAAGTGAGAAGTTGAGCCGAAGGCGCCATCTTTGGCGGCCTGCATCTCGGGCCAGGAATTTCTTTGAACAAAAAAAAAAACATACCTATAACTCACGAAGTTCCAAATTTTAACATATGTGAAATTCAAAAACTTCTGAGATTATGAAGGTAAGATTTTATTTTTACCTGCCTGAATTGAAACGGACTATGCCAACAACGGTTTCAGGTGCCTTTCTTTGGCATACATTACATACACGCTAAAATCCAGATATTTAAATGATCAGTTTAATTAGCGTTATTTAATAACTATTTCTGAATTTATGAATTACATGTGCCTTTCGTTCGTAATAATTACATGTACTTTAAAATCTAGAACAACGTTTCCCAAACTGTGGTACGCGTACCACTAGTGGTACGTGAAGCCTCTGCAGGTGGTACGCAAACAGGCAAAAAAAATCTATCTATAATCTATTATGTGTTCTATTCTATATAATAAAGTTATATTAGCAGTGGTACGCAAAATGATTTGCAAGAAAAATGGTGGTACGCGAAAAAAAAGATTGGCAAACGCTGATCTAGAAATTTAAACGATGAGTTTTATCAGCTTAATGAAATAAAAATACAAGATATATGGAACTAAGTGTCTTTCTTGATCGACATTTCTGTCATCATAGAAATGTAAATGTATGTAACAGAAATTAATAAAAGTTTTAGTATTTCAAAATAAGCACGATCCTTTTAACTTAACTTAATATTAAACTTGTTATATTAACTTATTATTAAAATTGTTTTGTTCACATCTGATTTGGCGATGTAGTAATTCTGGAGATTGTAGCACTAAAGACCGTTTTGCTGATAAATGCCAAAATTCCCACTATAGTCCTATAATACGACAGTACCCACAGCAGCAATATTGCAGCTGACGTAAGTTCTTTCTTTTGCAGTCGTGTAAATTACGGATAATTTGAGTCATGCTTTCTTATCATAAACGAAGATGGGGACAAAACCATCTCTTGTTATTTCTCATCATCTGGTGTGAATATTTGTCCTTTTATTATTCATTCTGCAGCTGCTTCATCCATATTTTGAAGCTTGTCATCATGGTCTTTAGGACTTATGACTGCAATTCGGAAAGATATCTCTTTTGGACGTATCCAACTGTAAGTGTTATCAAACAGAATGACATCTAAGGAAGAAAAGGACGTAAATATCACTCCTTATTTTGCATGAATTCACATTTTTACAACTTACGACAACAAAATATACTCACATGTTCCTTCTTTTTCGCATTTGTACACGCCACTCTCTGCGTATTCATCAGTGTCTATCCTCTGGATCGGGACAAGTTCCACCATTTTTTCTTCGCCCGACGACATGTCTTGGAAGAACAGCCCAAATCCAATGTCTCTGCTCTTAGTTTCGAACTCCCATTCAAGGAGGGATTGACTTTCCTCCACTTTGATGGATTCTTCGTGGAAAGAAGCTCGAGACAAAGTGATTTGCTTCACTCCAGGCATTTTCGACAATGGTCTCTTGCTTTTATGTTTGTAATACTTCTCAGGTATGGGGCTTCTGCTTGTAATCTGTAAAGAATAACGCTAAGATTTAGTTCAAGCCAATTTAGAAAGAATCAAATTTTTTGAATGCCAATGTAAGTTGTGTGCGTTTTCAAGAAAGGCAAGCATTGTATGAGCTTGTTCTAATTATAAGTTATAAATTTTAAAGTACAAAGTGTATTAGCTAGAACGTTACATGAGTCGGAAGCAATAGCAGTCCTTCCTTAAATTAGAAAAAAAAATGAAATGAACAGTTCCCTTATATCTCATATTTTCCCGTCTGTGAGATTGTTGATTCTTCTAGTGACTGAGCATTCCCACTAGAACTGTAAGTAAAGAACTTCAGCAAAGAGTGCAATTACTTGAAATTTACGAATATTAAAACAGAAAATCATCAAACTATAAGGTCTACCGGAAAGTTCTGTCCGTTTCTATTGCAACAAGTTTCGACACGTTCTATATTTCATGTTCTATCATGTTCGGTTCTATATTTTTACTGCTTAATGTATGCATACTCACGTAGCAAATTGGCTATAGTAAATTCACATTAGCCGGCAATGTTCAATAGGAATAAGGACATCATACTGCATCATGATAATGCCAGGCCACATGCTGATTTGAGGACTCGCCAAAAACTTTCAGAACTGGGCTGTGAAATTCTATCGCATCCACCATATTCCCCAGACATAGCACCCTCCGACTACCACTTGCTTCTGTCTTTACAAAATTTTTTGGCGAGCAAAAAATTCAAAAATGAAGAAGATATCAAACAAGCACTGGTCGAATCTTTCGAATCAAAAGATAAAATATTTTAAAAATTGCCCTCATGCTGGTAAGAAGTCATTGATAATAATGGCAATTATATTATTAAACAAAGTTATTTGGCAGAAGTAAGAGAAATTCGTATTTCCTTTTATTCCAAAAATGGGCTGAACTTTCCGGTAGGCCTTATATTTACATATTTATTGAATATTAATTCAATTTATTGAAATCTGATAAATTGAATCAGGGTTGGCCCCTGGGGTAGCGGAACTGAAAATAGGAAATTGGCCTTGTACGCAATGTTACTAATGTAAAAAACAATTTTAACCAACTGATTCTTGATGGCGATATACTGATAAAGTATCAGGCAATGATTAATATATTGAGACTTTTCTTCATCTCTTCTTCGATAAGAATGAGTAACGGTGAATAAATTAAGAAATAAAAACAATCCTTCTTACCTAGGCTACTTAATGTGCTTGAAAAGGATCAGTGTGGTAGTTTTTAGCCTACTTTCCCGTAAAAGTAAAAAAAAAATAATAATAAAGCATGAAAGAAGGCTTAATGTATCGTGAAAATATCGTTAAAAATCAAGAAAAGTCAAAAATAAGTGAAGTAATTAAATAAAGATTGAAAAATAAAAAATTTGAAAGTAGGGTATTGAGATGGGGAAAAAGTGTGTCTGTCGGTCTGTCGGTCTGTCGGTCGGTCTGTCTGTCTGTCTGTCGGTCTGTCCCCCCCCCTAATAACTTTTGAACGAATTGTCCGATTCAAAAAATTCTTTTTGCATTCGAAAGATCTCGGCGAGGACATCTCATTTCTATATTTTACTTTTTTGTTTGAACAATTTTTCGTTCAATTTTGAACAGTTCAAAAAATTTTAACATTAGCGCCTATGGACAAAATTGAAGCAAATTCTGTAAACTCTGGGGACAAGAGCCAAGTTCCTATTGCAAGCTTATTGAAAGGAGTTCTCGGCGTGAAATATTGATTTGAACAGTTTTTGTTCATTTTTGAACAGTTCAAAAAATTAACACAGAGCTTACGGGGAAATTTCAACCCTATATAATTCCAGATCTAACGGACCGATTTGCTTGGAACAAACTTTATCGGAAAGCTCTTATAACGTAAAACATGTAGAAATAGAAAGTTTATCCAGAACTTACGAGCCTATTTTGCTATGAAATTTTTTGATCGGGATTTTCAAGGATATTTCTCAGTGACTCAATGAGTGAAATAATGAATGAATGAATAAATGAAAGAGTGAAAGAATAAATCAATGAATAAATGAATGAGGAAAAGAATGAATGAATAAATTATTGAATAAATGAAAATATAAATAAATGAGTGAATAAATACATGAATGCGTAAATGAATGAATAAACACTTGAATGAGGTAACGAATGAATGAGTAAATACATGGCTGAATAAATGAAAGAATGAATGAGTGAGTGAATGAATATGTATTATCCGTTGAAAAAGGTATACTTTCAATAATTAGAACTAAAGATAAATAAGAAAGAGAGAGAAAGAGATAGCCAGATTATAAATTTGAATTTGGTGTATACGGGAAAGTAGGCTCGTATAGTTCTAGACGGAACTTCTTGTTCAGTTCTTATTCAGTTCAGTTTTTAGTTATCCTTTATTTAAACAAATTTAAAGTCAGATCTTCAAATATATTTTTTAATTTATTTTTATTGAATCTCTCAAGATCTACCAGCAGTGTGCGCAAAGGTTTAAAATTGGTGGTACCACTGTACCAAAGTGTTTAAGAATTTTAATGGAGGCAATTCACCACTAGAGGGACTCATGAGCGATCATCATTGTCATGTGATATCCGCTCTTTATTTACTAAGATTTTCAGTTGAGTTCTACTTGGAATTCACTAGGCAAAATGAGTTATCTTAAATTTAATTAGACTATTTTCACAGCTTTTTCTGATTATAACCCAATATTTGCATTTAATTTACTTATCATAAAGGAAACTCAATAATTATTACAATAGTTAAAGTGTTGTATTTAGTGTTAATTTTATGTAATGTAGAAGAACTTGATTTAGGCCTAGTTTTTAATTAGATTTGTCGAACTCGATGTAAAGCGATGCTGCGGCTTCCTTTGTTACATTGCTTTCATCGGTACCACGTGACCTATGACGTTGCTTGAATTGCATGCATTGTGCTCAAAATATGAGACACAAGGAATCATTTTGTAGAATTAAGAGCAAAGCAACGTTTTAAAAGCATTTAAAAGGTGTAGATGAAAAGGCCCAGAAGTATGAAATTTCGGTTACAGATACCTTAGCTCATGTTCTGATCCGCCTTGAAGCTTTTTATGTAAATTCGAATTTGTGCTTCTTTTATTCAACTTAAGCAAAAGTTATAAGATTTTGAATATATCATCGAAGAAACATCACACCTTTTACAGATGTTTGCAGCATATTAATGTCCGTAGAAAGTGCACAAGATGATTTCTGTGCAAAATTCGTTGAGCAATGAATGCAAATATTAGTTTAAAACGAGGCTCATCTATGAGTTTATCTGCTTAAATTGCGTATTTTCTGGTAAAATAAATAGCCATTTTGTCGACAAAAAGACCTAGCGTAAAACCAATGAAAATTCTTTTTGGATCAAATCGTAAACACATAACTTTCGAGCCAAGAGGTCGTAACTTATTAATTTTTTATATTTGGTTACTTTTCGAAACTTCGCCAAAAATCCTTATTAATAAAATTCTTCTGATTTAATTCAATATATGATTTTCACTGTAGGATGATGGGGCATTTGCGCTATAGTACTCATGGTTTTCCATGTTCGGCTGCATTTCATATTCAAAGAGGAAATTCATGCATTACTTTGCGTCATTTTTTTAAGCTGAAAAATGCAGCACTAATGGAAAATAATTTGTATTTCTTAATTGCTTCAAATAAAGTACAGTATAGCCAAGCCCCGACTAACCGAGTTCCGATTTAACCGGAACTCGGTCTATGAAACAGTAGTGTATGAAAAAGAAAGCATTTGGAGCGGGCCATTTTTAAAAAAATTTTTTGGAGCCCCGGCCGATGGTGAACAGTTTGTTTACGGTTTCTTATCCTTGTTTGTACTGTACTGTATTTGGTACGTGATGAGTGCTAAACGCAAACGAAGTGTTGTGTCTTTGGAGACTACAATACAAGCCATCAACATCAGACTCGATAAAGGAGAGATCATTGGAAAAGTGGCTTTAGATTTAGGTGTGAGAGAATTATCATTTCATAATATGTACAGTAAAAGCCTTTTTTCACATATCTGCCGACATTTTCATTAATTTCATCCACGTTTCCCTGTCGATTCGGACAGAGTTCGTGTTATCCGCGTTTTCGGTTATCCGAGGAACCCTTGGTCCATATTACCTCGGATAACCAATTCTCTACTGTACTTTAAAATGGTCTTAGAAGAAAAACGCGTCTAAGGCTGCAAAGTTTGATGGATTAGAGTTATCATCTGTAACAGCTATTTAGCTATTTAAAGAGCATTTACCAATGTTTCACACAATGGGTTTCCATCGGGATCGGTTCTAGTTCCTCCCAAAAATGCTGGAAGTACTTCAGCATCAATTTCCTTCAAAAGAACGTCTTTCCACTCATCTGAAAAATTAAATTAGCCTTGATATATACATTTTTTAATGTTTTTACTCGCGTTCATTGGTGAAGTTCATTACACCGTTGAAGTTTTACTGCTCTGTTTTTGAAATATAATTCATTTGTATTAATCACTTTGTAGAAAAGTTACAAACGTACAACTAAGGGAAAATTAATTATAGTCTGTGTAATTAGAATCGGCGTGTCAAGGTCACACAACCCAACCTTTTCCCCTCCTGGTCGCCATGGTTTCCCTGCAAGAAACTTTTTCACCACTTGGTTTGGGGAACATAATAAGTCAGTTTGTTGTTTTAGTTATAATATTAATAGACGGATTAAAATCAGATTTATTTCTCAATAGCAAAAACAGATTGCGTAAGATAAAGTATTCTAATATGTTGAGCAATCTAAATCTTATTCTAATATTTTTATGTGTTTCAGAAAGCTATTGTATACCTAATTTATTGTAATACCTAATTTATTAAACTTTAGCTGGAACATATAATCTACTGATGGTGTACATGTAAAATTAGTTATTTGTATGTATGTAACATCATTTTTTCATTTCGTAATATGTACAGTAAAAGTCTTCTTTTTACGTCTTTGACGATATTTTTATCCATTTCAACTCATGTATCCCTCTCGATTTGGACCGAATCCGTGTCATCCGAATTTCCGATTAGCCAAAGGTACCCTCTGTCCACATTACCTCGGATAATCGAGGCTCTACTGTATTTTCATATAAGTAAGAGAGATAAGTAGGGAAAATAATCGTACACCGATGCAATTGTTTAGCTTGAATGTTACGTTCATCTAATGGTTAGCAGGCTGTTTTCAGAAAAAGACTATAACCAATGAGCAAGATATAATTAAATTAATAAACATAAACACGTGCACGAACACTTGCTTATTGGTATACACGCATAGAGATTGTCCCAAAAGGATAGGTTCAACAAAGCTTTTACTTAAAAAAATGTGGACATAGGAGAGATCAAGGCCCAGCAGTGGCTTACTTTTAAATCTATCACTATCCAATTGGTCCCGCCGTGGACCAGTCGGTAGAAGCTCAGTTCCCGCAGAACCCCGAAAGTGAAGCAACATCGACTTAGGTCAGTGTTTGGGAAGGTGACAATCTATTGCGGCTGGTTCCTGTAGGGCCGTGTACGCTAAAGGGAACTGGTGCACGTTAAAGAGGTCGTGGCTCCAATGTGATCCAAGTGAAACGATACCTCTGGGGGTGCCAATCCCATGTGATGGTCTCTCATCTGGGAGCTGGTTCAAAAAATTGAGAGACTTTTCAAAGGGGCGGAAATCGGACTCCTGCCTATAAGGGCCTCGTTAGACTCAGGAGCAGCGTACCCATTCTACCTCGCCACGCGCGAGGACACGACAATAACAACAACTATCCAATTCCTTTCGTTCATATAGTCATAAGTCTCATAGGCGCCGCGGCACGGTTATGGTTGTTTACAGCCAAAAATACCATACGGGAAATATTTACGCACTCATTTTGTGCTGCTTTTATGTTTTGAGCTGCTAAAAGTAATTTTTTCATCTTGAAGTTTGTTTCATTTCATCAGAACTGAACAAATATCTAGGGTCAGTTGGGGTAATTGTAAACAAGCTTCATAACTATACTTGTGGTGGTTTTGAAAACTTAACTGCTTGTGAGTGATAAACTGGCAGCATAGGGAAAACATTGAAACAGTTTCGTAAGTTTCGAAACAACTGTGGAGGCATCAATATTGTTTGAAAATGGCACAGTGAACAAAGTTGTTTAACAAAATTTAGTGATCTTACATTTTCCTCTCCAGCTCATCTACAAAAGCGATGTAAGCGGTTTCAACCTTTTTATTTGTCAAATGGAATGCTGCTAAAAACATTTTGTTATGAATTTAATCCTCCCTGTTATTTTTCATGTGCAAGTTAGGTGTTTAAAATTACCCCATATATTTCGTACTCTGGGGTAATTGCAAACACTTAAATTTATCCTATTTCCAATATTTTAGCGGGAAAATAAGTATTATATTTTGATGTAAATTACACTTTTGTGTCTATTTTACATAACTGTTGTTGTTGTTGCTAATGCCAGTTGGAAATCCAAGCCCCCTTGCAGGGCGACCATGAATAAAGGAAGCTCCGCTAGAATTAAGTACACTTGGCTCAGGGAGGCTTAATGATTTTGAACCTGCTCCTAGATGAGAGATCGTCCCTCAACGGAAATTACTTCTAACTTGGTGGACATTTGAAGCGAAGATGTATTTTACGTGCACCCTTTAGCGTACTCGGTCTCAGAGTAATCAGTCACGGGAGGTGGTCACCCTCCCAAGCGTTGAACATGGCCAGTTGTGCTTCACTTTCGGGGGTCTGTGGTATTGAAGCTTAACCGACTGATCCACTAGGGGATAACTTTTACAAAAATTTGTCGCATTATTTGATTTTTTGCGAGATATTTCTCGTTAAATGATCGCAGCTGACTCATAACATAACTCAGCGGACCCCATGCAGCCTGTTGGCCTCAGATTTAGGACCATTGCTCCGCAACTTCTTAAGCCTTCAAGCAGACTGTGTATGAAACAATTTTCCATTTGCATCAACCTTATTTCAAAAATAAATCACTGTTAACAATTACCCCAGGTCTCCGGGGTCATTGTAAACACACTGGGGTAATTGTAAACATGAGCTCATTCGCTAACAAATAGTCAAAAAGTCAAAATTTTTCTACACCTTTACTCGCATGAAATACAGTAGTGTCTACAATACTCACAATTTTATCTCTAAATTCATTCAAGAGGTAGTGAAGGGTTAAATGTTAAAACATTGAAAAAGCGTTTACAATTACCCCAACTGACCCTATAAGTACGAAATAGTTCTTCTAGAAATTTAAAATAATGCTATTTTTAAATTTATAAAAATTATTTGCATATTTATAGTTTATGTAAAATTTCAGTGCCATTATTTACTTCGTTTCTACATGGGGC
Source organism: Octonoba sinensis (assembly GCA_038502835.1). Lineage (NCBI taxonomy): Eukaryota > Metazoa > Arthropoda > Arachnida > Araneae > Uloboridae > Octonoba > Octonoba sinensis. The sequence goes on from CM076603.1 coordinate 21,682,683, forward strand.
ACAGTGGGCCACAACCCAAGTGTCTAAAAGTACAAATTATATTTAATAGATCACTTATTTTACTTAACTTTTCGCTTACACATGTAATGCAAAGAGCTAACATGAAAATAATTAAAAACTTCAGAAAATAAAATAAATATTTGAAAAACATTTAAACATTAAAGTTAGTTTCTATGCAGTTGCAAAATTTGCAAAAAAAAAAAAAAAAAAAAAGAAAGAAAGAGCTTTTCTTTTCTTTTCCCGAAAGGTATTAATGTCAGTTTTTAGCTTACCGGCTCCTAGGACATGAATGGTGTCTAATGCCGAAACTGGAAGAAATCTTTTGCAAATTGAAAATCCATGAATAAATATTGGGGTAGCTGAAACAAGAAATAGTTTTTCTTATAAATCAAAACTCGTACAAAAAGGGAAAAAAAGTAAAGGCTTTTTTAACGATATGATCTGCAAAAAATATTTGAAGCCGGGGATATACAAACTAAAAGTGTTTTAATGAGCTGTTATAATGTTTTTTGAAATTTCTTTCCTCTTTTATAATTTCAGATGAATGCTTATGTTATACATATTCATACATAAATATTGTTAGAACGTTAATTTTAACGTATATAATAACAAAAGTAATTTCAGAAAATAAAAATCTTCATAGGATAATACAGTATAAAAGGGTTCCTCGACAAGATAATTCTTTTGACGAAATGCTTCTTTCAAAATCGTGTTAAATTTTTTTTGTCTATTAACTAAACATTAACACTTAGATTGATAATAAATGTATTAAAGTTTGCTATAATGCCCACAATGCGTATGAGTAAAACAAGCACTATGATCAATAACTTGTAATTTTTTCCAAATATATTACTTTTTGTGTCTTTTGTTTAAATAATAATTCCCATCTTTTATTTGATCATTAATTTCATAACAAATTTTAAAGTGAGTATTATTTTTTCAGACTACTATGATTACTATAATACCTCCCTCTCAATATTAAACAGAAATGAGCTCTTGTTTCACATTTTTCGGACGATAAACACTCATCTCTTTTTTTTTTTAATCTTCATTTATTAACTTTTACAAACAATTCCATCATGATTATTAACAACCAGTTCCAAACCACTGCTGATGAAGTCTTTTCTATGTTTTTTCAAATAATCCGCTATGTTGTTTTCAATTGTTTAATTGAATTTAGCAAAACAATAAATTAAAAAAACTTTTAAAATTGCAAATCCTTTTTTAATACAGTGAAGGTAAAAGATCTTAGTTAAAGTTTAACTTCTTGTAGTTGAATAAAAATCGCTACGTAAGTCTCTTTTCTATGTTGGTCTGTTTTGGTTAATTGTAATAATGAGTAACAGCTCTCCGAAAAATGTATATATACCATGTGTTCAAAATACCTCGTCAGTTAAACGAAAAAATACTCGTTCTTTTTAATATATATATATATATATATATATATATATATATATATATATAATCATAGGATAACAAAGTAAACTCAATCTGCAAAAGGGCGCACGAGGCAGCTCACTTAAACAGTTGCGAAATATTTTAATGAAAGGGAAAAAATATAACTTGAACAAAATTAAATTAGTGGGTATGTAAAATTTAATAACAATTAAATACAAAATTAAATTTTAAACATGTTAAAAGTGGCAAACCACAAATGCACGAATATTAAAATTCAAACAGTAAATTAATGAAAAAAGCCTGCCTCTTCATCAGTTTTTTATTAACTTACTGTTCGAATTTTAATATTCGTGCATTTGTGGTTTGCCACTTTTAATATGTTTAAAATTTACTTTTGTATTTAATTGTTATTAATTTTTACATATCTAATAATTTAATTTTGTTCAAGGTATATTTTTTCCCTTTTATTAAAAAATATATATACATGCATATATATATATATATATATATATATATATATATATTTTGAAACAAATTAAGGCTAAATTAGTTGAGTCGTTATACTGTTTTTTTTTGAACACGTGGAATCTAATTTAACTTATGTAGGTGTTGTATCAAATCTTTTTCAGGAAATCAACTGATTAAAATTATTTTGTCGACTAGAAATGAACAGGTTAACCCATAGTATTACAATCTAAATTTGAGTACTTACTGTTTATAAGATAACATGCTTTCATACGTTGAGGGTAATTTGAGAAGTAAGCAAGACTCAGATAAATCAGAGATTCCAGAGCTTTAAATAAATAAATAAATGTAAAGCAGAAATAATGAATATAAAATTTTAATAAAAAATAATTTAAAATTTTTATCATTGAAAGATACATTTCGCTTACCTTTTTTATCTGTGGCTTTTGCAAATGTAATGCCGTCAATATCATATATGTATGTAACTTGATATATGTCTCTTCCGCGCTGTAGAAGAAAAAAATGATGTTTTATTTGAAAATTATCTTTTAAGAAGTTAGATATTGCAAACTTGAAAGAAGAAATTACGTTATCCTCCTTCTTTGAATAGGAGATAAGATCATGCATTTAATTGTGACATATGAACTGACTGGTGTAGTTCAAGTTAGCAGCGAGGGAATTCGACATAGAAATTTCAATAGATGACACCGAATTCACAATTACTTGAAATTTTTAGTTTACTGATGCTATTTATCTTATTAATTTGCAAGTGGGTAAAAGTTCAGAAGTAGTACTCTAATTTACAATGAAAAAACTTTGTTTATTCTAATTAATTTGCAAAATATTTATTTTAACGATTAATTTTAATTAAAAACCAAACAGGTTTTTTTTAATCTGATGATGTTATTTAATTGGTAATATATTATTAATATAATTATTTAAGATGTAGTTTGAAAAAGTACTATAACGCTTACAGGTAAGTAATAATCAACTTCAAAATATGGTTCAAAATTTTTCAACAGTATATAATTCTACCAACTGATCTTGAAATGCTACGAAACAATGGTTATTGTTCTACTGATCTTAAAAATTTTAATATTTCGGTCGACTGTCTTTGGAAATAGTATCATTGGGTTTTTCTATTATTACATTTCAGCGCTACTTATATTTAAAGAACACTAACGAATTCTGTAAACATAAGGGTAATTAAATGGTTTCCCATTGAATCCTTTGGATTTTTTAAAATACATTTCAGTATTTTTGAAAATTTAATTTCTGACACCTAACTTTACCAAGATCGCAAAATATACAGGCACTCTAACTTCCTTAGAATTCCTTATTGTTAAAGAAAAGGGTCACTTAATATGGAATCTTTTTTTAAAATTTGAAGTACTGATTAATCATTTAATAAATTATGTGTTTACAGCTGAATAATGCCAATTAATTTTCTGAGATAGGTAGGTTGAATGGCAAACTGATTGTACACTTTGAAAATTTTGCTTAGAAAATTGCAAGTAATCTTTAATGATGATGTGTAAAATAAATATTAAATTAATAACATATGATGTGTTTTTCTTTTCCTTTTTCTTTAAATGCATGTTTCAAACTTCTGAAAAACAACTAAAAAAAAATCCAAACAGTAAAATTTTGTGTTAGTTGTTTATTTTTGTACTTCACAGATAAGACTACGCTATTTTACGTCCTTGAATTTTTTATTCTTTTATTTTTTGCTATTTATTGGTCTTAAGCCCTAATAAAAATGGGATCAGGTATCCTCATTTTTTGGTTCATACAGAAAATTATTTCTTCTTAGATATGCTTTATAAGGGATGTAATATCTTTATAATAATTGTTAGAAGCATTTTTGATAAGCGACCTTTTATTTAAAATAGTTGTAATTTATGAAACACATGCAATTGTACCTTTTTACTTTCCTCCTCCAATAGTTTTGTGTCTGTTTCGTTTATATGTAGAAAAAGATTTTCCATATCACAGAACTTGAAGCACAAAAAGAGACCTGTTTGAGGTAAAGAAAAAAAAATTATAATTTTTTAAAATACTTTAAATAGTAACATATTAATTAAAACAGTAAAATTCCAAGATTCAAATATATACACATACAAACATACATATTTATCTATCTATCTATCTATCTATCTATCTTCTCTCTCTCTATTATATATATATAAAGGGTGGGGCGTAAAGATCTCCCCATTTTAAGTGGTCAATAAAAATATATAGGACATTGAAAAATAAATTATGTTTGCATTTGGAAAGAAAAATGTTTGCCATTAATTTCGAGTTTTTGTTGCACGAAAAAGGATTTTCCTTCATTCTCTATACACCTGTGAAGTTTCTCCCGGAAATTCAACATAATGTTAAAATTTTTTGAACTATTCAAAATTGAACGAAACATTGTTCAAATTAAAAAATAAAACATATAAATAAGATGTCCTCGCCGAGGGCTTTTGAATGCAAAAAGAGTTTTTCGAATCGGACATTTCGTTCAAAAATTATTAGGGGAAGGGGGGGGGGGGACAGACAGACAGACCGATACACTTTTTCCCCATCTCAAAACCCTACTTTCAAATATATATTTTTTCAATCTTTATTTAATTACGTCACTTTTTTTTAATTTTCTTTATTTTTAAAGATATTTTTACGATACATTAAGCCTTCTTTCATGCTTTATTATTATTATTATTTTACTTACGGGAAAGTAGGCTAAAAACTGCAAATGCAGGACTGCAGAGGAACACCAAGCGAGCGGGGGGGGGGGGGGGCGGGGTACGGACATCCGGTATCCGATTGATCTTTAAATGTCCGGAATTCAATTCAGCCACTGCGCAAAAGATCTGACTATCCGGCAAGTCAATCGGGATTTTTAAAAATTAATTAACTAGCATATTTTGAAAAAATACGTAAATTTCCATGCATTTGGAAGCTGTGGAATGTTCGTAAAACGTATAGAGTTTACAGGTTTCAAACATCAGGAGCCAGATATCCGGTACGGTCATGCATTTGGAAGCTGTGGAATGTTCATAAAATGTATAGAGTTTACAGGTTTCAAACATCAGGAGCCAGATATCCGGTACGGACTCGTTACACAAGGATTGCAGGATGTCTGATATCTGGCAAAATCAATGTCCTGGCAAGAATGTGGGACTTTGACGTCCCGTATTGAAGTTTCTCGGGGCGCGGGAGAATTTCTCAAAATACGGGACTGTGCCGTAAAATCCACAAAAATAGATAAACAAAAAATTTTATACCATTACTTATAACATAAGAAAAGAGATCAAACTTGTATAAAAATCCTAGAACAATATAAAAAAAATAATAATGTGAAAGTCCAAAAAACCCGCGAGAGCGCCGAATTTCAACTTGACTCGTGTTTTTTGCCATATTGTAAACAAATAAACTACCGTTTCTGAATTCTCAAAGAAAAAAAGTGATTTCCTATTCCTCCTTTATAATTCCAGTCCAGCAGGTCTTGCTTGCTAAAATAAAATCTGCCCCAAAGCAGGGAGAAAAACAAAACATTCATTTTATTGGATGCCAGGTCTCAAGACGTTATCGTGTCATAAAACTACCTTTGTTCGCAACTGCAAATTTAAGCAAAAAACCATATGTTCTAAGCAATATTATTAACAAAAATAGAATTTGTTTAAGAATCTATACCTTTAAAACCCTAGGCTTCCAAGAGGCCAGTACTTCACCAGACAGCCTTCTTTGTCTCGCCCGAGTAGTGTATGGCCAAAGTGTTTCTGCAGCAGCTGCAAATTTAAATTAGAAAATCATTCTCTTCTTCAAGAACAACTCAGTACCGGTAGGAAAAAGAAAATTATTTGCAATGCTTTGCTATCCCATTGTTTGATCATATGAATTTTTACATGAACTTAATATCATATGATTTAATATCTATTTTTTATTAATTCGATGCAGACATTACTTATACTCAAGTCATAACTTGAGACTCGGTAGTTATACTCAACTACCGAGTCTTAGACGTAATAATGCAGAGAGATAATCTTTTACAAATATTGAGTTTATTTGCGAACTGCCGCATTATTTTATCATCTCAATTTGCTTATATAATTAACTGGTAAGCCCGGCGGTCATACGAAACGACCGCTGTTCTAGATGTTATAAATTGTAATTAAAGTGATTTGTGCAAAGGTGTCTGCTAATTTAAACTGAATTACCCAGGTCAGACGGCGAGGGAGATATAAAAGTTCATTTTTGACTTGCAAGCAAATAGTAGGAGTCTGCATTTATCTGAAATGAAATTACTTCATCTCTTTTACATCTTTTGCTAGTGAAAACATTTTCCTCTCGTTTATAATTCACACATGAGGGATTTGTTCCTTGATTATCAGCGTCTCATTAAGTGTCAAACTTTTGATATAGATGATAGTTTATTTTACACCCTTCACGGTTTTAAATCTCAGCTATCATAATCTATCAGCATAGTCCGTTTCAATTCAGGCAGGTAAATATAAAATCTTACCTTCGTAGTCTCGGAAGTTTTTGAATTTCACATATATTAAAATTTTGAACAAAGTGAGTTATAGGTATGTTTTTGTTTTTCTCAAAAAAATTCTTGGCCCGAGATACAGGCCGCCAAAGATGGCGCCTTCGGCGCAATTTCTCACTTGCGATTTTCGACAAAAAATTTCAAGTGCTCTATTTCCTGAACGGTGCAATATATTTTGATGCGGTTTTTTTTATTTGAAAGATAACTATATTCTGTTTAAGATAAAAAGATAAATTTTAAAATATCAATTCAACTTTTCTTGCTGCAGCCATTTTTTAAATTAAAAAAAAAAATCTTTTTTATTTTTTTTCTCAAAAAAGCCAATCTCAAAATTTTTATTTTTTTACTGTTAGTTAATACCATTAAATACTACATTTCCTAAAAAGGAGAGCTTCCACTTTTGCGTTTAACGGTTTTTACAAAAATTTAAGATTTGACCATATATTTTATCAGTTTTGTTAATAACATAGTCATATATTGGTCTCATTAAGTCAAAATTATATTAATTTAATTTTTTTAATAAATATTAGAAACATATCCCCCCTTCCCACAAAAGAAATTTACCAGTAGAGAAACAGACAGACATACATTGCCCAATCTTATTGCCCGCTACAGTAAATTATTTATTGATTTCCTTTATTTTTTTTAAATATCATTTTGCCATTTTTTCATAGCTAGATTTCAAATCTATTAGTTGTTAATTTTAATACATGTGTTATTCAGTAAAACAGCTTTTTATATTTGATTTTCATATCTTGCTATTGATGTTAAGAAAAAAAATGAGGAACACTAGTTGGGGGGGGGGGGGGGGATCAATTTAGGATACAATCACTTCGCATTTTTCTTCCTTTTCTTTCATAAGGAAGCACCACTAATTGCTTTATCTATAACTTATGACATAATTTTGGGAATTGGTATGTTTTGGAACATGTCCATATATTGTAAGCTTTAATATGTTTTTGGTTGTAATATATTAGTGTTTTTCTTTTTTTTCCCTTTTTTTTTCTTTTTTGAGAAGATATTTCTAATATTTATCAGGCTGTACATAATTTAAAGCAGATAATTCTTTAAAAAAAAAATCATTGCTTTAACTCAATAGTTCTAACAAAAATCAAATCAAACAAAATGTTAAAGAATTTATTACTAATTTGAGCAAGCATTATGAGTTGTGAGGTATGGGGACAAAACAACTTCTCAATTAAAAACAAGAAAAAATAATTTCATTAATTATGTTGTCCTGATAGTAACGAAATGGCCTTCATCTTACCTTCAGAGGTACAATGGAATTTAATATATCGTTCCATAAAAAGTTACGGCTAATTTTTATGCAGGCATTTAAAGAAGGAAGTAAAAATTTAATAGAGAAATAAATATCAAAATATTTTCAGTGGGGCAATGGAACAGAATGTTGAGGATCTGCCTAATCAATTAAATCCAATATTAACTGCTTTAAATAATTTGAAGAAGATAACTAAATTAGCCGAAGCTGTTGCAAGTATTCAGAAAAGCTAGAAAATAACCTGAGTGTGGGAAATTGTAACTGCTGTAAAAGAATTCATGGGTAATAAACAACCAAAAATAATTCAGATTCTCATTTCAGCAGCAATTGAACTAAAGTTTTCTACATTTGGATTTGTTCACAACAAGATCAAATAATATCCTTGGGGTCGAAAAGACAGCCAAACTTGTTTTCTTTTTCAAATTACTTGATGACAAATGGAATCAAGAAAATACCTAACTGTATGTGTTATATAAAAATAAATTTAGCTATTAATCAATTTCTGATTATGAATAAATGATATACATAAATAATTTTGATGGTTGTTATACATATATTTACGTTACTTCCTAACAACTTGGCGAATGTGCAGTAATTAATTTTTCTTACACATGCGTGTTGGGTTGAAAGTACAGTGTATTGCGTTTATTTTTCTAAATTTTTAGCATAAATATACACTTTTCAATGGAAAGTTCTTATTTTCACTTAAATAAATATTATATTCATTGCATTTTACTCAGAATGTCAATCTTAAGTTATGTTTATGGTTATGATAAGCAATCTGGTTTTGAATTAAAAAAAAACTTTTTTTTAATTAAAAAAAGAAGTCATGATTTTTTCGCGCTAATATTATTTATTAAGAATTAATTGCCATGTCAAAGAAAATTAAATTAATATAAATTTGACTTAATGGGACCAATATATGACTATGTTGTTAACAAAACTGATGAAAAATATGGCAAAATCTTAAATTGTTTGTAAAAACCGTTAGACGCAAAAGTGGAAGCTCTCCTTTTCAGGGAATGTAGTACTTTATGGTATTAACCAACAGTAAAAAAAAAAAAAAAATTGAGATTGGCTTTTTTGAGAAGAAAAATAAAAAAGGGTTTTTAAAAAAAATTCCAGAAGGCTGCAGCAAAAAAAGTTGAACATATATTTTAAAATGTAGCCTTTTATTATAAGCATAATATAATTTTCTTTCATTTAAAAAAACACGCATCAAAATATCTTGCTCCGTTCCTAAAATAGAGCACTTGAAAGTTTTTGTCCAAAATCGCAAGTGAGAAATTGCGCCGGAGGTGCTATCTTTGGCGGCCTGCATCTCGGACCAGGAATGTTTTTGAGCAAAACAGAAACATACCTATAACTCACGAAGTTCTAAATTTTAACATATGTGAAATTCAAAAGCTTCTGTGACTGTTAAGGTACCCCCATGCCTGAATCGACACGGCTTATACCATCCCTATTTATTTTTCTGCTTTTATTACTTTTGTAAACAATGAAGTAAAAACGCTAAATATTAAACGTGGTTTAGGCAGCCGAGAAAGTTACTTAATTTAGCTGATATTTTGTATCATTAATAGGCAGTAGAGAATTTTCCCATACATCAGAGTTTTCGAATTACGATTTTGATTATTTTCGCTCTACCCTAATTTACGTGTTTCGGGATTATGAGCAACCAATGCATCTGAATAGAACTATGTAACTAAATATCAATAACAACAAAGTAATTTTTTGTCATATATTGTCACCAATTTAACGCAATGAAGATAAATGTTCTTTCGTAATATGTAGCGTTATTATTATTATTGTTATTCTTATTCTTCTTATTATTATTATTAGTAGTAGTAGTACTATTTGAATTTAATATTGTGAACTTAGATTGTTTTGATACCCATGCATGATAGCATTAACCTCAATATTCCAAGTGTACCTAATTGGGTACATTTTAAAATACTGTTTATTAACTACTGTTTGTGCAATTTGAAAGCTAAAACATCCAATTGTTTTTGAAATTAATCAACTGATAATTTTAGTTCGTTTTAAACACGGAAAACATGGAAATTGGGCATTAATTATTATTCAAACTAATAATTAATTAAAATAATAAAAATAATAATTTTTAGTTATTTTGTTTCGTAATCGTTTTTTTTAAATCAGAGAACCAAAAATTGCATCAAAATTGTTTGTGCTTAGTTATGGGAAGAGATTATAACTTACCTTAGGCGGAACATAATTTTTCATTTGTTCAACGCACTTTTTCTTCCGCCATTTCATGTGCTGCAAAAAAAATGAAATTGTATTCTTTGTTAAGAAATTTATGTCGATATTATTAAATTAGGTGGACGTTTAAAGATAATTATAATTTCTTACTTTCTTGAGCATGTTTTCTGCTGCTTCCAAATTGAAATTTTGCTCTGGAAAAATCATATTAAATAGTCGTATTTTAGTATTAAATAGTCGTATTTCAGTAACAGCAGATTTAAAAAAGAATGGAAGAAAAGAAAAGAATAAAAATGTGAACTTTACAAAGACATCACTAAACTATCGAGAAATATAGCCATCGTTTCTGTACACTAAGTTATTGAAAGTAATCCAGAAAAAGCCGAATGGTCATTGGCGAAAATGTTCTCCCACAGTTATATATATTAATAATATAAGTGCTTGAACATGAAAAAATGTTTTAAGTTACACGATTTTATTTAAAAAAAAACTAGCAGTTTCTTTTTTCACCATGATTTGAGAGCTTAAAATTCAAAACATCGTTTCCTTATCCAAACATTTCAAACAAAGCTATCGTTGCCATTCGACAAATAAATAATTCTGATAATTTCCTCAGAGCCAAAATTTTAAATTTTCATCCTAATTAACGTTATAATAAATTATAAAATGGATGTAATATTGTATTGTCATCGAAGATAAGCTTGTGTGCAAAGTTTGAAGATATTTTATACACAGGGCCTTATTAAAGAAGGTGTATACGGGGCAGCTGCCCCGAACCCCCACATCTGAGGGGGCCCCAAATCGAATAGAAAGTTTAAAGTGCGTTACCTTCGTTAATAAACTTTAGTGAAGAATACTTTATTTTGATGTATCAATGAAGTAAGATGCAAAAATGTTTCAGCTGGTAAAAAAAAAAAAAAAATGCTATACTTTCCCGGTATCTAAATGCATAGGACTTGTCTATGGTATTTTTCGTTTATTAACTTAAATTGCTAAAAAAGTCTTTGCATTTTCTAATTTTAAATTTAAATAGCATTTTTGTCAAATTTTTACTCTTCAGATGTGCTATATCCTTTAATGATAGACATAGAATTGTCAGAAAATCAATAAATTGGACATAACAATATTTTGTTTGACCATTGGAGGGGTGGGGATTTAAAAGCAATTTTATCTCCTGTACAATTTCCTTGTTATACACTGGTGAAATAAATTAAGAGAATTTGCATATTTTACAGAATTGCATGAAAAAAACTGAACTGAAGGAAAAACCACTGCTTCTAGATAAAAACGCTAATCTTGCACGGCAAATAAGTATGCGTACACGTGTGTGTAGGAAGAGCCAGCAGAAAAACAGGCTTTATAAGCGCGTGGAGGGTAAGACGAATTTCGTTCGCTAGCACTCCTCGGCGAATTTCTTGGTGTTATCTTGTAGCAATCGGTTAAATTCATATCGGAACAGTAAAAATGAGTAATTACCGACGTTTAGAGGATGGGAATGAGGTGGCGAATTGTGGGGAGTCTAGAGGCAGGCCAATCGCAAGTCCAGATATGCAGAGAGTTTAATTGGATGCCCAGCGTCATGCGTAACCTATTGAAACAGTTCCAAAAGACTGTGTCCATCGAGAGAAAGCTTGGACAAGGTCGTCCAAGAGCTACGACGGCCAGAGAAGATCGCCATTTATCCATTTTAGTGGGGCGTAGCAAAGGGACTACATCTTCTCAGCTCTCTCGGGCAATCTCTGTATGCAAACGCAGGAACCCGTGTAACAAGGGTGACTGTTTCCAAAAAGATTGAATGAGAGATGGTTGTTTTCCAGAGGACCGGCTGCTTGCGTCCCGCTCATGTCTACGAACAGGAGAGTCCGATTAGCATAATGCAGCAGCATAGTGATTGGAGTATGAAGCAATGGGCAACCGTTCTTTTCACCGACGAGTCCCGTTTTAGCCTAAATACCAATTCTCGCCGTATTTTTATATGGAGGGAGCCAGGGACCCGCTACCTACCCTCCAATGTCCGCGAAATCGACAATTATAGCGGTGGCGGTGTAATGTTCTGGGCAGGCAGCATGTTGGATGGCCGCACACCTCTCCACGTCTTTAACAGAGGCTGTGTGACTGGTGTGAGGTATAGGGATGAGGTCTTGGAGTCCTATGGGGTTCGCCTTTTCCGGTGTGCAGTGGGCACCGAGTTCAGCTAATGAACGATAACGCGAGGCCTCTTCTGGTCGACGAATTTCTCTAAAGTGAGAATATTCGCCGGATGGATTGGTTAGCCAGGTCTCCAGACTTCAACCCTATGGAGCACGTCTGGGACGCTTTGTGGAGGGCAATTGTAGCTCGCTACCCCCCTCCGAGAACCATCCATTAACTGAAAACAGCGTTGGTGAATGTGTGGGACCCATTCCCCCAGGGACTGATAAACTGCTTTATTTCCAGTATGAAATCACGCTGCAAAGCGTGTATAGCTGTAAGAATGGACCATACCCCTTATTAACCCATTCTAGCTGCGTGTTGAGCGTTTCTTTTCTGCACTGATGAAGAGGCCCCATTGTAGCTTCGAAATAGCTACTTGCGATACTTTTTATTCTGAATTTGTGCTTTTTTACGTTGTTTTATCTTTGTACTTACATTTTAGCACAAAGTATTTTGATCATTTGTCTTATGCAAAGCATTGTATTTATGTAAAATAAATGGTAAATATGGTGGCAATAACTCAATTTCGCCAAAAGTGTAGATACGACATTTGTGCTTAGCACGGTATATATATGATATTTAAAAATGAGGATATTTTGAGTATAAATCAATACATTAATTAATAAAACAACTAAAATAATTGACTAAAAAAAGTGTGATTGAGGAGTACTAAGCAAGTTCTATAAATGTTTTGAATTTTTTATTTTCTTAAAATATTAATTTCATGATTTTTTTAAAGTAATAAATCACGGTTGGTATTTTCACTAAATTAATATGTAATGTTTTCCAGAAAATATCTATCAAGGAAAAGAAATTACCTTTGAGAAAGAGATAAATCTTGAGATCATTACATGACTCATCTAATTCACCTTTCATCCTTGTTTTTAACTGAAAAAAAAATTCATTAATTAACAATGCGAATATTTGTATTTGAGTTATTCAAATTAATGTTCGTTTCACGAAATTGTAAATCATGATCTTTGTGCCTGCTAATTGGCACGTAAGGAAGTAATGGTTCCTTGTAACTCCCAAAATATACTTATGCAATATTTCCTGCGAATTCTTAATTTACAACGCTGCTTACATCAACATGAAAGTACCGCTAACGAACAATTTTCCATCGTAAATAGTTATATCTGCAGCACATCAAGGTCAAGGGAAAAACAAAGGTAGAAAAATAAATTTGCAATCATAAAGTTGTTTAAAAATTTATGTGTTTTGCTTCTTTTTCATTATATTTTAGCCTTATTTCCTTAATGCATATGGAAATTTCCAGGAAAAATTTACTGTAATGTTTGTAAAATCAATTCGAAAAAAAAAAAAAAATTATGCACAGTATATGGATGCTCACAGCAGTTCTATGCCAAATTGCAAATATTTTGCATAAATTTTCAAATTTGTGATTTGTAAGATAATATGTATGAAAAATAACAAATGACTCGCAATAAATATGAATTTATGATAGTTAGTATTCAATCATAGACTAAAAATTCTTGATGGCATAAAATTTATGAAAAAAATAAATAAAAAAGAAGAATCATTTTCCTGAAGCAATTATTTTTCACTCGTACGGAAACTAGGAAACATACAAGGAAATTTTTGAAACCGATTAGCCACTTCCTCCTTTTAACAACGAGGTTTAAAATCTAAGAAAAAAAGAAAAAAAAACAGTCAAACTGTTACTCATACCTGATATATTTCGCTTAATTTGACATGCTTTAACCGAAAAAATAAGTAAATATAAATTTTAAGAAAAGGAATAATTTTCCTGAAATAATTCATTTTTATTAGTACGGAAATTGGGAAACATAAAAGGAAAATTTTGAAACTGATTAGCCACTCCGTCCTTTTACAATATAAGTTTTAAAATCGAAAAACCAGTCAAACTGATACATGGTATATCTTGCTTAATTTGATATGCTTTAACTGAATAAATAAATAAATTTAAAAACAAAAGAATCATTTTTCTAGACTAATACTTTTTATTAGTACGGAAAGTAGGAAACATCGCTTGTACTGTTTCAAAAAAAAAAAAAAAAAGAGGACATTTTTGAAACTGATTAGCCATTTTCTTAATTTTTACAATACAAGGTTTAAAATCGAAACACCAATCAAACTAATACATCATATATTTTACTTAATTTGACGTGCTTTAATTGAAAATAAATAAATAAAGGAAGAAAAAAAAAAAAAAAATTATAAAAATACAATTGACATGGGTGCTCGTGTTTGTATTTTATATTAATTCGTAGTCTTTTACTGTAGCAAATTTTTAAATTTTTTAAATGAGATCCCCGGGATGAGCAATATCGTTTCAATAATTTATCTATCTATATATATTATTCCTCTAGCTTGTTTTTCGGTCGCTCTGCGATATCTTCCTTCTTTTTTTTTTTTTTTGCAAATTCCATGATTTTCCCCACATTTTAAAGCTTATCGTGTTATCTAACGACGAAAAACAGACCCACGGTCAAAAAATGTACCGCTTCTCTTAACTTTGAGATTCAAAATCATCTAAGAAGAGGTCCGTTAGTGGATGACAAATTGGTGTTGTGTTTGCAGGCGCCATCTGTTATCAAGTAAACAAACGAGGAACCCTTCTGTTTTTACTGTGTAGCAAATTGGACAGTTTTAACTGCGTCTGTGTGTTAAACTTATTCAATCGTTGGGCTCTGCACATTCATTTATATATTATGAATGTGTAGAGCCTAACCAACCAACAGTAGCTATATTTCAACTAATGGAACTGTTTTGTTGTTGTATTTTAATATTATGTAAACTAATAATAAAAAAAAATTATCATTATTATTGTGATTATTTTACAATTTTGAATAGCTAAATAATAGTGAAAGAAAGATTGTAACAGCTATTTGTACTGATGTGTTGAATACAGGGTTGGCAAAGTTTTGGACACTATGGTAAAATCCACGGTAAAAACCATGGTTTTTACCGTCCTGTCCAAAACCCATGTGTCCAAAACTGTCCAAAACTATATTTTTCAATAAAATTGTATTTAATTTTAAAAGGGAAAGCAATAATTAACAAATTAATGCAAATAAATATTAATTAAAATATAATATTTTATTTTTATTAAAGCTTTATTTACTGGATGTGAATAGTTTTTAAAAAAATGTTTAATTTAAAAAAAAAAAGCTAATACATATCATGGTTCTAAAATCTCAAAAATCTCTTAGTTATTGACATGTTTTATTTTTGTGGTACATTATCATGAATTTCTCTTTTAATTGGTAATTTTTTAAAAGTGCTTGAAAAAATAGTTTCACTCAACAGAATTGACTAAAGTTAAATTTATTAACATAGTAAAAATAATAGTTTTCACACAACAGAACTATTGGCTAAATTTAATTTCTTTTAACATAGTAAAAATGAGTTTTCACACATCAGAACTATTGGCTAAATTTAATATTTTAACATAGTATAAATAAAAGTAATAATAAAATTTAATTGAAAAATAATATTTGTTAACATTGTTTATAAAGTGTGCAGCAATTAAAAATAGAAAGATTTTCAACGTACCCAATTTGGGAGTTTTGGACAGTTTCGGACACTTTCAGACAGTTTTGGACACTTTCGGACAGTTTAAGACGGTAAAAACCACCTGTCCTGTCCAAAACTAGTTTTGGACGTCCAAAACCCCAACCCTGGTTGAATACATGTCTTCTTTTGTACAAACACCCGCTTACTTTTTTCTACTCTTCTTCATAATGTCCTTTCTCCCAACTTAATGCGGAATTCCTCACGGGTCGACTAGTAAACCTTTATGTGGAAACTGAATGTTAGAGAACAACCTGGTGTCACGCAAAAATTGAGCAATGAGCATACTCGGTTTCCGGAGATTCTGTATCTATGGAAAAAGTTGTGCACTTCGGGATATTAGTACTTCACAATTCTATGTGTGTGAAGTAAAATTTGTGTCGAATCTCGTCTTAACCCTTTATCTACCGACGGTACTTATAAGTACCATTCTCTATAAATTCCAGCCCAGCAACCATTTTTACCAATATTCTGATAGTGCTTTGCAGGGACAGTCTTTAAATTCCCCTTTTTAAGGATACATATCAGCAAGGGTTCTATAAAGAGTATTTTAGCGAGGAAAGGAAGATAGATAGTTTTGAAACGGATGCTGTGCTTTGAATTTCCATTTTGTTCAGATTGCTCCCTTAGAGTTTCGCTCCAGAAAAGCAGTAAAATTCAAGAATCATGTCACTGATTTCTTTAATGTGTTAGTTAAGAACTTAGAAAACTATTTGACGAAATATTTTGATTAAAAAGGGTATGTAATTAATTTTAGAGGGTAAATACTCTGTGACTCTTATTAGCTGTAAAGAAATAAATACTTATAGACTGGGGATTTTATTTATGTAAATCTCTTAATTTTCAGTGTAAATACCTAGACAAACTATTTCTGTAAAAAAAAATTACTACAGATCACAATGCGGTAGATAAAGGCTTAAATCACTATTTTTTTTTGGCAACGGCTTGCGCAGATAAACTTTTTTACTATCAAATCAATTAGTCCGTTTATTTGAATACTTCCTTTAATTGACTAAAAACACGCAGAATAAAAAGAACTTACTTCATTTACACTTTTAATATCATCAGCATTCATAATTTCCTTCTGAGGCATCGTTGAATTAGGACCCCAATATCAAAACACCTAAGGAAAAAATGATATTGAAGCTAAACTATTAAATTTGTTTCAAATTGACTCAATAACACAAGTGGACATCGTTCTACTTTGTTCATCGTTATGAGAATTTAACAAGGTTATTGGTTATGCAATTTATTTTACCGAAATTCGGAAACAGCAGTAGCGTCACATCAAAAGACATCTAAATTTCATCGCTTTCAGTTGAGATAAAGAGGAAATTTCTCTCAAACTGAACCAACAGTAGTCGGTAACATCTGAGCCAGGCTGTTTGATTTTAGCAAATATATAGTATGTATTACTTCAGATACAGATTTCAGATAAAATGTGATTGACAAAAAAAAAAAAAAAATTTTCACTACTATCAAAAAGGCATTTTTAACAAAATTTATATGAAGCAATTTGGTTACATAAAATTCTCACGCCATACTGGTCATTTTTATTGTTTTACAGAATGGTTGTTTGATTTGCAATAACTAAAATGAGCTCGCTTATACTTTATCCCCTGTTCTTAACGAGATCAATACCGCGGACACTTCAAGTGTCATTATAACGGGATAATTCATAAATGATATCACGCTTCGAGGGGGGAGGGGGGGGTTCGTGAAATTGTGACAAAGTGTGACAGGGGGAAGGGGAGGGATTATCAAGAAGTGTGACATCATGCATTATGCAACATAGCGTGACCCGTGACAAAGGGGGGAAAGGGGGTCCGCTGAAGTGTGACGTATTGTGACAAAGGGGGGAGGGGGTCAAATATATGGGAAAAATCGTGACGTCATTTATGAACGGCCCCAACCCAGGTCTACTATAAACGAGTATATTTCATTTTTTAAAACTATACATAATTCCGCAATATATTTTAGAATGATAAGCAGCATTCTCAATATAAATACAATACTTCATTATTTTATATTTTTATTTGAAACAAAATATTTCCTTAAAGCAGCGGTTCCCAATCCTTTTTTTTTTTTTTTGCGCACTACCATTTTTCTTACCAACCATTTGCGTACCACTGAATTACACCATTTTTTTTTTAGTTATTAATGCAGAGAAAAGCGTTTCTTAAAATAAAATTGTATGCATAAAATAAAATATATTTTAGTTACGTATACTTCCAAAACACATTAGAAGTACTTCTTTAAGCACAAAGAAAATGAAAAAACGAAATTAAGGAGAAGGTTGCTGCAGCATAGACAGATACAAGTGAGGTGATCTCTGATTCAGTAGAACTTAGTTTTAACCTCAAATTTGGGTCGACATTTAATTTGCTTCGATGTGTAATGTTAATAAATATCATATTAGAAAAAGCAGTTTCACAAAGATAAGTGGTTGTGAACGGAATTAAAAACAGCTATGCTTTTTTTTAACAATAACGAGAATTTATTTTTAAGTTTGAGTCAAAATTCTCCGAATCGAATTGGGCAAGTTCGATCCACCTGCACGCGTACCACCTGGAGAGGCTGCGCGTACCACTAGTGGTACACGTACCACAGTTTGGGAACCGCTGCCTTGAAGTATATATATGTATATATTTGTACAAAATATGAATATGATAATTTATAATGGATAATGACTTTATCATTTAATAATTATTATTATTGTCTGTATGTCAGGTTAGGCCTAGGCCGGCAAACCTACGGGGCCTACGTGACAAGACGAAGGGGTCCACACGACAGGAAATGGTGCACGTGTGGCCCCTTGCCCTCAATGTCGGCCTAAGGTCAGGCACCCCCTATATAAGCTGCTCTCAAAAGCGGGGGCGGAGGAGATCGGCTTTCGCTTGCCTGCGAGGTTGCGGTCGGACGAGCAGGAGATCTTCGAATGCTGGACAGGGAGGAGTTGCGCCCATCCAGACGTAACGTAACGGGAGAGCTGGTGCCCGTAAGAAATACCAAAGAACTGTAGACGTAACGGGAGAGCTTGTGCCCGTAGCTTTGAAACATCTAAGAACTCAATGATGTGGAAATTGAACCACTGTAAATAATATGTAAATAGGCAGCGAAGTGAATAAATGTAAATAAAGAAATATAGCCAAGATTTAATCTGGGCACCAGGAGTGATCCACCCATACTGAGAAAGAAACCAATGAAAAAAGATAGAATTATCGCTTAATGAAGGACCTCATCGGAAATTATTAAAGCACTTTGAAAATGCTTTTTAAATGCTATGGTGGTGAGGATATCCCTCGTCGGGAATAGGCATAGAAGAAAATTCAAAAGCAAAAGATCTGATAGATGCTTGTAAACGGAAATTATAAGAAAGATATACGTTAGTGCATAAAGTATTGGTTATCTATATATAAATAAGAAAAGACAACACATTTTAGCACCATTTTAACCTCTGTTTCTGAACCGAGTTTCTTACTTTATTTTTATTTAGTAGCTATTGATGAGTTTTAGTTTTGTCAATAGACACACATTTGGAAATTATGTTTTCCTTTCTGCTTTCGACGTAGATTTTTTCTTAATGTCTCTATTCGTCATATTTTAACTATTTTTCGTCTACAATCTACAATATTTGTATAATACTCAATAGTTTTTTTAATATTATAATTCAAAGGGGAAAACCCAATAGTACAATATATTAAATGAAGTCATACTAATCTTAAGGTGTCAGTCAATCCAATTTCAAAATATGTATATATGAAAGCCAATCAGATTGTTTGTCCAATTACGTTTGAACTCTTCATTAAATTGAAAGTGAGTGTTTAAATTTCTAATTTACTCTATAATAACAGGGTAGCATAAAATGTTTCTTTTTTATTTGCTTTTGACAGAAGAGTGCAAAAAAATGACATTGATGTATAATATGTATCAGGGCTCGAAAATTTTTAAAAATTTACATGCCCCGCCGGGCATGTCTATCTAAAAAATTACATTCCGAACAATTTTTTACATATACAGTAGTTGTATTATTGAATATTAATAAATGCATTTGAATTTTCCGTGTACAACAGACAAAAAATGAATTATCAGATTTATATCTGAATCAAGAATTATTGTTACGTTAATCTAAATCATTAAAAAGTACATTACAAACTAATATTACATAAGTAATACAGTAAAACTCCGTAATAACGCGCCTCAGTATACCGCGGAATCGGATATAACGTGGTTATATCATGTTCCCCGACGTTTAAACCACCCTTTCTATTCCAGATTATTTGCAATTTTTAAAAAGTAACCATATTCTCTAACTCGTGAGAGTGTATAAAGGCTTAAAACATTGTTTCTTTGAGCAGGGGCATTCCTCCCCTTTCACACAAATCTATTTTTTTCTTAGAATCTCTCCCCTTCATAATCTCATGTGATAAGTTAACACGATTTTTAAGCCACATTTTCTCAGGACAAATTGTTTTTGTTGCGGTTGATATGGTTTTAGCTTAGTAAATCAAAGAGGGCCAAAAAACTTAAGTTGAATAACCTATCACTGATAGACAGACCGCTCAGTTGAGAAGTGTGCTTCTTGCACAGCAATTACAGCAAATAAAATTTCAGCAAGCAAAAAAGAAACAACTATGCAATAGAAGAAAAGTTAAGACTTCTTGTAAAGTTAAAAGTGGTGCAACGGAGCGAGTATATTTGTGAATATGGTTCGCGGCACAGTTTCTTATATCGCGTTATGTTATAACGCGGGTGCCAAACATGCCCACGAAACACGCGTTTTAACGGGGTTTTACTGTATTACATAAGTAAAATTTGCAAAATTTAAATTGTATTAGCAATTATTGTTGGCAGCATGTCCGAATACCGCTTAAAATAAATCTTGAGCTCCGGTATGGTTGCAGTGATTTTTCAATAAAATACAAAATAATAAAGTTTTGAAAAGCAAAATTGATTGAAAAAAGTCATGCCCTGCTGAGCATGTAAGGGTAGAAAATTCATGCCCGATTGGAATTTTTACATCCGGGCATGTTGGGCAATATAATTTTCAAGATAATTAATGTATTACAAATGCATGAAATTAAGTACTAACTCAGGTCAATCGGTCACACTGTGTGGAAATTACAGCTTATTGAAATTCCTAACATAACAAACTGTCATGAAACAGCAAAACTAACTAAGATGTCTAAAAGTTGTTTAAACATTCGAGGCTCATCTTAAAAAATTTAATGAATTGCCGTCGAATTTCTATCGTCGGTGAACTCTAGGAAAATGTTCTTTCATTAACACTAAAACTAATATTTTTAAAAACTAGTTGCGGAAAAACTGATAAATTTAAAAAACAATATTAAACTTACCAAGTAACGAAATGTTCCCAGCGAAATATTTTCTGTAAAATAGCTAGAAGTGGAATGGCAGTAGTATAAAACGTTCTTGACAAATAATTTTAATTTATCTGCAAAAACTAAATTATTTTGAAAGTGACGATTTAAGAAACACATACTAAACAAAAGAATCATCCCGACCTTGAGCAATTGAGGAAGTTTGCTAAAATAATCACATGGTCAGGGACAGATAATACGAGGAAACATCCTTACGTCTAATAAAATAAACGATAAAAAACAAACATTATATTTACTTAATAAAAGGAAAGCTTTCTTGAACTAAAGTACCTTGTCAGTTTCTAACCTGACGCTTTAACCCGCGAAGCAAAAGTCACGAAATATGAGCCTAACAGCGATTTTCTGCGCGTTTATTTTCTTCCTCTATGTCAGCGTTTCTTAATTTCTTTGATTCGCGGCACTCTTCTTAAAGGGAGTCAGCACCTAAAAATGTCGAATAAAAACGAATGTTTTTATTGGCTTAAGTAGTAAAATAAATCTTTGAAAATATTCCCCGAAAGTTTCAGAAAAACTGAAGCAATATTTATTGATTTATCATTGTCTTTTATTACGATGTGATTTGCCACCTCTTCATTCCGAAACCGAAACTGTGCTGAATATAAGCTGCATATTTATTTTGAAAATAAAATAATCAAGAAGCAATTTCATCGGGACGGTAACTGAAAAAAGAAGTTCCTCACTTGAAATTTTGATAAAGGCGAGAACTTAAAATGCTGTTTTCTTTCGCTTTTATTTTTACGCATTTCATCTCAATTAAAATTCAAAGGCTTTTCTAAATTTGGATCTATAATGTCTATTTTTTCCCCACATGTTCCCCTGAAACTATACGTAACAAATTTGTGCTTTACTTTTATGCTAACTCAAGTACTTAAAAAAAAAAAAAAATCTTTTTGAAGGTTTTTTAAATTTTTCGTTGTTTTTTCTGCGTTACTTCAGTTTTTATTTTTTTTCGCAAAAAGTTTTTTAGTTTAGCCTTAATTTATAAACATTTACTTACAGCAGTATTCTCAATATAAAGAGCGCAAAAATCTGAAAATTTTGACATAAAAAACAAAAAAACTTTTTTTTGCAGATATGAGATTGCTCATTTCCATAAGTGATATGATGACCCTTGAGATGTATATGTTACGGTGAATAGTCGAAATCGGAAAATGTCGACAATCACCGGGCTGATGGATGGTAAATGTCGACATTCACCGGTGAATGTCGACATTGTGTATTTGGTGTACGTCGACATTCACTGGTGATTGTCGACATTCTGCATTGCTGTACATCGACATCCAACTGTGATTGTCGACATTTTCCGATTTCGGACACTCACCGTAACATATACAGTAAAAAACATTGCGCTCAGAAGTGGATTTTTCACTATGTCCGTTGTTCTTCTTAGAGAGGAGGCTGTTTTCTTAACGTATTTCACGAACTGTTACCGGAGCATACACTGTTTATCTCTTTCTTATGCATCACCTCTTTTATGAATTTCTCCACTGTACGCCAACTTTCAAAAGCCCTGATAAGAACCCATAAAATAAACATAAAGCTTTCCCTACATATATTATGAAAATGTTTTTTTTTCTTTTACATCTTTATTTTCCAAATATTTGCTTTTCATAAATAATCTCAAAATCTCATACAAACTGCTCGTGTATTTGATTTAACATTGTGTGAGACTAGAAAGGTTAAATCCCGAAACTTGATAACAATTTTCCCTTTTAATGTACTTCAACTTAATGAAGGCTAATAGTTATATTAAAAATGATTCACCTTCCTTAATGCGACTTTTTTTCCCGTCCCTAGCTCGATCGCATGAGTCCAAAGATTACTAATGATAATAAAACATAAATAAACAATCATAGGCTTTCAAAAATAGAAAAACAATTTAATTAAAATCTTTAACAAAATAATTTTGATAAATGGTTACAAAAGGAATTATAATTTACTTGTGAAATACAATATTTTGTCAACTCGTAAAGCATAGGAACAAAATTGAAATTGTCCAAATAAAATATTTATAACAGAGCAAATTAAAACGATTAAGATACAAACTCTTTGCAATGCAAAAACAAAACGTGATTTCTCAAAGTGCAGTTTTTACAACATAAATGATCAAAGTACAACCATTCAAAATAAAAGCTTTGTAAAGCTATTTAACAAATTATAAATTTTCAGAGTATAATACAATTTGCAAATCAAACACAGTATAAACTTGAACTACAAAAGTTGCAAATCAAACACGTTATAAGCCCTAACTACAACATTTGCAAATCAAACACATTATAAACCCTAACTACAACATTTGCAAATCAAACACATTATAAACTTGAACTACAACATTTGCAAATCAAACACATTATAAACTTGAACTACAACATTTGCAAATCAAACACATTATAAACTTGAACTACAACAGTTGCAAATCAAACACATTATAAACTTGAAATACAACATTTGCAAATAAAACTCATTATAAACTTGAACTACAAAATTTGCAAATCAAATACATCATAAACTTTAGCTACAAAATTTGCAAATCAAACACATCACAAACTTAAGCTGCAAAATTTGCAAATCAAACACATTACAAACTTAAGCTGCAAAATTTGCAAATCAAACTCATTATAAGCTTAAACTACAATATTTGCAAATCAAACACATTATAAACTTAAACTATAAAGTTTGCAAATCAAACAAATTATAAACTTAAGCTATAAAATTTACAAATCAACAAAATAAATTATCTACAAAATTGCAAAGCATATTTAACATCGTTCTTGAAGCTTTTATAACAAACACGTTCATTCTACATTTCTTTTTTTAGAACGTCAAAATCCATGTCATAAAGAAAATGAAGGTAACATGAACTTTCAAAACATTTCAGTTCATTTCTTCATATGGAATTACGCTTCTGTTAAATAATCGGTGTTTGATCCTGAAAGAAAAACAAGTATTAATTAAATTCACATATGCGCAACCGACAAAGCGTGCTGATATTGAGGCACTGGGTCGTTATAGTAAAAGTTACCCTGCTCACACCAACGTAGATCTCGTTCTAATTCATGCAAGTCATTCTAACTTAATTGTATATGTTATGCTCATCAGGAAAAAATAGCTGAAATAAGTAAATAAGAGTTCAAATTTTTACCCCCAGATGAGATAATGGGCAGAATGGATGAGGAACAAATTTAAAGCACTTCGACTGCATGTTATTACAGTTTGTTCAGTCTGAGTCAAACGCGGATATTTTCTTTATCGATTGCAGCAATTTAGGGATGATATTTGGAATTGATGCAGAAGCAAAAAGTTCATAAACTGGTGGTAAAACTTAAACAACTTCCTTTCTTCTTGAAAATTTCAATTCTCAATGGTTTATATGACGTATGTACCGAGTTTAAATGACATAACCATACGTCTAGTGGAACTTGATCTACATATGTCTGAAACGGGTAACCTGAAGTGTTAACCAACGTATACTTAAAAGCAAATACGGAATTAGAATTACAAAATATGACGATTACTAATAGCTTTATAAAATGATTCTATGTACTCTTCAGAAGGCTTTAACAATGATGTCGTCACATATATCGCCAAAACTGCAACTAGACTTAGATTATCAATTTTGGCATTTAAATTTTGAGATTTATTTCTAGATCTGGCGAGATATTGCCAAGTTGTTACCTACTTACTTAACTAGAGAAACGTAATATGCGATTCCTTCAAGAAAATAATTTGACAGTACTTTTATTAGTTATTTTAAGAAGTCTAAATATATCTCATATCATTGGGGTGAGAAAACACGACATTAAAATATTTTATGATGAAGCACATTTTGGAGGTGGACCGAGATTACTTTTGGCTTCTTCGAATGGCAAAAGCCGAGATTTACCTCAAGACAGGGGACTACGTAACAAGAAGAAAAAATCGGACTCGTGTTTAAATTCAAATATTTATCATTTTTCTCAATTATTTGGTCAATTTCCCTGCAAATATTATTGTGGCATAAACTGTTATTTTTAGATGCTAGCTTCTGACTTGTTGCAAAGTAATCTTTGCGTGGGGAAAAAAATCAATTTATATTTTAAAAATAATAATTTGTATCGAACAATTTAGTTTTTATTTACTTAAATTCATTAAACTAATTGCGTCTATGATGGGTAAAGACATCGAGGAAAATAAATATTATTTTTATTTAACTAAAAAAAACTGAAGAAAATGTGGAATATTTACCTCCGAAAAGTACGGTAAATTCTCCTTTTCAGGGAAAGGTGCTTTGGCCGAATCTCATCTTCATCGTCAGAAAAAGGAGGTTGGGTGGATTCTGGGCTGGTTTCAATATTTCTTCCAAAGTCCTTATCCTGTTCAAAATTGGCGAAGTTCTCTTCAATCCGAGCTGTAATGGAAGCAAGGATATTTTCCACTATTTCTTTCTCTTCAATCCGAGCTGTGATGGAAGCAAGGATATTTTCCACTATTTCTTTCTCTTCAATCCGAGCTGTGATGGGGAAAGTCCAAAGGGATAAAAATTTTTCCCCTATTTCTTTCGCTTCAATTTCCGAAGCACCCCGTGAATGGGGAAAAGCAAAGGAAAAAAAAATTTTTTTTTTTTCCAAAACCCGTTTCTTTCTCTTCAATCCGAGCTGTGATGGAAGCAAGGATGTTTTCCACTATTTCTTTTTCTTCAACCTCAGCTGTCAAGCTGTTAAGCAAACGAACGACATCCTTTCCCTGCTGAACTCGGAGAGTATACAGTGTGTTTAGTCTTGAATAGAAATTCTCCACCACTGCCGGAGTTCTCAAATGAACAATAAATTGTTGATCCATCCTAAAAAGGCAAGAAACTTATAATAATAATTCATTGATAAAATTATGCAAAGCTAGTGTATTATGAGCAGTCATTGTAAACGACCCAAAACTTGAAATATACGACGTTGCACTCTATAAATACATCATGTGAGCGTGATAATGATTCCAATATATTTAGCTATTCAATGTCCCTATTATGTTTACAATATATTTAGCTCAATCATTTTTTAAAATCTAAAGTAGTGTTTTGGTAATAAATCTTTCAAATTGGTTTCCGCAAGTAATCTTTTTCTCTTCAGGGTACCACCTTATCCATCAGGTTATGTAATTTTCAAGATCTATTCAAATGAACGAAATTTAAACATTCCCATTTATTTGGGAACTTTTAATTTTTCCGAAAAATATTTATTGTCGTAAACTGAGAGCGGGCAGATTTTTACGCAAATGAAGCTTTTTACTGAAATATTATTATAAAACTAAACTAAAAGAAAACAAAAAACAAAAGAAACACACAATACTAAAAAAGAAACAATATTTGTTATTGATGTTTTCCTAGCAATTAAAATTCACATCTGGAATGAAACAGTAGTCATAATTTTACTTTGAAACCATTTCAGTTAATTTTAGATCATTAAACTACATGCCGGCACACATAGTACAAAATTAGAAATTTAGAAATTTACACATCTTTCTTACTCTGGATTGCTTTCCGGTGGATCCAAAAATTCGATTTCCCACTTGTAGACTGTATACTTTTTAGTAGAATCCATCACTGCTTTAGATCTAAGAAAAAAAAAAGAAATAGGTGTGGGAAAATAAAAGTGAAAAAATTTAAAATTAAAAAAGGAAATACTCCGCTAAAGCGGACAAGAGAAGTGAGGATTTTTAGGCTCAATGCTTTGCTGCTGTGGGGGTTTAAAAACTGTCCGCATTTGAGAGGTGCCCGTTAGGAAGATATTTACTTAGAAATAAATTTTTAGAAGTATAACTTTTAATCCGCTCATATAAGTACACACCACTTTTCTTTTAGTTGTTAAAAAGTATACCTTACTTAACACGTTGACTGCCGACACGCTGGCTGCCAGCGCTGTTTGTTGTTTATGGATCTACAGACGATAGTTTAATTTAATTACAAGATATTGTACAAAACATTTTATTAAGTAAAAAAATACCAACTTTCTATAAATGTATAGAAAAATGAAAGAAAAAAGGCAGCAACAAGGGAACTTGTAATTTGGTCTCTCAACAAGTGCACTTACTACGGGTTATTTCGTAGGTGGCAGTCAACGTGTTAATATGCATACAATGAAGTCTTGCGATGCACACATTATATTGTTTTTTTCTGATACTTAGAAGCAAATGAGCTGTGCCCGTGCATTTTTTTTCTTTCTGATGGGGCTGCGGTATTGGTCCTCAACCATTGCAGACCTAGTGCGTCCCCAGAGATTGATACCAACTCTTTCAGCGGCACCATAATGAGTGTGGTACCATTGCCGCAATTTTTTTGACGCTCAGTTTCCCTTAGATGGTGGCACCTGAGCTCTCGTTGATGCAATCGGCACTAGGAATTTAATTTAGCCGAGAGTATGCATGCCAAACGGATACTCAAGGGATCTTTAACAAGCCGCATAATCGTACGACATGGGCGCAGGCGATTTTCTGCATCTTGAAAATCCACCGACTTGGGCCAGGTTTGAACCTGCGATCTTGGGCGTACGGGCCCTGCGCCTTGCCACTACGCCGCCCTGTCGACGTGCCCGTGCAATTCAGTTCTTTCAAGCACCTCGGAACGCCGTAATCCATAGGGTTCCCCGATAGACTGTGAAGAGTTCCAAAAAGAATCGTGATTGTACTAGTTGTGTCAAAAGCATGAAGTGCCTTTTGAAATACTGAAATCTGTTCACCGAGAATTGAAAAAAAAAAAACAAAAAAACAAAGACCTATAGACAATTTAAATTTTTTATACTAATATGACCCAGCTTTTCTGTAGCAGGTTGCTGTTTTCATTTAACTGACGACATTCTGCAACTATTTATTATCATCTGATCAATTTTCAGTTTAGTGATTCTTGCAAGAAATTATAAAAAATCCGACTTTTTTCTTAATTTGCAACTGGCGCATCACTCCTCGAATTACATTAAGTATTAACTCTAAAAAAGTACTACACTCTTAAAAATTCTGGTTCAGCCATTCATAAATAAAAGGTGAAATTTAGTTGCAACCAACATTTAGTACTAGGTTGAACCACATTTATGCTGAAGTCACACCATTATAATGGTTCAACTTAGTTCCAGATGTTGATTGATGATAAATTTCAGATTTTTATTTGGGGGAGAGGGGGTTGAACCAGAATTTTTAACAGTCTACATTTTGAAGAAATATTTGTACAAGCAAGTTGAGGTTTCTAGAATTTGGAGACTGTTAAAAAGATTTCATGCTGGTAATAAGTTTGTGTAGCGTTGATTTTCACAAAAGTTTAACGAGCATAATACTAGTCAGCCGTTTTGTCTTTAAAGCGGCCTTCTTTCGCTAAGGGGAAATTCTTGAAATTCGTTGATCTAGAGCAATGCTAACGTGAAATTAGTTTTTTTTTTAAATTTTAATAGCAGTCAGGGTTTATTTTTTTAACAAAACTAGTGAAGTGTTTAAACCATTAGCTGCAGGTGGTTGCGCAACTGAAGACTGCATCGCATTGAAATTTCGCAAGTACAATATTTTACAATATTTCTTGTTCTGTTAAATTCGTTTCAAGATTATAATTTGAGATGTGAATTAATTCGACGCATTATTTATTTGATAAGCTTTACTTTCATGTAATTTCTCAATTTATGCATCCAAGCGTCCTTTTATTTTCTTGTACGAAGCACGTGACGTATTGTAATCGAGGAAAAATGTGCCGCCCAAATTTCAACCTAAATCTGCACTTTTATCAAAAATTAATCACTATTGACAGTTTTTTTTTCACAATGTCCGTATGTACGTTGGCACGTGTGTATGTACCACTAAAATATCGATTTTGACCAATGCTGAGGCCGGTATGACGAGTTCTGTCTTGTCGCCTGCATGTTCGTACCTTACAAACTTAAGAACAGAGGCATAGAAGGTTGAAATTTCATATGTAGGACCCGTACATGGTCCAGTTGTGTACCTCCTCTTTCAATCCGATGCTCCAAATAGGATATTTTATGTGATTTTGTGTTGCATACACATTTACAGCCATTTTCAATATCAAGATTACTCAAACCCAACGGTATTACTCAAATCAAATCTATGTTAAGTGTATTGGCTCCCACTTTGCGACAACTTGCGAATATTTGGCCAAATTTGACGTCAAAATAGTGAAGCCAAATCTGGTAGAGTTTCATGCGATACTTGGCGACTTTTCCGTAGAACTCCCATGTTAAGGCATTAGCAAGAATTAGGATCTTGTAAAAGTGTCTTTCCTCTACTAGTTCTCAACATACTAGTGGATTTAAGTATTTAAACTGCTCCTCATGCCTCTCCCTAAAGCAAGCTAATATTTTATTTCCCGCAAACTCCTTTCAGTTAATGGTGTGTTTTAATTTCAGGTTTCTCAGGCCAATAAAAAAAAAAAATTCCATTAATCCTGAAAATACCGTTTTCTATATTTACTATATTATATAGTTGTAGGGAAATAAAAGTTAACTAAATATTTTTTTGAAAAATAAAGAAACGAAGAAACATAGCTTTTAATGGGTAATACACGCATCCATTTTTAGTAGTTCATAAAAAGGTGTATTATATTTAGTCGTGTGGTGCCGACATCAGCTCGTTTTATTCCAAATGACGAGAGAACGAATGAAAAGGCCAGTTAATTTTATAGTTAAATGGTGATAACTAACAAAGCAATGTCCGTTCACAAAATGCTAGCGAGCGTGCAATAAGATTATCTAAAATGATATAAATAAAATCTTGATTTCACGAGCGAATTTCTCTTTTAATATATCTCCTGGAGATGGCAATTGTGAGTTTATTTATGTTTACATTTGAAATTAGATTTTATAGTGCCAAGAAAAAAATGTAAATAATAGATCGGATTTCCGTGTAGTGATGTACTTTTTGCTTATATTTTTTAACATTGCATCATCTTGTTTGCTGATTGTTGTTTCTACATCTAAGAACGTCAATACCACTTTCAATTAATTCCCTATAAGCGGTACAGTTCCATCTTCCCTCAATCGTTTTTTGGCGATGTAATGGCAAGTAGCGATGGTAATTAAAGTTATAACAAGAGAAATTATATTATTCTGGAATGTATTACATAAAAATTTCTGGCGCATAAAAATGTCGTGAAATCATCCGCTATCCGCGACTAAAACTAATACATTTAATTCACTTTTGGCATTTGACCGTTTTGCTTATGTGTTACAAATACAAATACAAAAGTGATGACCAGCAACAGGCTCAGGGTCCAGCTAGGCTGGTCCTAGACCTTTTCGTCTTAGCTTTGAAAAATTTTATATTGCAAGAAAATACATAGGCAGATATTTTTTATAACTCTTTCATTTTTAGCTGTGAAGATTTGTGTTTGAAATTTTCTAAGTCCTAGAGATAAACGAAATAATGTGTTCAGTTCCAAAGCTTTTAAACTAAATTTTTAAGTGCGTAATATATCAGGCAATACTTTTACTTCGTACTGAGACTCTGCGTAGGGCAAGAGTGTCCATCGGTTAACCTGTAAATGTTATATTACACCGTACTGTCCCTAATATATTCAAAAATTTTACACAGGATATCGTTCAAACATGACTACGGAAGGATTTCAACATACTTATAGGGAAATCTTTTACAAATATCAGTAATTACTTCAATTATTCTTACGATAAAATCACCGAGAACTAAGCGTGGCTACTAGGCAAGAAGATTTTCTCAAAATGACTCTTAATACAGTGGAATTCCTTGTTGTAAAATTCATTTTTTCATTGTTGCTACTAAACAATATATACCATATTTAAACACTATATTCCAACAATATATGTGACACACAGAGTATTCTTGGAAACATTTTGAATTTCAATTTTTCTATATTACCGTATGAATAAAATGAAATTTTTTCAAATAAACATTCTTCAAGCAAATACTACCTCACAATTTGTGAAATTCTCTTAATTTATGCAGCAAAAAATGCACCCACATTTGCTATTGCTGTTAGAAATCTTCAGAGTTTATAATATATAATTCAGAATAAAAACACTTTCACTTTTTGCCAAGCACGTGTTAGGTATACAGTGGAACCTCGCTTTTTGTACACAATTCGTTCCAGGAGGCAGTTCGAATGGCGAATTATTTTTTCACATGAGATACAATGTAAATTGGAGTAATCCGTTCCAGACTCACAGATGGTTTCTTATTTAAACCTATGTAAAAAAAATGTACAGTACTGGATGTGAAATTATACATAAATGAAAATTTAACTGCACTTTATTGGTACTGAGGTGAGCTGGCGGCATAAGTGGAATGTTGAGATGAGGAAGAGAAATGTTGATGTTACTGTTTGGAAGAGGAGTCACCTTCCATAAAAATATCAGGTAATATCTCTTCAGGTGTTTTATCAATTTATGCTGTTCCTTCTTTGTTTGTCTTTTTGCACTAGAAGAGTCTTAGCAATGTCGTCCAATGTTGCCTGTTTTTAACGACTGTTCAAAAATTTTGTAGAAGATGCTCCTGTTAACCACAGCAGTGTTAGGATGACATTTTCCTACCACTCTCTGTGTTTTCTCCCAGTGGTAACACAGAGTTTTAATTTATGCAAAGGAAACGCTTTCCTTACTACTTTCCTCCTCTGAAGAAGAAAGTTCTTCAACCACTTTCTCTTGCTTCCCCCCTTAAAAAGTTAAAATTGTCAGTAAAATCTCAAAAAGTATTATAATTTTAAAAATCCAAAACGCCAAACAAGTTATTCCCAGACGAGTTCAAAAAGAGTAATATTTCTCGATTTTTTTTTCTTATAAAAATCTAAACTGACCACCCTGGTCCCAGGCGCCGTTCGAATCGCGGGGCAAGCATGTGAATGACAAGTTGAATTTTACTTGAACCAGTTGGACGAATAACGAGTTGTACAAATAGAGAGGCATGCGAATGGTGGGGTTCCACTGTATGTACTAACTGTTTACAAGAGAAATCTTTAAATCGTTCTAAGCAGAAAAAAAATTAAACTCCCGAATCTAAAATAAATATTTGCTGTACCCTATACGCGTATACAGTCAATTTATTTGTGCAAAAATAAATAGTTTTTCTTTTTGCATACGTTTGAATAGCAATCATATAATTATCATTACCGTCAACCAGTGTATCTTTTAGAATTACTGCGAAAAATATTGTACATTTCCGTTGGGCCCATATGAGGGCACTTGTTCTCAAGTGAAACTTACTGACGGGAAATTTATTAAGTGCCTATAATAGCCTGTAGGTCATTTTACTATTTGAATTTAAAAAGGGTTTGGGGGGTAAGGGGAGTAAAAGGGAACTGAATTTAGAAAGGGTTTGAAAAAGGTTATTTGTTTTTAATGTTGTATATATATATATATATATATTCAAGCTCAGTGATTATTGCTACCGGGGAATTGAAAACTGTCCTTATGTGAGGGGTGTCAGTTAGGAGGAGTTTTTTCCGTATCTGTTACGTAAAAAAATTTCGGAGCTCTATTTACACCTCGATTGCAGTTAAGTAACCCCTAGTGTCTAAAAAATGTTGTTACAAAGTTGAGTTCCTAGCACAAAATTGGCACGACGATATTTTGCGCATTCAATGGAAAGGTATTAATTTCCTTTTATTTCCCCCCCAGCAGAGCGAAATAATTTTTAAGCACAGCTGAGGGGGAGAGAGAGAAGAGAAAGAGAGACAGAGGGAGAAGAAGAGGAGAGAGAGAGGAGGTCAGAAGAAGAAGGGGGAGAGGGAGAAGAAGATGAAGATGAAGAAAGAGAGAGAAGAATAAAAAGAAGAAGGGAAGAGAGGGAGACGAAGAAGAAGAGAAAGAAAGAGAGAGAGAAGGAGAAGTGGAGGAGAGAGAGAAGAAGATGAAGATGAAGAAAGAGAGAGAAGAATAAGCAGAAGAAGGGAGGAGAGCGAGAAGAATAAGGGGGGAAGGAGAGAGAAAAGATTAAGAAGAAGAAGGGGGAAGGAGAGAGAGAAGAAGATGAATATGAAGAAAGAGAGAGAAGAATAATAAGAAGAAGGGGGCAAGGAGAAGAAGAAGAAAGAGAGAGAAGCGGAGAGAGATAACACTATTAAAAATTTTAACTGAAATGTTGGATACTCATATAAAAGCCGTTCTAGAGTGATTCTTAAAGCGGTACATTGTTGCATTTTTTTCAGCCTACTTTCGTATAAAAAATATAAAAAAATGTCTGAAAGAAGGCTTAATGTATCGTAAAAATATCGTTAAAAATAAAGAAAAGTCAAAACGAAGTGAAGTTATTAAATAAAGAATGAAAAATAAAAATTTGGAAGTAGGGTTTTTAGATGGGGAATATGTGTGTCAGTCGGTCTGTCAGCCCCCCTAATAACTGTTGAGAGAATTGTCCGATTCAAAAGATGTTTTCTGGATTCGAAAGATCTCGGCGAAGACATTTCATTTCCATATTTTACTTTTTGATTTGAAAATTTTTTGTTCAATTTTGAACAGTTCAAAGAATCTTAACATTAGTACGTATGGGCAAAAATCAAGCAAATTATGTAAACTGGGCACAAAATCCAAGTACCTATGAGCAAACCCATTTGAAGAAGCTCTCGGTGGGAAATATTAATTTGAACAATTTTTTATTCATTCGCTTGGAACAACTTTATTGGAAAGCCGTAGCATATGTACGGATACGAAGTTCAACCAGAACTAAACGAGCCTATTTTCCTATGAAATTTTCTGATCGGGATTTTTAAAGATAATTCTGAATTAGGGATGTAGCGAATAGTGATTTGGCCGAATAGCCGAATACCGAATATTCGGCCACTTCTTCCAAGCCGAAGCCGAATATTTGGCTATTTCTTCTAGGCAGAATAGACCGAAGCCGAATATTCGGCCAATGTCTTAGGCCGAATACCGAATATTCGGTGGCCGAATATTAAAGTTTCTAGAAAATCGTTGTGGTAGAAAGTATTTGACAAATTTAAAATTATTGACAAAGTCAAACACCAATTACACATAATCTATGATGTATGATTTAATTTTGTTTGTTAAAGAATTTAAAACTATTTAAAATTAATCTATTTTCACTATTGTTTGGAATGTAATAAAACTAAGAATTTCACCCATAAGGGGAATAGAAATGACAGATTGTATGGTAGTAAGCATTAGCATTACTTTAATAATTATTTAATTCACATGAAAGAACTACTATTGCTTAGTGAACTTTTACCTTGCTTAAAACTGTTTTATGGAGACATTTTAGAAGTTATAAAAGTTAATATTTTTATTTTATGGGGATTTTTTACCTACCTATTTTTAAAAGATCTATTAAAATTTAATACAATTAACTGGAATATATTTTTATTTTCAAAAACTCCAATAACTTATGCTATCTAAATATTCATGATATATTCTAGGCTTTTCACATCTCTCTCTTACCCAATATTCACAATAAATCAGTCTACCCAAACAAAGTCTGACTTCCACTTTGCTAATAATAACAAAATTAATTTCTCATATATCATAATTAACTATTGTCAGCTTTGGGAGCAAATGCTGAAGATAAAATACTAAATTTTAAATGTTTTTGCTTAGTCAAGCCTAAAACAAGGTTTAAAAAAGTAGTTTTTTCCTAAATTTTTGTTATTTATTGTAGCTATAAACGAATGTACTCTTTTTCAATAATTATTATACAATTTTAAATGTTTAA
Organism: Octonoba sinensis; assembly: GCA_038502835.1. Taxonomy (NCBI): domain Eukaryota; kingdom Metazoa; phylum Arthropoda; class Arachnida; order Araneae; family Uloboridae; genus Octonoba; species Octonoba sinensis. Next base: position 21,717,385 of record CM076603.1, read on the forward strand.
AATCTACTAATTTTTTTACATTTCCACTGCAGCAGAACTATTCGGCCGAATATTCCATCAATATTCGGCCAGGCCGAATTTGACCTTACCCATTAGTCGGCTTGGTGATGAAATGACTATTCGGCCAGGCCGAATATTCGGCCAAAGGGCCGAATAGGCCGAATACCAAATAGTGGCCGAATATTCGTTACATCCCTATTCTGAATGAATGAGTGTAAAAAAGAATATATGAATAAATGAATGAATGAAAGAATGAATAAGATAAAGAAGGAATGAATGAATGAATGAGTGAATAAATGAATGAGTTAATAAACGAATGAGTGAAAAAATGAAAGCAAGAAAAGTGCGTGAAGTCTCTCCGCGCGGAAGAAGTGAAACTTCGTAACGTGGAAAGGAAAATAGGAAAGGGTAGAAATTGATTTTTAGTGAAATCATATTGTTTCTTTAAGACAAACTTTATTAACATTGCTTACAATTCACAATTGATCGCATCTTTTAATTTTCATTTTCGAGTGGAGAAATATCCAAATCTATAACATTTACAATGGGATTACGATAACTAAAATAAGATACGAAATGTTTGAGTTCTATTTTTTCAATATTTCTTGAAAAAACTGCATCTACGGTAGTTCCCCCTTTGGTTGTGGGATCATTCCTACCATTTATCATTTCCAATCTAAATTTGTCTTTAAGGAAGGTTCAGCTAATTTCACGACGCTCACACAGTTTACTTCGCTGCATAGCAAGAATACCACACGCATGTGCTTGGGATCTACCGACTCACTCTCTTTCCATGGTAGCGTTAAACGTTTAACGCAACCTTGTTGGAAGTCGCATTAGAAGTTTCACCTCAAAAATATTAAATAAGTGAAAAAATGGAAAAAATAAATAAATAAGTGTGTAAATACTGGAAAGAATAAATCAATTAATGAATGAATGAGTGAATGAATATGTATAAACCGCTGAAAACGGTATATTTGTAGTAGTTAAGAACTAAAAATGAGAAAGAGAGAGAGAGAGATCATAAATATGAATTCGGGACTGTACGGGAAAGTAGGCTCGTATAGTTCTCGGCGGAGCTTCGTGTTATATTTGTGTATTGAGAACTCTCCCGCATTTCCTGATCTAGAATCCCTATTCTAATCAATAAACTCGCGGTACCTAATAATTAAATTTGCACCAACTTTTCCAAGTTACTAAATGAAAACGAGGCTTAGTTATTATTCCATCTTACATTTTCTTAAAGTTACACATTAAAAAAAAATCTCCGTCTTAGAAAAAATGTGACATTTTTTAACGCTTGAATATATCACCATCATCCAAAGTTTACGAAAAAAATATTTTTGTGTTGCCATATTTAAGAACCTAACTTTTTTAGATTGAAAAATGTTGCCAGCACATAGAAAAATAATATTAAAAATATTGGTTTAAAAATTTCAATTTCAGGTTCTATTATTTTGGGTTTTTATAAAGTGACCCATTTTACCCCATCCTCCCCTACTCTTTTTTTCAGTTAGATGTGCACGAAATTTAAAAAAAAGCGGTTTTAATTAATAATAAAAAAAAACTGAGTCAGTGAATTAATGACACGTCAAATCCACATAGGGTTAAACTATTAACATCTCATAGTAAGGTGAAATTTGAAACAGATGGGTACTACTGATGTAGATTTGGGAAAATAGGAAATTCTAAGGAAACATTATGTAGGGTCAGGTGGGGGGAAATGGGTCACTTTTTAGCCATTTTTTTATATTCAAAGTTTCATAGCAACAAAACCAGAAACATTTCCCATTTCTTTTCAATTGCATCTTGACGTTGCATTCCTTTAGAACAATTTTATGTAATTTTAATATTTATTTCCCAATTATGAAATTGTTTAACTGAGATTATAAAAGTGTGACCTATTTTACGCCGTCGTGGGTTAAAATGGGTCAGAATGCAAAATAATCCTGAAAAAAGTTATTTATTACTTTGAAATTGGAAAAAAATATGTAAGTGTAACATATTTAGCAAGATTTTGAACTATGATTACATTGAAATGTAAAGATAATATTCTTCTCGACAGTTACATATTGGTTCACGTAGCACTTCAACAACATCGCTTCTGTCTACCACATCAACATGATCATTTTTAGGGGGAAAAATTAATTTAATTTCAATTAAAAAAACAACATACGTTATTTAAATTTAGGAACTTGCTGCAGTTAGGTACAACAGAGTAAATAATAAAAAAAATGAATAAAACGACCTAATCCTTAGCATGACCCATTTTACCCCATCCAAGAAAAACTGATGTAAAAAAAAATATTTAATATTTTTCTTAACTGCTCAGCTGGGATTGTTTTCCAAATTTTCCTAGTGAGGTAATCCTTTAAATTTGGGCTGTATTTTGATACAATATAGAGCTTTTCAGAAGTTGGTAAACCGTGTGTTAAGCACACCATCATCCAAAGTTTGCATAAAAATATTTTTGTGTTGCCATATTTAAGAACCTAACTTTTTTAGATTGAAAAATGTTGCCAACACATAGAAAAATAATATTAAAAATATTGGTTTAAAATTTTCAATTCAAGCTCTATTATTTTGGGTTTTTTATAAAGTGACCCATTTTACCCCATGACCCATTTTACCCCATCCTCCCCTACTCATTTTTCAGGTAGATGTACACAAAAAATATTTTTCTTCTATTTTAAGAATCCAATTCTTCTACAGTAAATCAAAGGTGTGTGTTTAATGATATCTTAGCGTGAAAAAAATTTGTCATTGAAACTGAATATTAAGTATATAATTAAGATCTAATTGACTAATTAGCATAATTTTTGAAATATAACATTTTAAAATGTAATTTGCTTAGACATGTAAACAGCTCTAATTGTAAATTATACCTAATATCATTCTTCATGTTTTGTGCTTCAACCAAGATAGATAAGAGTGAGAGTAGTTTTTTTAATTAATTTTTTGCACTACTAATGGATAAAAAAGTTCCCTTTTTTTTATTGAAGTTTTCACTTTAAAAAAAATCATTTAAAATTTAGTTCTTCATTAAAAAATTGATTGAGGCAAAACACATGCACTGCAGTAGCAGTTGTATTTATTCCCCTGCCTATTGTTTCCGATAACATGTCCTATTTATTATTACATAATAGTTTATGCTAGACTATATTCTTTTTTTGTTTTAATTGCGTTGCTTCTCTCTAGTAACTCAAACGTTTTGCCCTAATTATCCCATGATTTGATAGGTTTTCTAAGATAAAAATGTTTCAATCGCTCTTGTAATTACTAAACAAAAAAGTTGTCATTATTAAAAAAATAATAATAATAATGCAATGCACTAAAGCAATTTAATAATACTCTGAGTCAAGAAAATTGACTCATATTATGAGTCAATAAAATTAACTCATATTATGAGTCAATAAAATTAACTCATATTATGAGTCAATAAAATTAACTCATATTATGAATCAATAAAATTAACTCATATTTATTCATTTGGGGATTATTGGACAATTATAATTAATTCAAATGACATAAACAGGTGACGGACAAGAGATTACATAGTTCATATTTTACAAGATAAATGTTTCTGTACAATGAAGACATAAGTGAAAAATTGATCAATGTATTCCATTTGAATGTCCGAAAAGAAAGTATCCTTTTAATCAACGCCCATTTCAGTACATTTCTACTTCAAATTGTTCTCTTTCTGGTCTTTTGGACTTATCACTGCAGTTTTAAAGTATATTTCTTTCGACCTCAGCCAACTGTAGGTGTTGTCGAATATCATGACATCTAAATAAATAACAAAAGACCTTGTTAAAATATCATTGGGACAAAATAATAATTTTACGGAATGCATAGTTTATTAATACATATGTATTTGGTTGAATTTAAGGTGATAACAGCAAAAACAACAAAATACTAAATATTACAAATAATGATTTTTGATTTTATATAAAATATAGGCAAAAGGCACCTATTACAGTAAAATCCAGCAAATCCGAAATTCCGGAAATCCGAACGGGTCTTTTTTAAAATTTAAATTTGGAAAACACAAGCAAAAAGAGAGAAACTTATTTATTTTGTCACAACAAAACTATTAAAAACTATTACTTATTAAAGTTATAAAACAATTACTATAACAATACAAACACACAAAATATAAATTTCACTGGAAGTCGGTTAACTTCAATTGTCGAAGTGACGAAAACCTTCCGGCGGAGGCAATAGCGCGCCAGCATCGCACAAACATGACATCGTTTGGCGTGGCTGCTGCGTGTTACTATTTTAGTGCTATTTTATGATTTTAATGCATAACTATTTATTATTGACATCCTTTCATTTATTAAAATGATTATATAAAAAAATATTGTTACCACTAAATGCGCAGTGTTGTTTTTAAACAACATGTCAAATTTTCTCGTATTCTATTTTTCCGAATTAAATAAGAATTTTTTTAGTATGTTTTCCACTTATAACTAGCACATACGAACACACACAAAAACATTTTACTAAGAAGAAAAAAGTTGCGCAGTGTAGGGTTAAGTCCTATACAGTAACGAGGATTCGTTTATTGTGTTATGAATAGTTTTCGGCTAATCCGAACAAATTGAAATCCGAACAGGCCACAGCCCCAATCAGTTCGGATTTGCTGGGTTTTACTGTATTAACATACTACAAATTATTAACAGATGCAATTTAAATTTGATAAAAAAAGGTTTTGAGCTGATTTGGGATCTCAAACTTAAGTCCATTTCAATGATCTATCATGGAGCTTTGAAATGGGACCAAATTTGAAATCCTGCTTTAGCTCATATGCATCTTTATTTATTTAGACTTTTATTAGGACAAATTCATTCTAAAGAAACGTAAAACCTTTAAAATGGCGCTTTATTTTCATTAAAAGTAGGCATTTCTTGCTAGAAGTTCCACTTCTAGCAACAAAATATCTTGCTTTCAATTTTTTCAGAAGGGTTAAAATAAAATGTGTATGTATGTTCGATTGACTTTTACATTTTTTTAAACTACGGAAGAGTGCGACAAAGATTTATTCAACACTTAGGGACCGTCCATAAATGATGTCACGCTTTTCCTCCTTATATTTTACCCCCTCTCCCCTTTGTCACAAAATGTCATACTAAAACGGAGCCTCTACCCCTTGTGTCACATGCCACGTATGTTCCATACACTGTAATAAAAAAATGTTCTGAAAATAACAGAAAAAGTACGGCAGCAGAGTTGCCGGAAATATTCCGTTTCTGATAATATTTTTCCGAGATTTGACAGAAATTACTTTTTTTTTTTTCTCCGTTAATCCAAATCCGGTTGTGAAAATACAGCAACCGTAAAACGGAAAAGTTCCGTTCTCATATTTTCAGGACCTGATATTTCCGTTTTTGGAAGGAAAGACCATGTATTGAAGTACTTCGAAAATCTTCAGTTAAAATCAGTCAAAAAACACTCTGAAAACTCAGGTTTTAAACAGTGTAAGTATGGTGTCACACTTCTTGTTATCCCCTCCCCTTGTTACAATTTCACGAACCCTCCTCCCCCCTCGAAGCGTGACATCATTTATGAATGATCCCTTAAATTCAAGCCAGATTGACAGGTTTTGGAATTTTTTTTTCAATTTTAAAAATAAATTATTGCGTTCTCAGTTCAAAGAAAACTTATATCATCAAAGGAAAATATTCCACAAAGACACTTTTGCTTACATTTTCCCGCCGCTTCGCACTTGTACATGCCGGTCTCTGCATATTCGTCTGTATCGATTCTCTGAATCGGTATAAGTTCTGTCATTTTTTCTTCCCCAGTGACGACTTCTTGTAAGAAGAGGCCAAAACCGATGTCTCTAGTTTTGGTCTCGAATTCCCATTCCAGGAAAGATCCGGAATCCTTCACTCCGATCGTTTCTTCGTGGAAAGCAGCCCTGGACAGCACGACTTTTTTCACTCCTGGCAGTTTGGCAAGTGACCTTTTGCTCCTGTGCATGTAGTATCTTTCCGGAATTTTCCCCCCAAAATTGATCTGAAAAGAAATTTTTTCTCTGAATTTTTTGACAGTTTAGCTATTTTAGACATCTTATAAAGCACTGAAAGCAAAGGATGTTGATGCATTTCAGCATCGTAGCTTTTAACAATTTAATCAGAACAACTTTGTTTTTGTTTAAATGCTTAGACCTGAAAAATTTACTTGAAAATTTATGACATCAAAGTTTTCTTTCTCCTTATTCCCTTTTTTTTTTTTTTTAACGCGTTCGCTGCCTTAAAATATGGGTACGCTCATTCGCAAACCGGAAATCCGATGTCTCCAATTTTTGATTAACGTGTGTATGTGTTTCTATTTAGTAACCACTGCTTAAGCCACTTTTTCTTCTTTCTTTTTATATACACATGCAGATTTGAACTGATAAGTCTTTATTCATATTTTAACAACAACGTTCGACCGGTAAGATTCCACAACCAAGATGGACGCCTGATTCTTATTGACTACGAGACCTATTGGCGCTTGTAAATTACGGTTAGTTAAACGTTCTTTAGGAGAAACAGAGAATAAACTATTTTTTTCGCAATCAGCGGTTTGAGTACCATCTTTTTAATGGTTATTCAACTGTTGTAGTTAAATATGGAAAAATAGCAATCAAATAAATGGTTTTATTACTACTTTCGTACGGACATTTTAAACAGTTTGTGTTAGGTGATGTCTCAGATAACCAACCAGAAGCTAGCGCGAAAAAAGCTGTGCATCTTCAATTGCTCTCAGCTGCAGTGGGCATTTCAGGTGTGTTTACTGCGCAAAGCTTCATCCCTAAGTGACCGTCAGCTAGCGTAAGAGGCTTAAGCGTGGTGTGAGTGATGTCTCAGTAACCAGCCACAGTTCGAGGGACGGAAGGCTTCGCCTTTGTTTCAATCTCCTTCAATCGCACTGTATGTTGGGTGTGTCTTCTGATACTACGTATTGTAAAGGTTCGTCCTTAAAGTGACCGGCCGCAAACGTGTTAAGATTAACTGAAAATGTAATTTTTCTTCTTTTTTTTAAACATCAACTAAAATTTAAACAACATTTTAATTCTTGAAATGATGAACAAAGTTTGTCTAATTGTCTGTCAGTATTTTGCTTGATATTTTAATTGGCATACATTCATCAATCGTGTCTTGTTCACGTACGTTTGATTACCATTTGTAGAGATATTCACAAGTTAGTAAGAATATAAATGAGAATAATGAAGATTAAAATAATAAAAAAGATATAATTTTCGAAACAATGAAATTTTAGTCTTAATCGTTTTAGCCTACTTTCTCGTAAAAAAAAAAAGAAATAAGAAGGTATGGAAAAGATTAAACGAAATATAATAAAAGAATGTGAAAAAAAAAACTTAAAAACAAACAAAAGTCATACAAATAATAAAATAGTTAAATTAAGATTGAAAATAAAAAAAAATGAAAGTACGGTTTTGAGATGGCGAAAATGTGTGTCTGTCGGTCTGTCTTCCTCCCCCTAGCATTTGAAAGCCCTTTTTAGCATTTGAAAGATCTCAGCGAGGACATCTCATTTTCATATTTTATTTTTTAATTCGAGCAATTTTGGCTGACTGTCAACAGGGTGACGTAGTTGTAAGGTGCAAGTCTCGTACGCCCAAGATCGCAGGTTCAAACCTGTAGGAAGTCGGTGGGTTTTCAAGGAGCAGAAAACCGTTTGCGCCCATGTTGCATGATTGTGCGGCATGTTAAAGATCCCTTGAGTATCCGTTTGGCTTGGATACTCTCGGCTAAATTAAATACCTAGTGCAAGTCGCATCAAATGAGAGCTCAGGTGCCGCCAGCTAGGGGAAACTGAGCGTCCGAATTCTCAGTTGCAATGGCATCCACCGACAGCGGTGCTACTTGAAAAAAATGGATGCCGATTGCCGGGGTATGCACTAGGTCTGCAAAAGTTAATGACCATACGCAGCCCCATTGGAAAAAAAAATGGCTGACTGACGAATTAAACTGAGTTTAATTTCTATTGATTTATACCTTATTAGTAAACTTGTATTAATTAACTTTTGCCAGCAGATATGCATGATTTCACAGAAACCTTATGACTTGAAAATTGATAAAAACAATAATGCTGAATCAAATGAATAAGTTCTTAAATAAATGTCGAAAATTCAGCCATTAAAATGACTCCATTTTCCTATGCATTGTTGCAATAAATAAATAAATAAATAAATGAATAACTAAAAATAAGTTGAAACGTGAGGTATTAATGAATTCAATTATCTAGCATAAACTGGACAACAAATGTAACTGAAAGAAATCAAACATCTTTTATCATAACTTGATGAAATTTTTGGAAAAGGCCTTACCATTCATAACACGGGCGCATAAAGTGGTTAAGAATTTATAGAATTTGGTGGTGTTTGACGAATAGAGTTCTTCAAACTAATGGAATATTGCAAAAGCAGAATACAGCGATATAATTATGAAACAATAACTTAACTTCTACTTACAAATGATTTGCACATGGAATCGCCATTTGGGTCCGTTTTCTTTCCACCAAGAAAAGCAGGCAGCTCTTCAGCGTCGATGTACTTTAACAGTTCTTGTTTCCATCCATCTGCGTATAAGATATTCAAAATTAAATTAAAATATACAGGGCTCCCACGGCTGCGCCAACTGCGCCAAACTGCGCCTAAACGATTTTGCTGCTACATGCTGCTACAAAATGCGTTTTTTTGGAAAAATCGCGCCAAATCGCGATTTTCGGGAAAAAAAATCGAAAAAAATTTAGATATTATATATTTTTTCACCTTAAAATCGTCATTATTCGTTACATTTTTCCTTTAGTCAACTAATTTTTTACCTTTGAAGCAGTTTATTAATGAATATTTGCTCTACCCTCTCTTAAGAACATCAAGTGTGGATGAGAAAATTGAGCAGAATGAGTGATGTATCCCACGCTTGTATAAGAAACAGTGAGATGATTTCTCATATTTTGTAGTATTATAGAGAGAAAAATAATTCCTCTTATCACTATTTATGTTCAATATTTTATTTAGTAATATTTTATTGAAATAGATAAAAAAAGTTTAAAATTTCATAGGACGTGGAAAAAATAAACTTAGCGTTTTTCCTCAGTGCACTTTGTGTTTTCTATTCTAATGTTTAGGAAATACTAATCAATGTGAAAAATCAATAACAGAACAGATGTTGAAAAGATTATTGCTCCATTATAACAATTCGTAAAAATTCCTTAAGCCTACTTTCCACGTGCAAGCAAAGGAGTGCATACATTCTACAATCTTTTTGCATCCGCTACAAAAATCGGATTTTTTTTCATTTCAACTATTTATAATGTTCCTTTTCAAAGTAAATAAATGAAATGTATTTTTATTTTAAATAAAAACATTGTTTGAAAATATATATTTGTTTCCGAAAGTGTTTAGAGATAGACTTTCAAACGCTGTAAAGTTAAACATTGAATTGCAGCTTTTTTTCTTTTCTCATTACTCTTTAAGCTCTATAATCTATATCATATAACCACAAGCAATTAAAAAAGACAAATATAAAGAACAAAATAAGTTAAAAAATTAGTTTAGTTAGAAAATTTAAAAAAAGCATGTATATCTTAATGAATTGATGATCTTTAGCAAATATGTTAAGCAATATTATTTGAAGAAATATAAATTTTGTTGTGGGTGAACGACCTCATAAAAGTACTCTTGCTTTAAAGTTTCAATTTTTTAACTAGATTTAAAAGCTATGAAATTATCATGCATTTTCTCTTTCTTTTAATTCAATTTAGTTTCTTTCAGCATCCAATTGCTGTAACCCCAGGACTCTTAAAATTTAATTGTAACTATTACACAATTTTTGAAAGATGTAAAGATAAATTGTTAGAAAAAAAATCATTAGCCAATAAATTATCAACCTATAATAAGAAATACATTTTGCCTTTCTGTTATAGAACTGAAAAATATAATTTGGTTCTTGAATTTTCTTGCTGCAAAATTATGAAACCCAGCAATTTACTTTTGGTGCCATTAATTACTTCCAAGGCATCTAAGTGAGCATTTAGGATTGAAATTTAAAGGAATATTTCTTAATCAGAAAAATAATAAATATTACTGCAGGTAGAAAATAGGATAGAGTTCAAATATATTTTTTGATAAAATATGAAATTATATTTAATTGATTCAAAATTTTACTGTTACTATAATCACAATGGTTATACCTAAATAAGTACCATTTAAAAAACAAATTTTAATCAATGATAAATAGTTTTAAATAGTTTAACCTTTCATATTAGTTAGTTTTTGCTTATTTTCTTGTAAGAATAGTGTTTTAGCTATTAAACAAAAAAGAGAGAATGTAATGATTTTTGAAAAGAAGAAAATTTTAAGCTTTCTTCTAGCTATTCTTAATCATTAGAAGAAGAAGAAAAAAAAAAAAACAAAAAAACTACAGAACATTTATTTAAATAATCTGTTTCTTGAGAAAAGTATTGAAAAACACCTTTATAAGGGTAATAGGTTTAATTAGTCTTACTTTTTGAATAGGTTATGAATAAATTCTTATAAGAAATATAAAAATAATCCAGTTTTTGAAATAATCTAATTCAGTTTTTGAAGGATGACTGACATTTACATTTCCTATCATTTTGAAGACTTGAAACTGCTCTTACCCTTGATGTATGAAAATGACATTGCTTTAAAACGGCCATTTAATATTTAAAAAATAAAGAAAAAAACCCTCCAAAAATGATACAAATTTGATATTTTCGGCTCCTAAGCTGATACAAAAGTAGATTTCTTTTGCTCCAAACTGATACAAAAGTTAAATTCTTCTGCTCCAAACTGATACAAAAAGGACATTTTACCTGCTCCGAAAGCTGCTACAAATTGTGTTAAGGCGGTGGGAGCCCTGAATATACAGGGTAAATTCATCTTCATTAATGCGTATTATTTAACTGTTTAATATGAAATTAGAGAGAATGTATAGAGTTCAAGTAACTTTCGAACAACGGTGTACAAGGATCTAATGAAAACATAGTAAGCGCAAAGACTTAGATGTACATTTTGTGGATCGCCAGTTGTGCAAAACGATACGAAAATAATCCTTTTTTTTGGGGGGGGGGGGGGGGGGATTTGGTGACCATCGCGGAAATACGATGTTTCAATTCCCGTTGTTACTGTAAAAATAGACTTCTATCCAAAGAAAAATCAGCTGAGTGTTTGGAGATAATTTTTTCTTGACAAAGTGGATCGGTAACAATCCTTGATCTAGTTCCAGTTGAAACAAAAGTCCTGTTCCTATTTTAACAAGAAGTTCCGTCTAGAACTATACGAGCCTACTTTCCCGTATACAGCGAATTCAAATTTATAATCTAGCTATCTCTCTCTCTGTCTTTCTCGTTTAGCTTTAGTTCTTAATTGCTTCAAATATATCGTTTTCAACGGTTAATACATATTCATTCAATCATTCATTTATTAAGTCATTCATGTACTTATTCACTCATTTATTCATTCATTCTTTTGCTTATTCATTTAATCATACATTAATTCAAAAATATTCTTGAAAATCCCGATCAAAAAATTTCATAGGAAAATAGGCTCGTTAGTTCTGGATGAACTTTCTATTTCTACATGTTCTACGTCATAAGAGCTTTCCGATAAAGTTTGTTCCAAGCAAATCGGTCCGTTTGATCAGGAATTATATAGGATGAAAATTTCCCCATAAGCACTATGTTAATTTTTAAAATATGGAAATCAGATGTCCTCGCCGAGATCTTTCGAATGCAAAAAGAATTTTTCGAATCGGACAATTCGCTCAAAAGTTATTAGGGGGGGGGGGGGACAGACCGACAGACACACTTTTTCCCCATCTCAAAACCCTACTTTCAAATTTTTTATTTTTCAATCTTTATTTAATTAATTAACTTATTTTTGACTTTTCTTGATTTCTAACGATATTTTCATGATACATTAAGCCTTCTTTCATGCTTTATTATTATTTTTTTATATTTTTACGGGAAAGTAGGCTAAAAACTAGCCCTCAACGGAAAACCAACCTACTGAGTTGTTAGAAATAAGACGATTTTCGACAACGTAAAACGAGTACTATCTTTGGTCTAGTCAAGACATACCGTGTACAAAATTTGTACTTATCGTAAAAATTGTCCCCCAAAGATAAATCTGGTGAGTTTAGAAATTCTGTGTTTTCATAAAACTATTAAATGTACCAGGGATGAAGGATTAATGTGCAGTTATCGATAATTGATGATAAACAGTCACTAAGACGAGGACTTATAATTAGCCATTTTTTTATCGATTAGTCGGAGAAAAAATTATTTTTTCATTAAAATTACTTGTATGCTGCAAAGAACAAGAAACCAAGTGGAATGAACTTATTAATAAGTAAATTAATTTTCTGCATCAGAAAATGGTATGCAATATGAAAAGTGTGCAAAATTGGCTGAAACTGTGATTGGAATAAAAACATGATGCTCCAAGCTGACGTGACACTAGTATGAATAACCAAATTTACTATTTACAAATTTTGATTCGGTTCCCTCAGAACACCGAAAGTAAAGCAACATCGACTTAAGTCAGTGTTTGGGAGGGTGACAACCTCCCGCGGCTTGTTATAATAGGGCCGTGTACGCTAAAGGGAGCTGGTTGCACGTTAAATAGGTCGTGGCTCCACTGTCCTCCAAATGAAACGATACCTCAGGGGGTGCCAATCCCAGGTGACGGTCTCTCATCTGGGAGCTGGTTCAGAAAATTAAGAGACTTTTCAAAAAGGGGCGGAAATTGGACTCCTGCCTATAAGAGCCCTGTCAGACTCAGGAGCAGCGTACCCATTCTTCCTTGCCAGGCGCGAGGACACCACAGCAACAACAACAACAAATTTTGATAAAACAACAAAAACATTTCCGTGTTATCAGGACATAACTTTTTTCTTGTAGATTCATATTCTATTTCCCTCTATGCTAAATAATCTTTCATTTTCTACAGGTAATGCGGGTGTGCGTAAATATTTCAACGTTACACTGTACAAAATTCTAAATCAGCGTTTCACCAAAAAAATGGAAAAAAAAAGGTGAAATTTAGCTGCAACTAACACTTAGTACTAAAGTTGAACCATATGGGTGAAATCAACCATATGGAGTCAAATACACGGGAAATAAAATAATTTTTGGAAAAAAAAATGGAACCGACTTCAAACTATAAATCGCGCTAAAAAGTAAAAAATAAAATTATTCTTTAAACAACATAGATACGACTTTTAAACATAAATTTTGAAGTCGGTGCAAAATTATGACAGTCTAATTATAATTAAGCCATACATTATTTTACATTGAAACTACTGCAAACTCTACGCCATTTATAATTGTAATTCGTTCATAGTTACAAAAGAAATCATGCATCAAAATCCATCATAATTTTGCACCGACTTCAGAAATTAAGCTTAAAAGTCGTATCGAAGTTGTTTAAAGAATAATTTTATTTTTTACTTTTTAGCGCGATTTACAGTTTGAAGTCGGTTCCATTTTTTTTTTCCAAAAATTATTTTATTTTATTCTTTTTAGTGTAAATACATTTTTATATAAATATTCTATTTTTAAAACATACATATCAAAGGGAAAACCTTCTTTGAGGGAATGACACTAAAAACTAACCGTTTGTAGGATAAATTTCGTTTTGAAATCCATTTTAAAGGGTCACTAGAGCAAGCAAATTGATTGCATTTAATTTCTTCTTCAGAGAAGCCTTCAGTCTATTTCTTGTTATAATTGCTTTTAATATTGCAGCTCAATGGCAACAAACTCTTTATAGCCTACTTTCCTGTAAAAGTAAAAATAATAATGATAAAGCATGAAAAAAGGCTTAATGTATCGTGGAAAGATCGTTAAAAATAAAGAAAAGTCAAGAAAAAGTGAAGTAATTAAATAAAGATTGAAAAATAAAAAATTTGAAAGTAGGGTTTTGAGATGGGGAAAATGTGTGTCGGTCGGTCTGTCTGCCTGTCTGTCGGTCTGTCTGTCTGTCCCCCCCTAATAACTTTTGAACGAAATGTCCGATTCGAAAAATTCTTTTTGCATTCGAAAGATCTCGGCGAGGACATCTCATTTTCATATTTTACTTTTTGATTTGAACAATTTTTGTTCAATTTTGAACAGTTCAAAAAACTTTAACATTAGCGCCTATGGGCGAAAATGAAGCAAATGATATAAACTCTGGGTGCAAGATCCACGTTCCAATGAACAAGCTTACTGGAGGAACCTCTTGGCATGAAATAATAATTTGAACATTTTTTGTTCATTTTTGAACAGTTCAAAAAATTAACTTAGCGCTTACGGGGAAATTTCAATACCATATAAATCCTGATCTAACGGACCGATTTGCTTGGAACAAACTTTATCGGAAAGCACTTATAACGTAGAACATGAACAAATAGCAAGTTCACCCAGAACTAACGAGCCTATTTTCCTATGAAATGTTTTTATCGGTATTTTTAAGGATATTTCTAAATGAATAAATGAAGAAATGACAGAGTGAAAGAATGAATAAATGACAGAGTGAAAGAATGGATCAATGAATAAATGAATGAGGAAAAGAATGAATAAATGAGTGAGCAAATGAAAAAATAAAGAAATGGGTGAATAAATACATGAATGCGTAAATGAATGAATAAACACATGAATGAGTAAACGAATGAATGAATAAATGAATGGCTGAATAAATGAAAGAATGAATAACTGAGTGAATGAATATGTATTATCTGTTGAAAAGGTTATATTTGAAAAAATTAAGAACTAAAGCTAAAGGAGAAAGAGAGAGAAAGATATAGCTAGATTATAAATTTGAATTTGGTGTATACGGGAAAGTAGGCTCGTATAGTTCTAGACGGAACTTCTTGTTAAACAATGAGTTTCACGTTTAACAATTTTCCCAACAAAGAAAAATCAAGCCCAGCCTTTCCAATTAAAATGAAAAAATAACGTTTTTCTAAAAAATCAAATGTAGTCAAATTGATGCGCTATATTTGAGTTAGACGACCCTATATTGATCAGAGAAAAAATAATCAAAATCGGTTCATTTAGTCAAAAGTTATGGATGTAAAACCAAAAAGATGACCACATTTCAGCCCATAAATTTTTTTCTAATTATTGAATATGGTCAAACCAAGGTATGGGACCTATGGGAAACCACCCTCGATCGATTAAAAAAATGTTCATGGAAATCGGTTCATCCGGTAAGAAGTTATGAGTGAACAAACAAAAAAAAATCGACATACATACAATAGGAATGTATAACCTCCTGCCTTTGTGAAGTCGGTTAAAAAGCGTGACTTCATTTATGAGCTGCTCCTTTGACATACGACGACGAGATCAGAAAAGAACTAGAACTCAGACACTCTTCTCATACGGTTCTACCAGAGCCTTTACTTCCATCCTGCCTCTTCAAAAACAACAAAATAAACCTTGATCTGCTTGAACACTGCTCAAAAAAGGAAGATGTGGACGTTATTAAAATTGAAGGATAAGAATAATCGAGATATATTCTAACTCCAGACTAGTCCAAATTTATGCAAACGGCTAATCAGATGAAACAATCCTCAGAGGAGGATCCGCAGCTCATGTTATATTACTCGACCAGACATCTGACATATAGAGCAGGTAACATAGCTTCCAATTTTACGTGCGAGTTGAATGCAATTCAGGAAGCCCTGAAGGAATACACCAATTTGAACGATATAAATAAAGACAAAGGACAGGTTATATACAGTGGCGTGCAAGAGTTTCGGGCCATCCTATTTTTCATACACATTGTACAGAAATACGATAGTGAAAGAAATATAAACGATCAATTATAGCAGATATTCACTTATATTTGAAAAGAATGAGTTATATACATTGATATTACTTTCAAGTATTTATTTATTCAACATTTTTTTATTAATGACTGTGCAAAAGTATCGGGACACATACTACTTTTTAAAAAAAATGGAAAAAAAATAAAGGAGAATTGGGGTTAAATGTCTTGTACTCCTTCACTCGACTCAATACTTTATTGCCATGCCCTTAGTAGCAATGACTGACGAAGCATTCAGTCGATTAACGACGAGATTGGTTCTTTTGGCAATTTTTCTCACTCTTGTCGCAAATGGTTCCACAATTCCGTCTTGTTTGAGTGATTTTTCGTTCCAACACGGACCTTCAGGTCTTGCCACAAGTGTTCAATGGGAGTTAAGTCCGGCGACTGCGATGGCCAGGCTAGGAGATGGACTTTTCGGCTCTGAAGAAAATTTTTCACAAGACGCGAAGTGTGTTTTGGATCGTTATCTTGTTGAAAAATCCAACCACGAGGCACATTTTTCGTTGCAAATGGAAGCATATGGTCTAGCAGAATGTTCTTGTGCATTGCAGCATCCATATTGCCGTGAGTTTCCACCAGCGGACCAATGTCATCAGCAAAAAAAAGCTCCCCAAACTTTACTTTGATGTTCCCACCACCGTGTTTAACAGTAGGAGTTTGATATCTTGCATTATATCAGGACGCATTATACCTGTTGGACGTCTTACGTACTTCCGACCATCACTTCCAAGCAATTGAAATTTTTATTCATCAGAAACTAGCACTTTCCGCCAATCTGATGCCGCCGTGTGCTAATTTTTTTCCTCGAAGTCCAACCTAGCCTTCTTATTCTTTTCGCTAATTAATGGTTTCTTGACGCCAATCCGTCCAATCAGCCCCACAGCCTTCAGACGTCGAGACACCGTAGTCCGACTAACAACGACTAGATTTTCATTTTGTAATTCGCGTGAAACGTCGGCTGCGCTTTTTCGCGGATCGAAAACACACTTTCTTTTTGTAATTTTCTCTACACGACTAGAAGTTTTTTTTGCGGCCTACTGCTCCGTTTTTTTATCACGCAGCACGTTTGTTATTTTATACCTTAGAAATAATACGATTAACAGTACTTTTACCGACAGATGAAGCCCTTGCAATGAAACGTGAACTTTTTTCTTCTGAAGAAAGCTTCATCACGATTTCGCGAACCTGAATATGTGTGTGTTTCGACATCGTCACCACAAGAAGCCTAATTTTCCTTTGTGTAGAATGCTTTCAAACCAGCGAACGTAAAAAAAATAAACCAATCAGGAGTACAGAGTCGCGGCGAGTAGTAGTCCGATACTTTTGCACGCCGACGAAAGTCATTTTACTTAGTACACGTAGTACCTTAGTATGCTATGAGCCAATGTAGTATTTGATGTTTCTGTGTATATTCTAACTCTCTCATATATTTTGGACAATGATCGAGTGGAGGAATAACATTTTTTAGATATCATATGGAAAAATCAGAGTGGCCCAAAACTTTTGCACGCTACTGTATTATGATTCCAAAGCTGCTCTAGAGGCAATTACACGTGGTCACTCAAGTTTCAAGTAAATTCACAGATTACCAGAAACAATTTGTCAAATGGGGAAAACATGCACCACGCAATGGGCGATTACACACGAAGGAATTGATGGCAATTAGTCATCTGAAGAACTGGCTAAAGAGGCACAAGATATTTAAACAATAACACCATAAACCTGGTTACATTTGATGACGCAAACATCATTGCCCGATATCGACTTAAGGAGAAAGAAATCCAGGTGAATCATCAAATATGCGAGATGAATGCCAACAGAGAGATCAAAGACAATTGCCAGATTGAGAACAGGCCACTTTGGCAGCATGAAAATAAATGCACACAGACAAAATAGTAGAGCCGGCTAAGGCCTTAGAGCCCACGAATCCATTGACTTCATGATGGACACGACACCAACCAACCATAATTAGTCGACCAATCTACCAATTATTTTCTCCGGATTAATTGGCAATTGGTAATCGGCCAATTTACTTACAAATGCATCCCAATCATTAATTGTAAAAATAATGAGTCGACTAAATTAAGGCAGAAATAGCCAACACGTCCCCGGAATTAGTTCAAAATTGAGGTATCTTTCCAGGAGAATGCCAAGCCAGGGCCGGCCCAACCAAAAGCGGGGCCCGGGGAGGAATTATTTGCGGGGCCTATATATATATATAGTATATATATATATATATATATATATATGTTCGTGCGTTAAACTAAGTTGAAACGTTCCAATAGAATAGTAGTTAGCAGCCACAAATTTGTTTATTTTTTTTACAAATTTCGCTTTTTATCTTGTGTAACATATTGATTTCTGTTAAGTATTTTACATCTTAACATATTTGATTACATGCATTCACGTTCCATAAGGAAAATTTATTATTACAGATTATTGACGAATTATTAAAACAAACTGCACAAAGATGCCTTTACTAAAATTACTTTCTTTAATGCCTTAAAGCAAATTCATATACAACCCTTATCATAATTTAACTTCCTTATAAATTCTGATTCAATCGCTAAGATTGCCAAAGATGTCAACTTTCCTTGGCCCACCAGTACCAGATCTTGGAGTTTTCCGAGGGGGGGGGGGCAAAACCTAAAAATGCCCCCTTCCCGTCCATCCAATTATTGTTAATATTTCATAAACAGATATAACTTTCGTTAATGTTCCCAAGCATGGCTCTTTCAGCTCAACATTTGGGGAAGGGGGCGGGGATCGAACCGTATGAAGAACTTCCCTTAACCCATTTTCGGCCAATAATGCGCATACGCACCATTTCAAGAAATATTTTTTATTGACACTGTGACATATATTTTTCAGTAATTTTATTTTACTGCTATTTTTAAAGGTTCTGAAGACAAATAAAAAATATTAGTGAATTAATTAGAGCAAGCTCTTTATGTTGAGAAATTTTCAAAAAACGCTAATTTTTCAACTAGATACGATCATGGACAAATTCTACTTTTTGAAAATGTATAGGGTCAGTTGGGGTAATTGTAAACGCTTTTTCAATGTTTTAACTTTTGATCCTTTCCTAACTCTTGAATGAATTCAAAGATAAAATTGTGAGCACTGTAGCCACTACTGTACTTCTTGTGGGTAAATGTGTACAAAAATTTTGACTTTATGACTATTTGTTAGCGAATGAACTCGTGTTTACAATTACCCCAGTCTGTTTACAATTACCCCAGAGATATGGGGTAATTGTAAACACTGATTTATTTTCAAATAAGGTTGATGCAAATAGAAACTTGTTTCATACACAATCTGCTTGGAGGCTTAAGAAGTTCCGGAGCAATGGTTCTCAATCTGCGGCCAAAAGGCCGCATGTGGTCCGCTGAGTTATGTTATGACTCGGCTGAGATCATTTAAAGAGAAATATCTTGCCAAAAATCAAGTAATGCGACAAATTTATGTAAAATTTCTCCCGCAGTGGATCAGTCGGTTAAGCTTGGATCCCACAGAACACCAAAGGGGAGCGCAACTGGCCGCGGTCAACGCTTGGGAGGGTGACCACTTCCCGCGACTGATTACGCTGAGACTGAGTGCACTAAAGGAAGCTGTGCACGTAAAATACATCGTACCTTCAAATGCCTACCAAGCTAGAAATAATTTCCGCTGAGGGACCAATCTAGGTGACGATCTCTCATCTGAGAGCTGGTTCAAAATCATCAGGCCCTCTGAGCCAACTGTACTTCATTCTAGCGGAGCTCATTAATAATCAGTAGGAGTTTTCCTTAATTCATGGTCGCCCTGCAAGGGGGGCTTGGATTTCCAAGTGGCATTAGCAACCACAACCACAGTTACGTAAAATAGACACAAAAACTTAATTTACATCAAAATATAATACTTATTGTCTCCCCAAGTTATTGGAAATATGGATAAATTTAAGTGTTTACAATTACCCCAGAGTACGAAATATATGGGGTAGTTGTAAACACCTAACTTGCACATGAAAAATAACAGGGAAGATTAAATTCATGACTAAATGTTTTTAGCAGCATTCCATATGACAAATTAAAATGGTTGAAACCATGTATATCGCTTTTGTAGATAAGCTGGAGAGGAAAATGTAAGATCACTAAATTTTGTTAAACAACTTTTTTCGCTGTGCCATTTTCAAACAAGAGTGACGCCTGCACAGTTGTTTCGAAACTTACGAAACTGCTTCAATGTCTTCCCTATGCTGCCAGTTTATCACTCACAAGCAGTTAAGTCTTCAAAACCACCACAAGTGTAGTTATGAAGCCTGTTTACAATTACCCAACTAACTCTACCATATCTATTTTAGTTTAATCATATGTTTTTATAATGGCCTTAAGTGGCAGGTTCTGTAAAAAAAATTTAAATAAAATAAATATCATTAAAAAACTTTAAAATTTTTATTTTAATTTAATGGTGCGTCAACGCACCATTGACCGAAAGCATGAACAAAAAGCAAAAATTAAAAACCCTTGTTTTTATGCACATTTTGGCATTTTATGCCATATTTTGGCAGGCAATCATCAGAAATGTTTATAAAGAGGAAGCCGGTAATGTTTGGATTCAAACTTTGGTGTTCGTGCTCATCTGACGGATACTTTTACCTATTTATACCTTATAGAGGTGCTGAGACTGACAGTGCTTTACAAAATATGTCATTAGGAACAAGTGTTGTTTCGAAATTAGCGTGGTTCCGAAACCTGAAATGCACACAATATATTTTGATAACTATTTCTCTTCTTACGCTTGATTCGACATTTTAAAATAAAAAGTCCTTTTTTTATTTGGCACAGCTCTCGAAAATTGCATATCTGGTTGTATATTGGATGACTCGAAAAATATGAGGAAAAAAAACCCATCGTGGTTCCTACGATTTTGCCTTCAACGAAGATTCAGAAACATGTGCTCAAATAAAACGAAAATGCTGTATTAACGATTGTTACTAATAATGCGACTATTTTGTCTCTTATAAATACCAAACGATGCAGTCGCAAAGAAAGAATGTTATGATTTCCCAACCGAACGTTATTACGGATTACTATGAACATATGGGAGGTGTTGACTTTCATGACAGTAACACAGCATAAACACATTCAAGGTGAAAAATGTTGGTGGCCATTATTTACAAATATCATTGATAGTGTTGTAGTCAATTCATGGAATCTGCATAAAATTTCTACTAACACAAAAAGGGCCCTCAATGACCAGATCTCATATAGCAATTGCCCTATTAAAATCTGAATGCAAGAACAATCTATCTGATGAAAATAAACTACAAATGACTCATTCTAATAAAGGGCGTCCATCATTCGCAATTCTACCGAAAGAAATACGGACTGATAGTCGGCCATACCATAAGTGAACATGAAGAAAAAGGTCGTAGACGATGTAAGGTGTGTAAAACCACATGATTTATCTGTGCCTCAAATGCCGAGTACAGTTGCATCCAAAATGTTTTGAAAGTTTTCATAAAAAAATATAATATTTCATTATAATACAATTAACATGGTCCTCAAAATTCCATTTCCAGTTACAACTTTTTGTTCATTGATTCGGCCAATGGTGCGTATACGCTCCATTTCATTTCGCAAATAAAATATTACTTTTCATGCATGAAACTTTTTTTGTGTCTTAATGGATGTAATTTAAGCATATTTTAATAAAAATAATACCACATTTTATAAAATTTCTATGCTCGGCCGGAAATGGGTTAAACTTACTTTGCTTCTTAATAAAAAATGAAAAGAAGAAGAAGAAGAAGGGGGGACTTGAAAAAAAAAATCACTTTTACGTAAAGTGTCGCTTGATAACATCAAATGTTTTTTTGGTGTAAAAAAACAAGAAAATTCTTCAACATCTTAATATCGTTTAACAATTTTTTTATGTGTTTCCTTTTCTAAACTATCCATAATCTGAATGAACTAACCATGCAAATTTTACTAATCGTTAAAATAAGCGTGTATATAATATATTTTGAGCATATAAATAAAATTTTGGAATTTTTGATTGTTATTCAGAAAAAAAAAAGAACTGATACATTACCTGGACCAAAAATGAAAATCTTTTCAAGCACAGATCCTGCCAAGAATGTTTTAATGATTGTGTATGCCAGAGAGAAGTACATGGAACCTGCAAGGCATGAATCATGGTAAAATTAATTGTTGTTAACGAATTCAATTTGATTGAATTCCCTGTTTTAAACATATATATGTTGCATTAAAATATGGAATTGTCTCTCAAACGATCTTTAAATAACAACAAAATTAATTGTAACATTCAAAAATCATAGAAAAAAAGCATATAAATATCAAAAGGGGGAACCAAAATGCACTAATATTAGCAATAATTGGATATACTATACCATTAATAACAATCGCTGCTTTTAGTCTCTCTGGATAATTACTTTGGTAAGCAAGTACTACTGCTATAACAACTTCAATGCCTAAAAAAATAATTATTTAAACCAAAATGTTTAACAGCCGTCTTATTAAATAGTAAATCTTTAAATAACGAATAATCATTATTTAACAAATGAAGTTCTTGGTTCCTTAAATTTGGAATACATACATAAAGAAATATATTAAAATAGAAGGACAGAGATAGAGAGAGAACACTTGTATTCTTCCACAAATTAATATTGACAGCAGTTGGGTGATGAATGACTGTACAGCTCACATTGACATCTCATTTCTATATATAATTCACATAAAGTAATTTCAACACTTTAAGTTCAGCTCCACTTAAGATGCACATGCAAGATATCAAGAGAACCTCATTGTACTACTTTAGTTGGGGCTTTGGTTTGGCCGATTTTAACACATTGACTGCCGCGTCACCCGTATTCGGGTAACAATACACTCTTAGAATTTTCATCATGAAATTACGGTTAAATAACCGGTAGCAGTCTGTCCATCCAATTCACCGTTAAATTTACGGTTTGGAACATTTATCCATCTTTACGAGACCTAAACCATTTCCAATTTGGTTAAAATGGCATAAATACAAAAGTTTACGGTTTTATAACCATTTAAAATGGTTTTAAAACTAAAATTTTACGGTTTCTGAACCATTTCGAGGCGTAGAAACCGTAAACGAAGCGTGAGGTAATCGAACCCGGGTGTATGGTATACCAAAATTGCGCTTAAGTCATTCGGCCATCTACAACACGTTATTTATCAATAAATCTTATTTTCCAACAGGCAAACTGCCTTAAAATTGAGATTTCTGTTTTTGATTGGATCCAAAGTCATTTTTAGTCTAAATTTACTGTATATTGACGAAAATCATTTTATTTCATGCAAAAATTTAAATACAAACAAGTTTCAGCAGCTCACATTACGGGTTCGCTCATTCGCAAACAGTTCGGGAATCCGATGTCTCCAATTTTTGATTGACGTGTGTATGTGTTTCTATTTAGTAACCCTTTTTAGCTTAAGCCACTTTTTTTTCTTCTTTTTTTATATACACATGCAGATTTGAACTGATAAATCTTTATTCATATTTTAACAACAACGTACAACGGTATGGTTCCACAACCAAGATGCACTCCCATTCTTATTGACTTCGAGATCTAGTGGCGCTTGTAAATTATGGTTAGTTAAACGTTCTTTAGGAGAAACAGAGAGTAAACGATTTTTTTTTGCAATCAGCGGTTTGAGTACCATCTTCTTTTAAAAGGGTTTTTCAACTGTTGAAATTAAATATGGTAAAATAACAATAAAATAAATGGTTATATTACTATTTCTTAGGGAAATTTTAAACAGTGTAAAGTAATTTCAACACTTCAGGTTCAGCTCCATTTAAGATGCACATGCAAACCTCATTGTAATACTTTAGTTAGTGCTTTGGTTTGGCCGATTTTAACACATTGATTGCCACGTCACCCATATTCGGGTGACAGTAAAGGTTCTGATCGGGCCGCGTCACCCGTATTAGTGTGACGCTTATTTGACTACTTGTGCAGAACATTCTTATGTGTTTGAAAAGACATTTTGCAGAGGAAGTAACAAAATTAGTGAATATTAATTAATATAAACTATATTTATTGATATAACTTAAATTTATAATAGAATATTCATTAGTATAAACTATTGTTATAAAAGTAATGAGAAAATGGTTTATTAAGAAAATGATGTAGAATGCAAAACTTTAAAACATTTTATACGTGGCCTAAAGGAGATTTCACTGTAAACGCGTGCGGCAGTCAACGTGTGATTATTTTAAAGACGTATTAAATATAGAGCAGAAATTGCGCTGCCTTCAAAATGCGTCATTAAGAAAATATCTTTTTTGTATCTATAATCAAATAATGGAAGCATTGATTCTAAAAACATTATTTAATTTAAATTACTGAAACGTATTTCAACAAAAATTTTATTCTCACAAACCTCAAAATAGGAATTTTAATTTAAAACTAAGATAAGAAAAATTTAAAACTAAATATTAAAAGTCTTTTCAGCATTTTATCAGCTTTGAATTGCTAGCAATGAAATGTAAAGAAAGCGAAATGTATATTTTAATAACTTCATTGTTATTACCTGATTATTTTTTTCCATGTAAAACATCCGTCATACCTATACTTGTCCATTTAGAACATTAAACCGTTAAAAAGATTTTGCATCCAAGAAAAATTTTCTAACTGTACATTATTACATAAAAGAACAATAAACATTGCAAAAGAGTTAATTAAAAACTGAATTTATTATGAAACGGCGTTATCGGCCCCCATTTATGGTAGTTCAAATAGGATTCCGAATTAACGGACTACCCGTTATTTTAAACAAGCTAATAAGGAATATCAACTATTACTGGAGAAAAATATTTTCATAAAACACTTTTATGGAAGTTCCAATAAAGTACTCTTACATTTTCTGTCTGTAGCTTGTGCAAAGGAAAGCTCTTCGAAATCAAATATGTAAACACATTTGTCCACTCTTTTCCCTAGCTGGAAAAGATTTAATTATTAGGGATGTTCGTTTTCTTCAAATAAATATATGATTGTTTTCATAAATCTTTTAAAATAAAATACTTGATGGATTCATTTAAAATTTCTGAGTCAATAGATTACCATACCATTGTGTGAAAGAGTTAATTTTATTCAAACTTCAAGAATAATTTGTGAAATTTTTCAAATTTGAACAAAGAATAATTGAAGATGAATTCAAATATATTTCAATAATTGGATACACTATGATTCGTTTGTTTTTATCAAAAACACTAATCTAAAACAATTTATTAAAAATATCTCTTTTCTGCCTATCTCGAAAATAAGACACTTGATGGATTCATTTAAAATTTCTGATTCAATAGGTCTACCATACCATTGTGTGAGAGTTCATTTTATTCAAACTTCTAGAATAATTTGAAATTATTCAAAGCATAATTGAAACTAAAATTTTTTGACGAATTTTAATACATTTCAATAATTGGATACACTATGAATCGTTTGGTTTTAAAAAAAGCAAACTAAATTAAAATAATTTGTTAAAAAATGTCTCTTTTCTGCTTATCTTGCAAAAAAAAAAACTTTTCATTGGAAGAAAATCTTTTCCTAGATGAAGAATTCTAGCTGAAAGGACCACTGGGAAAATTTATGAGTCACAAAAGAAAAAAAAAGTTTTTGAATGCCGAATTCTTTCTGATTTCAAAATTACAGTAAAGCCGCGGTTATCCGAGCCTCGACTAACCGAGTTCTGGTTTAACCTAGGTACATAAACCCTTTAAAAAAAAAAAAAAAAAAACAGCTCGTTTAGCTCGGCCCGTTTATTTGGCGGGTCAATGGTGCTCCTGTCAAACAGAAAACTCTTATTAATTTCTTTAGGAAATAAAGTTTCTAACTTGGAACATGTACTCTACGTCTGTATATATGTACAATTACACATTTTTATGTATGTAACGTCATTTTTTCATTTCATAATATGTACAGTAAATACCTTTTTTCCTCTCTTTGACGATGTTTTCATTCATTGTACCAGTTCACCCACGTATCCTTCTCGACTTCAACAGAGTCCGTCTTACCCGAGTTTTCGATTATCCCAGGCACCTTTGGTCCACATAGTTCGTATAATCGAGGCTATACTGTACGTAAGTACAATTTTTAATTTCTAATGATTTCCGAATCCGTCTCTCCCACTTCAAGACATTTCAAATGATATTTTTACTAAATTTGAAATTTCTTTTCCCATATACCCTAAATACGGTTTTTAAAGCTAAGGCATTCGTCTTTTCCGTTTTAAAACATCTCTAACAGTTTTAAGGATGAGGGTTCGGACTGGAAAAGCAAGTAACTTAAAAATTCGTTTATTTAATATCCATTGAATATAATGTTGAAGTTCTTAGGTTACGCTAAGGAAAATTCATTTACAGTGAAACCCGTGTAAATTGACCATTTGCGGGGCAGAACTTTAGCGGCAAACTTAGACACGTTGTCAACTTATAGAGGGTAAATATTTTATTTATTTATTTTTTTGTGATATCTTACACTATGCATTTATTCATTAATAACTAATTAAAATATAGCTTCATGTAATAACGTTCCTTTAAAATAGTGATTAGCCTTTTTTTCAATTATCTAAAATATCATTAAATCTAGACACACGGCAGTGTGTCCGCCAAGTTCAGAAAGTCAGCCAATTTAAGATACGGCGACACCGGCTAATGTGTATATTTACCCGAACCATTTCGAGCTACTTTTGACCCCCCCATTACCCCAAAACTATTAGACCTACATACTTGAAATTTGGAACGTCTAATAGCGATCCCTTTAACCCCTAGAATATCAAATTTCATTGATGTACCTCTTATGGTTATGGAATTATTAAGGTTTGAAAAGTGTCATTTTTATCACTCACTCACTCACTCATTCACTCACTCATCAAAAACCTAACCTACTTCTAGGAGACTTAGAAACTTGAAACTTGGTATCAAGGTTGACAACTTGGCATATATAAAAGAAAAAATCCGAAACTTCAAAAAATTACATTATCTTCGAAGTTACTATCATACTCATAAGTAGCATTATACCTAACGACTTCAAACAGCAGCCATATTTTTCTGTCGTTTAAAGTAAACAATACTGTCTCGCGCTTGAAGGTAAATAAATAATTGATCATTGATGCATTGAAATTCACTTTCCGCTTTAATTTTTCGCCTTAAGGCTTAACTCAAGCTGACTACAAAGAATGCAGTGTCGTAGTTATACAGAACTTTTCAACGTTTTAAATAAAAAAATAATTAAGTAAATATAGGTTTACGGACTTATTACGTAGAAATGTAAACAGACGAAAAAAAATCTTAAATAATTAATAGCGACTATTCAGCTTGGTTTAATTTAGTATAACTTATCGTCAATATAAAAACACACATTTTAGCTTTTCAAAAATTAATGATATCCCAGTAAAACATAAATGTGAAAAAAGGGCCAAGTTCGATAGAACAAAAACGGCCTTCGGAGTAGTCGGTGCCAGCGATAAAAGAATTGATATCTAATGGGGGCCAAGTTCCATAGCAGATCCTTTGATCATGGCTGTTAGAGCGAACAATGTTCCTTAATTTATTTAAAAACATTTTTTTTTATCAGATTCCTAACTTGGCAAGTTTTAATTAAGATAAGTTACGTTCAAGAAGACGATAAGAAGACAATTAGAAATTATAATAGCTTGCCACCTGATTTTACTAACTATTAAAAATTGCTAATTGAATGAGTTAATTTTTTTGAATGTAATTTACCTTAATTAACACTTGCCAAGTTAGGAATCCGATAAAAAATGTTTTTAAATAAATTAAGGAACATTGTACGCTCTTACAGCCATGATCAAAGGATCTGCTATGGAACTTGGCCCCCATTAGATATCAATTCTTTTATCGCTGGCACCGACTACTCCGAAGGCCGTTTTTGTTCTATCGAACTTGGCCCTTTTTTCACATTTATGTTTTATTGGGATAAATTTAACCCAAGTGACTGACAATGTATCCTATACAACTTCAAAAGTAAAGTAGTTAATTAAAATTAAGATAAATATCATATTAATTATGTCAGTTGCTTAAATGATGCTAAAGATTTCCTAAAAATATATATTTCTCAAAATGGCTATATCAGATCAAATAAAAAAGAAGAAACCTATTTAAAGAATAAAAAAGTGAGCATAGTAGTTTTCCATATGGTTAACTTACCATATGGTTACTTCGTTGAGGCAAATTTTCTACTGATGTTTCATCCAACTGAACAAAGTCCGGTATAACATTATAGCATAAAAAATATCTCGGAGAAGCTATTTTAGTTTTTTTTTTTTTTAATCTTTCCAAAAAATAGATAAACAAATAAATATAGTAGTAATTAGGCATTAATTTACAAAGGGTTTTTATAATGCCCCACCCAAATGGGGCGCACATTAGAGGTCAACATAGACAGGTGGTCAAGTTACAAAGACTTCTCTATATTATATAATATAGGCCTGCCTCCGTGCCTGACAAAAGTGGTCAACTTAGACAGGTGGTTAAGTTACAAAGGCTTCTCTATATTATATAATATAGGGCTGACTCCGTTCCTGACAAAAGTGGTCAACTTAGACAGGTGGTCAAGTTACAAAGGCTTCTCTATATTATATAATATAGGGCTGACTCCGTTCCTGACAAAAGTGGTCAACTTAGACAGGTGGTCAAGTTACAAAGGCTTCTCTATATTATATAACATAGGACTGACTCCGTTCCTGACAAAAGTGGTCAACTTAGACAGGTGGTCAAGTTACAAAGACTTCTCTATATTATATAACATAGGCCTGACTCCGTTCCTGACAAAAGTGGTCAACTTAGACAGGTGGTCAAGTTACAAAGACTTCTCTATATTATATAATATAGGCCTGACTCCGTTCCTGACAAAAGTGGTCAACTTAGACAGGTGGTCAAGTTACAAAGGCTTCTCCATATTATATAATATAGGGCTGACTCCGTTCCTGACAAAATTGGTCAACTTAGACAGTTGGTCAGCTTACAAAAGTGGTCAGCTTTACAGGCTTTTCTGTACGTACAAACGTATCGTATTTAAACATAACAAATTACATAATTTTGAGCTGATATATTTAATAACCATTACCTTTTTGCTTTGTTTTTCTAAGAGGTCTAAGTCGTGTTCCATTAGGTAAAATACATGTTTTTCAAAGTCGGGGACTTTTACTGACATACACATGCCTAAAAATATATTTAAAGTGCATAAGAATTACAAAGTAGAAATTAATCAGAAAATGTATTTATAAAAGTATCAAAATTTCCTTTTAACACTTTACGGTGTCATTTTTTTGTACTCCTCTGCATCGCTATTTTATCATCGTAGTATTGCATGCAAAACAAAACAAAATATTGCATTAAAAATAATACTTTGGTTATTTTAAATTATTTATTTAATGCAATTTTTGTTATTATTTTATACACAATAGACTGTAAAAAATTTAACTGGGAAATGTTTTTGAATCATTCGCTTTATAAATAGATTCTGAAAACAAAACAAAACAATATATATATATATATATATATATATATATATAGTATTTTAGTTTTTAAGCATAAAAAATATTAATAAATATATATATATATATATATATATATATATATATATTTTTATATATATGTGTGTGTGTGTGTGTGTGTGTGTATCACACAAGGTAATTAAATGACAGCGAAATAAAAACCACACAGTAATACCTACAGCTGAATAGAAAGCTGTGACAAAGACAACAAGACTCTGTGTAATAACTTCCCATAATACAAATGCGATGCTCCTTTTTTTGAGGGGGGGGGGAGGGGGTAAGAAACAGGATAAGTTAGACTTTCTTTACATTGAAATATCAATTATAATACGGAGGATGTGGTATTAGGGAAAGCGATGGAATTGTGTGCACCTAAATTGCGAAATTTTCAAACTAAAACTTAACACTAAACCAGACAAACCCTTCTTCATTTAATCTAGTTTCTAAGCTTAAAAATTGTGACTGAACCCGTTATTGCTTTTACTTTTTTTTTCTTTTCTTTCTGATGAGGTTGCGTATGGTCACTAAACTTTGCAGACCTAGAGCCTTCCCAGGAAACCGGCATCCTTTCTTTGAAGCAGCACCACTATCGGCGGATGCCAGTACCACTTGAAAGTTCTGGCGTTCAGTTCCCTCCAAGATGGTGGCACCTGAGCTCCAAGTGATGCAAAATGCACTTGGAATTTAATTTAACCGTGAGTATCCAAGCCCAATAGATAGTCAAGGGATCTTTAACATGCCGCATAATCATACACATTGGCGTTGACGATTTTCCGCATCTTGAAGATACATCGACATGGGCCAGGTTTGATCCAACGAACTCGGGGGCGTATGAGGCCAGTGCCTTACCACTACGCCATCCAGCCTGCGTTATTACTTCTACAGAATCAAAAATTTACGATCATTCATTAGGTAAAATTTCCAGACAGCCGTAACCGTGCTCTTAGGGTGGGGTAAACATGCGCGGTTATAAAAATGTGAATACTTTTTGCAGATTTAGAAGCAAAAATTAGCCCTTAAGTCTATGAATTAATGAAAAACACATTGTTATCCAAGCTGAAAATAAATGAGAGCAATGAACAAATAAAACCTTGCAAAAACGTTTTAAGCTACACGGTTTTATTTAAAAAAAACTAACATTTTCGCCATGATTTGAGTATTTTAAAATTCAAAACATCGTTGTATTACCCAAACATTCCAAACAAAGATATCGTTGCCATTCGACGAATAATAACTCTGATAATTTCCTCACAGATAAAATTATTATTTTTGTTTCCTAATTAACGTTATAATAAATTGTAAAGTGGATGGAATATTGTATTGTCATCGCGGGAGATAAGCTTGTGTGCAACGTTTGAAGATAATTTATGCAGTAACTGGTCGAAAACCTCGCAACAAACTACCTTAATAAATCATGTTAAATAAAACCGTATAATAATGATATTTATCACTGACTACTAATATTTCAGAAAAGAGTTTCATACCTTTCGAATCTATTCTTCCCAGGGCAACGTACCTCACGATGCTACCCTCTTTATCGTAACCAAGAACACTCGTTGGAAGATACTTCTCTACAACCTGTTAGACGGAAAATAAAGATTATTGCACTAATTTTCAACTGAAAGTAAAAGTATTTTTGCTGATTGCAAATTACGAAGGGAAGAAAAATGTGTGCAAAAATTAGGTAACTTAAGTTTATTATTGATTCTTGTTTGTAAACTACGCTTTGAAATTGAATGCTAAAGTAGGATTTTTCACAAAATTTAAAGTAAACCAAAGACATTTTGTTATCCTCCAGAAAAACATTTTAAGTTCGCACGTAAAAAAAGTTTCCAAAATAACCCATAACAAATTGAATGCATTTCATAGTTTTATTTACTCATCTTGAAGTAAGAATTTTGAGGGAATTTTTACTCAACTTGTAATGTTTCATTGTTTGTAAATATGAAAAAAATATTGCTGTTTGGTTTTCACCAGTTTGGCCGATTGTTTCATTTGATTTGTTCAGGTCTCTTAGCTTCTTATAAAAACAATATTTCTTCTTGATTGCACTTCAAGTATTTTTGTTTTTAGTTATATTATATATTATTTTTAATTAAATGAAAAATAAAATCTGAAAAATCTTGAAATTTTCATTTTATAAGGAATATTGATGAAACTTTTTTTTTGTTAATCCTCAAAACTATTTCCCATTTACCGAGATATAAGATTATTTTTAAAAACTACTAAAGCAGTTTGATTTTCAAATTTCTCATGGAGGATTTTTAGAGCTTTGTTTTGTTTTCATCATCATGGACTTTAAATAGAAGTTTGATCTTTAAAATTCACGGATTTTACTTTGTTGACAGGGAAAATACCCCCGTCAAAATATTTGGTGCAGGCTGACTGAACAGAAAGCTCAAAATACTAAATAATACTTTGGAATGACTTAAAGAGTTTCAGTCACATGAAATTTATCTCAAAGTTCCTCATAAAAACAATGAATAAGAGAGAGTAAAGCGATCTTTTGCAAGCAACTATATAACTAATATGGACTGATTAACGGGAATTTGAAATTCCGCATTCTTGAAAAAATACTGGAGTTAGTTACAAGACACTATGACTATTTTTTGAAACGGTTAAATTGTGCGAAACACTTTTTTTCTGATGATGATACAAAAAGCAGTTGAAGAATTTAGAGATGCTAATCAGATTAATGACAATTTCGTCATTAATCTGGTACAAATCTGATCTCAGGTTATTTCAGGTTAATTCAATTTCATCAGTATTGCTTCGTAAATTTGTAAGGAATAAACATTTTTTGCAGTGCCCACTATCAATCATAATGTTTTTTAGGTTACTACTTTTGGTGTAACTGAAAAAAGAAAAACTTTTAATCATAGACAACTAATATTAAATAAATAAAGTACTTTTTCAAAACAAATTATTGTAATTTAAAACTCAAACAGAAAATGAATATTTGAATTATTTACAAGTAGCAAAATTCTCTCATCATTGTAAAACGAACTATGAAATGTAATGTGAAAAAAAAAATTCGAAAATTTTTCTGAAAGAAACGTTTCTACTGATATCTATAAAATTAATGAAAATGTAATTAAAGCACTGCAGAATGCACATGTGCATTGATAAAAAGGAACTTAAAAATTAAATGACATTTGAGTGGGGATTGTTATGATACTTCATCAATTGAAAGCCCTAAAACTTTCAGAAAAGCATCAAGAATTTTTCATTGTTTTTCTTTTTTTTAAATGTAGCCTTCGATAATGGATAGCAATTAACTGTAACCACTTAAGACACATTTTACAGTTAGATTGCAAATTTTTGCGCAGTTCAACACAGAAAGTGCGAATTTGAGCCTTTTTGCATCAGATATATCAGGAGTAAAAAATTGGCGCAATTTGGCACAATTGGCGCAGATTTTCCACTCCTGTGTTCACAATTTTTTTTACAGACTAACCTGTCTTGAAAAGTTGAACAGAATAAGAAAAGAAAAATAAATTGCACATGCATGTCGTATATTTCACAACTACTAATGATAAAAGGATGAATCTAACTGAAAAATAACGCATAGAAAATAAGAAATGATTACATGGGATAAAGTGCGTTAGTCTATTTACCTCAATTTTCTTATAATCAGTTAATAACTTTTCAATTCCCCATTCTTTCCTCCACTCGAAATGCTGAAAGAGAAAACGAAATGGTATTTTTATTCATTTAATATTATTTGTTTAATGCATGCAATGTTTTAATGCATGAAACATTGAATTCTATAATGTTTGTCTTTTTTTAAAAACATTCAGTAAAAAATTTGAATATAGTACCCCCGCCGTCCCAAATTAACAGCTACATTTGTAATCGGTACTTTTGCACCGAATACTGATACAAATGGCTTTATGATTTTGTTTGAACATTGTGAGAAATTTTATGGTGCTATACTATCAATTAACAACGTTTACTTACGAAGCTTTCCCCACTTCCCTCCTAAAATCAGTAAAAGCAACAATTTGTTTTAAAACCTTTCTTGATTACCATCAGTAAATGGTGGTAGAGCCCTTACCAAAAGGGGTGTGGCTTAAAGAGCGTGCGCAAACCCTGTAAATTTGTTTCGAAAAATTTGTCCCGAAAGATGTGATACATGTGTGAAAAGTAAAAAAAAAAAGAGAGTGAAAACATTAAGTCGCGACAGTTTAATTACAAATAGATTAATTTTTATTGATATTTTTTAAATTTCTTGCACATACCAAAGATTTCGGATAACATAACTACTCCAGGCCTCCACCCACTTAAAATGTATCAACTAATTTGGGACAAAATTTTCGTCGTAAATGTATCACCATTTTTAGAAGGGAGTATTCTATATACATTATTTCTCTAGAATATATATAGATGAGTAAAAGTAATAATAAGAAAAATATCGCTTCGCGATATTTTTCTTATTATTTTATCAAATTCCATAATTTACCCCTCATTTTAAAGTTTGTCATGGTGGCTTCACGACGAAAATTCGACCCACGGTCCACAAATGTACCGCTTCTCTTACATTTGAGATTTAAAATCATCTAGGAAGAGGTCCTTTAATGGATGCCAAATGGGTGTTGTGTATGCTGGCACCATCTGTTGTCAAGTAAACAAACAAGAAACTCTTCTGGTTTTATTGTGTAGAAAATTAGACAGTTTTTAGTTGCGTCTCTGTGTTAAACTCATTCAATCGTTAAGCTCTACACATTCATTTATATTATTCATGTGTAGAGCCTAACCAACCAACATAAACTTTATTTTAAGTAATGGCACTGTTTCGTTATTGCATTTTAGTGCTACGTATCCTAATAATAAAAGTAATTTTCACTATTATTTGGATTATTTCATTAGTTTGAATGTCTGAATAATAGTGGGAAAAAATTGTAACTGCTTTTTGTACTGATGTGCTCAATGACATGCCTTCTTTTGTACCAACACCCGTTTACTTTTTTCCATTCTTCTTCATAATGGCTTTTCTCTCAAATTAGTGCGGAATTCCGCACGGTTCGACTAGTATTTTTTTAATGGAGGCAATTCAAGCAACGTCATTGGTCACGTGGCACCGATGAAAGCAATGTAAACAAAGGAAGCCGAGCATTGCTTTACATCGAGTTCGACAATCCTTTAAAAATAGGCCTAAATAAAGTTCTTCTTTCATCACATAAAATTAACACTAAATAAAACACTATAACTTTCGTAATAATTAATAAATTTCTGTGAATAATAAATAATAAATTTCTCCCAAATGAAAGTGGAATTCCCACCACTAGTAAATTTTATTTCATTACAGGAAAAAAACCGTTTTTATATATGTTTTTTAGTATTAGTCCTTTAACTATGTCTCCGAAGAAGACAACCAGAAGTTGTCCTGTTTTTGAGTCCCTTAAATTATAGTGTCCTACATGGGACAACTACAAAATTCAATATCGACTATGTGCACTCACCTTTTTTAACATGGTTTCTGCATTATCAACATTAAAATCACGGGCTGAAATTACAACAGCACAGATTAAAATTTCTAAATAGTAGTAATTACATAAGTGCATAAAAATGTATATTAAAATAATGAACATTGATAAAGTACGCGTGCAATTTTCAACCCTGTGTTATGGTATTCTAGTCAGTTTTATTTTACATGTGCAGTTGAGATTTCTTAATACGAATACGGTTAATACGAAATCACGGCTAAAACGAACAGTTTGTTCATTAACTTTGGTTTACTATTTAATGACACTAAATATCTTACGCATATTACGAAGGCTAAAATACAAATTTCGGCTAAGACGAACAAAATTTCTGACCTATTCACGAAAAATTTGCATGATAAAATTAAATGCACTTACAAAACGACTAACCATTAAGGATTTTTTTTTCAAAATTGTTAAATTTTAAAAGGTAGGCTCACTTTTTTTCAATGTACTAGCAAGATGTAAAAGTGTATATTAGTAAATATAAATTATGTGTTTTCTCTATTTGTTTTACTTTTTATTCTAAATAGTAGTAATTATTTTAAAAACATAAACAAGCATTTCTAACACTTTTTTTAACAAAATTTTACTTATTCACGGTTGTTACGAATAGCGGCTAACAGGGACAAATTCGTGAATTTTGCCATTTGTTATTAAACGATTTCAACTGCATATTTTTAAGCAGCTGCGTGAATAACTTTTCTTGTATTACTATTGAAAATATACCTTACTTTTTCAGTTGCGAAAGCAAATCTTTTGCATAAAAAAAATGTTTTACTGCAAAAGAGCTACAGCTTGTGTTTTAAAGGATAAATGAATACTTTTGTTAAATTTGCAAGTACCCAGTTTTATCCGTCTAGGTCCTATCATTTATTTTCTCGATGATTTAAATAGAAATTGCTTCATTACTTTGAAAAATTCTTTGCTCAATAATTTAAAAGTTTATATACAATATATGTAGATAATGCAATATTTTAAAAAAAATATTTAAAAGCAAATCGTTATCGTCGTTCAGGTACAAGTGACTAAGCCCATAATAGAAATAAAATTTCACCTTAAATTAAAGCACAAATGAGCATTAAAACGCAGACATATGTTTCGGGATTGCTTGGAATCCCTTTTTCAATGCGACAGGGAGCTTCTAGATGCAAAACATCCAAAATGAAGCAGAATCCAGGCAATCCCGAAACATATGTCTGCATTTTAATGCTCATTTGTGCTTTAATTTAACGTGAAATTTTATTTCTATTACTTTGCACAAAGTTAAATTATTTTTAAGCCCATAATGTTATGTCATCAACTTAAGTTTTCAAATGGTTACGAAAAACAAGGCTTACTTATATAACTTTTAAATTGTGTAATTGTTTTATGTCATAAAATACATAACTGTAAAATTTGGTACACTGCAATATTGCGTCTACAATTTTTTTTTTTTTTTTGTGGACTTATAAATGACTTTTACCAGAACGCAGGTAAATATTCCTCACATGAAAACAAAATATTATTTTTGGAAAAAAAATATTTAAGCTGTATCTTGCTAAAATATTTTAGGTTCTTACGAGAATATTAGGACAATAAGGCAACATGGAAAACAGGCTAAATTGTTTACCTAATTAATTTTCCAAAAGGGCGTTTTAGAATCTTTTAGGAGAAGAAAGTAATTCCAAATATTTACCTTTCGCAAATCTATAGAAAAGCATTTTGTCTTCGTGCACTTCTGGTTTAATGCTGCTCTTCAACCGTCTTCGTAGCTTGGGAGAAAAAAAATAATACGTTCCTTAAAATTCTGTTTAGAATGTGATTACTTAGGTGAATATTTTTGCAGTACATGAGAAAAAAATGGAATTTAATATCGAGTAGTCTTGATATTTTATAGTTGCCGCAATCTTCTACATAATGAATTTTATAAATAAAATGCGTCCTAATGTTGTTAGTAATTTTTTCTTTTGAATTTGAACTAATGTTATAATCAAAAATATTTGTCAAAAATTGAGCGAACATAAGATACGGTTTTATTTAACTTGATTTGACACGGAAGTTTGTTACGTGGTTTTCGACCACTATTACTGCATAAATTATCTCTACACGTTGCACAGAAGCTTATCTTCCCATGACAATACAATATTCCATCCATTTTATTATTTGTTATAACGCAGAATTTTTATTTGTCGAATGGCAACGGTAGCTTTGCTTGGATAGTGCAACGATGTTATTTAACTTGATTTGTCACGGAAGTTTGTTACGCGGTTTTCGACCACTAATACGGAATTTTAGTTTTTTCTTTTTTGAATAAAACCGTTTAATTTAAAACATTTTTTGGAGTTTTAATATTTATTTCCTTTACAGATGTTGTCTTAAAGTACAAACTGTGTCATGGGTGTTATGGAAATTATATTCTCTCTTTGTCTCCCCATCCCTCGTTTTACATAGCAATTTTTTGTATTGAAGTTCCAAAGCAGAACATTCGTGGAGCAGTATTGCTATTCTGGTGAGCAATCAAGTTTTGTTTAAACATGATGTTACTTTGTAAGAAATTTTATTAGGTTACGAACTTAGCATTGTACTTCTTTTCGTGAACTATTTCAACAACACTGTTAAAAATTCTAGTCCATCCTTTCTTCAAAAAAATGGAGAAATTCGGCTGCAACCAAACTTTTTACTCAGTTGAACTACATTCATGATGAAACTGGGCAAAACTACACCTTTATAATGGTTTAACTTAGTACCAAATCTCGGTTGAAGCTAAATTTCACCATTGTTTTGGGGAATGGAGGCAATTCACCGCTAGAGGGACTCATGAGCGATCATCGTTGTCACGTGATATCCGCTCTTTGTTTAGTAGGATTTTCAATGGAGTTCGACGTGAAGTTCGCTAGGCAAAATTAGTTATCTTAAAGTTAATTAGACTATTTTCACAGCTTTTTCTGATTATAACCCAGTATTTACATTTAATTTAATCATTATAAGAGAAATTTATTAATTATTACAATAGTTAGTGTTTTATTAAGTGTTAATTTTATGCAAAATAGAAGAAATTTATGTATGCTTAGTCTTTAATTGAATTTGTCGAACTTGAAGTGAAGCGATGCTACGGCTTCCTTTGCTTACATTGGTTTCATCGCTGCCACGTGACCAATGACGTTGCTGGAATTGCCTCCATTGTTGAACTAGAATTTTTAACAGTGAAACAAGTGAATGAATGGATAATGATGAACAAGCAAATGAAGATGAATTGGACATGTTTAAAAGTGAAATGATGCTGTCACAAAATTGTTTTGCTACGTTGTAATCAAGAGCAAATCTAATTTTCAGAAAATTTTAGTACATTAATTTATTTATACTTTCGTGAAAAGAAATGAATGACTTTCTTTCAGGAAGACGTCATTCAGGAAGTTTTCGATGCAAGAAAGACAGCTTAAAAGTAAGCCCTCATTAAAATCTTTACTACACGAGTTTCAGCTATTTTTACTTAGAATGCTAAATGGCTAATTTTTTAGGAATATAATTTAAATTGTGTTTTAGCTATTATATCACTATCGTGTTCATGATGCAAGCACATCAAAAGTTTACAGTAATTGATAACACATAGTGAGACTTGAAAGTTTAAAAAAGGAATTTGGTGATCTGTACGATTGAAACATCTTATTTAAGGAAAGTTCATGTTTCAACTATTATAAGTTGTAAATACGATATTTAAAGGAACGTTTATGCCAGCTATTGCTGAAACCTTTTTTTTTTTTTTTTTTTAGGGAGGATTTCCTTGCAAACTTTTGCTCCGGGGTTCTAAAATTTGGACTTTTCAATTGTATACCTTCTTTTTGATGATCCGTAGTAGGGGGGGGGGGGGGGGGGGGCTCCTCGTGGGGCGGACTGGGTAACGCTAAATCTCCACCAATCTGCTTCCGGTGGATGTTAGACTCTTTTTTCATAGAGACTGCGGTATCGGGACAATACAAAAAGGTAGGCTACGCTCGCCAGTCTGGTCTCTATGTCCGGTTCAGGTTGTTAAGTGTCCGAGAATTTTTGGAAGGTTCGAAGTAGAAACTCTGCGTTCCATGCCCTTCGGGGAAATCTGAAGGTCTGAAATGCTATGTGCTGTAGGAAGTAGTTAGCAATAACTACCTTCTTCTTGATTGTGTGAACCAATAGTTTCTGCTACGTTTGATAGCCAATAACGAGGTCAATGATTTCTGAACTTTCGACGATGCATCAGAGCTATTTAAATTTTGATCCTCTAATGCCCAATTTTTTTTTTTTTATCGTCGTCCACCTTGAGGCGGCGTTGGGAATTAAAGGGTTAATCCCCTAGGCTCTTTCCTTCCATTCATGGTGACAGGCAAGGGCGAGACGACGGATTGGCGAAACCTGTGGTTAACCTAATTGGCTCTTAATAACTCAGTAACTCTGCCTTCGTATTGACGGATTGGCGGTTTCTACTGCGTCAGTAAAAGTACCAATCAGTGAACACGCGGATGGGTTAATCCTGTAATGCCATTTTTTTAAATCGTCTTTTGCCTTGAGGCGGAGTTGGGCCATAGAGGGTTAAGCTTTGGTTCAGATTGGTAAATTAATTCAGAAGAACGAATTCTTTAATCATTTATTGAGCCTATAATTTTTGTTTTCATTTTAATTGAAACTACAAAGAAATCGATACTGTCGAAAAACTGTCTCTATTATCCTGTCTATTTTCCTTTTATGCAATTGAATTCTTAACAATATTTAGCAATGAATTAGAAAAGAAAAGAATTTAAATTACTACTGTTTTAGTCTTTTACTTGACATCAGTGATGACGTTAAAAAGATACTTACTTCTTCAACAGCTTCATCTTCTTTGCTGGATAATTCTAACGTAACAGTCATTCCCTTTTTGGTTGAAAGTTTTCTGGAGAAAAAAATATCAATATTAATGACATTTTGTTAATCTGATATTTAATCAACATCAATAAATTTATATATTTTGAAATTCTTAAACATGAATAAAGCTATTTCAAAGATTTTTGGACTTTTCAGCCAATTTTAGAAAAACAGTAGAATCTAGATAATTCAAAACTCCAGGAAACTTGAAAAAAGCTCGGATTACTGAGAGTTCGTTTTATCAAATAGTTCAAGATTAATAGAGAGAAGGAGTATAAAGGTCGAATTAGCGTGGTCACAATCGATTTAAAAGGTGTATCAGTACGAGTATTACACCACTAATCTGCATGTTTGGGCTACGATATTGATCAGTACGAGTATTACACCACTAATCTGCATGTTTGGGCTACGATATTGATTAGTCACTTATGGATAAACATGTTTCTAGTTGCGAGAAACCGCTTGTGTACTTTCGTTTTCTTCCTATTGAAGTACTCGTAAGGACTCCATCTTTGTTTTACCAAATCGTTGACACTATGGCTAACGATATTAGGAAAGGTTGTGGCTACAACAAAATCTCCCCCCCCCCCTCATTTCGCACCACCTCTATCAAAGGTTTCTTTTTAGAAATTGACAAGGATTTGTATTTTTTGGAGTGCTCATTTCGCCGAAAAACAAACTTTTAATTAAGGTGTACATTGGCTTCATTGGGATGTTTTTGCATCTAGAAGCTCCCCCACTGCATTGAAAAAGGGATTCCAAGCAATCATATGTCTTTTAATGCTTATTTGTGGTTTCTTAGCGTGATTTTTTTTTTTTCAGTTTTAAGGTGTACATAGTTACTAGAAACTGTTAAAATCGGCCAAAATATCGAAAAACAATTTACTACTTCAAATTGTTCTCCAATCATTTACCTTTCAAACGATGCCAAAACGTTGCTAAAATTCAGAATAGTTCTTTAGTAACTAGGATTTTTCTTGAGGTGCCCCCTACTGTGTAAAAATCCGCCGTTCCTTAACTTTGAAGTCAATTTCTGAAGAATCATGTTTCGGCTATGTGACGCTCAACGTGAAGCAAGATAACTCAACAATGAATTAATTTATCAATTATTTTTGTACCACCAAAATCTACATAACGTAGTAGATGCGTTCTGCCTCCATCAGCTTTTAATGAAGAAATTAACTTTAAATGAATTTCTAAAAGTCAAAACTTCAGCGAAAATCATGATTTTTATCCATTAGTAGTGAAAAATATTTCTATAAAAAAACTATACTCTACAGCATCTTGATTGAGGCACGTAACAAGAAGAATGACCTTAGCCATCATTTCCAACTAGAATTGTACGTCTAAACAAATTGCATTTTAACCTCTTTAGACCATAGAACTAAGCACAAACAATTTTGACGCGGTTTTTTGGTTCTCTGATTCAAAAAATGATTACGAAACAAAATAACTAAAATTTTTTAAATAAATTTTATTTAATAGTTAGTTTTAAATAGTAGTTAATGCCCAATGTTCATGTTTTCCATGTTTAAAACGAAGTAAACTGTCTGTTGATTCATTTCAAAAACAATGGGGTGTTTCAGCTTTCAAATTGCGCAATCGGTAGTTAATAAACAGTACTTTAAAATGTACCCAATTGGGTACACTTGGAATGACGAGATTAAGATATCATGCTTCAAAAATTATGCTAATTAGGTCATTAAATCGTAATTAGATAATTAATATTTAAATTAATATAATTTTTCCAATCTAAAATGTCATCAGGCAGATCACTGGTCAACTGTAGAAAAATTGAATTTTTAAAATCAAAATTAAGAAATTTTCTTTTTCAAGTGTGTACGTATACCTTAACGCTTAGCAAGTAAATTGTAAAAGTGGAGGGCGGAGAGACGAGACAAAGTATGAGCACCATTCCCCCCCCCCCTTTATAGTTCTTTAGTAAAAAAAGAAATATATAGACAGAGACTCGTATGTGCATGTTGCGGCGTAAATGTCGACTTTACAGATGGAAAACAGCTTTAAATTATAGAGAGGTGAGAGCCACCGACTTTGAATTGTAGCGTGTTTTCTGGTAGCTTGCAGTTAACTTCACTTCGAATTACTAAGTGTATCAAAATACACTAGCTGATTTCCCGCAGTACATCTGCAGGCTATAAGTGCAACAATCGAACTTGAGAATGATTGCTCGATATAAACAATCTAAGGTGCTGCCACTCCAAGCAATGGAAATAAAGAAATAGAATTTGTTACAGTCCCGTAAGTTACGATAATCCATACAAATATTATGTACCTTTTCAACGCTAATAATTAAACAAACTTTTTAATATCGTTTTATCATAGTTCGTTTTTCGCATGATGTCAGTATCGTATCGTGCCGCAAAATTTAATCGTAACTGGTCCACGTTAAGTGACATTTTGAAATCGTAAAAAACGCTTAAAAATTCGA
The DNA here is from genome assembly GCA_038502835.1 of Octonoba sinensis. NCBI lineage: Eukaryota > Metazoa > Arthropoda > Arachnida > Araneae > Uloboridae > Octonoba > Octonoba sinensis. The sequence goes on from CM076603.1 coordinate 21,759,586, forward strand.
AAGGATTAACAAATTATCGCTAGATATAAACATGAGAATGATCACTCGATATAAACAAACTAAGATGTTGCCGCTCCAAAGAATCGAAAATTAAAAATTGAGTTATGAATAGAAATATTTTTTAAGAAATCGAAATAAAGTCCGTAAATTGCCATTAAACTACAAATATTACGTTACTTTTCTATGCTAATCATTAAACAAAATTTTAAATATAGTTTTACCAAAGTGTTTTTTTTTGCATGATGTCAGTATCGCATCGTATCACAAAATTTAATCGTAACTGGTCCACGTTAAGTAAAATATATATATGGATGGGAATTATTAGATTTAATAAGAGTTTCTCAAGGGACAGACCAGCTACTTCGACTTCTCAAGAAATCCGAATTATCCAGATTGGAATTAACGAGAATGTATCTAAACCATTTAATAATATTACAAAACGCTCCATTAAATAAATATATCATTTGATAATTCGTTGATAACATGAAAAAAGCTATGTTTTTAATAAGCGTTACTTAATTATTTAAAAAAACATTCTAAACTGGAGATCATGTCTGGAAACAAAATAATTTTTCTTTAAAATATTTAAATTATCTGACTATAATGTATAAAAGTATGAATGAGAGGGCTTATTAAAACAAGCATAATTTAAAGTAGGTTAACAAAAATTAATGAATCAAATTAAATGAAAAAAATCAAGAAAAACCACTAGAAATTGAAGCAGCCTGGATACATCAGATTAAATTAGTACCTTCTGAGATAGGGCCGTGGTAGCCTAGTGGTTAGCACGTCGGACTTCCACCTGGAAGGTCGCGCGTTCGATACCCACTGAAGACCACCATGTATACTTGGGGATATGTGCATGTAAAATCCGTAGACCCCACTACCTCTCCCCGTGCGTAAGCAATCTTAAGGCCTCGGCTAACAGGTAGGGGTCTGGTGGAGAAAAGTACCTTCTGAGAAATTACATTTTTAGCTCTGGCATTTGGCAACAGTGAACTGATAGTTTTTCATTATCACAAATGATCATAAATGCGTGTGAAACATTATTTAGTAATCAATCATACCATTTAAGTGTGAGCCATTCTCGATAAATTACTCTGCTTTCAGTACTTATCGTTTAACAGAATTTTGCTAGTTTCGTATCATATTTTGAAGAACAGAATAACTTATCGTGTAACAGAATTTTGCTAGTTTCGAATCATATTTTCAAGAATAGAATTATTTATCTTTTAACAGAATTTTGCTAGTTTCGAATCATATTTTCAAGAACAGAATTACTTATCGTGTAACAGAATTTTACTAGTTTCGAATCATAATATGTCAAGAACAGAATTATTTATCTTTTAACAGAATTTTGCTACTTTCGAATCATATTTTCAAGAACAGAATTACTTATCGTTAAACATAATTTTGCCTGTTTCGAATCATATTTTCAAGAACATAATTACTTATCGTTTAACAGAATTTTGCTAGGTTCGGATCATATTTTCAAGAACAGAATTACTTACCCCTTTGCTATCTTCCTGACAGGTATTCAGTAATGCTTTCAAACAATATGTTATAAACGCAGCGAAATATAAAGGAACATTTGAAGAAATACAACAGCGTCATAATTTTTTTGCGAATTTGTTCCTACATGCTTCCTAACTTATAATTTAGAAGAAATTATGCAAGTCCAGATTGTTCGATAAGATTTTTCTGACTTCTTTCCTTTTGTTGTAATTGAAAAAGGCGAAAAGAAACTAATGACATTTTAAGGGTTACATCTAGAAGTCAAAACTGGTTTTGCTTCTTGAAGGAGGAATATTTTAAAGTTAGTAATAGTCAACTAAAGTGTAACGACAAAATTACGGAAAAAGCAAGCAGCGTAATTTGTAAGGAAAGATCTTTCCGCGGCAAAATTATAGGTGCACCTAACTAGATTTACTAAAACAACAATAGCTTTCTCATTGCACAAATAAACAAATAAATAATACGGAAAACTATATAAACGATTAATCTTGTTACAGTATTTGCATTTAATGCAGGAAAAAATTAACATAATGCATTAACATATCGAAAATAATTCTGAAATTATAAGAAAAATTTGTAAATGAAAATTGTAAAGAGAGCTTAAATTTCAAGTATAACATACTGATGTAAGCATCAAAAAGATGATTGACACTAAATAGACAAAAATACAAAATCAAAGACACCTTTAATAATTAAAAGTAAATTGAAACAACGTAAAATACGACAAATTTTAAAAAAGGCTGCAGACACTTGTTTCGAGGTTGCAAGGAACTTTTTCTTCAACTCAAATACATGAGCTTTGGATGAAAAACATCCAACTGAAGCAATATTTTTCCTTTAACACGTTCATTGCCGACACGCTGACTGCCAGCGCTGTTTGCAGTTTATGGATCTCCAGACGATAGTTTAATTTAAATAAAACATATTGTACAGAACGTTTTATTAAGTAACAAGAAGTTCCGTCTAGAACTATACGAGCCTACTTTCCCGTATACACCGAATTCAAATTTATAATCTACCTATCTCTTTCTCTCTCTTTCTCATTTAACTATAGTTCTTAATTGCATCAAACATACCTTTTTCAACGGTTAATACATATTCATTCAATCATTATTTATTAAGTCATTCATGTATTTATTCACTCATTTATTCATTCATTCTTTTGCTTATTCATTTAATCAATCATTAATTGAAAAATATTTTGAAAATCCCGATCAAAAAATTTCATAGGAAAATAGGCTCATTGGTTCTGGATGAACTTTCTATTTGTACATGTTCTACGCCATAAGAGCTTTCCGATAAAGTTTGTTCCAAGCAAATCGGTCCGTTAGATCAGAAATTATATAGGATTGAAATTTCCCCGTAGGCGGTATGTTAATTTTTTTTTGAACTGTTAAAAAATGAACAAAAATTGTTCAAATCAATATTTCACGCCAAGAACTTCTTCCAGTGAGGTTGTTCATGGGAACTTATATCTTGTACCCAGAGTTTACATAATTTGCTTCATTTTCACACATAGGCGCTAATGTTAAAATTTTTTGAACTGTTCAAAATTGAACAAAAAATCGTTCAAATATATAAATGAGATGTCCTCGCCGAGATCTTTCGAATGCAAAAAGAATTTTTCCAATGGGACAATTCGTTCAAAAGTTATTGGGGGGGGGGGGACAGACCGACAGACAGACAGACCGACAGACAGACAGACCGACAGACCGACAGACAGACAGACCGGCAGACCGACCGACACACTTTTTCCCCATCTCAAAACCCTACTTTCAAATTTTTTATTTTTCCATCTTTATTTAATTACTTAACTTATTTTTTGACTTTTCTTGATTTCTAACGATATTTTCACGATACATTAAGCCTTCTTTCATGCTTTATTATTATTTTTTTTTTTACTTTTACGGAAAGTAGGCTAAAAAATGACTAACTTTCTATAAATGTATTGAAAAATGAAAAATAGTCGGCAACAACAAGGCAACTTGTAATTTGGTCTCTCAACAAGTTCACCTACTACGATTTATTTCGTAGTTTTGCAGTCAACGTGGTAATAATTGATTAACAATCAGAATTACATATTTTAATTACTAATGTCCTTGAAATGGGATGAAATTTTTTTATTCCAAAGCATGACAAGAACTGAACAAGAATAGATTTATAAAGCACTGGTTTCAACCAAAAATGGGGAAAAAAAATTCTGTGAAAATTTTACTAAATTTGCTCTTTTATTAGTGGCGTTATTTTTGAAGCAGATTACCAAAGAAAATAATTTTTCTTTGATTTGGCTTTTCGCAGTAACTAATCAAATAACTAAAAATAAATAATCAAAATATTTACCTTTTTCAAAAAATTAAGTTCTTTCTTGTTCAATCTAGATAGTAGCTTGCCGGAGTTTCTAAATCTGCTCAGAAGTGTATTAACTTTTCTGATAACACCACTCTCCGAGGCGAAAGATTTGAATACTTGGGAGGTGAAATGTTTTGAGCCTTAGAATGAATATAATAAGGTTTTCCCGAAAAAATAAAACCGTGACGTTTCAAATCATGACGTTTCTGATTCGCAACCAGCAAGTTCTAGGGTTTTGCCATTGTTTCAGGCGAATTGCAGATCCACACGCGATACCAAGCATAAATCACTGACGGCTACTCTTAGAATAAATAAAAGTCCAATGTTATTGTTACTGACGTAGGATTTTGTAAATGTAGATTGTATTTGATACACCTTAGGGAATATCGGTAGTAAAATTACGCGACCTCTTACTGTTTCCTGTTGCTAACACGTTTAAGCTTGCTGAGCGACACTGTTTTAGTGAAAACAATAAGAATATGATAAAAGATCTTGGAATAATGAACAATGTATTTCCTTACAACCGTTTTCACTCTCTTTATTTTTTTGCTGCATTTCTTTTCTTTTGAATTCATTTGCAAAATTCATTTTATAAAATGAGGATAAAATATTCTCACAGTTTTTATCTTAGATCAATGAACAATCCAGGGTTTATTGTTTTTTTTAATTTTACGGTTGTATTTCTGGACTCTACCTGGTCCTTGGCGATTCTGAAATGACGTTAATTTTCACTTTTCTGGAATATCGTCACACATATCTGCATTCCGTGGAAACTTTCAAAGTAAAAAGCTTTGCTTTTGCAATAGGATTCATTCATAAATGATGTCATACTTCGTGGGGGTTCGTGAAATTGTGACAAGGGGAGGGGTAACAAAAAGTGTGACATCATGCTTATGCAACATAGCGTGGCATGTGACAAAGGGAGAGGTTGTATGTTGAAGTTTGACATTTTGTGACAAAGGGGAAGAGGGGGGTTACAATTCCATTCGAATTGAAAAGTACAAAGTGAATTTAGAAGGTAAAACTTTTGCTTTACATTTAATATATTTAAGATTATGAGGATTTAGAGGGTGAAAATCTTCTACAATTTTTTTTGAAAAAAAAAAAAGGAGAGAGAGAGAAAAAAAAAGCAAGTTGTTATCTAATCCTTTGCGCTATAACTTGCAACAAGCCATATGCAACTCGAAGCCGCAATGTTAAATTTTAATTTTTTTGCACCTTCAAGAATAGACGTTTTTATTATATGTTCCTATGATTTGAGCTCACTAGTGACACTTACAGTTTTTAAAACATTTTTTTTAGTTAAAAAAGAGGTTTGAATTCAATTCATATTTGTAGAAATCTGAATTAAACATCAATTTTGTAAAATTTGTTATCCTTTACATTGAATCCAGTTTGATGAATTACCTGTACTTGTAAGGTTTTCTCTGAAGCCTTCATATTTGTCCGGGATCATTCATAAATCATGTCACGCTTCGAGGGGGGAGGGGTTCTCGAATTTGTGGCAAAGTGTGACAGGGGGAGGGGAGAGGGTAACAATAAGTGTGACATCATGCATTATACAACATTGCGTGGCATGTGACAAAGGGGGGAGGGGAGTCCGCTGAAGCGTGGAATATTGTTACAAATGGAGAAGGGGGGCCAAATATATGGGGAAAAAAGCGTGACATCATTTATGAACGGCCCCTTCGAGCAAAATTGGTCCTACCGTGCTGCTCATTGAGAGATCGTAACATGTGTTGAATTTTTCAGATCTCTATTCCTAGCACGTTCTAATAATGGAAATATGCAATTAGTATAGAACCTAAGCAAGTACGCAATTTTTCCATGAAAATCCTTAGCTGCTCTTCTGAGAAAAAAAAAACTGTACATTCATAATGAAGACAAGTTATTAAAAACATTAATGAAAGAATGATTTTGTCACCGTCGGTGAAGAGATTTCAATGTCAAAGATGCAATATATTTTTTAAAAACAGTTTTGATTAAACAAAATTGATAGTTTTTCAACGACCCTGTAATACAGCGGTCCCCAACCCAATGCCCGCGGGCACCATGGCGCCCGCCGATCGGTCTAGGTGCGCCCGTTGCTTGTGCCCAACGATAAAATATTTCACTTTTCCATTTTAAACTAGATAATATTTAAAATCTAGAGTCTATGTATACAGGGCCAGATAACTATGAATAACCCTATAATTATAAATGGCAGTGAATATCATGAGATCAAAATATTGATTATGACTTAAAGATAAACACCTTGACGATTGCTTGCGAGCAGGAATTTCATCATATTCCCCAATTATGAAGCGCTGGCCAGTGAAATGTTATGCCAAAGATCACATTGACTGTATTTTGTAAATAATTTTTATACTTCGTATGTTTTTTAAGCAATTTAGTATTCATTTATTTTACACAAGAATAATAACACTAATAATATTCAAATGCTAAATTGATTTTTAAAATTGATTTTTTTGTGCATTATATGGTGTGTATTATTAACTATGCCCACCAACTATAAATTTTTCTTGAGAAAATAAATAGTGCCCGCCATGCGACCGATATTCTGGTATTTGCTCTTAGGTACAAAGAGGTTGGGGACCCCTGATGTAATACATTATAGATTGACCTGACGCTTTTGTATTCTTTAAAAAGTCTACAGCAAATTGTTCAAGAAATTTTATGTCTTTTATAGGTGTCATCTTAAACGTTCTTTTCCTGAATTAAGTTTGTACGCATTAAGGACCCAGGGAAAATGCTTTTTAGGGAGTCGTCAAGGGTAAAAACAACCGTAATGTCATTAAAAATATCTATGGCACCACTTTGAAATTATCTTAATTGTCCCCTCTTTTAAGCTATTAACGGTCTTGTAATTTTCAAGAAAATGGTCATGTGCCTATTTTTTTATCCCTGAAAATTATATAAAAATATGTGTGTGCACGATATATATATATCTATTTTTAATATTTGATTTGTTATTAGCTTGAAATTTTAAACACTCCAGCCCGTCATTTTCACGGGAGCGAAAAATAGGCGAAACCTCAGCCAGTCATTTTTGCGGGAGCGAAAAATAGGCGACACCTCAGCTTGTCATTTTCACGGGAGCGAAAAATAGGCGAAACCTCAGCTTGTCATTTTCACGGGAGCGAAAAATAGAAGGTGAAACCTCATCCCGTCATTTTCCCGGGAGCGGGAAATAGAATGCGAAGCCTCAGCCCGTCATTTTCCCGGGAGCGAGAAATAGAAGGCGAAGCCTCAGCCCGTCATTTTCACGGGAGCGAAAAATAGAAGGCGAAACCTCAGCCCGTCATTTTCACGGGAGCGAGAAATAGAAGGCGAAACCTCAGCCCGTCATTTTCCCGGGAACGAGAAATAGAAGGCGAAGCCTCAGCCCGTCATTTTCACGGGAGCGGGAAATAGAATGCGAAGCCTCAGCCCGTCATTTTCACGGAAGCGAAAAATAGAAGGCGAAAACTCATCCCGTCATTTTCCCGGGAGCGGGAAATAGAATGCGAAGCCTCAGCCCGTCATTTTCCCGGGAGCGAGAAATAGAAGGCGAAGCCTCAGCCCGTCATTTTCACGGGAGCGAAAAATAGAAGGCGAAACCTCAGCCCGTCATTTTCACGGGAGCGAGAAATAGAAGGCGAAACCTCAGCTCGTCATTTTCACGGAAGCGAAAAATAGAAGGCGAAAACTCAGCCCGTCATTTTCACGGGAGCGAGAGGGAAGGGGTTAAGCAGCCCTCCTTGGTTGAAGAAAACTAAGAATTAATAATTCACGTTTTTATCTACATTGGTGCCGTCATAGGTCAAGCCTTCTACAGAACACTGCCAAAAATCCTGTGACGTAACTGCAAGATAATGAATGATATTACAACATATTTGTAGACCAGTTGCGTTTCTAGATGACGTTAAGACCTTTTCTTGCGTAGACTGCAATGCCTCTTTGTTTCAGTATAACCTCTTCATTGCAGATGCCGTGTCTTCGGGAATCATCACGTGATCCAGACCTCATGAACTATTGCCGCTCAAGCGTGACGTCAAGTTGTAAATCCTCAGCCGAATTCAAATTGAAGTGAGAGATGAGAAAACTTCCTGCTTTCTGTTAATGGGGGAAGCCTAATGACCAGGAAAACATTTCAAACACGTAAATAATCAAAAAACAATTGTACTTGATAAAATTTTTTTATAATTCGCAGTAATACTTGAAATTGTCCATTGCTTTGAACAAAGATGTCATTGATTTACACCCGTCTCGTATCTGTTAGCATGTATTTTCATGATTTTTATCACCATAATGGCTTCCACTCCTTTTGTTTTGTTTCTCCTTTTCGTAATTGAAGACAAAAAAGTTCTACGGCAAGAGGAAAAAATAATAATGGCAGTAACAACAATAATAAATAGATAAAATGTCTCAAATTAAAATTTTATTTTCTTATAAACATATACATAATATTTCAATATATCAGTTAAATGATGGTCCAATATCGTCGAATATTTTTCAATGAGCTAAAAATACAGTAGGCCAAATTATAACAGAAACTGAAGGCCAATAGTTTACCTTATGCATTTGTTCATTGTATGGAGTTTAAATTATGTCTTGTTCTTTTTCTTAGTACGCGATTTCTATTAGCACCTGCTTTTTTTAAAAATAAAAGTGTTTTATTAATTTAAAATGAATTCTTTTTACATGGCGCAGCAGTCTTATACAGGCTTATTAAATCAAATTGCTCATGAATACGAATTAGAAGTATACTTTTATTCAAGCACTTATTATTTATCTATCATTCACCAAACTAATATCATATTTTGAGAGTTTTTTTTTTCTTTCTTAATGCATCAAATAATGTAAGAATTGCACCTATGTTTTTGGGAGTTACAAGGCTCCTAAATTCTAGAAAATAAAGTTTTGTAATAACAAAAAGCTGAAACTTTTGTGCGTCTTTGGTTTCTCATATTCTTGCACTTCTAGCTACCACACCCCAACCTGTTAGCCGAGGCCGTTGGATTGCTTTCGCAGGGATCTGGTGACTCATATTTTTGTACTGATCCCGGTAACTCCAAGAAATAGTGTGCAATTTTCATTTTAAATGTGTGTCTTACCGTGATGGATTTATTTTTTAATTTACCTCATGAACAATGCTTTATCACACAGTTTGTAAACATATATTTACTGAAATTAATATTTGTTGAAAAGACTAAAAAGTGCAAGGTAATTGGAATATTTGATCTTCTTAAAAGCTAAACGGCACTGTTCTCGTTTCCCTTTTACTAGTGACAGAGAAACACAACAAGTAAACACACACACCAAGAGGAAGAAGAAGAAATAAGGAAAAGAACATGCAGCATATCTTACATAGTCTTCAACAAGCAGAAAACATCCTTAAAATTAATTTTGTAAAGCATAAATATTTTTGCATGATTTTACTTTAATTAAAGCAAAATCATTGAAAACATTAACATTGCTGAGAAGTAAGTATACTTGATATTTTTGTCTTTTTTTCTCAATGAGTTAATACTAATTTCAATGTTCATTGAATCGGATGTCCCGCAGTGGACCAGTCGGTAGAAGCTCGGTTCCCGCAAAACACCGATAGTGAAGCAACATCGACTAAGGTCAGCGTTTGGGAGGGTGACAACCTCTCGGCTGATGGTTACTGTGTGGCCGTGTACTCTAAAGGGCGCTGGTGCACGTTAAATAGGTTGTATCTCCTATGTCCTCCAAGTGAAATGATACCTCTGGGGGTGCTAATCCCAGGTGACGATCTCTCATCTGGGAGCTGGTGCACGTTAAATAGGTCGTATCTCCTATGTCCTCCAAGTGAAATGATACCTCTGGGGGTGCTAATCCCAGGTGACGATCTCTCATCTGGGAGCTGGTTCAAAAATTAAGAGACCTTTCAAAGGGGCAAAAATCGGACTCCTGCCTATAAAGGCCCCGTTAGACTCAGGAGCAGCGTATCCAATCTTCCTCGCTATGCGCGAGGACACGACAACAACAAAAATAGAATTGGATCCCAAGTTTGTTTTGAGGGCTTTTCAAATTGGGCAAGACACTTTCAGTGATGCATGTTATCATTTTAGACATGGAATACATAAGCATGTTGACGAGAGGTAAAATGTAAAAAAATAACAATAAATAAATAAGTAAATAAATAATAATAAGAAGTATTTTGGATGAAAGGTTGTAAAGATAATTCTAAGAGATGCTTTGCCTGCATTTTTAATGACTATTTGCAGTGGCGCTGGGTTTTAAAAGTTACTCTAGTAGAAATCATTAGTGGAATCATTTTTTTTTACAATAATTAATAAGTGCGAGAAAGAAACATACATAAAATAAAAATTAAGTATTTATTGAGGAAATAAAAATGAAATTGGGGGTACCCGATTGCACTCCCACAAATATTCTACTGGGTGCACGGACACCACAGCACAGTGTCATCCCTGAACATTTGTTTAGTTATTCCCTTCTTCAAAATATAATTCTGTTCTATCCGCTGGGTCACTAATTGCATTTGCATAAGCAATAATAAACAAGAAGTTCCGTCTAGAACTATACGAGCCTATTTCCCCGTATACACCACAAATTTATGATATAGCTATCTTTTTCTCTCGCTTTTCATTTAGCTTTAGTTCTTAATTACTTCAAATATACCTTTTTCAATGGATAATACATACTCACTCACGCACTCACTCATTCGTTCATTTATTCGTTCATTCATTTACTCATTCATTCATTCATTTTCTCATTTATGTATTCATTTTGTTATTTTTTCATTCATTCACTCATTTATTTATTTTATCAATTATACACTAATTCATTAATTCATTTACTCATTCATATATTTTTTCACTCATTTATTTATTTTATCAATTATTCACTTATTTATTCATTCATACATTCTTTCACTCATTCATTTATTCATTGAGAAATATCCTTAAAAATCCCGATGAAAAAATTTCACGAGGTTCAACAGACTCGTTCAATTTTTGTTGAACCTTGTACCTGTACATGTTTTACATCGTAACATCTTTCCGATAAAGTGTGTTTCAAGCAAGTCCGTCACTTAGATCAGGATTTATATGGGATTGAAATTTCCCCTAGGCACTAATATTAATTTTTTTGTACTGTTCAAAAACGAACAAAAATTGTTTAAATCAATATTTCACACAGGGAGCTTCTTCAAATAAGCTTGCTTATAGGAACTTGGACCTTGTGCCAATAGTTTACATAATTTGCTTCATTTTTGCCCATAAGAGCTAATGTTATTTTTTTTTTGAACTGTTCAAAATTGAGCGAAAAATTGTTCAAATGAAAAAGTAAAATATGTAAATGAAATTTCCTTGCCGAAATCTTTCCAATGCAAAAGGATTTTTTTTAATAAGACAATTCGTTCAAAAGTTATTAGATTAGGACAGACTGACCAACAGACACACATTCTCCCCCCATCTCAAACCCCTACTTTCAAATTTTTTATTTTTCAATTTTTATTAATTAATTCACCTTTTTAGCCTACTTTCCCGTAAAAGTAAAAAAAAAAAATATATTAAAGCATGAAAGAAAGCTTAATGTACCGAAGAATATCGTTAAATATGAACAGAAGTCAAAAATAAGTGAAGTAATTAAATAAAGATAGAAAAATAAAAAATTTGAAAGTAGGGTTTTGAGATGGGGAAAAAGTGTGTCCGTCGGTCTGTCGGTCTGTCTGTCTGTCGGTCTGTCTGTCGGTCTGTCCCACCCTAATAACTTTTGAACGAATAGTCCGATTCGAAAAATTCTTTTTGCATTCGAAAGATCTCGGCAAGGACATCTCATTTCCATATTTCACTTTTTGATATGAACAATTTTTTGTTCAATTTCGAACAGTTCAAAAATTTTCAACGTTATCGCCTATGGGTGAAAATGAAGCAAATGATGTAAACTCTGGGTACAAGATCCAAGTTCCCATGAACAAGCTCACTGAAAGAAGTTCTTGGCGTGAAATATTGATTTGAACAATTTTTGTTCATTTTTGAACAGTTCAAAAAAGTTAACGGTACTTTTTCCTTTATCCCGGCGCAGACGATGAAGTCGCCAATAATGATGCAACCAACGCCAAACGGAATACCTCCGCTGGTAACCTTTTGCGTGTTTTGTTGCCTTGGCGAGATTTGCGATGGGACAAAGGAATTCATTTTAAAACAGTTCAAAAAAAAAAAAAAAAAAAGATTAACATTAGCGCCTACGGGGAAATTCCAATCCTTTATAAATCATGATCTAACAGACCGATTTGCTTGGAACAAAATTTATCGGAAAGATGTTTGGCCGTAGAACATGTACAGATACGAAGTTCAACCAGGACGGAACGAGCCTATTTTCTTATGAAATTTTTTGATCGGGATTTTTAACGATATTTTCGAATGAATAAATGATTAAATGAATGAGTGATGGAATAAACGAATAAATGAGTGAATAAATCAGTGAATAAATAATAAAATTGATAAATGAATGTATGAAGTGAAAAATAAATAAATGAGTGAATAAATACATAAATGAGAAAAATGAATGAATAAATACATAAATGAGAAAAATGAATGAATAAATAAACGAATGACTGAATAAATGAAAGAATGAGTGAGTGAATGAATATGTATTAACCGTTGAAAAGGTATATTTGAAGTAATTAAGAACTAAAGTTAAATGAGGAAGAGAGAGAGAGAAAGAGTTAGATAGATTATAAATTTCAAGTAGCTGAATACGGGAAAGTAGGCTCGTATAGTTCTAGACGGAATTTCTTGTTATTTTTCTTTATTTTCAACGATATTTTTACAATATATTAGGCCTGCTTTCATGCTTAATTATTATATTTTTTTTACCTATACGGGAAAGTTGGCTAAAAAGAGACGATAATCTTTGTAATACATATACTAGAAAACTAACTACTAAGAGTTCTAACTTAGTTTCTTTGCTTCAATAAAGGTTTAGGTGTACATGCAGCAACATCAAATTGAATATACTGGAAAATCCAAATAAGACTCGTGATGGCTTTTTCCCTTTCGATTGCCCAAGACAAATAAAAGTATCTATCTTCTTTCGGGCATCAGACTCTAACAAGGTATCTGTTATTCCGGTCAAGTGAGATGCAATTGAGAAGATACAAGAAATTCTCATTATTTATAAAGATGACAGACTTATCATCTTCTATCAAAATTACTCTCTTGTTGATTAAAAGGAAAAAATTCTATATTTCTCGTATTTCTTCCGCAGTGAGGGAACAAAGGAGATAAACACATTCAATATATCAAACGTAATTGCAGTTGAAGATAACTTATCAAGAAATGATACATTTATTAACTTTTAAAACTCGTGGCTTTATTTCCAAGGTTTTTAGAAGTCCAAACGCACTCGGGGATTATTAGAATGGATATTTCGTTGCCGTACATGTTGATACGCACGGATATCAAGAACTTATCATGAATTGATACATTTATTAACTTTTAAAACTCGTGGCTTTATTTCCAAGGCTGTTAGAGGTCCAAACGCACTCGGGGACCAATAGAATGGATATTTCGGTGGACCACACGTTGATACGCACGGATATCAAGAACTTATCATAAAATGATACATTTAATCTAACTTTTTAAAATCGTGGCTTTATTTCCAAGGATTTAGAGGTCCAAACGCACTCGGGGACTATTAGAATGGATATTTCGATGGCCCACACGTTTATACGCACGGATATCAAGAACTTATCATAAAATGATACATTTAATCTAACTTTTTAAAATCGTGGCTTTATTTCCAAGGATTTAGAGGTCCAAACGCACTCGGGGACTATTAGAATGGATATTTCGATGGCCCACACGTTTATACGCACGGATATCAAGAAAAACTAGTCAACATTGATTAGTTGGTAATTAAAAGGGAAATTTAGGATCGTGAATATTTAGAGAGAAGTCTTTCGCGAATACAATGCTTTCTTTAATTTGTACAAATACAATTAAATTCTGAAATTTAAAGTCATCTTTTTGACTCTCCAGAGTTTTGTCCAATGAGCTTGAGCTTCCCCTCTTATTTTCAAAACCTGGCGCCTGTGATTGCATCGCACAACGATTGCAAAATACTCAAGTATTATATTCTTTTTTGCAGTTAGGTCAGGTGGCGAAATTTTCAGGATAATCCAATGAAACAGTGGGCAACTTTCACTTGGGTAATTTTGACGTCATTTTTTTTTTTTTGCCTTATTTCAGCTTTCTAATGCCCTTAACTGTAGTGTGTAACTCTGCATCAGATTTCTTTATCAGAAGCACAAATTTGTTTCATCGCCTGTATTAATGCGTTTTCCACAGAAATTTCTACGAGAAATAAATCATATTTTAGCCAGTTTTAACATCGCTCTTGGGCTGCAATAGCGGCACAACTCCAAAAATCATGTTTTGAGACAAGTGGGTTTAAAGTTTTCATTGCTAAAGAAAACGCATGCCTTAGTTTGCTGCCATATTACGGACTAATATTGAATTATGAGTTGTGCTAGTATTGCTGCTGAAAAGAATGTGTGCAGCCCATAAGCGACATGTTCTTATAATAGAAGTTTTTGGATTAACTATGGGAATCAATACAAGTGAAATCTAAATTATTATTATTATATCTAATGGGCCATTATTATTTCTAATTTTAACCATTGAAGACCTAGTGCGTTCCTAGAGATTGGTACCAACTCTTTCAGCGGTACCACAATAAGTGTGATACTATTGCCGCAATTAAGCACTGCTTTGATGCAAACTGCACTAGGAATTTAATTTATCCGAGAGTATCCACGCCAAACGGATACTCAAGGGACCTTTAACATGCCGCATAATCATACGACATGACCGCCGTCGATTTTCTGCATCTTGAAACTCCGCCAACTTGGGCCAGGTTTGATCCTGCGAACTTGGATATATGAGGTCTGCGTAGGGCCTCGTATGGGCCTGCGTAGGCCTACGCCACCCTGCCGGCCATGAAATCAGAACAACTTTTCACCGTCGTTTGGCAGGAGCCAGACGAGGCCCAGGAACTGATTCCCTATGCGAAATACATATCAATAAGCAAGATTTCCGCATTGGGATCGGCATTCTGATTATTAAACAAAGTGGTTAGTCTACCAGAGAATAACTCATATTTGCTTTTTATTAACATCTTATACCATGAAAATACTAATTTATTTTTTAGACAGGATTTTTCCTGTTCTCTACTTGATTATACCCCGTTTAAGATGAATTCTCTACTTTCTTTAAATATTTCATATTGGGAAAGTTTTAATATTTTTTAGTCAAAATTTGTTTCACGGTCTTCGAGACCATAATTTAGTTAACCTCTTCAGATCCCAGAACTAACAAGCACAAACAAGTTTGACGCAATTCTTTGGTTCTCTGATTTAAAAAATTATTAAAAAACAAAATAAATAAAAAAAATTTTTTAAATTTTAATTAATAATTAGTAGGGTTGCAAGTTTGACGCGCCGCGAATTCCCGCGATGATTTTCGCGATTTTTAAAGCTTTTTCCGAAACTCCGCGAATTTTTCTTATTTTTTAAAAAAATTTATTGCCTCGAGAAATGTCCGATTTTTAAAAGATTTCAGAAACCAAATATAAAATCTGTCACCCAAAGTCAAAAAAGGCTCTAAACTTGTGCCATGAAAAAATTCAAAATTATTTTTTCGAAAGCAGTAAAATAAACAGATTTTTCCAACCAGTCTCAAAATGTTATCAGCATGCTGAATTTTTGATCCTAGTCGATACAAATATTTAAATGTTTTAACAAAGTTAATAATCCTTCCATTTTTAATAATAGCCCTATATTTTAGGATGAAAAATAACTTTCATAGCAGATATGCCATATTTTGTTATATTTATGCTCTTGCGAACATTTCGGAAAATTGCCGCGAATGTCCCGCGAATTTCGTGCTCTTTTTCCCGCGACAAACTTGCAACCCTAAAATTAGGTTAAATAATAATTAATGCCCAATTTCCATGTTTTCCATGTTCAAAGCGAAGTAAACTATCTGTTGATTAATTTTAAAAACAATTGGGTGTTTTAGCTTTCAAATTGCACAAAATGTCGTTAATAAACAGTATTTCAGATTCAGTTCATTCCAAGTATACCCAACTGGGTACACTTGGAATGAAGAGGTTGAGATATCTTTAACTTTTCATACCATGAAAGTAGTTTTTTTAATGTATGTATTCGAACTGCATTTAAAAATCAAAATTATTGTCTGAATAGAAGCAAATTTATTTTCAAACAACAACATAAAGTCAAATGTCGGCTAGTTTAGGCTTTTAGTACTGATTGCCAAAAAGCTTCATACATTTTAAAAATTTTACTACTCCAAAAAGAGCATTCCAAATATATTTAGACACATATATGTGTTTAATGAGGATATTTCTTTTGAAATGGATATAGGAATCTCTTACATATCATCATCTTGTTTTGTATTAGAATATTTTCTTCATTCACAGTTGTATAGCACCAAAAACTAATGGAATACAAAAGACGTTGGGCAGACGTAAAATAAAATACAGTATAAAAAAAAGAAAGAAAAGAAATGAAAGTAAAATACAAGCACATACAAAAATCTCAAATGATAAAACCAACCTTAAAAAGCACAAACTTTCAGAGAAAAAGTCATTATTTTTGTATTTTTTGTGATTTAATAACTTAGAATTTTGCTTTAAGTTTTTCTGCGTAAGGTTTAATCAAGTATAGGTTTCATTTGTTCTTTTGGTTTTTGTGATGTTTGGTTGGTATGAAAAAAAAGTTAAGCAGTTATATATAGGGTAGACCGTGGGATTGGCTCCACCCGGGGCATTGCCGCCACTCCCGTTATTCTAGTCAAGGACACCGGTTAGCCGGCCTGACAGCTCCTGACCTATAGCAAACGATGCTACAACTAATGCCCCGAGTGGATGGCAGCCATTGCGCGTTGTTTTGTTTTTACAATGACGAACGTTGTTTTAAAGAAGTTTGATCTTATTTTTCCACTTTGAATGGGCTGAGGTATGTACCTTTAGATGTTGCAATGCCTGCATTTGATATGAATAACCTTTAACTAGGTATTTTAGCCTACATTTTAATCAACAATATTGATCTCTTCCGTTTGTTTTGATGTCTTTAAATCTACGTTTCTTTCATGTTGTCGAAACGGGGTTATGACGCCACCTCTCCAGGGGTGATGCCGCCATTGTGGCGGCATTACCCCCGGACGCGTCTTTCCACTGTATAGGTCAAAACCATTTTTTTAAAGGAGCGAAACCTCTGAAAAGAGCATTCAATGAGGAGTGTGACAAGTTTATGAGAGTAAGCACCTACAAGTAAATCACTCCTTATGACATGGCATCAATCTTTTATGGCGCGTATATGTCAGTTGCAACAATAGAGAAGGGAGTATCAGGATTTCGCGCTGGGATCTTTCCAGTAAGCTCAATTACCTTCAAGGAAGAAAATTTCTTCCCTGTTCAAAATCTGGAGCCAATATGCATCGATGATGCAGATGACACAGAATCTGAAAATCAAGAACCGGCAGAAAAGATGATCTTAGGAGAAACTGGTGAAGAAAATAATCTTGTAAATGCGAGAAACACCTCTGCAATTAAGTTACTAGATGCAGAACCTTGTTCATCAAAGACCGTTCAGGAAGGGCCTCAAGAAACGATTCTTCAATCGCTAGAAAAGTTTTCACCAATTCTAAAATTGGCAGCAGAAAGGGTAGCGGAAAGTTCTAAAAGAAAAGGTCACTCGTCAATTCTAACGGGAACCCCAAGAAAGGCAGTTTTGGAAGAAACAGTAGCTAAAAGAAAGGAAAAGACATTGAAAAGGAACAACCCGAAAGAAAATCTGCAGCTAAGGTTTTGAGAATGTCCATCAAAACTGAATCCAAGGCAAGAAAAGAAAAAGCAGTGACAACACGGCAAAAGAAAGTGAATAAATCTGTTAAGAAAAGGGGCAAGCGACTTTTAAGTTTTGAAAACTCTTCAGATGAGGAGGACATCGACGTCAAAAAGTTGTGTGAAGACAACGATAATGATGACCGTTTCGATCCAAGCGATCCAAACGTTCAACTTTGTGCCATATGCAATGAACATGGAACCAACGAAACTGTGGTACAGATGCACTTGTTGGGGCAAGTGGGTGCATTCAGATTATGGCGATGCTGAAACAGCTGAAAACTACATTTGTGATTTTTGTTAATTTTAAGAAATCGGCTAAATTTAAAATACACTGTTTTTTCACTCGTATTAACTAAAAATATCATTCATTTTGCTTTTCAATTCCTATACTGTAATGCTAATTGCATATAAGATCTAAATTTTTCTTCTTAGTATTTTAGACATATTGGGTAGTGGTGTCATTACCCCGGGTTCGTGGCGGGATTACCCCAGCTCCCTGGGTAATAAATATATGGGTATGATGAATTTTTTTGTATACATTCTTAAGATTACGTACTGTGTTCCGAAAATTGATCTAGCTCATAAATAAAATCATTTTTGATGGTGATAAAAATTGAAGTTCCTTAAGGTGGCGGCATTCCCCCGGTGTACCCTACATCTACCTATTTGCTATTTTATTTTGATAACGGCTCAACTGTTGTAAATAATGTATATTGCTTATGATAAAAAATATTCATTGCTTACATTCAATCAGAGGATATTCTTTTCGTAAGAGTTCAACAAAAATGGCGACTCATTTTAGTGTGCAGCGTAAAACTACATCTTCTTTCCACCTTCAGGATTAGTTACAGAAATTTTGAATTAAATTTCTTTGGATCGAAGCCAGCTGTAAGTATTGTCAAACACTATTATATCTAGAAAAGGAGAAACAATCTTTTAAAAGGACAGTAAAATTAAGGAGGATAATTGGTTAATAATTCAAATTTCAGTGATATGCTTATAGTAATAGCAACAACAACAACAATGACAACGACAACAACGACAACAACAACAACAACAACAACGACAACAACAACAACAACAATAATAATAATAATAATAATAATAATAATAATAATAATAATAATAATAATAATAATAATAATAATAATAATAATAATAATAATAACAATAACAATAACAATAACAATAACAATAACAATAACAATAACAATAACAATAACAATAACAATAACAATAACAATAATAATAATAATAATAATAATAATAATAATAATAATAATAACAATAACAATAGCAATAATAATTATAACAATAATAATAACAATAACAACAACAATAACAACAATAACGATAACTATAACAAAACAATAACAATAATAATAATAATAATAATAACAACAATAATAATAATAATAACGACAGGAAAGAAAGGAGCTAGGGTGGACAACGTGAATGATCAATTTATAGCCTACTTTCCCGTAAAAGTAAAAAGAAAAAGGATGAAAGAAGGCTCAATGTATCGTAAAAATATCGTGAAAAATGAAGAAATGTCAAAGATAAGTGAAGTAATTAAATAAAGATTGATAAATAAAAAATTTGAAAGTAGCGTTTTGAGATGGGGGAAAATGTGTGTCTGTTTCGTAATAGAATATTTTCTTCATTCAAACTTGTATGGCACCAAAAACTAATGGAATAGAAAAGACGTTGTGGCAGACATAAAATAAAATAAAATATAAAAAAAGAAAGAAAGAAATGAAAGTAAAATGCAAGCACAGTCTGTCGGTTCCCCTTAATAACTTTCGAGTTAATTAACTGATTCGGAAGATTTTTTTTTCATTCGAAAGATCTCGGCAAGAACATCTTATTTCCATATTTTAATTTTTGATGTGAACAATTTTTAGTTAAATTTTGAAGAGTTCAAAAAATCTTAAGCGCCTATGGGCAAATTATATATATACTCTTGGCGTAAGGTCCAAGTTTCTATGAACGGGCTTATTGGAAGAATCTCTCGGCGTGAAATACTCGTATATTTTAAGTTTGAACAATTTTTGTTCATTTTTGAAGCTCAGAAAAAAAAAAAAAGAAAACACTAGTGCCTACGGAGAATTTCTTGGTCTAACAGACGGAATTGCTGAGAACAAACTTTAACCGAAAGCTCTTATGACGCAGAACATGTACAGATACGAAGTGCAACCAGAACTAAACGAGCCTATTTTCCAATGAAGTTTTTTTGATCGGGAGTTTTAAGGATACTTTTGACTGAATGAATGATTATTTGAATGTGTGAAAGGATGAATGAATAAATGAGTGAATAAATGAATGAATGAATGAAAAAAATAAATGAGTGAATAAATACATGAATTAGTAAATGAATAAATAAATGAATAACTGAATAACGAATTAATGATGGAGTGCGTGAATGAATATGTATTAATCGTTGAAAAAAATATATTTGAAAAAATTAAGAACTAAAGGTAAATGAGAAAGACATAGCTAGATCATAAATTTGAAGTTTGTGTATAAGGGAAAGTAGGCTCGTATAGTTCTAGACGAAACTTCTTGTTATTGTTTCATAAAATGTTTTATCCAGATATGATGATTTCTACGTTTGCATTCTGCGATTTATCTTAACACAAATTAAAGTTTTATATAAACTCTGAGTTGAAAATATTCATAAATGGTAGTACACTGTTTTTTGGCGGTAGTAATCAAAAACTAAGTAATTATTTTTGTAATCAAACCTGATTACAACTATTATTTTTCTTAAATGTTGCCAAAATAAATAGAAATACCAGGCAGGATAGCAATTAGTTTTACGGATCGCGAGAATGCTTGATACAGTGACAGAATCCTGCGATACTTGAGGAAAATTCCAAGCTCGCACGCACCACAAAGGAATGATACTCCTAACATATTTTAAAGTAGCGGTACCCGCACGGCTATGCCCGTGTTAAAAATTGAAAAGACCAGGTAGATTCGCCATTATATATACAGTGGTAACTCTTTTATGTGTACATGTTAACTTATTAAAATGTATAGCATTCCACATAATTACAAATCAGCCGCCCACGGCAATCAACCAGCGGTCCTACACATTTAAGAAATTTTTTTATACAGAACACAGACCGTAAAAAAGGAAAAAAGAAAGAACGAAACGAAAAAGAAAGAATTTAAGAGAAAACGCATTTTGTTTGTTTAGTTCAATCACCCACGCAAAAGAACGATTATAATCCATTAGAATAGTTTAAATTAATAAATTGTTAGTGTAATTATTCTTTATCTATTATTCATTGACAGCAAACAGAAAGACGAAATTTTGTAGCTTGCAGGAACTAACAGCAGCAAGGAAAACTTTGAAAGCGGAAAAAACCTTACATCCGAGATCAAATAGGCAAATAACATGTGTGCTAATTCACTGGAGAGGAAAAATAAACTAAGTAAAAACATAAATAATAATAACAAGTTGGAATAACAAAAATCGCTATACAGGATAACATTTCTTCAAAACCCCTGTGCAGTATGGAGAATGGTCTCGTCTTCTACATGTCAAAATAAGGAAATCAAATAAAGCTATCGTTTGCCAGTGAGCAGCAGGAAATACATTTTAATTCGTTTAAAAAAAGAAGAATCAAAATTCAAAAAATAAATGTATTGATTAAAAACAAGCTGTTCCTCAAAATGCTAAAATCCGCAAGAAATAAGTTTTAATTCGTTTAAAAAAAGCAATCATAAGCCAAAAAAAGAAAAAGTTAAATAAAAATTTGGCATTTTAAAAATTCAAATAAAATAAAGAGAAAGCGCTTTATGAATAGTCTTGAAAAAATGATATATCAAGTTAATTACCGTGAAAAAATAATTTCGACTTACAGAGAAAAATGGTTATAACTTCTTATCTAGTTAACTTAGAGGCTTCGAATTTTATCACAAAGAGCAAAACACTTTCTAGGATAGTTTTTACGGGCTTTTTAGTGGGTATCAAGCTCGAACGGATGGTATAATTTGGATAAACGGTTGCTATAAATTGGAATAAAAAGAGAACAAATTGGAATTTCAGAAAAAAAACTCTTCGAGGTGCACACTCCCATGTTTCAAACTAATTTCGTGCCATTTCGTCTCCTTTTCGTAAAAGATGAAGCAAACTTAAATTGGTTGAATTATATCATTAACAACCTTTTGATGAGCATTTTTGTGTATTAAAAGAACATATGTATGAATTAAATGTCGAATCGAATTAAGGTGCGTTTAACTGGCATCCACACAGATTATATAAGTCGTGTAGTTTCAAACCAGCTACATCCAAAAAACGAAACTGCGGGGAAAAAAATAATATCTGAGAAATTCGAATTTCTAGCCAAGAGCATTGGGATCGACATTTAACTTGCTGAAATTTTAACCCAAAAATAATTTTTCCTTGGAAAATATTTGGAGGGAAAAAAAGAAGAGCTGACAAGCATGGTCTAGGGGGGGATCTAGTTTTGTAACTAATCGGCGCATTTTAAACACCGTTATGTAGCTGCTTTAGAAACTTAAAAAAATAACACCATATGAAGATTACTTTAAACTATTAGAAAGTGTAAAAAAACTGAAAACGAAAAAAGTGGATGTATCTGGTTTGGAATCTAAACGACTCATATGTAAATTGCTGGTTCTAAGCTCATAAAAACACTCCATGTTTATTTTTGCAAGGCTTGCATCAGACTTTTTTGACTGCGCTGGGAAATTTTACTTGAAATGATAAAAAAAATAAAAGTTTCCATATTTTCCGTCTGTTTTTTTTTCTAGATAGGCCTATGAGAATTTTGTTTTATATTTCTTTCTATTCCGGACAGTTCAAATAACTGCAATACAAATCATGGAGACAGGCGAAACAGTTCCAGAAAACTGTTTTATTCCCCGAGGTGTCAAACATGGAAAAAAACCTTAAAGGGGTCAAGAATACTAACGGCAAGAAATAAGGGTTTCTGCGTTTTGCATACAAAATCGGCCCTTCAAAAAAAATGTTACTTTTTATCACCAATACTTTTGAAATGTCATTTTGATTAGTCATTCAATTGTCTAGTTTCATTACTTCGCAGTCGTTTCGCATATTACGATGAGTTTGTGCTAGAAAAAAATTCAGAATAAGAATAATTGATGTTTGTCGATTTTGAATTATTAGTTGACGCTTTTAACCCCTTGCCTCCCCCGTGCCAAAATGACGGGCTGAAGATTCGCCTTCTATTTCTCGCTCCCGTGAAAATGACGGGCTGAAGATTCGCCTATTTTTCGCTCCCGTGAAAATGACGGGCTGAAGATTCGCCTATTTTTCGCTCCCGTGAAAATGACGGGATGGAGTTTCGCCTTCTATTTCTCGCTCCCGTGAAAATGACGGGATGGAGTTTAAAATTTCAAAATAAAAACAAATCAAAAATTAAAAATGAATATATATATTGCTCATACACAAATTTTTATATAATTTTCAGGGATAAAAAAATAGGCACTTTTATGAACGTTTTCTTGAAAATTACCCGACCGTTAAGGGGTTAATGTCTTGATGTTCGGATAATATGAGATGCAAAACAAACAAGTTATTATTCTTTTATTCTTTTTTAATGTCTGAAATTGTAATGTGCCTCAAAATTTACCCACATATTGATTTTGGTTTTAAATTGCGTAACTCGACAGCAAGCACTAGTTAGAAGTATCGTGCAAAATGTGCGAGAAATACGTTAAAATCTTGTGTATTCCGCTTTTTGTAGATTATTTTAGCTATTTTTTTTTTCTCTATTAAAATCTTCAAATGGATTTTTCTCTTATCGGTCATTGCACTAAAATCTCAATTTTCTATTTACGCACACTCTTCCCTGTAATAAAATGCTTGATTCTGTAGGTAGTGTTTCTGATTCTTTTTATTGCCAAATTTGAAGTTTTGAATTTTATCCTTTTTTGAGTTGGTGTTACCTGGGGAAATACGTGTAGAGGTCTCAAAAAATTAAAAAAATTTTTTTTC
Organism: Octonoba sinensis; assembly: GCA_038502835.1. Classification (NCBI taxonomy): domain Eukaryota; kingdom Metazoa; phylum Arthropoda; class Arachnida; order Araneae; family Uloboridae; genus Octonoba; species Octonoba sinensis. The sequence continues at coordinate 21,783,344 of CM076603.1, forward strand.
ATAAATCGATTCTACAACTATTCAACAATATACCCTGAAAATTTCAAAGCAAAATTCCAAGTCGTTTAAAGGTTATAACAGGGGTCGGCGCGAGTCACTTTTTTCACTAAAAGTCACTTTTTTTGCATTGGTCACTTTTAGTCACTTTTTCAAAAATTGGTCACTATTTTCACTTTTTTGCCCTTTCTCTGGCAGAGCAACCAAAAAAAGTTACTTTGTCTATGAGTTAAGAAAACATTGCAGTTTTGCATAAAAATACGTGTGCTAGGGTTGAAGCTTCCGCGTATCCGCCATTTTTGGTACTGTAAGTCCGCCATTTTTGGTCGTATTTTGAAATTCGGCATGGCGCCGGGCCCCGAGTGTGCCGAAGTTAAGGTTTGATATTGCAGTGTGGTGCAACTATAAGGGGACGCCTAGAGGGCCCGTGACCTCTCCCCCCATCTAGAATGATGATTTTAATTATTTAAAAAAAATTTTACTCGAGAAGAGCAAATCCTAAGAAAATAAAGCGATATTTAAATTATAAAAGAAAAAAAAACAGACCAAAAAATTTTTAGCAGTTGCAGATTATATCACTCAGAAAATCAACATAATTTAGCTTTTCTTTCATCCCCCCCCCCCTCTCTAACTAACTGTCACAATCACAAAAGAAAATTTTTGGACGGGATTTCTAAACGAAAAGACAATACTCATCTTGAGAAAATAAAGTTATAAAGTTATATTCTTGTCAAGAAATCATTAAACAATGATGCAGGGGAGGGGGGAATCTAAATTCTTAAAAAAAACTTTAGATCTGAAAAATTCTTAGCAGTTGCAGATTATATATATTGCTCAGAAAATTACATTATGACCTCTGTTTATTTCCACCCCCTCCCCCCACCCCAAAAAAGGAATTACACAAAATTCAGGTAGGAAAAAAATACTGCACCCCTCCCCCCCCCCGTAAAGAATTTTTCTGATTGTGCCACTCATGCTGTCATTATGTATGACATTGATATCGTGTAACTATCACAACTAAAATTATAAAATTGGGGAATTTTTTGGAGCTCAATCAGGGAATTTTTCTTGGATTTTGTTACTACCATCCAAGAACCTTACCGAAATTACAAAAACAGTATCGAATAATCAAACGGTTTGTTTCCTACAATGATACAGATGATTAACACAGTAATTTCAGTTTGAATAATTTTGATAAAATATCAAATTTAGATTTATTTCAAGCGAAATTTTCTAATCCTTGAACAAGTATAAAACATATTTAAAAAGTAGCATTTGCGAACTAAATTTTATTCAATGTTGAACATAAGTTAAACTTTGACATTTCTGCCGATTTGAATAAATATTTATTCATTTATATTTTTAAATAAGTAACAATTTGAGAAGAAATTAATTAAAAAAAATAACTTTTGTCTCTCTCACTCTTACCCATTTATGGGTTTTGAAAAAGGTATTTATGAACATAGTTACAGGTATAAAGATTCTTATTTTTGAATAGGCTATGATTTTTTTTTTTTTTTTTAAGTTGGGTAAAAGCTCTATTTATTCAGGTTCAGTTTTCAAAGGATGTCGAAACTGCTCTTTTTCAAGTTATATTTAGTTTAAATTAAAAAACACACACACAAGTTTACATTTTAATGGTCTCTATTTTGGTCACTTTTTTTAAAGCTGTGGTCACTTTTTTCACTATTTTGAAGACTCCAAAGTGCGCCGAGTCCTGGTTATAAGCATTTGAACGAGCGCCTCTTTTGGAGCGGTTGATCAGGTAGTCCCTCATTCATGAATGACCTGAAGGGTATTAGAGAGACAGAAGAACGTTAGCAGATGTCCTCTTATTTCTTTTAACAATTGAGACCTCAGATAGAAATTTCTATAAGTGTTAGTATCTATAAGTATAAAACAAATTGATTCGTTACTGCCTTAAATTTACCTTCACTACCGCTCTTTTTTTTTTCAAACGCGTTTTTCTCGAGCTACTTTTTTCGAATTTGCGTACACTCTAGCTCGCAGAGTTTTTGATCAATTATCAAATTTAGCACACATTTTCTTTATATATATACGCTCTAGTTGAACTAGAATCCTAAGCATATCTTTATTTTTACTTTTTTTATTGTAAAAAAGAGAACAAAAGAAAAAAGGTTAAAAATCGTACTTAATTTTCCCATTCTAAAAAAAATAGAAGTTTTCAATTTTTTTGTGATAATTTTAGTTTAACTAGAAGAAACACTTATGAAAGAAGTGAATTAAAAAAAATTGATTTCAGATAAAAATTGTGACCTCCAGGATGTACGCAAACTGCCAAACCGGGTGGCGACTTACAGTGTTCAGCAGCTGATATATCCGGGATTTTTCAAGAAAAATGTTTGAAAATGACAGTAAATGTTCTCCAATATATCTATAAAATAACCCTCAAAATCTCAATAAAATATATTCCCCCTTAAACAAATCAAGTAATTTTTAGACAGCGAATTTCATGCTAACTTTTATTCTACATTATTTGAAAAATAGTTCTCAGCAGTTAAAACTTTCATTTACTTATTTATTATAAAGCCTAAATAGAAAACGTTAAATATATATATATTTTTCAGTTTTGAATGCGATATTTTTGTAAATTCTAAACAAAGGGTTTATCCCAATAAATTTAAATGTTCAATTTTTATTTCTTGTGATAATTGGAAACCGATGTATGTATTCGGAAAAAATGGTACCCCCCTTCACTCTTAAGAGCAAAGGGAAAATTTCGAAAGATTAAAAGGCGCCATTATCATTGAAATCTTTTTATTTTCTATAGAAAACGCATCAAAATGAATATTCTCATCTGAATCACCAGTGTTAAAAAAATCTTCACTTCAAATATCAGCGTATGATGCAAAAGCTGGGAAGGAGCAAAAGCCTATTTTCCATAAAATGTGTTTCGACGCCCTAAATGAAATCCTTTAATTCAATGAATCTTTAACTTAAATTTTTAGAGAAAAAAAATAATAAAAAAGTATCTGATAATTTAATTTATCAAAATAACTTTTTAACCTAAATGTCCAGATTGTAACTCTAAATACTGAATAAAATTCATTTTTATCTTTGATCCACTTGTAACTTAAGTTTTTGGAGACCTGGTGTCTAGTTTTCCAATAAAAGGAAAAATCCAATCATTTAATTCATACATTACATATTATTAGTTGATCCATTTATTTCGTGAAAGCTAAAACGGAAAAATTTTTTTTTTTATTTTTTAAGATATCCAATTATTAAGGAGAAAAAACATCAAAAACTTTAAAAGCACCTTTAAAAAGGATCTTTTTTTAACAACGTCGCAATAGCATACCATTTGAATGGACTCGTAACGCCCTTTTTTTTAGTGTGTGTGAAAATATTGTAAGTTCCGACCACTATGGTTAATTTTTGTTAATCTCCATAGTGATCAAATCAAACAAACAAAATTTTAATCTTTATGATAGCGAAAATTCTAAGCAAATATTGTGGTTTTGATATTTATTTGTTTTTGAATGCAATAACTTTCTTCTGAGTACAAACAAATGTCGTCGCGTAAACAAAAAATTCATTATCGTAATGCATTGAAAGACAAACTGAAGTGAATTTAATCTATGAAGACAGATAATTTATGGTTCGTAATTCTTTTCGAAACCATGTTTTTGACGTCAATTTTGTTCTACTAGTAAATTTTTACCATAAGAATAATTCATTGTATGAATAACAGAGAACCGTTTTTTAAACATAACACAAGTTGTGGATATAATCAACATATCCGTTTATATAAAACCGAACTTGTGGATATAAACAACACTCTAGTAATATATAACTAAAACTATTGATGTAGACTGCATAACTGCTAATTAATTAAAAATCAGCTGCTCCTCAAATACTAAAATCCTCAAGAAATATTTTAATTCGTTAAAAAAAAAGGAATCATAAGCCAAATAAAGAAAAAGATAAATTAAAAACTGGAATTCAAATAAAATAAAAGAATGCGCTTTATGAATCGTCTAGAAAAAATAAAATATCAAGTTAATGGCTACAATTGAAGAAAGAAATATGGTGAACTCCAATGCTATTTATAAAATATCTGAAAACAATATTCTCTCTTTTTTAGGAATATTTGTAAAAAACAATCAAACGCTAAATATAATTCAGAGAAAGAAGAGAGTAATAATGCTCGTTTCCATTCCCTCAATCATGTACTACTGTTTTGCGTTCCAAATGTTCATGTTCATGGTTCACGTTCACTTAACACCTAAGAATATCACTTCATATCTCAGTTTTTTAATAAACATTAGTTCAATAACCCTATGGCACATGACTCGGGACAGGATAAACTTCATCGATAATTTGGAGCGAAGGATAAAACTGTCGCATGTTTACACAAATGGCAAAAAACATGTAGTTTTCTCGAAATATGTATTAGCCAGCGTGGTAGGAGTTATTTTTATCAATACAATATCTGCTTGTTATATAATTGCGTTTGTAAAACAGCCGTTTGTTAAATCCCTTATTGAGAGTCTGCTCGTCATTAAGAATCAAGCAATCATTTACTTCTTGCACATTAATTATTATTTTTGCACATTTTTCTTACAAGCAACTATTCCAGGAATAATAATGCTGAGTTATTGTTCAATGTGTCATTTAACTTCGACAAGTGTGCAACAATTTCGAGAACGCATAAAAGAATTTCATGGCAAAGGATTGCCTTCAAGGTTTTATATCCAACAATTTACAAAGCAATATGCAGTTATTTTAGAAAATATTCATCTTCTAGAAAATATATTCCGTTGGCCTGTAGGACTGATTTTGCTAGTCAATATTTCGAATATGATAGGAGTAATAAATTTTCTTCTATCAGTTAAGATTTTTCCACCTTATGTAATTGCAGTTTTTATACACCGTAACACTCTGAGCCTACCAATGGCAATTTTAATAAACCTCTCAGCTTCAAGAATTCCGATTGAAATCAAAGAAACAAATACTTTATTCTCGGATATTTATAAAAATTTGCTATGGAAAGGAGTGACTGATTTTACCAGCTTGAGTCTTCTAAAAGAAGCTTCTGATACTAAGGTAGTGACCCTATCCGCAGGTGGAATTCTTCATTTTTCTAGAAATTTCTTCTTTGTTATGATAGGAGCCTTGGGAACTTACAGTTTCTTGTTGTTTCAGATTCTAGATACTTTAGAAGGGAAGGCCACAGTGTTTACAAGGCAATGAACGTGCAACAGCTATTTCTAAGAAGAATATTCCCAATAAAATTGTAGTTTGTTTGTTTGTAAACGACCATTTCAGGTCACATCAATATTCGAGTTTCTTGGCCATTCTCAAGGGTATGCCTCAAACTCTCGTCTAATATGACAGATAGAACAAGACAATACAACAGAATTACAATACAACGAAGAAAATACACCCAGGGGAAAGTGGGAATCGAACCCACGCCTCTTCACTGCGCGCAAGCAGGCACCGGAACCAGTCGTTTAGACCGCTCAGTCACTGAGGCCCCTGAATTGTAGTTATGTTTACATGTTGTCCGAGATGATGTTTTATTTTTATCATCAGTTTCTTGAAGGAAAGTTTACCTTTTTTCGTTCTTGTGTGAGTTAAATTGTCACATGTTTTGTAAATATTTCTTTTTCAACGTAGTAAAATACAGTTATTATTGTCACAAAGCTCGAGTACATAAAAGCTACGACCGTAACATGATTTTCAATCGATTTTATGCGTTAAACGAGCAATACTCAATATGTGTACCTCAAACTTTTATGATTAACTCGTTAAAATCAGTAAAAAAATTGGAAAAACTCTGCTATAAACTCATTATTTCGCCGGAACACCATAAAAAGCAACTTTTCCTCCTTTCCGTAATCAATTGCGGTTTGGTTTTGGTCCCGCAAAAGAAAGCGTTTTGAATTCATTATCAAAGAAAATTGCAGATTAGTTCTCATTATTTTTTCTGCTGTGGTCTATAAGAAATAATAATCATGTAAACACTAAAGAATTCTGTGAAATGTTGCACCTGTGAATTCCGTGAAGAGAAAAGTAAGGTGCGAATTTGCTGGCAGAATGGGGCATAATTTTAATACTTTGGTGCAACATTCCGAAATGAATGGAGGCAATTCACCACTAAGAGGGACTCTTAAGCGATCATCGTTGTCACGTGATATCTGCTTTCTGTTTACTAAGATTTTCAATTGAGTTCTACGTGGAGTTCACTAGGCACAATTAGTTATATTAAAATTAATTAGACTATTTTTACAGCTTTTTCTGATTATAGCCCAGTATTTACATTTAATTTAATCATTATTAAAAAAAATATTAATTATTTGAATAGATATAGTGTTTTATTTAGTGTTAATTTTATATAAGAACTTTATTTAGGTCTAGTTTTTAATTAGATTTGTCGAACTCGAAGTAAAGCGATGCTATGGCTTCCTACATTGGTTACATTGCTTTCATCACTGCCAAAGTGACCAATGACGTTGCTTGAATTGCCTCCATTACGCAGAATACGGAAAAATTATCCATCAACTATGATCCTTTGCAGACGGAAAACTGTCACCATTTTTTTGTGCAACGCAACACAGTTTTATTTTGCAGTGAAGGATTGAGGCGAAGAAATTATTAATTTCATAGAAATATCTCCTAAAGGTTATTTTAAGGGATATAATGCACATGTGTACTACTTACAGAAATTTTTGTTTAAATAGAGACAAAGGATTGATAATTTCATTATTTATGTCGCTGAGAAAAGCCGAAATTTTAACATTATTTATCTTATCAGAAAGATAATTACTAAAGGACATTTGAAGATACGTAATGTACTGGTGTGTTATGTTGGATAAGAAAATCCATATTAAACAATTTGCATTTTCCTTATTGATTCTGTGGCTCAATTGCAATAAAAGATGATGCATATTTTTACTACACTTTCGGTGTAATATACTCAAGTAAGCACGAAAATATCGTAAAGTTGAGCATTATCCTTTGGAGCAGGCAAACTGGCACTATCTCTTCGTGCAACATACCACAAAATTTTTAGGATGCGTTGCTGAGGTTTAAATACCGCCACATTAATGTCAATAAATCAGAACAAAGATTTACGCATTCCTTATTTGCATTTATTATGACGCCCTTTTTTTAGCCTACTTTCTCGATAAAAGTAAAAAAATATGTATAAAGCATGAAAGAAGTCTTAATGTATTGTAAAAATACCGTTAAAAATAAAGAAAAGTAAAAAAAAAAAAAAGTGGTGTAATTAAATAAAAACTGAAAAATAAAACATTTGTAAGTAGGTTTTTGATATGGGGGATATGTGTGTCTGTCGGTCTACCTGCCCCCCCCCCTAATAACTTTTAAGGGAATTAGTCCGATTAGAGAGATTTATTCATTTATTTATCTATTTTTTTGCATTCGAAAGATCTCGGCGAGGACATCTCATTTAAATATTTTACTTTTTGATTTGAACATTTTTTCGTTAAATTTTGAACAGTTCAAAAAAATTTACATTAGCGCCTATGGGCAAAAATAAAGCAACTTATGTAAACGCTGCGCCAAGATCCAAGTTCCTATTAAGAAAGTTTTTGGAAGATGCTCTCGACGGGAAATATTTCTTGATTTGAACAATTTTTGTTCGTTTTTTAACAGTTCAAAAAAATTAACATAGCGCATACATTTTAACCCTATATAAATTCTGATCTAGCTGACGGATTTGCTTGCAACAAACTTTATCGGAAAGGTGTTAGGCTGTAGACCATGTACAGATATGAAGATGAACCAGAACTAAACGAGCCTATTTCCCCATGAAATTTTTTGATCGGGATTTTTAAGGATATTTCTGAATGAATAAATGAATGAATAAATGAAGGATTGAAAGATTGATTGAATGAGTGAATAAATGAAAGAGTGAAAGAATGAATGAAAAAAATGAGGGAATAAATGAAAAATAATAAATTAATGATTGAATAAATGAAAAAAATAATTAAATGAGTATAAATACATGGAATGAGTAAATAAATGAATGAATGAGTTAATAAATAAGTATTAACCGTTGAAAAGGGTATATTGGAAGCAATTAAGAACCAAAGTTAAATGAGAAAGAGAAAGCGAGATAATCTATATATATAAAATGAAAGTTTTATGAACTTTCAAGTTGGCAACGCCAATGTTTATATACGCGCTACAGCAAAATCTACGCAACGTACAATTTCGAAAAGTGGCACAAAATTCTATCATATCTTGGTGATTTGCACCTCGAAGTTATTTTTTTGATATTCGTCCTAATATACGTTAAATTTAACAATTAAATATTAATCCTCCAGCATTTTCTTTACTCCGCGCGAGTTCTTCATACTGAATTGAAGTGAAATAAATTTCAGAAATTCCGCGGTTGAATTGTAAACAATTAGTAGTTTGTATAAGACAAATGATCAAAATACTTTGTGCAAAAATGTAAGTACAAAGATAAAACAACGTGAAAAAGCACAAATTCAGATTAAAATTAACGCAAATAGCTATTTCGAAGCTACAAATGGAGCCTCTTCACTCGCAGCTTTCTTGCTTGTGTGTTGAGCGTTTCTTCTTCTTTTATGCACTGTTGAAGAGCTCCATTTGTAGCTTCGAAATAGCTATTTGCGTTAATTTTAATCTGAATTTGTGCTTTTTCACGTTGTTTTATCTTTGTACTTACAATTAGTCGTTTGAGCTATGAGGCAAGTGTTTAGGGATTAATTGGATCCGAACTCATTTTTCTACTAAATTTATTGTATATTGGCGAAATTCATTTTATTTCCTGCGAAAACTAAATACAAACAAGCTTCAGAAGCTAAAATTATGGGTTCGTTCATTCGCAAACAGTTCGGTAATCCGATTTTGATTTACGTGGGTATGTGTTTCTATTTAGTAACCACTGCTTAGGCCACTTTTTTAAAATTATTTTATTTTATATACATGCAGATTTGAACTAATAAATCTTTTCATATTTTAATAACCACGAGCGACGGTAAAGCTTAAGATTGCTCGGTGCGGCGGCCAATGTTTTAACCACTCGATGAGAAATTTACCGGTTTTGGAAAGTCTTTACAGATTTGATCGGTTGTTTTAATTAAATTTATTTTTTAATGATACCTAACGTGAAACAATCCTTCTTACTAGAAAATGCTGATTCGAAAATTTTCAAAGCACCTGTTCCGAGTAAAAAAAAAAAGGTTTTCCGAAAGTTTTTGTTGACAATTAATATCTGCTTTTCTTTCTCCCTTTCCGACAAGCAAAATATTTTGTACTACTTTAAAAAACTTTAAAGTACAATAATTTTTTCCAGAAGAAAAAAACTTCTGGCAATAATAAAATGGACCTTTCATTCAATTACTTAAAAGGATTATTTTTGAGGTTATATATATATGCATATGTACTGTTGTGTTGAGGGAGAAGGGGGAATTTTTATCCTAAGTATATAGTTTTGTATTTTAATTTGTTGGCGCATACTTTTTCCGAGAATTTTTTTACATTTAAAGAATCACGCATGGTTTTACTGGAGAGGTGAAAAATTTGTTTTTCTTTTTTAGAATGATGTTGTTGGACCTGAATTCACTTGGGCTAAAAAATTTTAAAGTATGGTAATAGGTTATTAAATTTATTAGTAACATATTATCTAGTAAAAAATAAAAATTATTCCCCATTTTTACAATAATATTTTAAGATATCAACGGTTCAATTTTGATCATTTTTAAATTTTCCCATTTTTTTTTTCCCCAACATTTTGAAAAAAGAAAATGTTCAACGATTAGAATTTATGTATTTTTGGGGGGGGGGGGGTTAAGCTTTTCACATTGTTTAAAAGAGGTTAACGCAAAAAAATTTTGAATTCATGGATTTTTTGTTTTCTATTATGTGTAAAAAAAAGGATTTCTTTTATCAGGGCGTGAAAACCCCCGAGTTGAACTCCCCAATTTGTTTTCCATTTTTTTACGTTTTTCCCATCAGTTCCCAGTTTTTCCGTAACCTAATTGATGTTAAGATATCCCGGATTCTAAGTTTGTTATTTTTCGAATTTCCCTTATTTTATGTTTTCCCTCAAAAGTGAAAAAAGAAAAAAAATTTCTAAAATTAGCAATATTTTTCCTTTTGTGGTTTTTTAAAAGCTTTAAGCACATTGTTAAAAGTTAATTATTACTCTCTCACAAAATAAATTGCAATTGTGGATTGTTTTTGTTTTCAAGAATTTTCAAAAAAGGACTATTCGAGTTTATCAAGGCGTGAGAAAGTTCGTTCACTTCCAGAGTTGAACTGGAAGTTTGTTTTTGCCATTTTATAAATTAACAAATCTCCAACACTTCAAATCTAAAGAGGATTTCATTAGAAGTCACTATTACGTGCTATGTACTGTACTCTTATTGGACGGAACAGTTTACATATAGTAGACATTTTACAAATAGTGAAGAACTATTTCCTTTCCCATAAGGACTAGGGTTTTAACGAATAGTGATTTGGCAGAATGCTGAATATACGGCCATTTCTTCCAGGCTGAAGCCGAATATTCGGCCATTTATTCTAGGCTAAAAGAGCCTAGAATGTTCTTGGGCCTGCTTAAGCAATTTATATCGAATTCAACCATTATTACTCAATTAAGTGACCAAACCAGTTTAATTTAACTGAACTGTTCATAAAAATAACAATCATTCATTACAAAAAACAAGTGGCAAACAACTTTCACTCGAGTGGTGAAGAATTTAATTTTGTCTGCCAATTTTATTTTTTCACTAAGGGGTTTGCCTTATTACGAATAATCCTGTAAAAATTCGATGCTCCATTTATTGGAATACTTGCTTTTTTTTCAAATGCTGCTAGATTTTGATCCTTTATTGAAATCTCCGATATTTTTTTCTATCAGCATCATTTTTTAAATTTACATTTTTTATACAGAATAATAATGTAAGTTTCATAATCATTCTGTGTTGACTGACTTCTGTCTTTTCCCTCCACAACCGAACATAGTGTAAAATTGAGTTTTTCGAATTTCAATTTCGAAAAACTTCTATGGAAGAGCTGTTGCCGTCTTTCTTCCTATTACATAACAAAAGACAAGCAAAAATTGTTCTCAGCTACTTCAATATCGAAAACTATTTCATTTGGAGGGGCAAGAGGCACGATTTTCAACCGTGGCCCCTTGACTGGACTGTAAATCCGCTCTGCCCTCATATAAATATCACTGGCTTCAATTAGTATGATGCAGTTGAGGGTTGTACTTGATTGTGGAGGGAAATTTAATACTTTAGTATATTGCTTAACCCAATTAATAACACAGTAGTAAATACTAATCTGTAATTACTGTTATTTGTTAAGGGAAAAAAATCTTGAAATAATTCCTTCAACAGTTTTTCTCTTTCTTCATTTTTGAACATCCACTTGCTTGAAAAATAATGGAAGAAAGCTGCCTGCAGAAAACAAGAAATAACTTGATGCCGCTGCTAAAGTACACATGTTGAGAAATTTGTTCATCTTCAAAAAGTCGTTTCAAGGTATCTTAGATAAAAAGATCTTTTTTGCATTGTATGGGGCTATTCTATTATCAAGCGGGGAGTGAACAGTGTCTATGGGAAAATTTTTAGTTTTAATCTTATACACAGGATATTCCATTATCCGCTACCAAAGAAATGTCTATTTGACTTCAGGGGTGACACCCAGCCGGGACGGAGAAAAAAAAAAGAACCTTTAAAAGCTCCATAGAATAAATCAAATATTCTTTAAATTGGGTATTTTTTTCTCTTTTGAACTGAGCAAAAGTTTCCTTAAAAAAATATATTCGCAATGTTTTTTAACCTCTAATCGTAACCGTTGCCTTCAACAAATACTTTAAATATTATTCGGTTCATGATACAAATGGTGTTTTTATTTTTCAATCTGCGATTTAAAAAAAGATTATTATATTACATTAAAACTCATACTTCATGGTTATGATTTTTTTTTCTTGGAGGGAGTAATCTTTTCCACGGGGTAACACTTTCACTACCCGCCCCGGGTGTTACCCATGCAAGCTACAACACCAGTGGTGTAGTCGAGGGGGGAAGCAGGGGGACGGTGTCCCCCTACCTTTTTATTTTAATACAAGCGTCCCCCCATTTTTTTTACATTTTAACATAAGTGTCCCCCTGCTTTTGATTTCAATTGCTTATCTTTCTATGCATAAGCTTCCCCCGACTTCTTTTTCAGGACTACACCACTGTACAACACTGCAGTCCAAACAATTTTCACTATCAACATACTTCACTTCAAGCCTCCACTGATTTTTTTTTATTTCATCAAACTGCCTACATATACATAGTCCAGCATCTCTTCGCCACAGCTTTTTCTTTTCGTGAATAGGCTAAGGGTGATCAGTAACTGCTAGATTTTCCAGATGATCTTTACTAAATGGCTTTGTCTGATCAATTTATCAATTCTCCATTTAGCCTACTTTAATTTGTAGCAGTCAATTCATTTCTCTGATTTGGTTTCAAAATGTATGTTTATGTATAAAACTACTAATACACTTATTTTTTATTTTTTGTATCACAATTTACTGTTTTATTGGTTGAAATAAACATTGATGAAATGACATTTATATTTTTGAATTCAGACTCAGAAAGAATGCAGTGCTATCTATCAGAGTCAGAGTAAAAAAAAAGCTATGTAAAAGTTTTGATGATGTAATAAAGAGAAATATGCCACATGATACAAATATAGATCAATAAATGTAGGTTATTAGTGATAGATTGAAATAATTTTATACCCAAGTCTAAGTAGATATACATTTGTGGAAAAAGACTGGCCGAAATAAGTTTTTTATGCTGTCTTGCTTGGGGAAGAAAACAAGTTGCGCCGCAGGCGCCGCTATTTTAACTTTGCACGGGCAACGCCGTTGCGGGTACCGCTAGTAGGTTATATAAATAACGCAATTTTTATAGTTAATGCAGAGTCCCATAGAATTGTATGTTGTTCTTTTAAGCCACCTTTCCATGTTTATTAATGTTTAATTTCAAATTCGATTCATAAAATTAAATCAAAATAAAATCGCGTAAAACTAACTTCACGTAATCGTATTAGGTAAGTACCTCTCAAAACAACCATAACGAGTAATTTAAACTATTCAATATTATTCTATTTCTATTTAGATGCTTCCTGCATCAGATTAAATCAGAGGACTGCGAACTTTGCGCCTTGCCTATTCAATATTATTTCAATATAACATATAAACGCACAACAAAGCAAATGACGAACTAAAACAGAAAACAAATTAGCCAATTGAGCAGAAAAGAAAGTGTGGTGCCTCTAGTGCCTAGCAGTCGCTTCGCCTCTGTGCCCCTAGTCTACCTCTCACCTGACTTTCGGTTGTCTGATTCAAACAGTATTTTAGTTAATCTGATTTTTTTTAATAAATATCTTAATGTTTTTTCTCTGCCTGCACGCGTACCACGGTTTGGGAACCGCTGGTTTAAATAAAGTGCGAACGACCTTCTGTATTCTTCAATTTACTGTAAATAAAGGTACATGGCATCCCATATTACGAGAAATTGAATTAACTTCATTTAAGGGGGAAATACAAGGTCTCAAAAAAATAAAAAAAATGTTTTTCTTCATAAATCTATTCTACAACTATTCAATTATATACCCTGAAAATTTCAAAGCAAAATTCCAAGTCGTTTAAAAGTTATAAGCATTTGAGCGAGTGCCCCTTTTCGAGCAGTTGAGCAGGTAATCCCTCATGAATGACCTGAAGGGTATTAGTTAAACGTTAGCAGATGTCCTTTCATTTCTTTTAACACCTGAGACCTGGGATAGAAATTTCTATAAGTATTAGTAACTATAAGTATAAAAAAAAATTGATTCATTACTGCCTTAAATACCACTCTTTTTTTTTTCAAACGCGTGTTTCTCGAAACTACTTTTCGAATTTGCGTACACTCTAGCTCGCAGAGTTTTTGATCAATCCTTATGAAATTTAGCATACATTTTCTTTGTATATACACGCTTTAGTTCAACTAGAATCATAAACATATATTTATTTTTACTTTTTTTATTGGGAAAAAAGAACGAAAAAAATGGTTAAAAATCGTACTTAATTTTCTTATTCTAAAAGAAAAATAGAAATTTTCAATTTTTTGTGATGATTTTAGTTTAACTAGAAGAGACACTTATAAAAAAAGTAGATTTAAAAAAAAATTGACTTCAGATAAAAATTGTGACTTCCAGGACGTACGCAAACTGCCGACCCGGGTGGCGACTTACAGTGTGCAGCAGCCGATATCTCAGGGTTTTTCAAGAAAAATGTTTCAAAATCTCAGTAAATGTTCTTCAATATATTTACAAAATAACCCCAAAATTTCAATCAAATATATTTATTCTTTATACGTTAAAAAAAATCATGACAATGACTTTTAATACGTCGTTTTACACGTATTTCCCCCCTTAAAAAACAATTTGACTTACACCAGTATGTCTCCAACCCCTCAACCCCCGTCATATCACATCCATTTTACGATTTGAAAATGTAGCGACGAATGTCGTGTTTTGCTTTGTCGTTGCTTCTTTGGGACTTGCGTAAATACAAATTACAGCGGCTATTTAAAATATTGGCAACTTGCATTTTTCTTCGCCTCTTTCAATATCCTATTTTGGGATCTATTTCAATATTAGTCTCCAAAAAGATCAATTTATGACAAACACACTGCTTTTTAACTGCTTTTAAGTTATTCATTAATTTGTTAAATTATACGAATTTTTTATTTGAAGAAGATTTTGTGGCGTCAATGTTGAGAAAAACACTTTCTAACTAAATATAATAATTTTTTTGGTGTGTGAAGCTGAAATTGTAATACAAGAATCAAATGAAATATGCAAAATAAGCAAAAATTCAATGTGGAGTTGACTTGGGCAGGATAAGAAAATTTTAAAAACCTGAAGGTGTAGTTGCGAATCGATTCAAACTTTTTTTTTTTTAGAAATTGATGTTCTGCAATGGGTTTTACGGAAAGCTTTCCAAATATCACTAATATCTGGGTTCGAAATTAGTATGTAAAAGTTAGGCGTCATTGGCACCTAGCTGTTTTGTTTTACTTGCCAAGAATGCTCTGCTAGGCGTCATTTTAAAATAATTCAAATTGCTTAGGCATAGATAACAACTTATTACTCTGAAGACCGTTGTGCAGCTGTTAAAAAATATTTCAAAATATCACAACTTTACAGAGAAAATTCTTGATAAATAAGAGGAAAATGTTCAAAAATCAATTTCTAGGAGTAACTTTCGAGAGGGGTAATTATGTGAAAATTTATGAATCAATATACACGTTTATTTTAATCAGTGCCTAATAAAATAAATTATGAGACAATTGCCTTAACTATTTTTTCAAGTATTATTTACAATGTTGTGTTACTTACATTTTCATTAGTAATTAAAAATTCACGATTCAAAAGTTTGAAGGTCAAGGAGTTACGATAGTATTCATAGGTATCGTAAAAACTCTAAATACAGAAGGTTAGATGAAATATGTATATAAAAAATATAACTGTACAAAGTTATATTAGATTTTTAAAAAATCAACAAGTATAAAATGTCGACTTGGTGAAAAGTTTCCGGTTGCCAAAGTAAAAGTTTTATCAAAAGTTTAGGCGTCAAAAGTGACGACTAGATGTGAAATCGCGGTCGCAAACGAGAATTTTTAGTTGCGAAATACGACTAACGACCGCTCATTCCGAAAGCTGACACATGAGGGTGCCTTCACACCAAATGCGGCAAAGACAAAAAACATGTCTTTTCTCGTCTGCTCAAGCGCAGAGCCTATTTTTGAAGGCGAAAACGTGCTCTGCGCTTGGGCAGATTTGGAAAAGACATGATTTTCCTTTTTGTCGACTTTTCTGTGAAAGCACATTGATTTGGTTACTCATTTCTGGCTTCAAGTGTGTTGCCCCCTTGACAACACACTGAAGCGCACACACAGCGCAAAATTTTGCCAAATGGTCTTCTTTTCTTTTATTTATGCATATTTCTTCTGTCTATTTTGAAAGACCAGCGACATCACTCGTGATGAAATCAAGACAATAAACAATCCTTGACTGTTCAAGAAAAAATAAAAGAAAAAGTCAAACGAAAAGTATTATTGGTTTTACTTTTTCCTAATAGCATCCAGCATAAACAACCCAGCTACAGTCAACGCTCTTTATAACGACCACTCATTATAAAAACTGCTCCATTATAACGACCAGTGGTAAAAGTCCCAACTTTATCCCTAAGAACTCTGTTAATTTGCTTTCGGTATAGCGACCTTTCTGAATCTTCTAATCCAATACAGCGACCCTACCAGGTGTCAAATCAGCTCAGAAGTTCTGCTTTCAGAAATGTGAATGTAATTTTTCTCCCTATATTTTCCACTTTAATACCTGTTTAATATTTTGCTATAATATTTTGCACTGATATTTTTTTAAAAATTCCATTCAAAAAAATAATTTCAGCGCTTAGTTGGAATCACTTAAAAATTACCAATTTTAATAGAAGTACTGAATACGGATGATGCATGTTTATTTTGGAATATAGACATATTAAGTGAGTGTTTTAAGTAAATAATAATATTCAAGAGTCTTACGTTTTATAAATTTTTTTTTTTCATTTATTCGAGTACAAATTCGACACATCTTGTAAAACAGTTCTGGTAAAATAAATTTGTTATTCAACCAAAATAAACAAGTTGTTAGGCATATACAGCGTTTTTTCCTCTTTGCACTTACACAGAGTAACAGTTTTAGCAATCAAGAAAGGTATCAATCATAATATTTTCTGGGCTTATAGGCCGTGGTCCAACCAAGATGTTTCTGGCTGCCCTTTTGTCTCACATGTTTTAGGCTTCTTCAGAGCGAAAACGAAGTCAAGTCAGAGGTATGGTCCTTATATAAGGACCAGACCCAGATAAAAGGACCTGAAACATGTCAGGCGAAACGTCAGCCAGAAGCATCTTGGTTTGGATCGCGGCCGGAAAATATTATGTTCGGTATGGACGCCGGCCGTGAAAGCCTAAGTTCTTATAAGAAATGTGTCATTTTTAAATGCTTTATAAAATGTTTCAATTTTAGTAAATTTGCAAAGTTTGAAAAAATCGTAAAAAATACTCATTAATACTATATTACATTTCAAGAAATACAATGTGAGATCTCCGTTACAACGAAGGTCTCAAAGATAAGTTCACTTGTTCCCAATATTCTTCTCAACTTTTGGGGGTATTACGGTGATCTTGAAAAATATTTCTTTTGATCTCATCCAACTGTACGTGTTGTCAAAAACCATGACATCTGAAAAACCCATACTTAATATCATAGCAAAAGTATAAAAATACTATAAATATTAAACATAATATAGTTTTAGTTTTTCGAATTATATTATTACAATCATTCTTACATTATAAAAAAATGAAAATAGCAATCATAAAACTAATTAGCGCTATGGGCCGTCTGCTGTGATTTTGTATATCACTGCAAAGGTGTTTTGAGTGCTCTGTTCCATTTCATTTTTTACAAAGAATAGCAAAAATGTGTTTACCGCATGTGTTTAAACCAGCCTACTACTTCTTTCTCTAAAAGCGATTCAAAGAAAACTTGTCGTTACACTAACCCTTACTAGTGCGTGTCCCGCGCTGAAGTGTCAATCGTCAGAAAATGTACTAGTACGTGTGCCGCACACAATGTGTTAACTCGAAAAATAAATAAATTTCTTCTTTAGATAAGATTCCATTATGTTACACACTACATTTAATAAAAGAAAATTCTTCTTTCTAAGTAGAAAATTTTAAATCCCATTTCCATTAACTCACCGCAAAACAAAGATGTCAACCAGTGACTTTTACGTAGCCTTTTTGTAAAATCAAACACTAGCTATTTTGACCCTCGCACATTAATATCGTTCTATAATTTACTAAGTTACAGCAGCTATATTTTAATCATTTTTATGTGTTCCGAATTATTTTTCAAGAGATATAGAAGTTTTCTTTCACTATCGAAACAGAAAAGTTTATTTTGGTAAAAACATTTGTTATTATGGAGTTTAAAAAATAGGTTATCAATCCTTTCATCATAAGCTACATATTTCTGTTTTCAGCTACATCTATTTTCTTACTAGTCTTTTTGTAACGCATTTCACATTTTTTAATTGTTTATTCCTGGAAGCCGTAGAGCAATTTGCGTATCGACTTTTTTTCTTGTTTGTACAGATATCTGCGTTTTTTCATGTCTTTAGAAGGTTTTGCTGTCAGAGGAAAAGTTTGACTAAAAGTGAAAGAGACTGCGAAAGATTTGTTTGACAAATCAGCCGAAAAGCAAAAGTTTTACTTATTCATTTATTTTTTCATGCCTTTAAACCGTTAGTATGAATTCTCGTTAAACTTACTGCGAAAGATTTCGCGTAAGCTTCCGATGTGTCGAACTTTAATTTCCTTATATAAGTAATGAGAGGAAAATAATAGCTTCTGAAATTTTGAAAGACGCTAAATAGTTATGTATTTCATTGGTGGGTTTAAAAATAGCCGTAGTTGAACCACATGATTAAAAGGGGTTTGCATGATTTTAAACCGACTTTTAATCAACACAATGATGTGTTTCATGTACCTTCAAAATTATTGTAAAAAAACATCTGAATGAATAAGATCAAGATCCAAAAAGAGAGTTTTCGGTACATTAAAAAAATTTGAATGACATAAAGTTGTGGAGGGCACTGAAAGAAGAATGCTACTGCTTCAACGTACATAAGCAAGAAGAACGAATGGAATACATTTCGTTGTTAAAAAATCAGTTTGGAACGAAATATCGCTACTCTAAAACAATCGTTTATGTTCTTAAAAAAGCAAAAGGAAAAAATCATAAAAATCTAAAGATTTTTAGATAGTGATAGAGACAATTATAATGAAATATTAACTATTTAAATAAAATTCATGTGGTGATGATACAACGAATTGTTAGTTTAAGTGCTCAAACCTTTTAGCTCATGAAAGAAATGATAAAACTTTTAGCTGGGGTAGCCATTTTAAAAACTGAAGTTTAAAAAAAAAATCAGAAAAAAAAAAGCGTGTACTTCTTTCTATAAAGCAAATTAAAGTTACAAAGTGCCACAGCCGCTTAAACTTACAGGCTACATTGGAAGATCACAAACAAGATTTGTATCACCATATAAGCACCATTCTAAATACGCGTTCACACTGGGGAAAAATACAAGGTGGGATTTCCCTCCTTGACTAAAATTTTAAGAGGGATTTTAAAAAGTTAAGCGCAAAGAAATTTTCTTTTGAGTGGGATTTCAAAAATATTGCGGGAATCGCGCAATCGCGCGGCCTAGCGCGAAATAGGGCGCTAGGCGCGTGGCCTAACGCCCTGTAAATATACACATCGATTGGTACACGATAAGTGAAAGCGTGTGCAAAATAAACATTGTTATTTTGATAATAACAGTGTTGTTTACAATGAAATTATGTTTTTCAATTCGCTTTTACTGCCTTTCTTTCTGCTGCTTTATGAATCTTTTTTTAAATAGTTGAGTTATTTCTATTGCATTAATAATGTTTCTTATTTCTACTAATATATAGTAACTCCTCCTTATATCGCGCCTTGTTATATCACTCATTCGGATGCATCGCGCTTTTTCTATGTCTCCCAAAATTTTAAGTTTGAGGTCTCGTATGTAAAGATATTGCATTTGGAAAAAACTTACACTAAATACGAACGAATGGTCTAACCTCGTAACTACAGTGCAGTTAGTCCATGTTCGATCGTTAAAATTACGTGGGAAACGAAAAAAAAAACGGCAAATGACTTAGGATTCTTGTTGTTGTTGTTTGTCGAGTCCTCACACGTGGCGAGGAAGGATGGGTACGCTGCTCCTGTGTCTAATGGCGCCCTTATAGGCAGGAGTCCGATTTCCGCCCCTTTGAAAGGTCTCTTACTTTTGAACCAGCTCCCAGATGAGAGTCCGTCACCTGGGATTGGCACCCCCAGAGGTATCGTTTCACTTGGAGGACATTGGAGCCACGCCCTATTTAACGTGCACCAGCTCCCTTTAGCGTACACGGACACACACAGCAACCAGCCGCGAGAGGTTGTCACCCTCCCAAACACTGACCTCAGTCGATGTTGCTTCACTTTCGGTGCTCTGCGGAACCGACTTAGGACTCTTATTTCACCAAAAAGCAATAGAAATACATTCTGAATTCATATTGTAAGAACTGTGTATGAAAATAGCGATTGGTAAGTTTAGTTTTATCTGCTATTTTTAAAAAGAATGTTGCCATTATGTAGAATAAAATTAAATTTTTTTCGTTGACACTCAATTTACTTTAACTTTTTGTGTTTTTTATGACAGTATCGGTTATATCGCGCGTTCGGATATAGCGCGCTTTTTTGCTGTCCCCCGACAAGCGCGATATAACGAGGGGCTACTTTATTTAGTTAATCATCTTATGAGAAAGTTAGGAGAAATATTTTGCATTTGCTCTAAAAGTAACTTAAGTTGTTAAATTTAACTTAAAAGCCAGGTGCAAAATAAACATCATCGTTATTTTGATAATAATAGTTTTATTTACAATGAAATTTTGTTTTTCCATTCGCTTTTACTGCCTTTTTTCTGCTGCTTTATGAATATTTTTTAAGTAGTTGAGTTATTTCTATTGCAATTAATAAACTTTTTTATTTCTAGTAACATATTTAATTGATCATCGCATGAGAAAGTTAGGAGAGTTATTTTGCATTTGCCTCTAAAATTAACTTAACCCTTTAATTCCAAATTCCGCCTCAAGGCGGATGACGATATAAAAATCGGGCATTACAGGGTCAACCCATCCTCGTGTTGACTGATTGGTACTTTTACTGACGCAGTAGAAACCGCCAACCCATCAATACGAAGGCGGAGTTACTGAGTTATTAAGAGCCAATTAGGTTCACCACTGATTTCGCCAATCCGTGGTCTCGCCCATACCTGTCACAATGAATGGAAGGTGCGGGCGTAGGGGATCAACTCTCCAATTCCCAAATCCGCCTCAAGGCGGACGACGATAACAAAACTTAGGAATTAGAGGGATAAGTTGTTAAAGTTAACTTAAAAGTAAGTGTATGATACGTGCTTACATTTTCCAGATTCTTCACACTTGTACATTCCTGTTTCCGCGTACTCCTCCGTGTCAATCCTCTGAATGGGTACGATTTCTTTCATTTGGTCTTCGCCAGAAACCGTTTCTTGTAGGAAGAGTCCGAAGCCAATGTCCCGAAGTTTGGTCTCGAATTCCCATTCGATGAGCGACCCGGGCTCAGCAACTTGAATGCTTTCTTCGTGGAACGCGGCTCTCGACAATACAACTTTCTTAGCGCCCGGCACATCTGCCAAAGATCTTTTACTCTTATGGATGTAGTAGCGTTCTGGAATTGTTCCACCTTGTTTTATCTATAGAAAAGCAATCTCATTATTTAAGGCAAATGGATTCAGTTATCCAGAAAAAAAGAGAGATAACTTGGGTAAAGACAACTAGGGGCCAACTTAAATAACGGTAAAGATTTCCTAAAATATATAATTTTTCAAAATGGCCATAGATAGAAAAACTTATTAGAACTTTTTTAAAGAATAAAAGAGTGCTAATATATTTTTCCCATTGGCTAACTTACAAAGAGATTTGGGAAAAACTTGATATTATTGATCATCTATACAGACAAATACTGGTCTAACATTATAGCACAAAAAATGTCCTGGAGAAGTTATTTAATTTTTTTTTTTTTGCAAAAATAGATAAACAATTAATTATAGTAATAATTTGGCAGTCCACTTACAAAGGGTTTTTTATGATACTCCCACCCAAATTTGGCGTACATAAGTAGCCAACATAGACAGGTGGTCAACTTTACAGGTTATACTGTATATATATATGTGTGTGTGTGTATGGATGTGTGTGTGCGTGTGCATGTATTTGTGTATATATATATATATTATATATCTTACAAATGTTTTGCACTTGGGGTTGCCATCTGGATCCGTCCTCTTTCCACCTAGGAAGGCAGGTAACTGATCTTCATCGATGTATTTTAAAAGCTCTTCCTTCCACCCATCTAAAAGAAAATACACATAAGAACGAATTAATGAATATCAGAAGCACTCGAACAGAAAAAACTTGCGTAATAATATGACCATGCAAAATATTCCACACAGAAGTTTGTTTGTTCTTGATAACAACTTACAAACTTTTGTCGGACGATTTTTCTTCCTCAAGTTCATTTTTTTTCCTTCATTAAAAAAAGTAGTCCTGTAATCCTGATGTTGTCTATGCAATTTTTATCATTATTTTATGATTTAAACGCAAGCTTCACTATGGTTATGGGTTCAAAAATTGATATAGACTTATGTTTTCTAGTTTTCATAGCGAAAAAATAACTTAAAAAACGCTGTTTTAACTCTCTAAAACAAAAACTTTATTTTAAGTAATAATACAGTTTTTTCCATTAAAAATATGAACTTTGATGTCGGTCACATTTGGCCTCTACACTGTAGAAAAAAAATCTTCTGAAAATAACGGGAAAAGTACCGGCAGCAGATTTGCCGAAAACATTCCGTTTCTGATAATATTTTCCCGAGACTTGACAGAAGTTCCAATTCTTTTTTTCTCCGTTGATCCTTTTAAATACAACAACCGTTAAAACGGAAAAGTTCCGTTCTCGTATTTTTCAGGATCGTGAGATATTTCCGTTTTTGGAAGGAAAAACCATGTTTTGAAGCACTATTCAAATCTTCCGTTAGAATCAGTCAAAAAACATGAAAATTCAGGTTTTTTTCAACAGTGTAGGGGGGGGGGTCACATTATTAATTGTTTCCCCCATTGCTAAAAAATCCATTTTGATTTTTTTTTTCAGCTAATTGTTACGCATGAAACCAGCCGAAATCAAAATGCAAACACCATTTAGATGGGATATATATATATATATATTTTTGTTATTATAGTATAAAAACTATAAACTAAATCACGCATATAAAAAACTTTTCTTACCTGTTCCATAGACATGAATTTTTTCGACTATTGATCCAGCTAAACAAGTTTTTATTATTGAGAACCCAAACTGAAAATACATGGAAGCTGCAAAATTGAAAGATACTCAAATTTAAAACATAATTCAGCTTTTTCAAAACAAAACACATTATCATGTAATCTAAATTGGCTCTAAAGTGATTTATATGAAAATCAGCATTTTAGCAAGAAAAATTGCTTGAAGATAAAAAAAATCAAAGATTTACAAATAGTTAATTAATCTTGCCGTCTTCCGGTTTTACTATCTTATGAGTAAAATTGTAAGTTAATCGAGAAATATCAAAGCTAGATCTAGACAGAATCTTCACAAAAAAAAAAAAAAAAAATTTGAAAGATTTCTCAGAAAAAGAAGTAAGAATCACCGTATTCTCCATAGCCACTGAATGCTGAAATATAAGTTTGATGGATTTTTATAAAGGTTGATGGAAGAGAAATATTTAGAAAGATGAAGATAGAACTTGACAATGTTAAAAATATTAAATGTTTAGTTTTCCGAAAACGAAAGCCATAACAATTATTTGTTTTTTTTTTATTCAAAACTGATTAATATGATGTAAATTGTATATTTTCCTTCTTAATTTTCATTCAGTTATTGTCTTGTTTTGCTGGTCAAAGTTAAAAAGTATAACGCTCCGTTTCTTAGGGGAAAAATAATCAATTTCAATGCATTATGAAAGCAAAAAGTATTGTATAATTTATGATATTCTCTACCTATTTTGCATTTTCATACCAGGGACATTTCTGTTGGTTTTCAGGTTTGCGTTGTATTTTTTTTTTTTCCCATTTTTTTCTTCTTTTTTGTCTATGTATTGAACTTCGGAGATAATTTAAAGTCTAAGCCAAGTTATAACTTATGTCACAAAATTGGCATTACTTAAAGTAGGCTAAGGTAGTCCACGAATATCTTGCTCGTTTAAATTTCATTGATTTTCTCGTGATTTTTTTTTTTTGAGGAAATATACACTTTAGCTCTTTTTTAGATAATGCTTTACTCTACTGCTTTCCTACCAATAGGCATTTTGGTCACATCCTCTCGAAATGTCAGTAGAATATAAAGTAACTTTTAAGATTGAATTTTTTGCGGTTGAAACAGGGGAGGAAAAAAACTCAAGCTAAAAACTTCAGCAAAAATCTCAAAACAAATGCTCGAATTGTTTCTGCCAAATGGAGGCAATTCACCGCTAGATGGACTCGTGAGCGATCATCGTTGTCACGTGATATCCGCTCTTTGTTAACTAAGATTTTCACTTGAGTTCTACGTGGAGTTCACTAGGCAAAATTAGTTATTTTAAAATTAATTAGACAATTTTCACAGCTTTTTCTGCTCATAACCCAGTATTTACATTTAATTTAATCATTATAGAAGAAATTTATTAATTATTACAATAGTTATAGTGTTATATTAAGTTTTAATTTTACATAATGTAGAAGAATATTTAGGCCTAGTTTTTAACTAGATTTGTCGAACTCGAAGTGAAGCGATGCTACGGCTTCCTTTGTTTGCATTGCTTTCATCGCTGCCACGTGGCCAATGACGTTGCTTGAATTGCCTCCATTCACACCAACGAACGAAAGACTGTCTGATTATCTCTTTTAGTGCTGTTGTCGTATTGCTTTTGTCGTCGGGAAGAGCACAGGAAATTATTTCTCAGCCAATGTTGGGAGCTCGGTCATGTTGTTCCCCCGGTGGAGATGGGACGATTTTATTTTTGAAAATAGGAAAAATGCAATTAAACCGAAACCCAAAGTTCCAAAAGTACAAACATTTCCCACATAGGGTGCTTCACACCAAAGGCGACAACAGAAATATTCCCGTCTTTTCTCACCTGTGCAAGCACTTTAAGGGAGCACAGTACCTAGTTCCAATTTGTTTTTCGTTTAACAGTCATGTAAACAGCATGTAATGTAAAAAATATTACATGCATTTAATTCCAAGTATGATTAGAAATGATATATGAAAGTAGAACCTCAATTACGATCAACCATTAATTTAAAATAAAAAAAAAATAACTTTTTTCATTTTTAAGAAATGCTTATAACTTTCTCAATTATATATTTTTTCAAAAGTTTTTATCTTTGTAATACTTCCCAAACATTATAGAATAAAAGTTAGCATGGAATTAACTATCTGAAACTTAGTTGAATTTCAACAATTTTGTGTCGTTAAAAATTCAGAATAAACGACAAAAAAATTCAAAATTTCAATTTCAACCAATTAAATAAAAACAATATACAAAATTCAGAGTCAAACCCATGCTAATTTTTGTTAAACATACTCCGTAGAACGCACATAAAAAGTTTCAAAGCTGTATCTTTAAATGTACGGTATTTATGCGAATCTAATACGCATCGTTTTGGGCCAAATGCAGTATTCAAAATTGGGATGCGCATTAGATTCAATGGCGCATTAGATTCGAGTGCAAAACTGGTCAGCAGTTCGCCGATGATGTCAACCAAATTTATTCGCCGACAAACAGTTTTTTTATCGTTTAAAGTTTTAAAACGGGAATACGCATTAGATACGATGGTGCATTAGATTCGCATAAATACGGTATAAAAGCCTTAAGAATTTTACTACACGCAATTGGTCAAAAATACAAAGCAGAGAAAAATGCATTCAAGTATTTAAAATGCAGAAGAAAAACAGCGAAAATCATTTACAAAAGCCGGAATATCATCTAAAGTTTTGCTCACATAGATTTGAAATTTTGCATGAGTCTTTAAAACAGTTTTATCTGTCGATATAAGTAATAAAAAAATCGATAATTTGAGCAATTTTGAGGTACTGTGCCCCCTTAAAAATAATGCTCTGCGCTTGCGCAGATGAGCAAAGACAGGATGTCGCGTTTGGTATGAAAGCCCCTTTAGTGTCTAATACTCTCCTGGCTTTAGAAATATTTTTCTTCTTCTTGCTGCGCGCCAATCCTATTTGATGTTCCCTAGGTGAATAATAGCTTACAACTAAGACTTGTCGTGGATAAGTGCAGTTTCGCTTTTAAGGGGCTTTCATACCGAATACAACAGCAACATACGACAAAGACAGTTTTTCTAAGCATGTCATTGGTTGTATTCAATTTCATATCCATGCCCTCGCGTGGAATGGTCGGCAGTTTTTATTGAGTTATTGAGATGGATTTTCCCCCCAGTTGATAGTGATTGGTGCTTTGCGTTTTTGAAGGCATACCTCATCGCTGTTAGTTTGATAGCAACACTCTATAACGACAGAGACAAAATGTATCTGTAGTTTTTGGGGGTGAAAGTTCCGTTTGGGCAGCAGTAATGTTGAAAACACAGAACCTGTACTTTCTGAGCCTTACTTCTAAGCTTCGCTTCTCTGACACTCCGAAGGGATATAGATATACATACATACATATTAATTGACATTTGGTTTAGTTAATTAATTTCTCTTGATGGTTTTTATCCTCCTCTTCTCCTTCCTCTATTAACAGCCTACCAACACCATACAGAGCCACATACGATATAAGAGAATGTTTTGCAATTATAAAAAAGCTGTTAATTTCTTTTGAGCGAACAGCTAGCGATGTCATGCAAACAAACACTCACTACTGCTTTCCTTTCTTTTTAAAAAATAATTTTTTTCAGGGAGACCATCGCTCTTCTAGTCTATTTGATCGATATATGTCATAAACATGTTTTTAAAAGAAATTTTTTTAAGAGAATGTTAATTATTTGGAAAGAGTTACTTTTATTGAGAACTAAAATGGGAAAAAATTGAGACTTCAAAGTTGTGTAGCCCAGATACACATTTTAAAGAATAAGTTAAAAACATAAAAGTACGTAGTTTTATAAAGGTAATGTTTCCGAATATTTTTAACTCCTACTTTTTCTCATAAAAAACATTGTTTTACTAAATGCTGCTTTCTGCCCCATTGTGCAAAGCAAATATAAGAAATGAAAATATTTTGGTTACCATTAATGACAATTACGGCTTTCAAGCGCTCCGGGTAGTTATTCTGATACGATCCGAAATACCTCATTAGATCTTCAATGCCTGCAAAATAATTATTTTGAGATTTATTGTTTCTTGAAAAAAAAGCAATTTTCATTGAAAATACACAACACAAGAATAGAAGGTTTCAGGGTACCATAAAAGTTATTAGCTTTTTGTTAGAAATGAGAGGTGGGTGCGGAAGGGCATTCAGCAACTTCAACATAAACACAGAAGTTCTATTACAAATGACCGGGACTACATAGACATACGTACACTAAGACAGATACATAAAGTGAAGAGCAACACACCAAGAATAAGGCTCTTTATATGAGTTGTAGGGTGGATTATTCTCTATCTGTTTTTCATCTCTATCTGTTGTAGTTGTAGTTGTTGTTGCTTATCCCCCTTGACCTAGATTGACTAAACCAAGTCCAAGAGATCATGTCGCATGATTAAGTCGAAAACCACGTCCTCCTCATCCAACAATTGTCCTTCAGAGGCTCCGATGCAATGGATGATGTGAGAGGGAGTGTAGCAATCGCTGAACAGTTGCATACAGCATAATTTTTCCCTTTGCCATTTAAAACGAGAGCCCTTAGACAAGGAAGCCAATTTAAAAAGGATATCCTTGCCCAAATTGTCCAGGATATCAGGCCAATTCTTTAAATATTGGATAGAACTCCTGCTATCTGTCAAGATCCAGACGTCACTTTCGTCAGCCTCCAAAGCAAGATCCAGCGCCTCCTGGACAGCAGCGAGTTCAGAGCGGAAAGCTGAACTGATGTCTATCTGCAATAAATTCAATTAAACCTACACTGCGCTTCTGTTTTTGGCGGTTGTTGCCGATTTTGTGAAAAAAGATGAACCTCGAGCCCCGTTTACAAGATCTAGGGGATATTATATTAACTAAGATGATCTTACATACAAAATAAAACGAAATAATGTGCGACTTGTTAAAAGTAATACAAAACAAGAGCTTAGTGAGCGAAAATAGAGGTATTGTTTAAAAACAATACGGCCCCGAGTGTAGGGTTAAAATGAAGAGGGAAAATCCTATCCTCTTGCACGTTTCCATACATATTAATACTAAAATACAAGATTATTTTTTCTTATCATAATCATCATAGTGACATTGGTTTCTCCATTTTGATTAGTTTGTCCTTAAATGTCTTTGAAACTCAAGATTAAGAAATGCATAAGGATTTAAAGTTTTAAAAACATGCCTTTGTTTATAGAAATGATACATACATACGATTATTATATAGGCATGATTTTGTTGGTTGTGCCGGAAGAAGGTTTTTCTTACAAAACCATCTGGTGTTTATAAAGAAAACTTTGTAAAAGATGGCTAGGAGGGGGAAGGGGGTAGAAATTACTGTTTAGAAATTTTTGAAAACATAATTGTGATTTTTAAAATTCCGTATACATAAATAACATACATTTAACCAAAATAAAATAATTTGTGGGCTTAATGACGATTTAACCCTATTACTTAATGATTTAATCCTAATGAAACGAGTAATTCGACGATTTAATCTTATTAAAACAGACCCTGTTATGATCAGGTGTCCACATGGACTTCATGCCATAATTTGCAATATTAATGTAGTTTAATTATTTTAAAAGTTACTTCTGTATTCTTTTTAATTATATGGAAAGTAATCAGTTCTTCTGATATTTTATTGATCAATATTATTTATTTTGTCAGCGCCGTGTTGTTTTCCGACCTAAACTTCTGCTTTTGACTACGAGTTGTAATTGATAGGGTACGCATGGACCCCAGATCCCCGTGAGAGGGTTAACGATTATTGAACAGGATTCTTCCAAAATATGCCAAGAACTTGCACAGATAATACATTTATGCAAAAGTATTCTCGTTCATGGAAGTTTGTTGGATTCTCCTTACCTGAAAGCGACTGAGCTTTTCTGGTTACCAGTTTTTTTTTTGAGTGAAGAAACATAATTTATTCGACAGGGTGGCGTAATGGTAAGGCGCAGGTCTCGTACGCCCAAGATCGCAGGTTCGAACCTGGCCCAAGTCTATGGATTTTCAAGATGCAGAAAATCGTTTGCGCCCATGTCGCATGATTGTGCGGCCCGTTAAAGATCCTTTGAATATCCGCTTGGATACTCTCGGCTAAATTAAATACCTAGTGCAATTCGCATCAAATGAGAGCTCAGGTGCCGCCATCTAGGAGAAACTGAGCGTCCAAATTCTCAGTGGCAATGGAATCCACCGACAGTGGTGCTACTTGAAAAAATGGATGCCGATTACCGGGGTACGCACTAGGTCTGCAAAGGTTAGTGACTATTAGCAGTCCCATTAGAAAGAAGGAAGAAACATAATTTAGATAGTGAAGAAGAAGATTTCAACGCACAAAATCATTAAAGGAAGGAGAGGTTTTGACGCGAAATAAACGTCATTATCTTTTGAAAGGTTTGCGTGATTCTTTAGAACCATGAAATGGGAAGCACATAGCACGAAAACTTGGTGCTAAATTTTTTTAAAGATCGAGTCGTTATTAAAATTATAAATAATATAATTAAATATGTCATAACTCCATTCTTAAAAAAAATAGTTTCGGATTTTAAAAATATATGCATAAAGAAAGTGTTTCTTACTTTTTCTATTAGAAGCTTGAGCAAAGGTTAGTCCTTCATAATCGTGTATGTAAACACATTTATCCACTCTTCTGCCTAGCTGTAAAAAAGTACAAATAAATTTCGATAAATAAAAAAATGCTTGAAAGTCTTTTTTTTCTTTTGCTAATCCAAAAATTTAGTTTTTTGTTTATATGAAAAAAGTTACTCTGTTAAAAACCATTCAGTAAAAAGTTATGCTTCATTAAAATTGTAATTAATTTAATAGATTCATGTGTAACTAAAATTTGTATGTTAAAAGGGAAATGTATCAAAAGAATTTCGCTAAAAAAATAGAGAACTGTTTAGCGAAATTCCGTAAACGCGAAATTATTTTTAGAGCTTCTGGGTTATTATATTATTATTAACTATAATATAGCTTTTAGTTTCACAGAAACTTTCTTTCTTATAAAAACAGTATATATTTATATAAAATAAAATTCTATATATTTACACACACACATACACGCGCATATATATATATATATATATATATATATATGAAGAGTCCACTATGCACTATGTCCAAATGCAGATAGATCTACTACAAAAACTATAGCCAGGCTAAGAACCAACCATCACAGAGACATGAAGATCGACAGAGACGGCAGGAGAGTCTACAGGAACTGCGACCACTGCCCAGATACGCAACTAACACCACGCCACATCTTTGAGCGTCCAGCAACAAGTGCTTATCTGCGAGAAATTGCAGTTTTGCCGTCATTGATAGAACTGTATGACGATACTTTCAAGCAAATAGCAGAAGCAGTAATCCGGACACATGGATCCATTTAAATCGTCTATGTCATAGACACGACAAAAAAAAAAAAAAAAAAAAAAAAAAAAAAAAAAGAGAAGTTCCGTCTAGAACTATACGAGCCTACTTTCCCGTATTCACCAACTTGAAATTTATAATATAGCTAACTCTCCCTCTCTCTATCTTCCTCATTTAACTTTAGTTCTTAATTACTTTAAATATGCCTTTTTTAACGGTTAATACATATTCATTCACTCACTCATTCTTTCATTTATTCAGTCATTCGTTTATTTATTCATTCATTTTTCTCATTTATGTATTTATTCACTCATTTATATATTTTTCACTTCATACATTCATTTATCTATTTTATTATTTATTCACTGATTTATTCACTCATTTATTCGTTTATTCCATCACTCATTCATTTAATCATTCATTCATTCGAAAATATCGTTAAAAATCCCGATCAAAAAATTTCATAAGGAAATAGGCTCGTTCCGTTCTGGTTGAACTTCGTATCTGTACACGTTCTACAGCCAAACATCTTTCCGATAAATTTTGTTCCAAGCAAATCGGTCTGTTAGATCATTATTTATAAAGGATTAAATTTCTCCGTAGGCGCTATTGTTAATCTGTTTTTAGCCTACTTTCCCGTAAAAGTAAAAAAAATAATAATAAATCATGAAAGAAGGCTTAATGTATCGTGAAAATATCGTTAAAAATCAAGAAATGTCAAAAATAAGTGAAGTAATTAAATAAAGATTGAAAAATAAAAAATTTGAAAGTAGGGTATTGAGATGGGGAGAATGTGTGTCTGTCGGTCGTGTCTGTCGGTCTGTCGGTCTGTCCCCCCCTAATAACTTTTGAACGAATTGTCCGATTGGAAAAATTCTTTTTGCATTCGAAAGATCTCGGCGAGGACATCTCATTTCTATATTTTACTTTGTGATTTGAACAGTTCAAAAAATTTTAACATAGCGCCTATGGACAAAATTGAAGCAAATTCTGTAAACTCTGGGCACAAGAGCCAAGTTCCTATTGCAAGCTTATTGAAAGGAGTTCTCGGCGTGAAATATTGATTTGAACAGTTTTTGTTCATTTTTGAACAGTTCAAAAAATTAACACAGAGCTTACGGGGAAATTTCAACCCTATATAAATCCTGATCTAACGGACCGATTTGCTTGGAACAAACTTTATCGGAAAGCTCTTATAACGTAGAACATGTAGAAATAGAAAGTTTATCCAGAACTTACGAGCCTATTTTGCTATGAAATTTTTTGATCGGGATTTTCAAGTATATTTCTCAGTGACTCAATGAGTGAAATAATGAATGAATGAATAAATGAAAGAGTGAAGGAATAAATCAATGAATAAATGAATGAGGAAAAGAATGAATGAATAAATTATTGAATAAATGAAAATATAAATAAATGAGTGAATAAATACATGAATGCGTAAGTGAATGAATAAACACTTGAATGAGGTAACGAATGAATGAATAAATGCATGGCTGAATAAATGAAAAAATGAATGAGCGAGTGAATGGATATGTATTATCCGTTGAAAAAAGTATATTTTCCATAATTAGAACTAAAGATAAATAAGAAAGAGAGAGAAAGAGATAGCTAGATTATAAATTTGAATTTGGTGTATACGGGAAAGTAGGCTCGTATAGTTCTAGACGGAACTTCTTGTTTTAGCCTACTTTCCCGTAAAAGTAAAAAAAATATATATTAAAGCATGAAAGAAGGCTTAATGTACCGAAAAATATCGTTAAATATGAGGAGAAGTCAAGTGTGTCGGTCGGTCTGTCCGTCTGTCTGTCTGTCGGTCTGTCTGTCTGTCTGTCTGTCGGTCTGTCCCCCCCCCCTAATAACTTTTGAACGAATAGTCCGATTCGAAAAATTCTTTTTGCATTCGAAAGATCTCGGCAAGGACATCTCATTCCCATATGTTACTTTTTGATTTGAACAATATTTCGTTCAATTTTGAACAGTTCAAAAAATTTTAACATTAGCTCTTATGGGCAAAAGTGAAGCAAATTATGTAAACTCTGGGCATAAGAGTCGAGTTCTTATGAACAAGATTACTAAAAAGTTCTCGAAGGAAAATATTTTTTGAGTTGAACAATTTTCGTTCATTTTTGAACAGTTCAAAAAAATTAACGGTACTTTTTCCTTTATCCCGGCGCAGGCGATAAAGTCGCCAATAATGATTCAACGAACGCCAAACGGAATACCTCCACTGGTAACCTTTTGCGTGTTTTGTTGCCTTGGCGAGATTTGCGCCGGGATAAAGGAATTCATTTTGAAACAGTTCAAAAAAAAAAAAAGAGATTAACATTAGCGCCTACGGGGAAATTCAATCCTTTATAAATCATGATCTAACAGACCGATTTGCTTGGAACAAAATTTATCGGAAAGATGTTTGGCCGTAGAACATGTACAGATACGAAGTTCAACCAAAAGGGAACGAACCTATTTTCTTATGAAATTTTTTGATCGGGATTTTTAACGATATTTTCGAATGAATGAATGATTAAATGAATGAGTGATGGAATAAACGAATAAATGAGTGAATAAATCAGTGAATAAATAATAAAACAGATAAATGAATGTATGAAGTGAAACATAAATAAATGAGTGAATAAATACATAAATGAGAAAAATGAATGAATAAATAAACGAATGACGGAATAAATGAAAGAATGAGTGAGTGAATGAATATGTATTAACCGTTGAAAAAGGCATATTTGAAGTAATTAAGAACTAAAGTTAAATGAGGAATAGAGAGAGAGAGAGAGAGAGAGTTAGCTAGATTATAAATTTCAAGTTGGTAAATACGGGAAAGTAGGCTCGTATAGTTCTAGACGGAACTTCTTGTTTTTTTTTGAACTGTTTCAAAATGAATTCCTTTATCCCGGCGCAAATCTCGCCAAGGCAACAAAACACGCAAAAGGTTACCAGCGGAGGTATTCCGTTTGGTGTTCGTTGAATCATTATTGGCGACTTTATCGCCTGCGCCGGGATAAAGGAAAAAGTACCGTTAATTTTTTTGAACTGTTCAATAATGAACAAAAATTGTTCAACTCAAAAAATATTTTCCTTCGAGAACTTTTCGGTAATATTGTTCATAAGAACTCGACTCTTATGCCCAGAGTTTACATAATTTGCTTCACTTTTGCCCATAGGCGCTAATGATTTAAAATTTTTTGAACTGTTCAAAATTAAACGAAGTATTATTCAAATCGAAAAGTAACATATGGGAATGAGATGTCCTTGCCGAGATCTTTCGAATGCAAAAAGAATTTTTCGAATCGGACTATTCGTTCAAAAGTTATTAGGGGGGGGGGGGGCAGACCGACAGACAGACAGACAGACAGACCGACAGACAGACAGACGGACAGACCGACCGACACACTTTTTCCCCATCTCAAAACCC
The DNA here is from genome assembly GCA_038502835.1 of Octonoba sinensis. Classification (NCBI taxonomy): domain Eukaryota; kingdom Metazoa; phylum Arthropoda; class Arachnida; order Araneae; family Uloboridae; genus Octonoba; species Octonoba sinensis. The sequence goes on from CM076603.1 coordinate 21,817,198, forward strand.
TACTTTCAAATTTTTTATTTTTCAATCTTTATTTAATTACTTCACTTATTTTTGACTTCTCTTCATATTTAACGATATTTTTCGGTACATTAAGCCTTCTTTCATGCTTTAATATATATATTTTTTTACTTTTACGGGAAAGTAGGCTAAAAAGAGTTCACTGGACAAACGACCTCAGTCACATACTACTGGATGAACTTTGCTTTATGTTTTATTCATTCATTTTATAATATAAATGTTAATTTTAACTATACTGTATATTAGATTATAAATATCAGTTTGGTTATTACGGGAAAGTAGGCTCTTATAGTGAAAATTAACATTTATGTTATAAAATAATTGAATAATGTTCATCAAGTAGTATGTGAGTTAGGTCGTTTTTCCAGTGGACTCTTCATATATATATATAATATTTTTCAGAACTTTAAAATAGATTAATTGGTTTTAAGGGATTCCAAATCACATAAAACTCTGAGATGGGAACTTTATTGTGAAATTATTTACGAGGGAGAACCACCTTTTACCTCTTTTGCGCCCCCTCCAGAAATTAACCCAAGATCTGTCCCTATACTCCTTGTACACCAGGACACCAACTCCTTCAGATATGGGCCATCTTTTCGCCGCACCTTATACATCGTACATTCAGTTCAATACCACCATAAGTGCAAATTTTCAATTTTTTAATCAAGTTTAGTATTAAACTTAATCCCTTGTGGCTGTATCGGATTTCAAAGTCCAACATGCAATTCCGCCATAAAATCAAAAATTGAAAAATACAGGGTGTCCCAAAACGACCGCATAATCTCTGCACAGCTAGATTCCTCGTTGGGAGTACATAAAAACTGCCCAAAGAAGCGTTCCTGTACGATCAATAGTTTACGAGAAAAATACGAAAAACATTCGCTTTAAACATTATCGTCTAGACAGATATGCAAATACTGTTATTGATATGTCCAATACATTGTTTTTCTTGCACCAGTAGTGACGTCATACTTTGTTTTTCGTAATTTTTCTCGTAAACTATGGATCGTGCAGGAACGCTTCTTTGGGCGGTTTTTATGTACTCCCAACGAGGAATCTAGCTGTCAGAGTTTATGCGGTCGTTTTGGAGACCCTGTAGATGGAACGATATGTGGCATTTGTTAATGTACGTTTGCTTGTGTAACGATTTTTGTATGAACATTATGTATATAAGTCTTCATAATGGCATATCTCTATTTAAAAAAAAAATTTTTAATTCTTTCTTTTCCAGGATTAGTCTATTTCTGACAGTTAACAAATTTTATACAGAATGGATGTCGACCAATTTATCTAGTGAGAGGCAACATATGAGGCATACGAAAGCAAGGAAGGCAAGTGAAAATTTAGAAATAACTATTTCAAATGGAGGAGAAAAATCAATTTGTTCTGGGGCAGTGAGATGCTAGTCTTAGCATTTTCAGTTGCTCTATTGAGAGTGATATGGGAAAACCTTTACATGAAAGACTCTTGCCATATGACCCTCTACCCCCCGCATGAATTTGAAATAAACTTCGTTTTACTCAAAAGCTTCCTTTTGCCACACAGATCTTTTTTTTCCCTTCACTGTCTCAAATCATTTCTCGCTTCCAACGCTCCTTTTCTCAATCATGTAACTGGAAGAATGGTTTCAGAAAATGTTAGGTAGAATGTATGTTATCTTGGTAAATCCAAGATAACATACATTTACTTCACTTTAACGAATTCAGGTTTGGCACGTCCTTCAACACTGTGGATGCACTTTACGGATCTGTGTGTGTGTTTTTAACTCAATCTATCTATCTGTCTACCTATATACATATGCATACAAATACACATACATACACACACACGCATAATACATATATATATATATATATACATTTATTTATTTATTTACGGCGTATGTCCGAAATTGGAGAATGTCGACAATCCCCAATCTGATAGATGGTAGTTGTCGACATCCACCGGTGATGGTCGACATTCTTTACTTGGCGTATGTTGACATCCACCGGAAATTGTCGACATTCTCAGACATCGGAGATTCACTGTAACATATATATATGTTACGGCGTATGTCCGAAATTGGAGAATGTCGACAATCACCGGTCTGATAGTCGACATCCACCGGTGATTGTCGACATTCTCTACTTGGTGTATGTTGACATCCACCGGTAATTGTCGACATTCTCCGACATCGGAGATTCACCGTAACATATATATATTTTACGGCGTATGTTCGAAATTGGACGACATCCACCGATGATTGTCGACATCCACCACATCGGAGATTCACCGTAACATATATATATGTTACGGCGTATGTCCGAAATTGGACGACATCCACCGGTGATTGCCGACATTCTCTACTTGGTGTATGTTGACATCCACCGGTAATTCTCGACATTCTCCGACATCGGAGATTCACAGTAACATATACATATGTTACGACGTATGTCCGAAATTGGAGAATGTCGACAATCACCGGTCTGATAGTCGACATCCACCGGTGATTGTCGACATTCTCTACTTGGTGTATGTTGACATCCACCGGTAATTGTCGACATTCTCCGACATCGGAGATTCACTGTAACATATATATATGTTACGGCGTATGTCCGAAATTGAAGAATGTCTACAATCACCGGTCTGATAGATGGTGAATGTCGACATCCACCGGCGATTGTCGAAATTCTCCGATTTTGGAGATTCAAAGTAACATATACAGTATTAGAAAGATAGACGTAAAAATGTTAAGAATATTCCATATATTTTGTGCTTACAGCTTTACTTTGTTTTTCGAGCAATGCGACATCCTGCTCCATAACATGAAAAAGTTTACGCTCAAAATCAGCATATTTCATTGAAAGATGTAGCCCTACATGAAGAAAAAAAGCATTATTATTATTAATATTATGGGAAATAGTCTATGAATTAACGATAATATTTGTATTCATATTCACTTTCGTCGTTGGAAATCGCTTTAACCATTGAACTGTTTCGTCCAAACACCTCTAGCGTGCTGCAAAAGACTTTTAGATTTCCTCGTAGGGTACTTGTGTCATGCTACCAGTTATTGTCGCCTGTAACCTAAATGTGGTAAAATAGGCGTTTGATGTGACTTAGAATTTCAACGTTGCGGAGCCGTTATAAAGTTCCCTTAATCGGCCACAGATTTCCACTAAGATTAAATTTATATTGAGTTTTAAAATGGGTGGGAAGCACAGATTTTTTTGCACCACACACGATTCCTTTCGGATTTCACTAAGAAAGTGAGTCAACATTTTACCCATTTTACCTAGCTTTATTATATTTATGAGTTAGAATTTTCTATCACGCATTTTAAACCAACACTTCCTAATGATAAGAATATATTTTCCAAGCTCAAATTTTGATTAAATCAATAAATAGCTTTCAAGGATGTCAATATTTGGACCTTCAAAATAATCAGTTTCCCCAATTACACTGTGCAACACGAAAAATGTCCTTTAGATGAAAATGCCTGTTTCTTATGTATTTTTGGCTGAAAATTACGAAAATGCATTTATTTTTTGCCTACCACGTACCATTTTCCCAAAATCTCGCATTTTAGCTTTTTACGTATTTTCTGGATAAATGTGCAGATTTTCGTAATTTATCGACTTACTTTATTATAAATTATCTCTTTCTCATTGACAGTGAGAAATTGACATTTCTCGTTGTCATTTTAGGGACCTTTTAAATTAACTTGCGTTACTTTAGCAACATTTTTGGCAACAAAAGCTTTATCTACTTTCTCGAAGTTTCTAGTCATTTGCAGGACGACAAAGGCATGTTGTGAACCATTTTGCGGAGAAAGAAGAAATAGTATTGTAACAAAAGATCAATTAATTCTCTTTTGATACATTTAGTTATCAAAATAATAATTTCTCATTTATTCAAGGTTTACTTTATTCAAGCCTTGAATAATATTTATTTTTTAAACGCTTAACTGTTGCTTGACTGTTACTCCGTGACGGAAACTTGTCACGCACTTTTAATGTAGGTTTGCGCAGCATGCCATTTTCTTTCACAGATATTTAGAATTATAATTTCCATTAAATTCCGCGATTAATTTTTGCATGAACTATACTTTAAAACACCTACAATTTTTATTTACACTTTTTTCTAAATCTTTTGGCCAGATAAATTCAAATCATAACCATTTTTACTTATGCACTATATCCTGTGGCGTAGGCTTCCTGTTCCGGTGCCTCGCCATGTGCATTTTTTTTCCGTCAGTTGGAAACTTGATATCATACGCGAGTGACGCTTTTTCGCTAGCTCCCCAGCAGAGGAATTCTTTTTGTGTTTCCTTCTGACTGGGGATGCCTCATATAACTGCCTTTTGAAAATGCTATTTGAAGTGAAAATTATCCTTAAAAAAAATGCATTGATTGAAGTAATCAAGATGCTGTAAATTTTTAGGACAGCATAGTGAAAGCGTTCATCGACCGATCAAATGAAACAAGTCCTTTTTTATATCTAGTAATTGTATGATATGATTCACGATCCATGTGCAGAACTTGAAATATGTAAATGACTTCATCTACATTGAAGGACACTCATTAATTGAGGACGACATTTCATAACGAAACATGCTATGCCAATAAACGACTGCATCACGGACATTATGTATTTTGAAACGAATATGGAAGTATAACATAAGACCGTTGAATTGCCAATGGAGAGCATTATACAGCAAAGGCGCGCTTTCTGGTGATCAAGTTTATTTCATGCATCAATCACCGAAGGTGTCGATAAGAGTGCTAATTCAAGCCGTGGATCCGCAGGTCATTAATATTTTTTATGATTGATCAATCATTACTTTATATTTTTTTGCCAATTCAGTTTTATTTTTATTAATGCCTAAGATGTAAAATTTTTGATTTTTAAGGTATTTAAATATATTCAGGAAATTTTTATGAAGTTAATGAAGTAACTATTATGAATAAATAATTGATTTGTTTTAATTACGAATATAGATTTATTCACAATAACAACTGATCTTCTATTTCAGCATATGAATAATGAATTTAATTCATTTTTTTATAACACAACGCAATATACTTTGAATTAAGTATTTAAATCTAAAATATTTATTAATCAATGTGTTTAATATGTTTTATACATGGTACATGGTATTTAATATTAATAATTAAACCACACATCTTAACAAGTATACTGCTGGGATGTGAATGCACTATGTCAAGCATTAGGAGATGAGCACAATTCAGCAGAGTGGCGCTAGTTTATCAGTGCTCCTCTAAGTATTTTTTCCTATTTATTCTTGTAGCATATTCTGCAAACACAAAGGAAATTTCAAAATTGTGAGTGGCAAAAACATATTAAATGAGCCATTTGTAAATCTACAATGTGCCTTTTTTCCACAATTGCACATTAAACTTGGTTTATCGAGATATTTGTGAAAGCTCCGGACAGAGAAGGAGTGGCTTTCTTGCATCTCAGGAACAAATTCAAAAATTTAAGTGAGGCAAAAGTAAAAAAAAGGATTTTTATTAGTCCACAACTTAAGGAAGTCTTTTCAAGATGAAGAGTATGAAAACAAACAGCTAGAAGCCAAAAAATCAGCCTTGCTGGTTTTTAAATCAGTGTGCCAACGTTTCCTTGGAACTGAAAATTACGAAGATCTTCTTGGGGACATGATAAAATGCTTTTGTATTATAGGTTGCCATACGTCATCAAAACTACACTTTTTCGACTCCCATAAGGACTTTTTTCCTCAAAAATTTGGCGCAATTAAGGATGAGCATGGGGAAAGTTTCATCAGGGACGTCTCTGTATTTGAAAAGCGCTTCAGCGGTCGATGGAATGGAAGTATACGAATTGAATATTGGTAATCTGTTGTCAGGGCACACCAACAGATACCCACATGATAAAACAGCCAAAAAAAAAATCATTTTAGTGTCTGTGTTTTCAATAAGTAAGCCTCAGTTACATTCTTCTACAGCCAAATTGTATAAATATGAGAAGTGGGTCTCCAGCAAAAACGGTACGTGATGGACCATTTTGGTTTGAATAATTGAATCAAGAGCCTTTTGTTTATATAGAATCACATAGTTTCATCTAAAGGACAAAAAAAGTTGAAATTTGTTGCACAGTGTTATTGGCGCAAAGTGAAACACGTTTGACAAAACAATTAATATCCAAGCATAAGTAATGTGCAAGTCATGCTTGAGAAATTGTGACGAAATGTCCTCTGCCCATCTAGCAGCCATATGTAGCAAATAGTTTTATAATAATTAAGTTAAAAGAATATTTTTAACGTTGCGCTTAGCGGACGAAGGGCAATGTTTTTCTCCTTATTCGAAACTAAGCAGTCTTCAGAATAAACAGTAAGGTAAATCGGGGGATTACGCCACACCTAAGGGTTTTCTTTTGATTTGTATATTGAAAATTGAAATACCAAGAACATAAAAAAATACACATTACTTTTCAATGTTTAATTTGTTTCGTACACAAGTTAATTCTCTTATCATTATGAAAATAAATGAGAAATTTAATGTTAAAAAAACCACTCAATTGTGGCGTGTTCCCCATATATATGTAAGGGGAAGATGCCACTAGCAATGGGGTAAGATGCAACACCACAATAAATAAAAAAAAAATAAGACAAACATTACAAAATTAAATGTGAAATAACAATGACTATAGAAAAACAAAATAAATTAAATTCTTTCATAATTAGTTTGCTAAAAATAATAACAGCGCAGGTCGAATGATAGCTGCACAACATTTCGCTCAGTGCAAATGATCGTCATTGCAAACTTCGTGCAACTTTTTTTTGCATTCGATGCACTGAATGCAGTCACACTCGGAAACCCGGCACGAAAGTTGTCATTATTATCCTCATAAAAACTGTCACCACTGGTATCTAGAGGAATTTCTTCACTTGATGACAAGCTGACACGTCTGTTTTTCTTCTGTTATTTCAAAGGTTTCTTGTTATTTGTTTTTCCCTTACCCACCTTTTCTAGCTTTCCTCGGGCATTTTCCCGAATATTTGCTCTCATCTCTGATTCAGTTAATAAGACTTCTGATTTTTGTTTTTACACCCGGAGGGTTTACGTTTTCTGATCTGAGGAATAGGGCTAATTGCTTCTAGACAGGAAATCCCGTGTTCTATGCTGGTGGAGGAAACCGATGGGGATAGTCTACGGCCACTAGCTCGGCTTCTGGAAACAACTGCTGGTGTAGGCATATCACATGCTCCACTTGTGGAAGCTACAGCTGTATCATTGCTGGAACCATCAGAAAAAACAAACGGATGCTGTGGGATTGTTTGTGGGTTATAGGCGTAAATCCCAGTAGCTGAAAACCCCGAAGTACCATTTCCTACTGTGGCTGCCTTGTTCCCAGCTGCATTTAGGACAGATCCAAACTGAAGTCTTGACAATTTACGATATGGCGTCTTGTGTATCCAGGAGTTCAGGGCTTGTGGCCAATATGTTTTTCAATGTTTTGAGAAACGAGCGATCAAGCGACTGTAGATACTGTGTGGTGTGGTTTGGAAGACAAAAGAATTACCACATTTTCTGTATTATAAAATAAAAAACATGTTTTAAAGTTCATTTTATTTATTTCTGAACCATGTGGAGTCTTCCCCCAAATATAGGGGGAAAATGCCACACGCGCTTATTTCCTTATTGCTGCAGTGTTATGGCAGCTTCTACATGCATCGTATGGTGTAACATAGTGCGTAACTCACTTAAGTTGCTAATTTCTGTTTCAAAAGAACAAATATGTTTATAAACTTTAAGTATGAGGAACGGAATATTATAAAAGTGTTATCCCCATGTTAAACGCTCACGAGATCTAAAAATAACGCCGATTAAAGACGGTTGGGATAAATTCACAAGCCTCACCTAATGTCGGACCAACCTCTTCACACAAGTGGCTCAGTTTTGAAATCTATTGACACATAAAAATACTATTAACAAAGTAGCGTCTTCCCCCGAATTACCTTATCCTTCCGCTCTATCGCACTATAATGTAATCTCAATGGCGAAAAGAAATTATAGTAAGTAGTGTTTGAAGAAATTAAAGCTGCTGTCAGAGTTGCTTCCAGAAGAATTTGCAAACATTGATATCATCTTGAAGATATTTTCAAAAAAAATCAAAACTAACATTTTTTAAATACTAATGGGGAAAATGAATAATACTAATAATGATGAGTATAATACTTAATAATAATATTACTAATAAAGAAACTATCACCTCTAACATCTGCTTTTCCGAAAGCTACATATCTAACAAGACATCCTTCTTTGTCATATCCGATAAAACTCAGAGGAAGATATTTCTCAAAAACCTAAAAATAGCAGATTAATGATAAAATTCAGAAGTATTATCAACAATAATATTCTTTAAATCTGATGAGTAAACAAGAAACAACGTTAGAGTCATGTGTCAACATAAAGGGATAACAATACAAGAGTTGGAAACACTTTCAGGGATTTCAGTATTGACGATGTAAATAGAAACAACAGAATAAATTTACTTTATAATATGGGTGTAATACAAAAGAATTGCATGTTAGGTAAAACCACTTAAAAATACATAAGATCGAATAAAAATAAGATCGATCCTTAAGAGATATTTGAAAAGGGTATATCTGTAGCCACATGGCAAAGTGTGATGCTTTCCCTTTTTTAGCAAAAATGAGGTAATTACATAGTTGAGACCTTTTAATGAAAACTATAAGGTGGCAAAGTATGACATATCTACCATTATCCTTCAAACCGAAAGCGGAAATGTAAATAAATTGCCTGATTTTACATTGTTTAGAGAACTTTCCTCCCCCTCTTTTACATGTGTACTTTGTTTTGCATTTTGTTTTGGTAGTTTCTGTACTTATTTTTATTTCAATTTTATTCTTTGTATTTTATTTTATTATTTTTGCAATTTTTATGCATGCTGTCGTCTTTTTTGCTTTATTTTTATTGATATTCCTTTTTACTTCCTGTACTTTCAACTGGATTCGTTTGTTGCTCTCTTATTGGTGTCTTCCTGCTACTTCTACTTCCACTTCACGCTGCCTTTATTCTCATTGGTTTACAGATAATTCTTAGGCTATATAAGCTTTGTTTTTGTTGTTCTGTCTGCTTCATTTGGATGTTTTGCATCTAAAAGCTCCCTGTCGCATTGAAAAAGGGATTCCAAGCAATCCCGAAACATATGTCTGCATTTTATTGCTCATTTGTGCTTTAAATTAACGTGTAATTTTATTATTATTGTTTACTTGCACAAAGTTAAATTATTTTTAACTTTAAAGTTGTTATCCTGTAAAATTAGCAAAAATTGAGGCATGATATTTTACCATCTCATTGTAAACATGTATTGTAAAATGTTTATTAAAAACATACGAAATTGTTATTTTTCTTTTTTATCTTCTTTATTTTTTTTAACTTTTATTGTTTAATTGTTAGCTGTGTATTCTAGTTTCATTTTCTAGATATGACGAAAATGTACTCCATCTAAGCTAACAGTTTCATTTGTAAGCACTTAGAAATGCGAAATAAATGAACTTTGTGCACTAGTAAAACAGGAAAACAATTCACGTAAGGAAAGCACAAATGAGCAATAAGATGCAGACATATGTTTCGGGATTGCTTGGAATCCCTTTTTCAATGCAGTAGTGGAGCTTCTAGATGCTTCGTTTGGATGTTTTTGCATATAGAAGCTCCACTACTGCATTGAAAAAGGGATTCCAAGCAATCGCGAAACATATGTCTGCGTCTTATTGTACATCTGTGCTTTCCTTACGCAAATAATTGTTTTTCTGTTTTACTTAGAAATGACACATTATATGTTTATTTGTGTCAGTGAGGAGAGTACAACTCACAAGTGGAGTTTCACAAGTAGTTCGTTTACACCCACCTCATTTGGTTTGTAGTCTTTGAGAATTGTGTCAATTCCATTCTCCTTTCGCCATTCCAAGTGCTAAAAAAGAAAAGAAAAGAATTTTTTTCTTAAAGTTACGTTTAAAGCCACAAAGTAAAGCATATTACAGGCTTCAGATATTTTATGAGCAGTGGAAATAAGATATTGCAGAAAATATCAAATCATTAAAATACGCAAATTTCATAGTAAAATAAAAATGTATGCAAATATTTTAATGGCGAATATGCAAAGCCAATCAGCAACGAAAGGGACTTTTTTTAAATATTTTGATCACAATATGATACAAGAACAAAATTCGGTGGAAACTTTTCAACTCGAGAAAAAATTACTTTTGTAATTTAAAAAAATATTTCATATATTCTAGAAAATTAAGTACCCTGCTATTTTATTCGAAATGAAAGCAATAATGTTTTAAGGCATGACGTATCAACTAGCCAATAAGGCTACAACTGGAATGCTCTAAACAAGACTTTCCTGAATTTTTAATTCTTTTGGAGCCTTTTTTCACAGTATGGGCGTTCCGGGGGACTCTACTGTCCACGTGTCGCTTGGGACCCCCCAAGTGTTAATAACCAGGGATGTGTCAACGAGATTGACACATATCTATCTTGTCAGACTATCCTTGATTCTTGTTAGACTATTTCTATCAGACTATCCTTGAAAGAAGAAGTCACATACTTAAAAATTGTCAAATTCCATCTTGTAGTTAATGTAAATTTCTTGATTTAGAATGCTATTTAGGAAATTTTAAACAATTTTAATAATTAAAAATTATCAAAAAAAAAAAGAAAAATATTATTACAAATATTCAACAGGTGAACACCTAAACAGATGCAGCACGAAATATTGACGCAAAAGTTTATGTTAAGGTATACATATACGTTGGAAATTACAAAAATTGACCCAAATATGCATTTTTTTTTTCATTCTAAAATATTCATCCACTAGTTGTCTTTAAAATGATACCAATAACTTTCTTATTGTCAAAACACTTTTTTATTTACATACAGTTTCGTAAAGGTAATTAATAATTAAATCTTAATTAACTAAATAAATATTTAATTTTTTTAAATATTTTTAGGCAAATATGTTATATTTTATGCATCTACAGTCCTCACACCATTTTGTAAAACTGACAGAAAAATATTCTCTTTTATACCTACTTGTATATACATTCGTTAACTTTAAATCCACTTTAAGCAGAATCGCTTTTTTTTAAGGTATGTTTTTCTCCAACGGTGATATCTTAAGATCTAATTAACCGATTTTGACTCTATAATTTGGGAAACAATTCAGAGAATGGCCTCTACCAAAATATAACAGTTTTGTTAAAAAATGGATTTTTTGATTATTTTACAATATTTTTATTTTTGTAAAAAACTGCTGTTTTTATGATACTTTTCAGGTTAAATGTTATAATTCAAAAAATATTTAAGTTAGACATTATATTTTGGTAGCGCACATGTATGAATGCCTTCTCTTTGATTTCCAGTAAGAAATTTGGTTCAAAATTAATTATGTTCGTGTTAATTACCGTTGCAATGAAACCTTAATCAGTGAATTAAATTTGTATTTATTAAATAATTAATATTTTTTTAAATTCTTTTTAAATGCAAATATATTACATTTTATACTATCATAACCCTCTCAAAATTTAAAAAGACTGGCATTCAAATTTTAAAAAAACTTGTCCAATGTCTATGTATACCTTAATTTCAAAAGATGCAAAAACACGTGCACTACCACAATTAATCGTAACATTAATCGCATAACAGGTTCACATTAATATTGTTTATCAAACAATAAATAAAGATAATTTCAATTAATAATGTATCAATTGTAAGTCACCATTTAACACAATCGCTTCGAAAACTGCTTTCGTGAAATGCAATCACCATTTAGTTTTGCAAAGACATTTTCACGATGAAAATACACGCAAGTGAATGAATGTTAGAACCAAAGGTTTGAATAGCTAATATAAGGAGTAATTCTAATTCTCAATCAAATGGTCAAAGAGTCTCAGTTGCTTTTTTTTATTCAGGTTAATTTACGAAGAGGCGTAAATTACAGTGACGTGACGATGTTGTTGTACAGAGGGTACGCTGCAACATGTGATATGCCGATGCCTCGGTGAAAGAAAAGTGAATAAAATTTTATTGTACAATTTAGAAAAGTTTTCTGGCTCTAAACTCTTGAGCTTTCACCTATCAAGACATCACACAAGTCGTCACGTCGGGCCATATAGTCCCAAAAAAAAAAAAAAATAGTAAATTGGGTAAAACAAATGTAAGGCATTGTGTTTTAATTTCAATATAATGTAAGAATATGAAGGGTCAACTGGAAAAACGACGTAAGTCACATACTACTTGATGAACTTTGCTTTATGTTTTTTTCATTCATTTTATAACGTAAATGTTACTTTTAACTATACAAGCCTACTTTCCCGTAACAACCAAATTCAAATTTATAATCTAATTTATAGTACAATTAAAATTAACATTTATGTTATAAAATGAATGAATAAAACATAAAGCAAAGATCATCAAGTAGTGTGTGACATAGGTCGTTTTCCCATTGGACCCTTCATATGTAACACATAAAAAGCATAGAAAAGAAAAGAAATTAAAATTGTACCTGGGTCAATATGACCCGACGTGAAAGCTAAAGGGTTAAGGAAATAATTTTAATTAGCATGTCATTCCCGAATCTTTAAATTGATTCCTTAAAATCTAAACACCGTAGAACCTCCATCTTTTCTCCTAGGACTAAACCATTAAAAACGACGATACACAGAAGAAAGCGATAGATGCAGAACATTATATCGAGGTTCTATTGTGTTTGGTTCTATCCGGGTAGTGTAGTGCCATTTTGATTCTGTGAAGCATTGTTCAGAAAACTATTTCTTTTCGACGTCACTCATTTAGTAAATATTAAGAGACGTTGGAGGGTTTTGAAGTATTCCTGCGTTCGTACAGGATTTTTTTATCCTTAAGCACAAGTACGTACATAGCTTTTATTTATTTAGATCTGACTCTCATTTTGAACCTATTTCAGATTCTAAGAGTTTTTAAATTCTATTGTTTCAGCAGAACATCCTTTACATGACGCCTAACAGAATTACAAACCGAAAAACAACGCATAAACTATAGCAACATGTAATCGAATTATCTTTCGGGATAGATACAAAAATTGGCGGGACCCATTCGCGCCATTTCTTGGATCTATCCAGGGCACTAAAACGTCGTATAAATGCAAACGCCGTGTAAACGATCGGCGTATAAACGATGTTTGGCAACTGCTTTTTTGGAGAATTGGATTGAAACACAATTATATTAGTATTAAGAAAACTGTTTATTATATCTATATAAGAAAGTAAATACTTACGTTTCTAAGCATGGTCTCTGCGTTATCAATATTGAAATCTCGAGCTGCAATGCGAAAAACCACGATAAGTAATAATTCATAAAATTACAAAACAGAAAAATTGATAAAAGCTTTTATTACATTTATATTTATATTTGTGTTAGTTGTTACATAAATATTACACTTCGGAATCCTTAGTGTGTTAAATAAAACATCGTTGGTGCAACGTAAGTGTCATAAATCTTGGCCTTCATAATCCTAGGTGTTGGAAGTGTCTACGTCTTACTGATTTAATTCATTTAATTATTTATCTTTGTAATTAGCTCAAAACTATAAAACTGATCAAAATCGTCCAGGCATAATGAGAATGAATCAAAAAGGCTTTAAAAATCATTAAGACCTAAAAGTATCATTATTGAATAACTTGCAATTATTATAAAGCTATGTTAATAAAACAAAAACATCAATAACTCATTTAATTTCCTTTTACAACATAACTATGCTTATGTTGTAAAAAAATCATTTTATATCCAAGTGAAGCCGCCAGATGAACCATTCGTGTGTGAGCCACCAGTGGTACGCGCCACCAGATAAACCATTCGTGTGTGAGCCACTAGTGGTACACGCAACCAGATCAACTATTCCCATTTGAGCCATCAGTGGTACACGCTGCCAGATGAACCATTCGTGAGCCCCCAGTGGTACACGCCGCCAGATGAACCATCTGTGTGTGAGCCACCAGTGATACACGCCGCCAGATGAGCCATCTGTGTGTGAGCCACCAGTGATACACGCCGCCAGATGAGCCATTCGCATGTGAGCCACCAGTGGTACACGCGACCAGATGAACTATTCGCATGTGAGCGAATAGAGGACGTACTCGTTGAGGACGGTGGTGGTACACGCCGTCCTCAACGAGTTAAACCTCGTTTAATAGGATAAAATCACTCATTCAACAAAAACACCGATCATGTTGCAAATGTTTGAGATAAAGACGGAAACTCTTTGTATTCCATTCTACTCCCCTTCACACTGAATAGACTCTAAGTTTTGGAATTTAACTTGAATAAATAAATGATTTTCTTTATTTTCAGCTTTTTTAAAGTAGACCTATTAAAGTGAAAAAAGAGGACTTAACCTTTCAGGAACCTATAAAACATGAGTTTGTCTTCATAAATTTCATTCTTGATGTCATTTTTCAGGCGCTTTCTCAACTATAAGAAACATTAAAAAAAAAAACATTTATCTGACACACAACTAAGTACATATCACATTCTAAGTTCCATATGCATTATTTACAAACTCTAGTTAAACACTTAATTTATAGTGTCATACATTACACGCTGAACTTACGAAAAAAATCATTTAAAAAATCATAAAATATTACGAGTTTTAGAAAGAACAATCTAAGAACAATGTTGCATGAGTACAAGTACTAATCAACTCATTAGAATGGAGGCAATTCAAGCAACGTCATTGGTCACGTGGCACTGATGAAAGCAATGTAAACAAAGGAAGCCGTAGCGTTGCTTCACTTTGAGTTCGACAACTCTAATTAAAAACTAGGCCTAAATAAAGTTCTTTTACATTCCACAAAATTAACACTAAATAAAACGCTATAACTATTGTAATAATTAAGGAATTTCTTTTATAATGAGGAAATTAAATGTAAATACTGTGTTTTAATCAGAAAAGGCTGTGCAAATAGACTAATTAATTTTAAGATAACTCATTTTGCCTAGTGAACTCCACGTAGAACTCAATTGAAAATCTTAGTAAACAAAGATCGGATATCACGTGACAACGGTGATCGTTCATGTGTCCCTCTAGCGATGAATTGCCTCCATTGCAAATGTATATTTATTGTGCATCGGTTCTATTATTTCTTTACTTCAAAGTTTGAATTTCTTACGCTGACAATAACGTCAATCACGTTTACTAACAGCAGTTTCTAAATTTAGAATATTGCAATCGTATTTTTTGATTTTCTACCAAATACTGGGGGGAAAATTTAAAAAAGAATACTACATTACTCGAAAATATTTTCTCTCAACAATTATTTTCTATTAACCTGATTGAAAACTTCTAGAAAATCTTCAAAACTAAATGAAAACCCATTGAACTGGTGCATGTAAGTGATATTCCCTTATAAAATAGTTTCAGGGGGAAATCGAATAACTTCCTCAAAACTGGTTCCCGCATTTGACAAGGTACCCCATTTGATCTATTTCTCAATCCAATGTTGCAGGTATGACATTTGTACACATGCATTTACACTGCAATTAAAGAATTTAGCTTGTAATTTTAATACATTTCAATGTAGATAACCGTCATGTTTCTTATTGCAAAGTATCAAGTTTCTGAAAAAAAAAAAAAAGTTTTGTATAGAAAAAGAAATAATTTGCGCATGTTGCGGGTGTGAGATTTATGTCACACCCACCACAACATGCGCAAATTAATACTTTTTAAATAAAATATTTTGTCTTAAAAAATTCATTTGTTGTATTAAGATAACGAGGGTTAGGAGCTACCTTCCAAAATGTAAAAATTTAATGCTAAGGGTTTAAGTTATTTAGTTGTAGTGCAAATATATGCGTGCAATACTCAAATGTATAGGGCACTATATGGAAAATGCAGTTTACTGACAATTTTATGTGTGCATTTTTTACCTATGTTTTTTCCAGTGACTTATCTTTAATATTTATAGACTTTACACAGTAGGATTACGTCGCTATGAGCAGGGACGCAGCGTGATGGGTATTTTTAGATTCAGCCCCACCCTTGGCTTCGCTATAAGTTTATAATCCTAGTAATCTAATACATATATATATAAGAATTTCCATAAATCAAACCTCCCCAACTCAAAAAAAAAAAAAAAAAAATCTAGACTGCACAAAATTAGCTGATGGAGTTAGTTGATAAAATAGAAATTTTTTCTAAAGATGCTTACTTCTTCTATACTTTCATTTTCTTCGTCTGAAAACTCCTGATTTGAAGGCATATTTACTAATTTTCACAAATGCTGGGTCTGAAATATAAAATATAAGCAATTGAGCCATCTTATATGGGATAGCGTTCCGAAAACTCGGCACTCAACAACATAGCAGTTCAAATATCTCGGCCTCACTCTGGCTTGATCCCTGCAGGATACTTTGCATTTCTTTGAAAAAGAAAATGTAGGTAGTTTTTTTCTAAAGTCGATAGTCAATTTTCATCACAGACAGCTTTGTGCCTTCATAGGGTTATTTTTCTGAGGTCTATCTTATCAGGTAAATTACTGTACCCTGTACCTACACTGTACATTCATTAATTTGCATTTCCATGTAGTAGAAGGTTCTGTTCCTTCATAAAGTACGTACTTTCCATTTTGTTAAAGGGTATTTGGGCAGTTTATTGTCTGTTGTGTCTCTCAAGCATAGAATACATACAAGTAGAGTACTATATTTCCATAGGAAATAACCCGCATTTATTCTTTTTTGGCCCCATTCACGACAACCCGTTATTTCTATACTCAGCTACCCTATAGTCCACATTTACCCAGCTTTCAGGATCCTACTGTATTGAAAAACAGTGGCGTACGCAAGGGAGGGGGGGTAGAGGTTTAACCCCCCTCTTGAGCCCAAAATAATAGTGCTTTATTACATACTCGAATTTCTTTTAGTAGTTTCAGAACATTATGAACCTTGAAAAAATTCTGCGTACGCCTCTGTTGTAAAATGAATAATTATAATCAGGTATAAGATTCGTCATACATAATTAAGGAAACTCAAAGAATTTTTAGAAAGCTAGTCTTACCCAAGTTTTGATAATGATTTAGAAAAGTAATTTTTAACTTGTATTTATGGCACAACAAGAAAATACTGCATATGAAAGGACTGCATGTGGTGTGTTGCGTGGGTGCTACCTCACCGGGTCCATGTGTCCCAATGTTAGTTGATTAGACTTCAGATGCTGTAAGTGTACCTGTTCTTTTCAGCAAAGCGCATGCAGTATCTGACATATTTCAGTTAGTTTGGCAAAGCCCATTCTTTGCAAATTAGTAAAAATAAAACGAAAAATTCAAAGAAAAAAGCAAAAAACCTTTCTTTCCCTCGTGTTTTGTTACTTTTTTTATTCCTCGACTTTTTCTGGTATTTCTTCAGTATATTTCAATTACTTAGTTAACATGAAATGTTAACAAAGGCATACAAAAATACCTTCGACGCTGCCGAGCGGCGAGTGCTCAGTCTTTGGCGCTTCTGACGGTGCAGTCACAACGAAGTTGACGACAACACGTCGTCTCCGTCGTAATAGACTGTTGCTATGGTTATGAAACTAAAAACGATGGCGTATATCTTCATAGAGCAATCTACACATCATGGTCGTCAGAGTCCCTGACACAGGAGAAATGCTAAACATTAAATGCGAGGACGTAGATAGAAAGAAAGAAGGGTCCCTAAAATGTTTCTTAGCTGTTGCTTGTCGCTGTTGCGCTTGTTGTGAATGCAACCTGAAAAGTGTGTCACAGGCATATTCGGGGATCGTAATACAATATTTATTCGTACGAGCAGAACTTTAGCAGAAACAAAAGGAACTTGGTTTAGCTTATGTATGTTCGCAATTATTTAGAGATCTCAACTGCTTGCAGGTAAAAGTGCAATTTCCATAAATTGTTTGAGTGCTTAACACGTTATAATATTAATAAGCATTACGCGCTCAAACAATAATCAAATAAAAAGATCGCCTAAATTTAAGTAAGGGAGATTTTTAAAAATTAATTAAGGGGACTCTTGGCACCTTTTGGCAACTTTTTTTTATTTAAGAACTTTTACTTATTTCATTTGTATATTATGAAGTGCTATTGTTCAACAAAATGATCTTCACGTGAAAAATCAAAATTCCACTAACGGAAAACTTTTTAATTTAATTTTTTAAAAATAATTTAACTATTTTAAATTTTCTTCTTCTTCTTCATTTCTTGATTTTTTTACCAATTTTTTTAAAAGTACTTATCATAGTATGGTTTACAATTTTAGGGATAGGTTTTGCTATTAATTAATTAGTTTTTGATAAAAAAGTTTTTAAAGTTACATCGATGCTAGAACACAGAAAAGAGCGACTTTTGTTACATTTTCATTATTATTATTATTATTATTATTATTTTTTTTTTTGAAAATATACAGCAAAATTCATCCTTAATTTTATCAAGCACATCATATTGAACACACACACAAAAAAATAAAGTTTGCATGAATATATGTAGAAGTTTTAGCACCTTAAGTACTACAATATTGCGAAAAAACACAAACCGAGAAAACGCAGTTTAAAGAATACAAATTCCTACTAAAACATCAGAAATATTTGAATTTTCTTACTTTTTTAACTACATTTATATTGGTTGTAATGCTTCAAAACTTCGCTCAGATATACTAGGAGAGTCAAACCACATTTTAAGCAAAAAATTGAAAAATCAGTATTTTCATCGATTTTCTACATTTGAAAAGTGCCAAGTCCCCTTAAAATTATTCCATAATTTTCTTTAACATAAGTGAATTTAATTGAAGTATTATAACTCTTTTGGAGTTACCTAGTTGTAAAATAAATTTATAAAACTAGTCGAAATTTTTCTAGTTTTCACCTAATTAAAGTTTAAACACGCTTCTGACTATTTATTATGCCTTTTTAGCCTACTTTCCCGTAAAAGTAAAAAAAAATAATAATAAAGCATGAAAGACGGCTTAATGTATCGTAAAAATATCGTTAAAAATAAAGAAAAGTCAAAAAAAAAAAAAAAGTGAAGTAATTAAATAAAGATTGAAAAATAAAAAATTTGAAAGTAGGGTTTTGAGATGGGGAGAATGTGGTTTTCTGTCGGTCTGTCCTGTCCGGTCTGTCCCCCCTAATAACTTTTGAACGAATTGTCCGATTCTAAAAATTCTTTTGCATTCGAAAGATCTCGGCGAGGACATCTCATTTTCATATTTAACTTTTTGATTTGAACAATTTTTCGTTCAATTTTGAACAGTTCAAAAAAATTTAACATTAGCGCCTACGGGCGAAAATGAAGCAAATTATGTAAACTCTGGTACAAGGTCCAGTGTTCCAATGAACAAGCTCACTGGAAGAAGCTCTTGGCGTGAAATATTGATTTGAACAATTTTTGTTCATTTTTGAACAGTTCAAAAAATTAACATAGTGCTTATGGGGAAATTTCAATCCTATATAAATCCTGATCTAACGGACGGATTTGCTTGAAACAAACTTTATCGGAAAGCTCTTATAACGTAGAACATGTACAAATAGAAAGTTCATCCAGAACTTACGAGCCTATTTTGCTATGAAATTTTTTAAATGGGGATTTTCAAGGATATTTCTCAATGACTCAATGAGTGAAATAATGAATGAATGAATAAATGAAAGAGTGAAAGAATAAATCAATGAATAAATGAATGAGGAAAAGAATGAATGCATGAATAAATTAGTGAATAAATTAAAAAATAAATAAATGAGTGAATAAATAGATGAATGAGTAAACGAATAAATAAATTTGGGCTGAATAAATGAAAGAATGAATGAGTGAGTGAATGAATATGTATTATCCGTTGAAAAAGGTATATTTGAAATACTTTAGAACTAAAGCTAAATGAGAGAGAGAGAGAAAGAGAAGGCTAGATTATAAATTTGTATTTGGTGCATACGGGAAAGTAGGCTCGTATAGTTCTAGACGGAAACTTGTTTTAATTTAGGACCGGAAGTTAATTCATAGGATAATATTATCTCAAAATAATGAAAATATATTAACCAATTAATTTTTTTTTTTCGAGAAGTTTGAAGGTACATTCGTTAATACGCCTTACTTACTGAAATATGAAAAAAAAAATCTCGTTTTTCCTGTATATATTTAGGTGTTCGTGGGAGTTAAGAAACAAATGATGCAAAACCAAAGCGAAATGGGTAATATCTTTTAAAAAAATTACCGTCATATTCCTTTAACATAATTATCACAAAAAAAAAAGGCAAATAAAATGAAATCATTAAAGAAGAAAATGTGAACTCGTATCAAAGTACCAGGAAAAAAAATCAAATTAAATTGCATTTCTAGAATTGTCTACTTCAGGAGTGGGCGGACCAAGGGCATGGACACGCTCTATGCAAATTATTTCCAGATTACGACAGAATAAAATAAATTTTCATATTACAGTTTCTAAATAGTTAAGATTTTCTCTTTATACTTGCGTAGGAATGTACTGTCGTCTATGCTTTTCGTTTCAGTATGCAACAGTAATAAGAATTAGCAAAAATAATTGCTTAGTAAATTTAATAGCATTCAAAACCATTAATTAGGCGGTATATGTTAATTAGGGGGAGATGGTAATTTGGAAATTACACTCAGAAAGCATTGTCAAATAAATTGAGATAGTTAGTGTTGAAAAACAAAATCATCGCTTTTATTTTCTTACTACGTTATATTACTGACACATTGTCGAACGAATGCAATCGTTAAAAAAAAGCTCAATTTATATCAAAGTGCTATAATAAAGAAAATATATTTTCATTAGAAAAACTGGTATTGATTATGTGATTTAGTTAATCTACGAAATACTCACGCAGCTACTGCATTCTTATTAGAAAGTAATATTCACGATGAAAAAGAAAGAGAGAGAGGGGGGGGGGGGAGTAATATTGTTACAGAATTACTTTTAAAATATTTGCAACAAAATGAAAAAGAAGCGATTAATTTGGAAAAATATGCTAATTTTAACGAAAACTAAACGTATTGCAAGTTTTGCGGCACTTAAATTACCGAAACTTTACACGACTTAAAGAAATTCACACAAAACAACCCTTGAAGGTCTTGAATTATTATATACTAGCTGACATGCCCGGCTTTGCGCGGGATAATATTGCATCATTCGCAGGCTAAGTAACGCATGTCCAAAATTCGGTTGCAAATATGTAAGGAAAAAAATTCTTCAAAAATTCAAGAGTAGGAGATGGGCAACAGGCCTTTTAAAAAACCCTTTTCTAAACAGTAAAAATCATTAAAAAACACGATTGTATTAAAACGAACAGCCTAGAAAAATTCCTTTTAGACCAAGAATAAGAGTACATAAAAATCCACACTTTAAAAAGCCAACAACAGTTCATAAAATTGCCATTAGAGTAATTGCAACAGTAACTAAAATGCACACATGCAGCGAGATAATTGTGCCAAAATGATATCAAGAGTCCATAAAAATCGTAATTACAATATCTACCACAATACATCTAAAAATTCCCATCCGAATAAGAGCTGTATTCTGTTTTAAAATGTCCATCAGAGGAAGAACAACTGGCCCTGAATATTTCTGCTACACTAAAGAAAAAAATCCTTAAATCCCCCTGTTTCAATAAAGACAACTATTCCTAAACATCCCTAATAGAATAAGGACATTAGTCTCAAAAAATCTCCATTAGAATAAAGAGGTCAGTGACTAAAAATAAACATTAGAATACTGAATTTCAAGAGCTACCGTTCCTAAAATTACCAACAGTCCATCTTAAATCCCCCATCAAAATAAAGGCAGTTCCTATAAACCCGTTTGCAAAATCGTCAAAGGATTTCCTGAAAATTCAATTAAATAGCACTTTCATAAAATTCAGATAAAAACGAAAGAAAGAAAAGCATTTTTTCCAAAGGCAAATGCACATTTAAGTTAGAAAATGTTTAGTACTGAACCAATCCTGACGTGTGAAATTTAAGTTGACATAAAGAAATAACTAAATTCTGTCCAAATAGTGCCAAATAGACAGTAAAAAAATTAAGTAAATGTTTTTATAGAATAAATCACTGGAGTAAAATATGGAACAAATAATCAACCTCCAGATAAAGTAATTGAAAACCGTCTGCAGTTTATAATCCACAAAATATGAATTAAAAAAAAACGACATACATACAATATGAATGTATAACCTCCTTCCTTTGTGAAGTCGGTTAAAAATGAAATGAATTTTTAGAATTTGTTTCGTTGATAAAACGGACACTCTACCATAAGAAATAATATGTTTCATGAAATTGTTGAACTGGTACCATAATACTAAATCGCCAAAAAACAAAGAAGAATCAACCTCAAGAAATAATTAAAAATCGTCTACAGTACGCTAAAAAATGAAATAAATTTTAAGAATTTGTTTCATTCATAAAACGGCATGAATAACACGATAAAACATCATTTTTTCAATCTTACGTTAACGAAAATCATCTAGTTGGCGAAAACACGCAAATTGGGCAGATAAATTCAGAGGTAAGCCTTGCTTTAAAGTTCGAAAGCTACTTTAAATAAATATTGTTCGTGTTCTATTTGTTCTACGAACCTCAGAAAGAGATCATCTTGTGCAGTTTTTTACGGGCATTAATATGCTGCAAAAATTTAAAGCGTGGGACATTTCTTCGATGAGGTAAACCCAAAATCAACAGTTTTGCTTAAAATTGGAATAAAAAAAGAACAAATTCGAATTTTCGGAAAAACTCTTCGAGGTGCACGAGGACCTGACCCAAGGTACCTGTAAACAAAATTTCGTACTTCTGGACCGTTCCATCTCGCCAGGAGGCGATCGACAGACAGACAGACACACACACACACGCACAAACTTTCGGTTTTATTTATATAGATATAGATTTATCTAGTTTTACGCAAAATAAAACTAGTAGACAAATTTTGCAGCAATTAATTAATTTTCGAAATTTTTCGTTCCTAATTGAGGTGTTAAACCCAATAGTCAAAATCCAGATGCAGACATTAAAATCACACAAAGCACCTAGGGGAGAAGATATGATTTTGTTATTTTGCAGTCTATTTTTTTCTAGTGGCTGACGAGATGCACAGTTGGCTGAATTGCAGCAAAACAATCAAGAATTTGCCAGGAGGGACTTTTTCATAATTTCCGAAGCAGATGATAAAAAAAAAAATACTTTTAAACAAGGTGCAATGACATTATCACAATCCTCATACGACAGCAAATACGTATAAAAATATATATTAGTACTATAATTTATGTTTTTGTAGCCAAAGGTGTAATTAGGTCCACTTTCTTTTTTGCATAACACATTGCAATAAAATTTTGTTATTAAAATTATTTGTTTGTAAATTCATGGTGAGCATAGTTTTTTCATTGCCATTAACCAGAAATGCAAAATTCGTTTTTTTTTACGTTCCTTTTGCCCAGTAACTCATAAAATTTGAGACAGATTAAACAGAAACAAAACATATACATAATAAAACATATTTAACTTTCAATTTTTTAAAGAAATTTACATGTAAAAGGACTCTAAGCTTGCAGAAATAAAATTTCCAAAGCAATCCAGTCACAATAATGCAATTCACAAGACATATTGTATCAACACAAGCAAAATAGCGCGATGCTTGGCACGTCATGGTGGCCAAAGACAATAATTGATAACTATACAAATAAGAGGTGTGTGTATGTTATTTTATAATTAATCCAACAACACGTTTTTACTTAGGTACGTCATGGTCTCCAAAGACAAGTGACAACTATACAAATAAGAAGTGTGTCTATGTTATGTTATAATTAACTCCAAATGTTTTTACTTACGTTATTTGCTGCCAAGAAGTATTAGAAATGAGCAGTGGACGTAAAGAGCTGAAAGGGAAAACGCACAAATTTTGCGAAAATGACTTCACGAAAGAAATCTTAACAGGAAATACTATTAAAAGTTATTAAACAGTTCAAAACAATATAAGGTCATTGATGAAATTGTTTTAATTGTGATAAGACATATATCATATTCTTTATTTATTTTTTACAGACATTTTTCTTCCTGATTCCTCTTGTTGAAATTGCTGAAGTAGAGACTTGATAGATGATAAGTATCTTTAATATGTTGTTCAGAAGGTGCTTTTTTCTTCTTCTACTGTGTGTAATTCCAGAACAATTGAAAGTCTTTTTGTCGGATAATTGAGATCAGCTGATAGGAGCAGTGTTCGTAAAATTTAAAGGATTCGACATTATTACTTGCTCACTTGTTCCATGCAACAACAACTTTATGATTGCAAACTATCCTATAAAGATCTATTCAACTCAAGACCAAGTTTGATTTATCGCAATTTACTATATTTTCTTTTCAAAATGTAGTGATTTGGGTCAGAACCAATTCTCAACTTACCTTCAACTTTTTTATAAAAGTTTCCAATGAGCTATGCATACTGGTTTCTAACCATTGCAGACTTAGAGCGTTCCCAGACATTGGCACCAACGCTTTCAGCGTCACCACAATCAGTGATGTACCATTGCCGTCTGAGACTTTTGACGTCGAGTTTTTTCACATGAAAGGGGGCGCTTCCGGACACTGAAAATGCGGAATGTCACTAGAAATTTAGTTCAGCCGAGAGTATTGAAGCCAAATGTCTACTCAAGGGATATTTTACGTGCCGCACGTTGAAACGACATGGGCGCAGACAATTTTCTGCATCTTATAAGAGAAGAAACCTGCCGCGCCTATTTTACAGACGGCAGATGTTTAGTGATCAAGGATTTTAGGAATAGGCGACATCTCAAGGCAATATCCTCGGAAGAGTCTCTCGCAACTCAACTGGGAATCCTCTAGGAATAACTGTCTCAGGAAAAACTGATCTGATCTGTCAAAATCTGATGATGAACTTTTTGCAGATATTTTGGTTTTAATCAACCAAAGCTTCTTGCTGATTTGATGAGAGGACTTGACCAATTCAGGTTCAATTGACCTCCCATCTTTTCTTAGGTCTCTCCCAACCAGGGCGCTTCCCGTCGGTCGTTGGCTGGCGATTTTATCAGTGGGGCAGTGCGAAGATCCACGCAATCAGAACGTCTTGCCTGTGGTGCCCTCGTCTTCCCACGGTGTTGTTGCCTTCGCAGCCATCTCGTGCATATTTCTTTTATTCCTCCGATAGGCCTTTGTTGAAATAGTGTTTTCCGCTATTGTTGGTCCAGACGGACTGTCGCCGTCGGTCGTAAAAATGCCCATCAATTTGGGACCTCCATATTTCTGTTACGACAAGACCTTTGTAGTTTTCTGTTTTTTAATTCTCTAATTCTACATCAGGCTCCGGATAAATGATTTTTCGTAGATTTTCTCGTATTTTCTTGAAAATTCTTTAGTGTTCTTCCTCTTTTTTTAGTGGCAATTTTATAGTCAGAACTATCTTTTTACTAATACTTCGGCAAAAACACAGTCCGAGGCAAATATTCATAATAATTGTGAATCAAAAGGTTTTGCATTTGCGTATTTGGTACTACATGTTGATATTAACTCAAGCTACCGTCCATCTTGCATTAAACGGCTTTATTCACCAACCGATTTGAACCGCGGTCAGACACTTTGACCGCCGATATGAGCGTTCTGATTGGTTGAAGATGCCTTTGATCCGCAGTTGTAAGGTCCAAATCGGTTGGTGAATAAGGCCGTTAACGTTTGTCTAAACAGACCAAGCTCGAGGTGCCCCGATGGGTCTCTGGGGCTGTAACCATAAAGCTTTCAGTGGGAGTCCGGGTAACTAGGGCACAAATTTTGTACCGATTAATAGCATCCACGCTTCAGTTGGAATTCGAACACGGGCCCTCGTCTTGGATGATTTCGAATTTACCGACTGTGCTACTAGGAGGCTTACTAATTGCTGTCGCTGTATTGTTTTTCTTTTTAATGGGGCTGCAGTATTTATTGGTCCTCATCCATTGCA
This sequence comes from Octonoba sinensis, assembly GCA_038502835.1. Taxonomy (NCBI): domain Eukaryota; kingdom Metazoa; phylum Arthropoda; class Arachnida; order Araneae; family Uloboridae; genus Octonoba; species Octonoba sinensis. The sequence continues at coordinate 21,843,195 of CM076603.1, forward strand.
GACCTAGTTGGTGCCCAAATATTGGTACCAACTCTTTCCGCGGAACCACAATGAGTGAGGTGCCACTGCCGCAGATGGCGGCACCTGAGTTCTCGTTGATGCAAACGGCCCTAGGAATTTAATTTAGCCGAGAGTATCCAGGCCAAACGGATACTCAAGGGATCTTTAACATGCCGCATAATCATTCGACATGGGCGCAGATGAGTTTCTGCAACTTGAAATCCTCCGACTTCGGCTAGGTTTGAACCTACGACCTATGGCGTACGAGGCCAACGCCTTACCACTACGCCGCCCTATCGCTTTGTTGCAGGTAATGCATTTCAAACAAATAAGGAACATATAATTTTTGTTGTCTGCAGAAAAATAAAACATTTGCTGATTATTTATTTACTTACAGTTGCGCAGCTCTTAATGCTACAAAATGCATAAGACTACAGATTTTAAAAACGAAAGTATTACAATTTTTTCAAAATGGTTATTTGTAGCGTATAATTTGCTAATCTGCTAGTTTCGTGATATGAACCATAAGAACATAGTAATAGAAATAAAATGTCACATTAATTTAAAGCACAAATGAGCATTAAAACGCAGACATATGTTTCGGGATTGCTTGGAATCCCTTTTCCAATGCGACAGGGAGCTTCTAGATGCAAAACATCCAAATGAAGCAGACAAAACAACAAAAACAAAACTTATATAGCTTAAGAATTAACTGTAAACCAATGAGAATGAAGGCAGTGTGAAGTGGAAGTAGAAGTAGCAGGGGAAAGCACCAATAAGAGAGCAACAGACGAATCCAGTTGAAAGTTCAGGAAATAAAAAGGAATATCAATAAAAACAAAGCAAAAAAGACGACAACATGCATAAAAATGTGAAAAATACATTAACATTGCAAAAATAATAAAATAAAATACAAAGAATAAAATGGGAATAAAATAAGTACAGAAAATACCAAAACAAAAAGCAAAACAAAGTACACATGTAAAGGAGGGGAAATAAAGGAGGTAAAGGGATTCCATGCAATCCCGAAACATATGTCTGCGTTTTAATGCTCATTTGTGCTTTAAATTAACGTGAAATTTTATTTCTATTACTGTTTACTTGCACAAAGTTAAATTATTATCATAAGAACATAGTTCAAAATAAGTTTTCTTTAAGATATATTTTTGAACCATTACTTCAAAATGTGATCCATTGCGCTTATTATCAATACTCGAAATTCACAATTTTAAAGTAACAGTTCGAACAACTCTTTTTTGAGTAAAATTAAAAGAGTCTAGTAAGTATTATTTGAAAAATACAAAATGAAAAACAAAGCAAAACAATTATTTGATAAAATTCAAAAATGAAAAAGTTGAAGAAAATATTATTACGTATTTTCAAAATTTGAAAAACGTAATTTATTTTACAAATATTGAGCTTTATTACATTTTATGAAAATTTACGCAGCATGACTAAAACTAGAAAAAATATAAATTGTGCTTTTTATTATTATATTACACTGCTAGAAAAACATATTATTTCAAGTATTCTCAATGTTCCTTTCTTCATTAGGACGCTTTACACTGATGCGGAAAAATATTTCTTTTGATCTCATCCAGCTGTAAGTATTGTCAAAAACCATTATATCTGAAAAATACATGCTTGGTATAATAAACAGCATTATGCATAGATATAGATGTATATATATGTATTAAGAATAAATATCTAGACTGAAAATACATTGATCCTGCACAGATAAGCATGGACAAAGATAAACAATTTAGCTCCAAATCAGAATTGTCAAATGATGATTTTTTAATATACAGTTGAACTTTCTTAATACAAACACGGTTAATACGAAATCACGGCTAAAACGAACATTTTGTTCATTAAGTTTGGCTTACTATTTAATTACACTAAATATCTCACGCATATTACGAAGGCTAAAACACAAATTTCGGCTAAGAACAAAATTTCTGATCTATTCACAAAATATTTTTCTCGATTGCTATATAATTATTTTTTTAAAAAGAAATTGCTGGTTATTTTGAGTTATTGTAAACCACCAAGTATAAATGGCATTAGGTATTTTGCGCCGAGACATGCGCATGATAAAATTTCATGTACTTAAAAAACAACTAACCATGAATGATTCTTCCAAAATTGTTAAATTTTAAAAGGGAAGTTCGCTTTTTATCAATGTACTATTATGATTTAAAAGTGTATACTAGCAAAAATAAATCATTTGTTTTCACTATTTATTTATACTACTATTTATTATAAATAGTAGTAATTATTTTAAAAATATAAACATGCATTTCTAATACTTTTTTTCACAATTTTACTTATTCACGGTTGTTACGAATGACGGATAAAACGAACGATATTCGCAAATTTTTGGCTTTTCGTATTAAGCGGGTTCAACTGCATTTTCTGTAGCATCAAATGGCTAATGCATTGCAGAAACATATTTGTATAATTTACAACGAATACTTAAATTTGAAAATATAAAAATGATGTTCTAACAATGCACAATGCAAGGTAAATTTGAAATCAAAACTATGTCGTAAAAAGAAAAAGTGAAGGAAAAACAAAAACGAGCAAATTGGAAAAATTTTACCATCGCTTTAATATGCTGTTTGTGCATTGGTGCATTTTGAAATTTGAAAAGTTCATTAATAAAAGTTTCATTGTTTATTACAAAGCTACATATGTTTTCTCAGTTTGAGAAATTTTTTGATGAGTAAAAGAGATAGAGGTGGGGCATTTTGGTTTGATTACTTGAGGCAAAAAAACAGGAATAACCACAATGGGCATTATATTTCAAACAAAATGCATATCAACAAAACTAATAAAAAAAAGAACAATAATAGCAATAACCAAAAACGAATACAAAAATTATAATGTTGTCACTAATGTTTGTAATACCGGTATTCCGGTATACCGAATACCGGTATATCATGCTATTTTGCAATTTTGTGAAACCGGTATTTGCTAAGATAAAATACCGGTATTTTCGGTATTAACAAAATAAGAACAATAATAGCAATAACCAAAGCGAATACGAAAAATATAATGTTGTCACTAGTGGTTGTAATACCGCTGTTCCGGTATAGCGAATACCGGTATATCATGTTATTTTGCAATTTTGTGAAACCGGTATTTGCTAAGATAAAATACCGGTATTTTCGGTATTAGTTATAAATGATTAATATTTTTTCCTCAGTTAAAGAGATTCTAATTCAACCTTTTAGATAACTATTGTTATTTTAAAATCAATCATTTGGTGCAGAACTTCAGTTTCAAAAACATGAATTAATGGAGCATTAATGTATAAAAGCATCTGAAAGAATACGAAGGAGTTATTATTATCACTAGATCATGTGATGAATTTATATCTCATTCTCGTGCATCACTCTCGTGCGTTTATATGCAACACTCCCTTGTTCATATACTTCCACTTATTAGTCCATCGCACTTGACGCTTTGCAAACGTATGTAATATTTTCTTTGAATAATTTATTCTAACCGTTAATTTCAGCATTTCTTTACATTATTTTTTTTTTTCAAACTTTGTCTCAACTTTATCTCAGGTGTTCAGATTTTACGTAACTCAACAACAATTTTTAAACAAGTTCGTAAATTTTAAGAAACACTGAGTTTCGCTTCTGAACTTTTTTAACAGAATTTTTTTCACTGCGGTTGTGCTCCAAAAATTACAAAATTATATCACTTGCTTACATTTTCCAGGTTCTTCACACTTGTATATTCCAGTTTCTGCGAACTCCTTTGTGTCAGTTCGCTGAATAGGAACAATTTCTTTCATTGTGTCTTCTTCAGAAATCGTTTTTCTCAAGAAGAGTCCGAACCCAACGTCGTGCGCTTTAGTTTCGAATTCCCATTCTATGAGCGATCCGGACTCTTCGACTAGGATTGTTTCTTCGTGGAAAGAGTTTCTAGACAACACAACTTTATTAGAGCCTGATGTGGCTGCTAAAGGCCTTTTACTCTTGTGGAAGTAGTAGCGTTCTGGAATTATTCCACCGTGGTTTATCTAAGTAAAAAAAAAGAAAAAAAAACATTCAAGAAAAATTGAAGAATTTTGTTATTAGCCATAGTGATAAACATACCACTTGATATTCTGAGTTAACAATAAAAAATTTTTGGATTAAAAATTGAACAGAAGTTCATATGTGAAATGAATAGATCAGGGGTCCCCAACCTTTATGCACCTAAGAGCACATACCATAATATCGGTCGAATGGCAGGCACCATTTATTTTTCGAGAAAAATTTATAGTTGGTGTAGACATAGTTAATACACAGTACATACAATGCACAAAAAAATTAGTTTCAAAACTTAATTTAACATATGAATATAATTAGTATTAATATTATTGTATAAAATAAATGATTACTAAATTGCTTACAAAATATAAGAAGTATAAAAATTATTTATAAAATATATAAAATACAGTCAATGTAATTTTTGGCATTGCATTTCACTGGCCAGATCTTCATAATTATGAGAATATGAAATTCCTTCTCGTTGTTTTTTTTTTTTTTTGATTTTATGATATTCATTGTCGAAAACAATGGTTCACACAAGTATGTGGGGGCGCTCCTATACCGATCGATGGGCGCCATGGAGCCAGCGGGCATAGAATTGGGGACCCCTGGAATTGACGATATTTTTAATGTATGCATTTTTGTTGCGTTAAAAAATGTCATTATGATTATTTTAGAGGTGAATGTCATACTACTTTAAAAAGCGCAAACTGCCTCATTACCGACTCATTTTTATACCAGACTTTTTTATATACATATATATGTTGAACATATGTACCGGATTTTTATAACATACTTATATACTGCTTATATTCCAGCAGGTAAAACTGATTATACCGTTCGGTTGAATACCTTGATGTTCAGATACAATAATAGTAAACTTAAATGTTTAAATGGGACGGATTGGACCAGTCGGTAGATGCTCGGTTCCCGCAGAACATCAAAAGTGAAGCAACATCGACTAAGCTCAGTGTTTGGGAGGCTGACAACCTCCCGCGGCTGGTGGTCGTGGCTAATCCCACGTGACGGTCTCTCATCTGGGAGCTGGTTCAAAAATTTAAGAGACCTTTCAAAGGGTCGGGAATCGGACTCCTGTCTATAAGGGCCCTGTTAGACTCAGGAGCAGCGCACCCGTTCCTCCTCGCCGCGCGCGAAGACACGACAACAACAACAATATAGTATATCCGAGACAGTTGTAGCCTAGTGGTTAGGACGTCGGACTTCCAATCGGAAGGTCGCTTTCGATACTCTCTGAAGACCCTCATGTTCACTTGGGGATACGTGCATGTAAAATCCGTGGACCCCACTACCTGGCCCCCGGATGCAGGGCATCCCTGACAGGGAAGGGCATTGGAGGAGAAAAGGTTATAAAATATCTTATGACTTTTATTCAGCTTACAAACGTCTTGCACTGAGGATTGCCATCCGGGTCAGTCTTCTTGCCTCCTAGAAAGGCTGGTAGCTGTTCTGCATCTATGTACTTTAAAAGTTCTTCCTTCCATCCATCTATAAAAAATAATAAAATTTGATGATTAACAACGAAATAAAACGCAAACAATAAGAGCATGGCAACGTGTCGACTGTTTGATTATTATTAATACACCCATATAGCTAAATTCTTATATTACTTTATCAGGAAATGTAAGTGATTTTGAATTTAAATTTATGTGAAAATGCAAGTAATTTGCATCTAACGGGGCTGCGTCTGGTTACTAACCATTTGCTGACCTAGTGCATTCCCCGGAAATCGGCATCTATTCTTTCAAGTAGCACCACTGTCGGCGGATGCCATTATCACTCTGAATTTTGACGCTTAGTTTGCCCATGATGGTGGCACCTGAGAGCTAACTTGATGCAAATTTCACTAGGAATTTAATTTCACCGAGAGTATCCAGGCCAAATGTTTACTCCAAGGATCTTTTACATGCCACCTAATCATACGATATGGACGCAGACGATTTTCTGCATCTGGAAAATCCACCGACATTGCCAGGCTAAAGCACATGACCTGGGGCGTACGAGTCCCGCGCCTTGCCACGATGCCGGCTGATGCAAGTAAATGGCCAGCATTTTATTAAAAATACTGAAGAATGCACAAAAATATTAGTTTTCGTTTCAAGTCATGATCACTACGGATGTCGATAAAACCGAAAACAGTTTGTTAAGCATTCGGTATCTTTCTGTTTTCATTCCTCCCCCGACTCTTTCTTTTATAAATTATGATACTTGTTTTCAAAATATTTTAAAGGCCATTTTTTGGTGTGCTAAGTGAGAAAATGTGGTATTTCATTACGTCTAGCCGTGGCCAAATGTCAGCATTTACTAAATAACCATAATTAAATTTTCGTTTCCTGAAACAAACTATCATATAAGATTTGGTCATTTTTTTCTGCTTGTAGTAATTACATAAAGCATTAGTATTTAAAATATGTATTTGTCTTAAAATTCAAAATCAAGACGAAATTGAACAGTTAGCTAATTGTTGGACCTTTCGACATTAGTAACGAAATTTTTATAAAGTTATTCATATGTGCGTTGTTGTGGAGGTAGAAATGGAACTTTTCTTACCTGTTCCGAAGACTTGTATTTTTTCTACAACTGTTCCAGCTAAACAAGTTTTTATAATGGAGAATCCAAACTGAAAATACTTGGATGCTGCGAAAATAAATAAATAAATAAATAAGAAATAATAAGAAGCGCAGAATCAGCAGAATGAATCATAGTATAAAATATGAATACACAATTGAAGTATAACGACACAACTTTTAACTGCACATGGGTTATAACATCAATAAATAAAATAGCGATATACCACCTCTCTTTTACTATTATAGTTTGAATAGCTACCTCGGTTTTTACGTTACTTTTTCGTGATTTCAATTTTGATTGTTTTGTTAATGATTCGGGATATATATATTGATGTACTAGATTTAAGCTGTAAAAAATCATTTCTTCACTACTTTCACATAGCTTGTTAGTAAAGTTCATCTGAAGCAATTTGGTTGAGTAAAATTCCCTTGATTATACCATTCTAAATGTTTTATAATCAACTATTTCTAGAGTGTGGGATAAAAAATATATATTCAATATATGAACATGAAAACCATAGAAATCTAATGTTCCCGGTATTTGCTTGGGTTGATCATATTTAAGACGATCTAGATTTAAGGGGTATTTATTGTGAGGGTGCAGACGTTAGAAATCTCAATTGTTAAATTTTAAGAATTAAATTTAGAAATTTAAACTGTCACGGGAAGCAGTTCCTCTCTTGAAAATTTGCCGTCGTAGACGTAGATAGCCTATGTAGAAATTTACTACTGTGTAGTTTGGTGTGAGAGATTATACTTTATGATCAGAGAGTACTTTGTGATAGACGAAAAGAAGATGTTCTAGTATAGTTATAGGCTAACGTAAAAAGAAATTTTTTCCCTCTTAAAGGCATCGCGAAAATTTTATAAGAGCCATAGTTATAATTTATTAAATATTTTTACATTATTTATTAATGATTTATTACCCCTTTAACTACGGAAAATATATTCACAAATCTGTTCGTCTGAACGCCAAAAAAAAAAGTATCCAAAAATTCCATAAATGGCGATACATCTATTTCTTATGTATATGTAATGAGTTTCTTACATAAAAAAGGGTCAAAACTGGAGAGTTCCAATCAACATTAGTCGTAAACGTCCCATTTTCAACCTATGGCGATTTTTTGAGAAAAAAACTCTTTCGCCAAGCAAATTTTGTTATTGGCTTGGTTTTGTTGTATTTGGTTTGGTTATATTTTGTTTTGTTATATTTTGTTTGGCTAATTTTAAATTTGGGAAAAATTTTTTGTTCAAAATCAAAATTCCTATGAGATGTAGCTTTTTTTGCTTGCAAATCGGTGGCACGCCGTATCAAAAGGGGGTGGTCAATCCCCTCCTTCTGCACCTCTAATTTTGCCATTTTCAATTGAACAAATTATTACTTATAATGTAAAGAACGAATACATTTCCATTTGTTCAACTTTTTATTCTGAAACCTACATTTTCAGCAAAAATTCATCAAATCGCTTATTGACGTTACCCGTACCACAGAAAAGTTTCGCCAAATCGTCTATTAAACGTTACCCGTAGTTAAAGGGTTAAATAATTATTAGTTGATTTATTAAATTCGTAGGCCAATTTTCAAATCAGCCGACACATCACTCACAACATTAAAGTTTTTAGAAGGGTAGTGATTACTCAACGTATATTACGTGTTTTATTGACTCCTTTTAAAAAATTAATAAATAAACAATCAAGAATTTACGTTTTTTAATTTTTAAAAATTTCATTTAATATAATCAATTTTTTTTTGGAAATTGTTTTGGGCGGGAAAATTGTTCATATACTTTCGCATATTTTGTCATTTTTTTTTTTCATGAAGGAATTTGTTTAACTTTAGCTTCAGGACGTTTCTTTGCTCCAACAGCACGATTTGCTCTTGCAGACTCCTATGAGTACAAAGACTGTACAAAGCCACGTCAAAATTGCTTCAAACTATTATTGCTTGTACATCTTTAGCAGTTGCATAATAATTTAGATTCAATTTGAATGTCGCGACAGTTCAAACAGTGAAGAGGAGCATTAAAGAGTTGACTTCGTAAAGCAAATTTTTATACACACACAAAGTGAATTTAACAGCCCCGTATTATCGCAAGCTCTTCTCGACCTCTGGATTGTAATTTACAATTTGTTCACAAAAAATTGATTAAAGGGTAAGCACGGGGGTTTTTTTAGTTTCTATAATATTTTCCCTCTACGTACTATATACAAATATGAGAAGGACAATACAAAGAAATATTGAATTAGCAACAGTAACGACGTCGACAATATACGTCCTTCGTAATACACTTGAAATATTAATAAAATTAACCCGCGCTAAATGACATCATTGTGCTTTAAACCAATTACGTCCTCTGGGTGAAACTAAATTTTAATAACGGAATAAAAATTGACAATGAGTCATCACAAAAACGTGATTTTAAATTATGTAGAATTTATGAAATCCTACCGCAGACATTTTGTTCCTCGTCATGAGGTGAAATGGAATAATTTGTTTTATTACCATTAATAGCAATTACTGCTTTCAAACGTTCCGGGTAGTTATTCTGATACGTTCTGCAATACGACATCGTATCTTCTATCCCTGAAAAAAAAACCTATTTTTAGATATTTGTACAACAACAAACTAAATGTGTGCAACAACGTAGCGTACCTCAAGTAGTAAGAGTGATGACAACGGCTACTGCGCATGCTCCCCGCCGCCATCTCTTTACCAGCGCGCCTGCGCATCGCCAAGAGTCGCGGTAAAATCCGGCGATACGCAGGCGCGCGGTTAAAAAGATGGCGGCCGCAGTATCATTCTTGCTACTAGAGGCACGCTACAACAACGTAGAGATCTAAATGGGTTTCCCTGTTACAAAATAAGTTATTTTCATTTAAAATAAGCACGCATGCGCGCAACACAAGTACAGAAATTATTTTAGCTCAGAAAGATAATTCCAATAACTTAGAAGACGCATTTGACACAATGTGAGAGTTAAATCGTAAAAGTTATGTTATGCAAAGTATGTATCTGCAACAAAATGAACGATATAATGTAGTGTGTAAACTAACTTAAAGAAGAAATTCATCATAATCTATCGGTCTAGTTTTGTGAGATAAACCGATGAAATGAGATTGACATTTTTCTTGGGATTTATTTTTCTGCCAACAACATTTATTTAAAAAAAAAAAACTATAATACAGTGAAACCTGTTTAAGTTGACCACTTGTGGTGCAGCACTTTAGTGGTCAACTAATAGAGAGTAGAGTTTTTTGTCTTTCCTTACACTATGCGTTTATTGATTTGTGACTAATTAAAATGTAACTCCATGTATTAACGCTACTTTAAAATTAGAACTTAGCTATTTTTCCCAATTATCTAAAATATCATCATAAACATTTTACCTGAATGACTGATAATGTATCCTATACAACTTTAAAATTAAAGCACTTAGTTAAAATAAAGATAAATATGTTATTTTACTTTTTTTATGGTAAAGATTCCTTAAAAATACATAATTTGGCAAAATGGCTAAATCAATTAGAATAAAAAGAAGAAACTTATTTAAAGAACAAAAGAGTGCTCATTGTCGTTTTCTTTTCCCGTATGGTTAACTTACACAGCGGTTTAGGCAAAGTTTATATTGGTGCTTCATCCATCCAGACAAATACTAGTCTAACATTATAGCATAAAAATATCCTGGTGAAGTTATTTGGTTTTTTTTAAATATTTTCAAAAATAGATAAACAAATAAATATCGTAATAATTAGGCGGTCAACTTATAAAGGGTTTTTTAAAATACTTCCACCCAAATTTACTGTACATAAGAGGTAAATATAGACAGGTGGTCAAGTTACAAAGGTTTCCCTACATTAAATAAATTAGGGCTCATTCCATTCCTGACAAAAGTGGTCAACTTAAACAGGTGGCCAACTTAAAAAGGTGGTCAACCTTACAGGTTTTACTGTATTTATATTTACGTTGCTGATAAATTTTTTGTATCTAATTGTTACGTTTTAGCCGAACTGATGATTAAGCTAAATGGTTGGATTTGTATTATCCAAATGTTCGATCAGGAGTTCAAAAATAATATGTTTTAAGTCAAAATTTACAAAATTCCCGAAATTGGCGAGTTGAATTATTTAAAAAGTAATTTTAAAAAGTAAAATAATAAGCAAAATTGTATCTATGTGGGCTTGCTGTACAAACCCACATCACTTAATCGACAGTGAACTCTGTATCTGGTAACGTATATAGCCGTATAGGCCAATTGTTGAGAAATCAACATTGCATTGTGTCCACAGATGGATCGAAAGAGATTTAGGAAAGGTTTTTCAAGAAAAACAAGAAGTTCCGTCTAGAACTATACGAGCCTAGTTTCCCGTATACACCAAATTCAAATTTATAATTTAGCTATCACTTTCTCCTTTAGCTTTAGTTCTTAATTATTTCAAATATACCTTTTTCAACGGATAATACATATTCATTCACTCATTCATTCTTTCCTTTATTCAGCCACTTTATTCATTCATTCACTTTGTTTACTCATTCATGTCTTTATTCATTTATTTACTCATTCATATATTTATTCCATCATTTATTCATTCTTTTCCTCATTCATTTATTCATTGAAAAACCATTCTTTCACTCCTTCATTTATTCATTAATTCATGCTTTCACTCATTCATTTTTTCATTGAGAAATATCCTTAAAAATTCCCATAAAAAAATTTTTTTAGGAAAATAGGCTCGTTAGTTCTGGGTGAACTTTCTATTTGCACATGTTCTACGTTATAAGAGCTTTCCGATAAAGTTTGTTCCAAGCACATCGGTCCGTTAGGTCAGGATTTATATAGGATTGAAATTTCCCCGTAAGCGCTATGTTAATTTTTTGAACTGTTCAAAAATGAACAAAAATTGTTCAAATCAATATTTCACGAAAAGAGATTCTTCCAGTAAGCTTGTTCATTGGAACATGGACCTTGCACATAGAGTTTACATAATTTGCTTCATTTTCGCCCATAGGCGCTAATGTTAAATTTTTTTGAACTGTTTAAAATTGAACGAAAAATTGTTCAAATAAAAAAGTAAAATATGGAAATGAGATGTTTCCCCGCCGAAATCTTTCGAATGCAAAAAGAATATTTCGAATCGGACTATTCGTTCAAAAGTTATTAGGGGGGGGGGGGACAGACCGACAGACAGACCGACAGACACACATTTTCCCCCATCTCAAAACCCTACTTTCAAATTTTTTATTTTTCAATCTATATTTAATTACTTCACTTTTTTTTGACTTTTCTTTATTTTTAACGATATTTTTACGATACATTAAGCCTTCTTTCATGATTTATTATAATTTTTTTTTTTCTTTTACGGGAAAGTAGGCTAAAAAGATGCAGCTTCATCTGTGAACCTTTTGTTAACAATACACTTCTTATGAGAAAACCTTTGCTTTACGCATTTACAAGTGTGTGCTTTTCTGCGATTTTCTTTTCTTTCAATCATTAAAAGAGTGTTATCTTTGAATAATTGAAATCAATGCAGGATGTTTATTTCGAATTCTCTTGTACCGCATGGTTTATTACAGGTTTAAAATTTTAAAGTGATTAATTTTTATACTATCCAGTTATTTAAATTTGAGTTGAAATCAATAAAGACCAACTTAATTCGAAAACAAAAATACCTAACTAATAATTGATCAACAGTTTCAGAGCATAAAGAAAAAAAAACTACAGGCTACGGAAACTCGGTTTTGGAATTTTCTTAAAAATATGGTAATTCGGAAAATCAGTAATGATACCTTTATTTATTTCCCAACTCCGTTTTTTAAAAGTCGTTCTACCCAAACTAAATAAATTTATAAGCAAAAGCTGTCTTTCTTACATCTTCTGTTGGAAACTTGAGCAAAAGTTAGTCCTTCAAAATTATGTATGTAAATACATTTATCCACTATTCTGCCTAGCTGGAAAAATAAGTAATGAATAGATCAGTAATTATAATAATATTAATAACAACACATAAACATTGTTAGTATATAATATAAATATATATATTCTTATACAAATGGAGAGAGAGAGTCAAGAAAAAATAAGAAATATGATGGAAAGGAAGTTTCAGGGTCTAGGTTGAACCGGTTAACTGTTGCTGCTTTCAGTTCAATCACAATTTTCTCAGATAAGGAAGAGAAGGGGGAGGATGATAACAGTCCTTACCTACATACAGGTAATAGAATGTTCAAGATGTCATTTATATATGATCTGTATATGTGTTTCAACATACTAGGATTTGCAATATGGTTTCAATTAGAACAGCACAATCCATAATTACTCCCTCTGGCTGTGTCCCTGGCTACATTTATTGAATACATTACCGCAAAGGGACATCGGAAAATTAAGAAGCTCACAGAGTATCGGCTTTTTTGTTACCGCCAGTCAATAAAATGTCATCTAATTTGTTCGAATTTTGTAATCCATTGTTCTGCGATGCCAATATTTTTATGGTTAACTGTCTAATTTGTTATGATTGCCAGCAAGTTTGAAAATGATAAATTCTTGTTTCGCAAATTTTTGAGTTTCGTTTGTGATTAAATATTTCTTTTTTGCATAAACAATTTTAAAATCTTAGTACCAGCGTTAGAAATTCTGCAAATAAGTTACTTATCCGAAAATCCAGTAATCATGAAAATGTACTGATCCACGCGCAATGTCACTGATGTGTGACTGGTTCGCCAAACATGTTTACAGCACTCTCCAGATATTTGGAGCATTATTGTCATTAGTGACATTATCTCTGTGCTTGCTACCGGTATAAAAGTGGGTTCATAGAATCGATGCCATTCCTTCTGACTAATAATTTGATAATTTCCTTCTTAATTTGAAAGTATGTATCAATAAAATAAAACTGCTTTAGAAGCTTGCTTCACAATGTTTACATCAATGAATAAAGGTTACAGTAAAATCATTTTTTTTTTAAAGCATTTGATATTCACTTACAGTTCTGGTTTGTTTTTCGAGCGATGCGAGATCACATTCCATATCGAAAAGTAACCTTCGCTCAACATCAGCATATTTCGCTGATAGGTACATTCCTACGTAAAGATAAACAAAAATTTTATTTGAGAAAAAAATATGCATCATTATGAATCACGAGAACGCTGCTGCAGTAAAATTCCTCTACAAGGCAAAAGCGGGACAAAAATATCTGTCCGCAAAAGAGAGGCTTTTTTAGGTTCAATGTTTTGCTCTAGGGAAATTATAAACTGTGTGCGCCTATGAGGCGCGCCTGCATTTGAGGGGTGTCCGTCAGGAGGAATTTTACTGCATTTATACTATCAACATATTTGTTAGCTGTTTGCAAGTCCTTCTTCCTTTTTTTTTTTTTGATTATCTGCGTTAGAATGATAATCTCGAGTGTTTATACACTATTTAACAGTCACAGCAAATCTTACTTAACATGTTTATAAAGAGAAGGCTACAGTGGAACCCCGCTATTCGAACACAATTCGTTCCAGGAGGCAGTTCGAATGGCGAGTTGTACGAATGGCGGATTATTCTTTCACGAAAGATGCAATGTAAATTGGATTAGGTCGTTCCAGACCCACACATGGTTGCTTATGTAAACCTTTGAAAAACAAATGTACAGTAATGTACATGAAATAATACACAAATAAAAATTTAACTTCACTTTACTGGCACTGAGGTGAGCTGATGGCATAAGTGGAATGTTAAAAGAGTAGGAAGAGAAATGGTTGGAGGAGGAGTCCACTTCTATAAAAATATCAGGTAACATCCCCTCAGGTGTTTTCTCCCTTTCTGCTGTTCTTTGTTTTTACACTAGAAGAATCTTGGGTTTCTTTCTCTAAAAACCTGTCCAATGTTGTCTGTCTTTGACGATTGTTCAGATTTTTTCTAAAATGGTCAATAACATTGTCGGTGAACAAAATAATGCTGTTGACCACAGCAGTGTTGGTATGCCATTTTTCCACCACTTTCTGTGTTTTCTCGCAGGGGTAACACAGCTCTATAATTGCTGCAAAGGAAGTGCTTTCCTTACTACTTTCCTCCCCTGAAGAAGAAAGTTCTTCAAATACTTCCTCTTGCTGCCCCCCTAGAAAGTTCACGTTGCAGTAAAATCTCAAAAAGTATTAAAACTTAAAAAAATACAAAACGCCAAAAAAATTATTTCCAGACGAGTTCAAAATGAGCATAATTTCTCGATTTTTTCTTAAAAAAAGCCAAACTAGCAACCCAGCTGGCTTCTGGCGGCGTACGAATAGAGGGACAAGTGCGAATGGCGAATTGAATTTTACTTGAACAAGTTGGACGAATAGCGAGTTGTACGAATAGCAAGGCGGACGAATGGCGGGGTTCCACTGTAATTGAGAGGTAGATACCATACCTAAGACAGTGTTCGCACGCTCTTGAGACACGCCTCATTTGTAAGGACTTTACCGCCAGAATAAAACAAAGAGTTTTTTTCTTCATCAATGATTTCATAATTCTTAAGCAAATAGGTAGTTTTATGCAATTACTGGCAGAGAAGTCCTTACAGAATGATTCGTGACTTAAGAGTGTGCAAACCCTGTGAGAGTGATTGTATACAAATGTTTTATGCGGAATGATTGTAATATACTTCGCAGTAATATATTCAGTCACTGCCCTATACTCTTTTGCTATAACTCCAGAAGATTTCTTGTAGATTAACAAAATTATGTCAAAAAAAAATGTAAAAGTCATTACTTGATAGCAAAATAATAGCAGTATTACATGATTTTATTTTTGTCTGGCAAGAAAAATTCGGAAAATCAAAATAAAATAAATGTACTAATTGTAACCAGTCTAATACAGGCCTGAGAAGTAGCGTTTCTGTGAGAACAGTTCCATACACTCCACTCGACATGGTATTACGACAATTTTCAGAAGCGACTGATGAATATGTTGTTGTCGAGTCCTCGCGCGTGACGAGGAAGAATGGGCACGCTGCTCCTAAGTCTAACGGGGCCCTTATAGGCAGGAGTCCGATTTCCGCCTTTTTGAAAGGTCTCTTAATTTTTTGAACCAGCTCCCAGAGGAGAGACCGTCACCTGGGATTGGCACTCCCACAGGTATCGTTTCACTTGAAGGACATTGGAGCCACGACCTATTTAACGTGCACCAGCTCCCTTTAGCGTACACGGACACCACAGCAACCAGCCGCGAGAGGTTGTCACTCTCCCAAACACCTACCTCAGTCGATGTGGTTTCACTTTTGGTGTTCTGCGGAAACCGAGCTTTTACCGATTGGTCCACTGCGGGACACTGATGAATATGATAAACGTATATGAATAATTATAAAGTTACACGCCATGACATTGAAGATCACGGGCTTTCAAGATTTGGCATGATACAAAAGAGTGACGGCAGTTTGGTTCAGAAAAGTAATATACATGCACTACTGTTGGGGGTTGTTGGTGTTACTAATCCCCCTGGCATAGGAAAGCCTACTACCAGGTTCAGATCAATAATCCACTGGCTTAGGATGATCTGCAGCTTCATTTTTAGAGCGAAGAACCACGAGGGCTGAAGACTGATTTGACCTAAAATTTTGTGGTGTCTTGATTTTTGAACCAGATCCCAGATGAGAGGCCGTCACCTGGAATTGGCACCCCCAGAGGTATCGTTTCACTTGGAGGACTTTGGAGACACGACCTATTCAACGAGCACCAGCACATGAACTATTTTCTTTTTCAAAGCCCAGAAACACAAATTTAAACCATTTTATAAAAACTTGTCATTTTCTAATGCTTTTTCTGTAGAATTTTAGGATCTCTGACACTAAAAAAAATAAATAAAAATACTAAATTTTGAGCTTGAGCGCTTCGTGGGTAGAAAAAAGTTTGTTTAGTAAATTTGAGCAGAGGAACATACTTCCCACCTATGAGAAAAAAAAAAACTTTCTTCTGAAAGGCTGGTTATCTTTAAAATATTATTAACTACTGCTCGGTCTTATTCTTGACACAGAATAATCATAGACCAGAGGCACATCTTAATGTTAATTCCTATGTTGTCTAAAACTGCGTACAGCGCCCAGAGGGAGAAAAACAGGAACTACTTTTGACGGTTTTGCTGTTACTTCAATTGTTGTCACTCCCCATTCCTGGCTATTACGTTTATTGACATCATCTCCTATAAAACCAATACTCATTTCTGTTATTGTGAATGGGTTCGTAATTTTTATGGGTTATGGAAAACTGCTTCTATTATGAAATTTTGCTTCATTTAAATAAAATGCCATTCCTATCAACGACTTTAATATCTTAATCTACATGTTTTCTTTTTAATTGATTTCAAAATACTCTCTCCTTTTCGCCTCCCCCCCCCTTTTTATGAAATTAAACTGCAAGCAAAATGTATTTCGCATTGTCTTATCACAGTCATACTCAAAAATAACTTTCAAGAAATATTAATCTATTTCACAATTCTAATTACGTGTTTGCCCTTTTCTCGTTAGACAGCTTCGCCTAGAATTATATTTGACTTAGTTTCTTTTGATGTCCTTTATTCCGCACACTTTAAAACTAGCACTTTGCATGAATTTAAGAATAGTTCTTTTAGATTACATATTGTTTTATTCGACGTACTTACTGTTCTTTTTTAGTGAAAAATAACATTAAATATCATACGAAAATAACGCTAACAATTCGGGTTCTCTGGCGATGTTAACTTTTTTTTTTCTCTAAATCAAACTACTATTGCCGTTGGCGATGTTGAAATAATTTCCCCAAGAACAAACTTCACACACTAAACAAATTGATTCGGCGTAATTTATTTAGAGAAACAAGAACTAACCATCGCCAACACCTACAAAACGGAAAAGTACCACAAATCATAGCAAAAGTTTAATCATAATATATATATATATATAAAACAATCTTCATTTGAATTTTCTATGTAGAACGACGCATAATTGTAATACTAAATAAAATATATACTGTTGGTTAAGCATATATCAGTCCAAGGATTGATGACAAAGAAAAAAAAGGTTGATGATGATTGTTGCGATAATTATGATTGTAACGCCTCTCTGCTCACCTTTAATATCTGCCGCACCAAAAGACAAATATCTTACAATGCATCCTTCTTTGTCATATCCTATAAAACTTACTGGTAAATATTTTTCCAGAACCTAAAAACAGCAAATGAAGGTTAGAATGTACGAAGAAAATATTTCAAAGAAAAAAAATGCTTGTCATTTCGCAAAAAAAAAAGGACTTTTTGAACTGGTGAATAAAGTAGAATACGGTAGAAGTAAGTAACAGCAGCTACGGGATGTGATAACGAAATTACATCACTGGCCAATTCTGAAGTTTAAATTGACAATAATTCAGAATTGGAGTTTTGGAATAAGTGACTTATTAAAATTACTAATAAAACACCCTTACGAATCTTTAACTGAATTATTTATTAAGAAAATAAACTGTAGTTGCCTTAATAATTATTCTGTAACTGGTAAGGTTTTTCTTTTGATTGAAATCTAACGATATGTAAAAAAAATACTGTAATAAAATTTCAATTTTTTGACCGGGGGGGGGGCACTGAAGAACTACGCAATGTTTACATGCTTCGTCAAAAAAAAAAAAAAAAATCAAATTTCCCTTACAGTCTTTTCTTTACACCTACTTCTTTTGGTCTGTAGTCCTTAAGAATGGTGTCAATTCCTTTTTCTTTTCGCCATTTTAAATGCTGAAAAGCAAGGGAAAACTTAGGGGGCTGACACGTAGTAAAATTTAAGTAATATTTTTGCTTATTATAAATTGTATAAAAAAATAGTTACCTTTCTAAGCATGATTTCTGCGTTATTAATATTGAAATCCCTTGCTAAAAGGCAAAATCCATTGTTAAACAATGAACAGCAATATATAAACTACATTTTGTGATGCTTTAAAAAGATGAAAATTTATTTTACTCACTTTTTAATTGGCTTAAAAATAAGTTTTAAACTGTAAAATTTAGAAGAGGCATGAGAAAGGATGGATACAACAGCAACCAATATTCTGTGACAAATAGGAAGAATAGTTTGAATCATACAACTTTAGCGGTTATTTTGCAGAATCGGAATTTGAAATGCGTTGTACATTTTAAGTATATACACATAAATAAATCATAGCTGCAGACTATTTTAATTTAGTCTAAGGAGTAGGGTAGAATGGGGCACATCTTTCACAACTTGCCATCATTCTGGTCAATACACATGTGCGCCGCATACGTCATGAGCTCATTTGTTATATTCACTCTTATTGGCCCAGGTTTCTTTTGTGCTGATCTTGTATATTACATAGTTACAGTAGAAGCAGATAACATCTATGTCATCTGGATCAGTCCGACGATGTGCAGGGAAAAAACATGGCGTCTCTTATCATGTGAACTGTTCGGCATCCGTCTTTTTCGCCCGTTTTTTTCTTCCTTGGATTTTATTCTTCTTTCCTGTATCGTGTTTTGGTCTACAGTCAGCACTGTTAAAAAAATCCTGAATTAGCAGATTGTGTTTTGAGTGATTTTAACGGAAGATTTCCGTAGTACTTCAAAACATGGTTTTTCCTTCCAAAAACAGAAATATCTAGCATCTCACGATCCTGAAAATACGAGAACGGAACTTTTCCGTTTAACTGTTTGCTGTATTTAAAAGGATTAATGGAGTAAAAAGAAATAGAACTTCTGTCACGTCTGGGGAAAAAAAAATTTAAATGGAATATTTCCGTCAACTTGCTGCCGGTACTTTTCCGTTATTTTCATAAGATTTCTTTTACAGTGAGCCATACAACACAACTAGGGCTACATAATAAACCACACTGAATGCAGTTGGTGAAATCTTTCACGCAATATGATGAAAAGATTTCCTTTTAAACAAGTTCTATTGACACATTATTATCTGCACGCAAATCCAAAAATAAAATATCCAAAAATTGCATTTTATTTAGATTAGGGTAGGAAAAAGGTAATAAATCTTGCGGGCGTATCTGTTTGAAGTATTCCACGAGGAAATAACCATGAGACACATCACGTTCTGCAATTTGTTTTTACTCAAATGAGTTATTTAGGAAATATTTACTAACATCATTGAGAATTTGATATAAAGCAAAATTAATTATTTCCTTTACTTTCAGCTTCTTTACAAATATGAAATAGTTAAATTAACATATTAAAAGAAGAGAAAACTACCTTTTAAGAACCTGTAGAACACCATTTTGTCGTCATACATTTCACTCTTCATATCATTTTTCAGTCGCCTTCTTAGCTATATCAAAAATGAATGACCATTAAAAAGGATTAGAGATTTTGTAACTATGCAATAAAGAATCGTCTTTTTTTACGGCCAGTTGCAGAAAATAGTCATTTTTATTCCTTGCATTGATTTTAGTTGAGTATCTTATGTTTAGTGCTCACTCTAGAGTCACTCTTAAGTCGTCTTCAGTATGGGAGATATTTTCAGAAAAGGATACCTCTCAAAAAGGACAACTATAGCCATCTTAAAGGGCGTATTTTCATATTTTCAGGACTAATCTTTTTTCTCTAACTTAGCTTTTTATTTTGGTGATATAAACGAAGCGATAATCTAAAAAGCAAAAATGCCACGCAATGTAATTTTTGGAGAGACTCTAAAAAAGCAAAAGGACGCCCCGAAAAGAACACCAAAATGGCAACAGGGGGCACCAAAATTACAGAAAATTCCGCTCTATCCAGACCTACAGCTGTATTATTATTAGGCTGTTTATACCACATTACATTACTTTATCTCTTCGGAACACAAGCTTAAAACTTCTTCGTTCTGTAATATCTTTTGGGAGTTCCTCGTAATCCCGAAACAGTGTAAGCAATATATTTTTCAATTTTTTGCGTGCTACCTTTGTAGGGAATTTAAAGGTGAGAGAATAGTGTCTTTTAAAAATAATACTCTCACATTTACTTTTCTATATAAAATAACTTTTTACCATTTATGTTATTTTTTATTGATAGTAGTACTACACAAATTCAATAATTTGATCAAAGATTTTTTTTTATTGCGTATTTTTGAAAAGCTTGAAAAGCCTGGAACCCTCGCCAAACTGACACTCAGAAAAATTAATTTTAAAGAAAAAAGTATTTCAAACCAGCATAACATTTTCATGTTATGCTGACGGGAAATACTTTTTTTTCTTTAAAACGTATACTTTTAACAGTTCGGAGCTAAACAAAAACTTGTTCAACTCAATAACTGGGACATGTAAGTATTTTGCTCCCTCAAAAATGTTTCAAATATGAGAGGGATAAAAAAACACATGCATAATATATACATTTTCAATTCCAATTGTACAAATTCCTCAAAACTTATCTGATAAGAAGATAAATCAAAAGAGCAAGCGCATAAAAAACACTGACATTAACACTTGTGTCTTTTCTCGTCTGCCTACTTCCAGTTTTCCTTTCTCCTTTCTCGCTGACTTATTTTTTATTTATTTGTGTTTAATTAATCGTTACTTATTACATGCACCTATTGTTCTCACTTCGTTTCAGTTGTTGCGGTTTTTTAATGGGACTGTAAGGTAAACATATAAAATTATGACGAATCATGTGTTTCACGAGAAGATTTTAATTACTGGTCGTTAAATACTAGTTAACTAAATTACATATTAAAGCGTGCAATAAAATTCCAAGAAGCTTACTTCTTCTATACTTTTGCTTTCTTCGTGTGAAAATTCTAGTCTTGGAGACATATTTGCGATTTTTCAACTAGTGAGTCTGAAATACAAAATAATATTAATAATAATAATAATAATAATAATAAATTAATTTTACCCATATTCATACTACAAAAAAATTAAACATTCATTGTAGTCAAAAGTTCAAACCAAGTACTCATCTAGTTTTGCTAAAGTATCATCGCACTTATACTTCTTTACAATGCAACTGTTTCTGAATGTAAAAATGTAGACGATCACATGGATAAAAGGAGATCTTTATAGTGCCTAATTAATGTAAAATGTACAATTAATTATTTGTACATTTAATATTCCCTTAAAAAAAGGTAACTTATGTAAAAAAAAAGTGATCCACAAGTTAAAAATAGTTTGGTACTCGATGCATGACTATTTCAATCCACATTCAAAATCCTTATTTTTTAATCATTACTCAAATTCCTCATTATTTAATCATTTATACATACAACTAGTAAGCCCGTCGATCATACGAAATGACCGCTGTTCTAGATATTATAAATATACAATTCTCCCAGTAACCGGAAATGCACTTCAAATCAAAGAGATATTTATCAGGTAGAACAGCAAAGTTTAATGAATAAATAATAAACCTATAATAATTTCGGAAAAAAATATTCTTACCGAAAAAAACATCCAAGTTATAATAATCTGCAAAAAAATTATTTACTATATATTTAAATTGTGTGTGAAAAATATTTATTTATATCCTACATAATGATGGTCAAAACAATAGTTTTAACGAAGCTGTAAAAAAAGAGCGCTGCCACTTTAATATATATAAAGCACAGACGATAAATAAATTAAAACAAAGAAAGAAGGATTAAAATTAATTCGCGTTTACATTCAATTTTAACGGAGATAGCAAATTTAGCGATGCCTCACTCAAAATGCTAGAAACATGTTTTGATTATTAATATATTTGACATGTGTTACAACAATGGCAACTGCATCACAGTTACGCAAGCAACCAATGTTCTATCGGCGACAAACAGACACTTAAGCGGCTTATACATAAATTCAAATTTAATCAACATTTCTGTTAAGCAAAAACAAAATCCAACAAACACTTCCTACCTGTAATAGAGCTTAATATCCAATATAATAATGCAGGAGACGTATATTATTCATTCTTAGGTAAAAATTGTCTGTAACTCAGTCCAGTGGGTAAAACTTAACCGAAAACGACTCGAAGTACAGTAGATTAGATGCATAGATTATTGAAACTTAATCTCGAATCGTACTTTTAGTCAAATAACACTATCTCCAAAACTTCAAGACCGAATTTTATCACAACCAATTACACACTTCAAACCTAAACATTTTTGAGTAGACAGTTGTACTACGCTCTGAAATGCACTGATATCTATCTGTCTATTTGAATGAATGATTATCAGGTCTCCTTTTACAATTTTTGTTTTGTGTATATTTCTCTCCAAGGTTGCCTGTTTTCAAAGAGCAACAGTAAGGTTGCACTGTAAAAAAAATCTCCTGAGAATAACGGAAAAAGTACTGGCAGCAAAGTTGCCGGAAACATTCCGTTTCTGATAATATTTTCCCGAGACCTGTCAGAAGTTCCATTTAATTTTTCTCCGTTAATCCTTTGAAATACAGCAACCGTAAAACGGAAACGTTCCATTCTCGTATTTTCAGGATCGTGAGGTACGTCATATTTAAATTTTTGTAAGGAAAATTATGCTTTGAAGCACTAGGGAAATCTTCCGTTGAAATCAGTCAAAAACCAACTGAAAATTCAGGTTTTTTTTGTTTAACAGTGTGTGGAATAACATGGGAGTCATTTCGTAATTAAGGGATAAACAAAAACAAATTTGAATTTTTGTAATAAAAAATTGTCACTTTATATGGCTAAATTTGTGATTTTCAGTATCCAAAAAATACCGTTGACAGCTGCTGCAACGTAAGAAAAACATATTACACATTTTAAGCGTTGTTTTGCAAAACATTTAAACATCCTTACAAACTGTTAACTGTTGTTAGTTTGTTTTCAAAGAACAACAGTAAGGTACTACAAGATAAAATGGCTCAGAGGTAACGTGAGTCATGTCGTAATTAAGGGATAAACAAAAACAAATTTGAATTTTTGTAATCAAAAATTGTCACTTTATATGGCTAAATTTGTGATTTTCAGTGTCCAAAAAATACCGTTGATGGCTGCTGCAACGTAAGAAAAACATATTACACATTTTAAATGTGGCTTTGGAAAACATTTAAACCTTCTTACAAACTGTTAACTGTTGTTACTGTTTGTTTTCAAAGAACAACAGTAAGGTAGTGTGGGATAAAATGAGTCAGAGGTATCATAAGTCATGTCGTAATTTAGGGATAAACAAAAACAAATTTGAATTTTTGTAATCAAAATTTGTCACTTTATATGGCTAAATTTGTGATTTTCAGTATCCAACAAGAAGTTCCGTCTAGAACTATACGAGCCTACTTTCCCGTATTTACTAACTTGAAATTTATAATCTAGCTAACTCTCTCTCTCTCTCGCTTCCTCATATAACTTTAGTTCTTAATTACTTCAAGTATACCTTTTTCAACGGTTAATACATATTCATTCACTCACTCATTCTTTCATTTATTCAGTCATTCGTTTATTTATTCATTCATTTTTCTCATTTATGTATTTATTCACTCATTTATTTATTTTTCACTTCATACATTCATTTATCTATTTTATTATTATTCACTGATTTATTCACTCATTTATTCGTTTATTCCATCACTCATTCACTTAATCATTCATTCATTCGAAAATATCGTTAAAAATCCCGATCAAAAAATTTCATAAGAAAATAGGCTCCTTCCGTTCTGGTCCAACTTCGTATCTGTACATGTTCTACGGCCAAACATCTTTCCGATAAATTTTGTTCCAAGCAAATGGGTCTGTTAGATCATGATTTATAAAGGATTGAAATTTCCCCGAGGCGCTAATGTTAATTTTTTTTTTTTTTTTTTGAACTGTTTCAAAATGAATTTCTTTATCCCGGCGCAAATCTCGCCAAGGCAACAAAACACGCAAAAGGTTACCAGCGGAGGTATTCCGTTTGGCGTTCGTTGCATCATTATTGGCGACTTTATCGCCTGCGCCGGGATAAAGGAAAAAGTACCGTTAATTTTTTTGAACTGTTCAAAAATGAACAAAAATTGTTCAACTCAAAAAATATTTTCCTTCGAGAGCTTTTTAGTAATCTTGTTCCTAAGAACTCGACTCTTATGCCCAGAGTTTACATAATTTGTTTCACTTTTCCCCATAGGCGCTAATGTTAAAATTTTTTGAACTGTTCAAAATTGAACGAAATATTGTTCAAATCAAAAAGTAAAATATGGAAATGAGATGTCCTTGCCGAGATCTTTCGAATGTAAAAAGATTTTTTCGAATCGGACTATTCGTTCAAAAGTTATTAGGGGGGACAGACCGACAGACAACCGACAGACAGACAGACAGACCGGCAGACCGACAGACACACTTTTTCCCCATCTCAAAACCCTACTTTCAAATTTTTTATTTTTCAATCTTTATTTAATTACTTCACTTATTTTTGACTTCTCTTCATATTTAACGATATTTTTCGGTACATTAAGCCTTCTTTCATGCTTTAATATATATTTTTTTTACTTTTACGGGAAAGTAGGCTAAAAATTACCGTTGATAGTTGCTGCAACGTAAGAAAAACATATTACACATTTTAACTGTTGCTTTGCAAAACATTTAAACCTTCTTACAAACTTCTCAAAATCTTGTAAATTTTATCGACGGAGCAATATTACAGTATTTTACCGTAAAAGATGCTTATTAACCCTACATTGCGCTTTTTTTTTCCTTTGTAATTTTTTTGTGTCTGTTTGTGCTAGTTATAAGTAGAAAAACACTAAGAAAAATTGTCCACCACATTACACTATTTTTTTTACATATATTTACGACAATCTTCTAAAAGACACTAAATAAAGTGAAATAGAACAAATAGTGACACTTGCTCTTGTTTACACTGCAAATAACACGGGGCATAAAAGTTACCCCAGAATGTGCGGTGTTGTTTTAAAAAACAAGCAAACAAAGGCGCCCTAATATATATTTTTCACGAAATTTTTCGGGCAACTTATATTTATTTTATTTTAAAACTATGTAAGCAATTAAAAACTAGTTTTTAAAATAAAATAGTTGCTTAAAATTTGTTAAAAAAATTTAGAAGTTGTTGTTTTTTAAAAAATCAACATGTCTTCCGATTTTGTGAAAAAAGTTGAACTTTTAGTCAAGTTTACAAAATCTGGGGGAACTGTATTAACTAATATGATCTTACATTCAAAATAAAGGGAAAAATGCGCCACTTGTTAAAAATAACACAAAACAAGATCTTAGTGAACGAAAAATAGAGGTGTTGTTTAAAAGCAACACTGCGCAGTGTAAGGTTAGATCAGATAAAGGCCATCAAGGAAAGATATTGAGAGAAATTTATTTTGTATTTGAATATTTTATGGATTTCGCATTTTGAGCAATTTTGCCATCGGACGAAGCTCTTGGTGACGTCATCGAGAGTTTTTTAAGAATCGAAAGAAATTCTCGAACGATTTCACGCAAAAATTTCGATTATACCCATCACTAGTTATCTGATTTCCAGAGGGATTGGTAAGAATTTTACGATGGCAAGAGGAAATTTAGCGAAATTCTTATGTTACCCTCAGCCTTCACCTTAATACTGTCCTTATGAAACGTACCTCGTTATGACCTTGGGCTCATATGAACCCAATAGAATAATTTGAAATATTACTGTGGTTTGATGATCTTAAAAGTTAACTCTGCATTATTTTAACTGTATGGAAAGTAATGAATGCTTATTCTGAAGTTTTCTTGATTAATTTTATTCATTTTTCCAAAGCCATTTTATCTCTCGGCATTTGTTCGAGAGAAATTGGCAGGCAAGAGAGAGGATACAAGTTCTTCAGTCTGGTTGATGTTCTGTTTTCGACTCTTATTGTATTGTTATATCTGTATTCTATACTAGTGTTTATGCTGTTTTTGTTCTCTCTATGGAATTGCGTTATGTGCGTTTTTCACACGCTGGTCAAAGCACCTTGTTCAAGTGCTACTCCTAAAAAAAGTGTTATTTTCGAACGTACATTTCTGCTTTTGAATGTGTGTGCTTTTTCCAGTTGAATGTGCTGGGGTCTGCATGGACAACAGGTCCCCGTGATAGGGCGTACTGTTTAAAAAAAATCTCAAGACTAAAATCTTTCGGGGTGATTTCTCAGTGAGAGGCGAACCAACGTATAATGGATAACACATTCGCTTAAAAAGTCTCTTGGAGAAAAGCGATGCGACTTTCAAAACTAAGAGTAAAAATAGCATAATTGCTGCAAGCATTATCAAAGCATTGTTCTTGTGTTTGACGTAATACGCGCATCAATAAGGAAATACGAAGAGCTATCAATGAAGGCTCATTCTAAAACAATTTGCTTTCAATTGCCTGCTATTATTACAAAATTGAAGGACTTGATGAAGACAAAAAGATGATTTATTTCATAAAGAATATTACTTTTAAAAATTAATGTACTTTCCTGTATTGGTACTTTCACATATATCATATTTAAAATGCTGTTTAAAATGTTACACGAACAATAGAACTGGGCGATGCATTTTGTTTTTCTTAATGGTAAAATATGTACAAGTGTCAACAATTTTACTTCCTGAAGTGATGATTTACACATAAATGAATGTTTGTAAACTTATATAAAAATAAAAGCTGTTATGATCGAAATAAATTTTTCCCCTAAGAAGCTAAACTAAATAGGGAAAGATTCATAGATTTAGAGTCTCAGAATGCAATAGAATTTCCGAATGCAAATTTCGGCGTTATTATAGATTCTCCCCATGTGCCCACACTTTCTCCTTAAAGTGAAGGAAGAAGACCTTAACGAAAAATTAGTGATTACGATGAAGTGATGAGGAAGGCATAAATGAATGTTTGTAAACTTATATAAAAATAAAGGCTGTTATGATCGTCATGAATTTTTCACCTAAGAAGCTAAATTAAATAGGGAAAGGTTCATAGGTTCAGTGTGAATCTTAGAATGCAAATTTTGGCGTTATCATAGTATTTCGTTACGTGCACTCACTTTCTCCTAAAGTGAGGGAAGAAGAAGTTGACGAGTAATTGATGATTAACGATGAAGTGATGATTAACGCGTAAATGAATGTTTGTAAAGTTATATTAAAATAAAGGGTGTTTATAATCGAAAGGAATTTTCACCTAAGAAGCTAAATTAAATAGGGAACGGTTCACAGATTTAGTATGAATCTCAGATAGCAAATTTCGGCGGTAACATAGATTTTCCCTATGTGCCCTCACTTTTTTCTTAAAGGGAGGGAAGAAGAAGCTAACGAAGAAGTTAACGAACAATTAACGATTAACGATGAAGTGATGATGAAGTCATAAATGAATGTTTGTAAACTTATATAGAAATAAAGGCTGTTATGATCGAAATGAATTTTTCACCTAAGAAGCTAAACTAAATAGGGAACGGTTCACAGATTTAGTATGAATCTCAGATTGCAAATTTTGGCGCTATCATAGATTTTCCCTATGTGCCCTCACTTTCTCCTTAAAGCGAGGGAAGAAGAAGTTATCGAACAGTTGATGATTAACGATGAAGTGATGAATAAAGCGTAAATGAATGTTTCTAAACTTATATAAACATAAAGGCTGCTATGAACGAAATGAATTTTTCACCTAAGAAGCTAAATTAAATAGGGAAAGGTTCATATATTTACTATGAATCTCAGAATGCAAATTTCGGCGTTATCATAGATTTTCCCTATCTGCCCTCACTTTCTTCTTAAAGTGAAGGAAGAAGAAGTTAACGAAGGGGAAGTTAACGAACAATTAATGATTAACGACGAAGTGATGATTAACGCATAAATGAATGTTTGTAAACTTATATAAAAATAAAGGTTGTTATGATCGAAATGAAATTTTCACCTAAGAAGCTAAACTAAATATGGAACGGTTCACAGATTTAGTATGAATCTCAGATTGCAAATTTTGGCGTTATCATAGATTTTCCCTATGTGCTCTCACTTTCTCCTTAAAGGGAGGGAAGAAGTTAACAAAGAAGTTAACGAGCAATTGATGATTAATGATGATATGATGATTAACGCGTAAATGAATGCTTGTAAACTTATATTAAATTAAATGCTGTTATGATCGAAGTGAATTTTTCACCTAAGAAGCTAAACTGAATAGGTATAGGTTCATAGATTTAGTGTAAATCTCAGAATGCAAATTTCGGCGGTATCAAAGATTTTCCCCATGTGCGCTCACTATCTCCTATTAGAAAAAAAAATACAAAGCGCTCAATGTGCCAAGAATCATGTAAACATCCTTAATTGCAGGATAATTTTTTCCACGACGGAGGCACTTAACACATTTAATGTTCTGGTAGCATGCATTTCATCTTATTACATATTAGTTTACATACAGATTTCCGTAATTTATTAACCACTTCACAAAGGAGGAGTTTATACATTCATACCTGCATGTATGTTCATTCTATTTTGTTTGTTTGTCCACCCATAACTTCTCACCGGATGAACCAATTTTCATGATTATTTTTTTAATCGATCAAAGGACGTTTCCCATACATTCCATACATTCGTTTGAGCCTATTCGATAATTAGAAAAAAGTTATGGACAGAAATGTAGTCATTTTTTTAGTTTTTTCATCCATAAAGTTACTAAATGAGCCGATATTGATATTTTTTCTTCAATCGATAGAGGTTCGTCTAACTCAAATACTGCACATCTATTTGATTAACCCATAATGATTTTTAGAAAAACGTTATGGGTCAAAAATAAGTATTTTTTATGTTAATTGGAAAAGCTCGGCTTGATTTTTCTTTTTTGGCAAAATTATTAATTAATATAGAGCTCATTGTTAACAAGAATTTCCGTCTAGAACTATACGAGCCCGTATACTCCCGTATTTCCCGTATACTCCCAACTTTCAATTTATAATCTAGCTACTCTAACTCTCTCTCTATCTTTCTCATTTAGCAATCGTTTTTAATTGCTTCAAATATACCCTTTTCAACGGTAAATAACTACTCGTGTTCACCGATTCATTCATTCATTTACTTACTCAATCATATATTTATACACTCATTTAATTATTCTTTTATTAATTAGCATTAAAATGTAAGCTTAAATACCAATTTTCCTGTCATTAGGTTCAACTTTTGCGTCACAATTAAGAAAAATCCACCTCGTATTGTTAAAACTTTATTTTTGTTTTGCGTACAATATCTAATCTAATAACTAATCAATAACTAACACGGTTGCGGCGCTGTTTTTCTATATGAAACTATGAACAAACTCATCAATAAAAATGCTTCGTGTGGCTGACCTTTTTCAATGCATTTTACGAATTATGAAACTAGTATTTAAAAAGTCTTTGATCTTAAACAATTATGTTTCGATGAAAAATTGATTTGGAGAAACTTTAATAAAAGGTATCCAAAATTTCTGCTTAAAATAATCAATAACTTCTTTTGCTGTGCTTAAAAATGCGTACTGCAGCAGCCTTAGGAGCGTATAATATTGTTAAAATGTATAAAATTCTACACCTTGGATAAAAGTAAATAAAATCTTAACAAAACCACAGTACTTCGTAAGCAGTTACCTAAAATGTGCGCATTATGGTGCATTTTATGGTTTTCTTAAAACATCCAAATGCTTGTTTAAATGTATAAAATTCCATATCTTGGATAAAAGTAAATAAAATCTTAACAAAACCACGGTACTTCGTAAGCAGTTACCTAAAATGTGCGCATTATGGTGCATTTTATGGTCCTCTTAAAACACCCAAATACTTGTTTACATTGCGTCATGAACCATAACCCGCATAGGCTATGAAGTTTTGACACTTGGGCGTTTCTGCGCATGACAGAAAAGGACGAATTCATTCGAGTTTTAGGGGACACTGTTTGCAGCTGCGTTTGTTTAGTACGCGAATAAGTTATTTGCTTCTCTATTTGCTGAAAGCAACTAAATTTATAAACTATCGTACATTATCAGCTGGGAAGAAATAAAGAATGCTAGACGAACTAAAACCGAGAACCGAATACGGAACATTCTTCATACCAGGTGCCTTGCCCTTGAATATGAATGGTTTCTTCTAGGCTCTCTCCATGCATATGTCTTTTTTTGCAGGTAAAACTGTATTTTTTCCCCAATGTCTCCTGTTCTAATAGTCAGTATTTTCTCAAATTCAGCACTTATGATGATTTGGGCACGCTATTCAATTGAATAGCGTGCCTTATTTTTCTGCTGCTGAAGGTTGCTTAATTTTCTGCTGCTGAAAATTAAGCAACCATTTAAGTTAAAGTTAATGTGTGTTTTAATACCTGCACTACCTCTAAGATATTTCGAAGTTTTTTTTTCTTCCGGCACTATTCATTGAAGCTGATAACATTAAGCCATAGAAGTATTTCAGACTACCTATTTCAGTCCTAAATATTAGCAATGTTACCAATCCTTATCGCGAGAATTTGCAAAGTCCCTCTACTTTTCGACACCCTCTGAAATATAAATTATACGTATTTCTTCTTTAATTCGATTATCCTTTTTATTCCAAGTGGGGTACATTTTAAAATACTGTTTATTAACAGCTGTTTGTGCAATTTGAAAGCTAAAACACCCAATTGTTTTTAAAACTAATCAACAGATAGTTTACTTCGATTTAAACGTGGAAAACATGGAAATTGAGGTTAATTATTATTCAAAATAATTAATTAAAATTTAAAAAAAAATCTGTTATTTTTTTTTTGGAATCCTTTCTTAACCCATTTACGGGCGAGCATAGAAATTTTATAAAATGTGGTATTATTTTCATTAAAATATGCTTAAATTACATCCATTAAGACACAAAAAAATTTTCATGCATGAAGAATAATATTTTATTTTCGAAATGAAACGGTGAGTATACGCACCATTGGCCGAACCAATGAACAAAAAGTTGAAACTGGAAATGGAATTTTGAGGACCATGGTTAATTGTATTATAATGAAATATTATACTTTTTATGAAAACTTTCAAAACATTTTGGATGTAAATGTATTCGGCATTTGGGGCACAGATAAATCATGTCGTTTTACACACCTTACATCATCTACGGGCTTTTTCTTCTTGTTCACTTATGGTGTGGCCGACTATCAGTCCGTATTTCTTTCGGTAGAGTTGCGGATGATGGACGCCCTTTATTAGGATGAGTCATCTGTAGTTTATTTTCATCAGATAGATTGTTCTTGCATTTAGGCTTAACAGGGCAATTGCTATATGAGATCTGGTCTATGACTGCCCTTTTTGTGTTAGTGGAAATTCTATGCAGATTCCATGAATTGACTACAACGTTAACAATGATATTTGTAAATAATGGCCAC